>CM061919.1:83484514-83673633 GCA_031002005.1 Vandiemenella viatica | reverse complement strand
CTACAAGTAATACAGATTGTGATCGATACATATTCAAAGTTTGCTTGGGCAATGCCTCTCAAGACCAAGACGGCTAGTGTTGTTGTCGATGCTATGAAGAAAATACTAAGTGATAATCGTATTCCTAAAAATTTGCAGTCTTCGGAAGCATGCCGTACAAGAAGAAGGGAAAAGCATCGAAGAACACAGTTTCTCATCTAGGTGCCTTGGACAGAATTGTAGCGGAAGCAAAGTAGAATCCGTCGTCGTTCTGGCCAGCTGCACCGTCGTTCGGGTCGGTCGCGAACGCGGGCCCAGAACCACCTGAGAAGTTGGACACCGTCGTCACTCTCAAATATGAGGGGACAGAACAGCTCAACCATCCAGTTATTCAAAAGCAACCTACAGATACTTTTGCATCTACTGATGCTCCGGTTGGGCAAATAAATACTCCTATTTTTCCGGTCATCGAGACTTCCGACTCGCCGCAACAAGATATTCCGATGGAGGTGTCGGTCTCCAGCCAAAAATTGGGGCCTGTACCACCACTACACGTAGCATACCAGTCTAATTGGGTACGCCTGATAGGCTTACTACAACAGAACACCTTGCTCCCTTGCTCGCCTGGCCGTCAGCAGATGGACTCAATATAATCGCATCCTGCTTGGCGGACCAGAAAGCAATAAGCATCAAGCTCAAACTACTGAAGGTAGCCTTCAAGGAACTTCTACCATCAGCCAGGACAACAAGAAACAAGGACACAAACACCGAAGTCAAAAACCTTCGCCAGAACCTGTCCAATGCATCAGGTGCCAAAGTTTCACCACTACGCTCGCCAATGCACCTCCAATCCGAGGTGCGTACACTGCGGCGGTGATCATCAGAAGCAAGAGTGCCACATACCTAAGTACGAAGCCACCTGTTGTAACTGCGCTGGGCCCCCTGCAGCGTGTTTCCGTGGCAGCCCATTGCGGAGGAAGCTTCGAACCACCAACCGGCAGACGACGCGAAACTACACCGGCTCTCCCACCAAGAAGCAAGACCTGGAAGTCCGCGCCACACAAACAAGAAGCCGA
Source organism: Vandiemenella viatica (assembly GCA_031002005.1). Lineage (NCBI taxonomy): Eukaryota > Metazoa > Arthropoda > Insecta > Orthoptera > Morabidae > Vandiemenella > Vandiemenella viatica. The sequence continues at coordinate 83,672,578 of CM061919.1, read as the reverse complement.
AAAACATCCACGCTCGCCACTGTAACTGGCGAGGCTCATTCGACCGCCAACATTGCGCAGCCACGACTCCACTCAACAGGACTCACAGCCGAACACCTGGCCACACCGACTGCCCCCAGTTGCTGCGGGCACGCCGGCGCGCAGGAGTGGGGCCCCAAGTTGACCACAATTCTCAAGTTGCTAACCCGTAGATCGCCTCTCCAGCCCAACCAATAGTGAAGCAAAGAACAACTCACCAATAAAGAAACAACAAGAAGAGAGCATACCAGCAGAAAAGTATATGCTTCGTAATACTTGAAGGAAATATCGTAACGACAATAACCTTCACCTCTACAGGTCGCACAAAGAAATGCGAGCACAACCTGCTCTGACGTGTGTATGAGGCAGTTACTGTCTTAGCTTCGATATGACACAGTACGTGATGAAGGCAGCGGAGGTTGCTGCCGAAACGTTGTATGCTGAGTTATATGACGAGTTAAATAAAAATATTATCCGGCAGAAAAACCCGACAAGTGTTGAAACTCTAGTTTAAGCGGGTCAAATTTACATCGCGATACGTTGAATGTAGTATTTCAATGTTGAATGTATTCTGCATGCTTTAGTCCGTTTTCAGTTTGCACCTTTTATGTGCAAAGTAATAAATTTTGCTGATTGTCTACACTACACCAACAAGTATTTGAGAACATCATCCTATCGAGAGCAATGAATAAATTCATAGCAATAGGGCCTACTCTTACAGTTACCTATCAAATACTTTAAGAACAAAAATTGTAATGTGACTTTACTTATGAAGCGTTATTCCAGTTTGTTTCCTATCTGATGTTTGTGCAACTGTATGCAACACAAGCTGGCATCATAAAAAACTTTGAAACATTAGAAAACGAAATATTCACAGCAGCAAACACAGACCAAACAATGCAATGTTTTGGGGTTTCTGTAATGGCTGCCGCACATGCGCAATAGGAGCTGGGTGATTACAGGATGCTTGACAGATATAGTGGTATTTCGCTTCCACTCTTCCTTCCTCCATGGCTCCAAGGACAGGCCACATTTGCCGCTTTCTCTGAAAAACCAACGTTATTGGTAGCATTCGAAGAAGCTTGGAGAACGCATGCAATGTCCATCTAACACTCGCGTGAATGTTCGGCCAATCACAGGCGTCCTTTCCCCAGTACTAGATCTCGAAGATGAGAGTTTGAAACTGTGTTAGAAGCACCACACTAGACAAATTCTATCACTGTTCCACTCACCGCTGTTTTGTATCAAACTAGCAGAGTTCCTGGCGTTGCCCGGTATGATGTAGGTTGATTTGGCCACACAGTAAACACTGAAGTGCATAACAGAGGTCGGTTTTGTGCACTTGTGAAACAAATTTCATGTCAGTTGCTCCATTTTCTAGACGTATTTAGATGGTTAACCGCCGGTGTAGCAGAAAAAAGATGGGATTTGGTTTGATTGATCCCTGCAATATTTTTAGCTATCCTATCAGGTACATGTGTATCAAGTTTCATCAAAACAACCACAGCGATTCTTGCAGCAATAGAAACAATGAAGTTTTTCGGGGAATGTAGTAAATACAGAATCGTGCAACAATAAATTATAAAAATTCAGGAAATGCCAAAACTAAAGGTTTTAATCATGCTCTTTCATCTTCAGACCCATCGGATATGCAATACTTACTATTAACGGCGAATTTAATTTCACTTCCAAACAACAGATATTGTAAATGTGCGGCCTGATATCGTAGTTTGATGAACTAAGGAAGTTCTCGAAAGGTTCTACTCTAAAGTTTTAAACAGTTTCATTAAAAATAAATAAAAAAAAATATTCCATTTACTTTTTGCGGGATTCACGCTGCTTTGAACGATGTTTTACTTCCAACGTTTCGGCGCCCAACCAAGGGCCTTCATCAAGGCTGTTTAGAAGTGATGATCACTTCTGACGACGTCACACCACTCCGTCGATTAGCTTCACGCTGAGCGAATTGTCTTGGTTTACCGGCAGTGGGTGTTCCAGAGATGTCGTTGTAGATTTTGGATTGCGATTGTCAGCGAGTGCGCATTTCCCCATTTCACTTAAGCCATAGCCGCCGTCTGTATTTGAAGTTTTGGAATGTTTGAAAATTTCTATCGATTCCCTTATTTTTTGTTCTAGGAAACCCGTTGGTTCTGATGTTATTTCTGTCTGCTCCCCTTGAATTTAATGACCTTCTTCTACCTGATGATCTGCCTCAGCTAATTTTGTTGTTTGCCCGAGTCTTGCGTGACGACAATGTTCTTTTAATCTTACGGTGACCGCTCGGGAAGTCTCACCAATTTACACCTTTCGACAATCGCAGAGAATCAAAGCAGCGCGAATGCAGAAAAATTAAGTGGAATGTTTTATTAAGATGGCGCCTGCTAAATGTGTTAAATATTATAGTTCACTTTTATGTTCAAATCCATCTAATATTCATTACTTACCAACAACAGCGAATATAATTTCACTCCTAAATATCAGAGACTGTAGCTGTGTGGCCTGAGATAGTAGCTTCAAAAAGCAAAGAAGGTATTGAAAGGTTTTTTTCATTACATTATTAGATTTAATTTACATTACGCAGTTTCCTCTTCACATTCCATACGACCATATTTTGGGTTTAAAGACTAAAAACCAAAATTTAAGGAAAGAAACATTACATGCGATAGTATGATTATTATTTATTTTTACGACATATGACGTATGCATCTAGTTGGTATTTCACCTTTGTTGTTTCACGCAATACGTTCAGATTTTCATATGCTGTTCCAGCATTATGTTATGTTGAGGCATAAGACATACCAAACAATTCAGTGGAGATTCTAATCTTTAAAACAGTGGAAACCCCATCGAATTCTGCGCAGTAGTTTTTGAGTTTTTCTGTAACCAATACACCCGGTTTCCGTTTTATAGATATAAATGATATACCATTTTTTCACAGTATTTGTGCAGTATTTCTGTAGCTTTGAAGTGTATCAATATGGTACTACATACTTTTATCAAATTTATATAATTAATCCAACTTAATTTTTATTGCACTCTTTGGAAAAGAGTTACCCAAGTAACCACAGTTAAGTCGTTGAAATGTAGTCTTCACAGGTGCTCCACCGGATAGAATTAACGAAAGACGAGCTTTCGGCGGCTAGCCCTGCCGCAATCATCAGGTCTGTTGTTATGTAACAACGGACATGATGATGGCGGGAGAGCTAGCTATCGAAAGCCTGTGTTTCGTTAATTCTACCCGGCGGAGAACCCGTGAAGACTACATTTCAGCAATACTCAGGAAAAGTCTTAATTCTCACAGTTAAGTCGTTGTTAGAAATCTCTTTTCCTGTCAAAATGCTTACAGGTGGCGGCTTTAACTGGGGCAACCATAGCCCACAGTAAGCTGAGATAGATGGACCTTCTCTGGAGTAGGTTGTGTCACCCTACTCGGTCAACCACTGGTTACTTTTATAACTGTCAAAATGTCGCGTGCTGGAGAAATTATCCGGCTGAACATGCATCAGGGCTATCTGGAATCAGGATTCTCGGAATGATTCAATTTACATAGATAAATGGCGATACATAGTTCCTCTGAATGGTATATTTGACAAGTGCATGGGATAGGAAATATCAAAAGATGTTACTCACTGGGTGGGCCTTTGGGATTTCCTCACACGGGAGACAAGGAGATTAATGGAAAGATAGAAGAAAAATGCCTCATTAACATTTTGCAAAACTCAAAATTTTATTTTCTCAGTGTCTTAATCATTAGCCGAATATAGCACCCAAGGTGGACCCTACCATAAGTCTTCCTCAAATTTATTCAAAATATCAGCCATGCCCCCTCGGTCTCCGTTTGCAGCAGCTTGTTCCAAAAGTTTTATTTGTGTTTTCAGTGTCTTGACCACCTGCTCCATCGTTTCAGCATAGTGCGTTGATACCTCGGGTTTGGAGCTGGCTACAGCAGGTTTCTGCTCTTCTGTCGGGTATCCAAGTCCACCGGGCACACAACACTGAAAGAAAGCAGTTTTGATAAGAAATACAAATTGCTCGCATATCTGGTTTAAATCAGGGAGATGAATAGATTAATTAGTTGATTCTGCAGGGAAGCTAATTACATGCTTCAGTTTTGAGAATGAGAGAATCATGTACTGAGAAGCATTGACAGATTGTTAGGTCAGTAAACCCGGTAGAGGGAACGGGACAAGGAACAGAAAGCAATTAAGCCATAGCATTCTTGAAAGAACTATTCCCTCTTTCTCCCAGAGTGATTTAGGGAAACCATGGAAATCCGAAAAACTACAAATTTTAATTTTTGCCCAAATTATATATGTACACACTTTGACAATAAATTTTGCCGCCGCTGAAAAATTCTATCACTCTTATTTTGCACAATCTGACATCAATGTCCCAAGAAACAGTAACGCAATATTGGCTTGCCAATATTGCATTACTACTTCCTGGGATGACATTGATGTCAGATTGTGAAAAATAAGAGAGATAGAATTTTTCAGCGGTGGCCAAATTTATTGTCAAGGTATGTACATGTATCACTGATGCGCCAGTTTACACAAAACGCAAAAAATATAATAGCATAATCCAGCGATTTCTGAAAATAAATGTTTAGATGTTATTCAATAACCGAAATGCTCGCTACTAAAGTACCAGAGCAATATTTTATAACTCAGATCATTCATGAGTTACTACGTTCCTTTAAACACTTTAAATTTGGAGAATAGAAAGCCAAAAATTTATTTTTGTTACGGCTTCTCAGAGTTCTAACATTTATAACCATACGCATTTAACCTTTGCATGGAAAAAAAATTTATGGCCTTGGGTATCTTGCGTTACAATAATAATGATTTTTTTTATGTTCATTTATCATGATAACTATCTCTGAGTAACACAGTTTTAATTGCATTCAGCAACGGATTTTACCTTCAGTCGATTTCGTATTAACGCTGTCAATTATTACTCTGTATTAGGTATTTAGAACACAAGCTGTCACTTCGAAACGTTTGCATTCATATGCGCAGATTACTTAACACAGCTAATTAACGCGTGGAATTGTTTTAGTCATCATGAACCGTGCTGCTGTAAGCACGAAAACCAGCGAACCCAATTGCAGTAAATAATAATAACTGATATGTTTCACCTTCGAACCTGTACTTGTTACTCGTTGTGGTGATAGATAACTACAACTAGTGTACTGTTTAGTAAAGCAACGGGAACATTATTTAAGGACATTAATCAAAACAAATCCTTTACCGTACGCAAAACAAGTGATGGAACTATTTTGTTTGCGTGCTAAATGCATATGTGGGCACGCTAAACTTACGGTTTCGACTGTAGCGGCCGACTGCAATCTCAGGTAGTAGACAAAAACAGTACATCTGCTGTCGCCAGTGGTTGGAGGTGTACGGAACTTGACGACAGATCAATAAACCGTACCTTGAGAGCTATGCAAGACAAGATGTCTGATGTTTCTGCTGTGATTATAAAAAGTTTTGTTGATGATAATCATGTTTTGATATTTCATACCACTAAGAAAAGAAGAAAGCTTGCAGTGCCTTTATATGAAAATAGAACACAAGAAGAAAGTTATTTTGTGCTGATTAAAAATATATATTAAGTGACGAAGCCATATTCAAGAGCCACTGCCCCTTAAATAAGCGTTTTATTTGTGTCGAAATTAAAGCACAATGTATGTATTGTGGAAAACGTACTTAAGGTTTGAAGACTGAAGTTGATACTAATATTGGTGTCTCCCCTTACTCAAGGAGATTTCATAACTGACCAACAGAAATTTTTACTTAATTGGAATATACGTAATTGCATTGGTGGTATAGGTGGAAAACATATTCATATAAGAGCACCAAATAAGAGTGGATAGCTAATTTTAATTACAAAAATTTCTTTTCAGTTGTTTTGCTGGCTATCGTGTATGCAAATTTTAAATTCATAGCCATTTATGTCGGTACCGATGTAATGGAATATTACAATAGCAGATTTCAAAAATCGGCCATGGGGAAGAAAATAGCATCAAAGAGATTCAGTGTCCCTCCACCAAAATGTTTGCGATTGTTTCCCAATTGTCTGAATATAGACGAAGCGTTCGCTCTTACTGTTGGTGATTATATGATGACATCATATAGCAAAAGAGTTGGAAGATAAGAACGAGAGAAACATATTTATAACTAGAGATTATGCCGTGGACGAAGAGTGACAGAAAATGCTTTTGGACTAATAGGCCAAGTGTTTAGAATTTTTTATAGTCCTATTTATTGTAGCGGCACATGTGGCTGATGAGCTGATATTAACAGCGTGTTATTTACGCAATTCACTACATGACAGTCATCTCGAAAAATAAAATACTCAATTTTTTACTTAAAGTAATAATTAAACTAGCAGTCAGGATAACATGTTAATCTTTTCTTGATTTGGAAGATTTTTAAATAGTCAAGATTTTCAGATTAGAGAAAAATTTGAAGTTTTATTCTGCAGTGAATACGGCTTAGTGGCGTGGTAAGAAAAATTCTTTAGTAATGGATCTCAACTAATGATTTATATCAAATAATAATAAATAGTCTATGCTGTTGCCAGACTGATGTTGTCCTTTACATTCATTTTGCCCAATATGTATGGCCTATAACATAAGTTTTGTGTACGAACAATTTACAATTAATTTATTTATAGGTAATAGAATAAACTTAAAATACTTTTGCATTATTTAGCTCCCGTGCTATATTAACGATCTAAAGCTCCCTTCAATTATACTAGTAACATCGCAGTGTGCAGCGTAACCTAAGTCATAAATCACTGGGTATTTACCAGCAGAATTTATTAAATTTTCTTCTTCGTCTTCAGAAAGACTCACTGTCACCAATTAAACACGTTTCTGCGGTCGGCGGCACTAATGGTTCGTGTACAGTAACGCAGTCTGTGGTGCCGGCAGGGCTCAGCTGCCGGCGACAGTGGCGCTTTGTTCCGAACACATTCGCTTGAGAACTATAGAATGGTCTGCGATTTAGAGCCGTGTTCGGAACCGTACTTTGAGGGACACCTGTTTGTAGAGAGATAAGGTAACAAACAAACAGCCTTTCAGCAACCTCGCTTCCTGTCCGAGGTACCCTAGCTCATGCAGGGACCAGACATTGTTCGGTTGCGAGGACACGCGCGCTGTAGTCTATAATTCAACAAACAAAATTACGGTGAGGCCCTAACTGGAAAACTAGGATCTTACGATTGACCCACTTCCTAGTGAACACGTCGAGGTTTGTCTGGAATGGCCTACGGCTGGCCTGGGAGATCGTTGATGAACTACGTACTAAGACTTTGTTTTATGATTCCGCATGTAAGCTTTGAGGCAGTGAGGAGGGATCTGAGGACAGTTGCCGGAAGCGACACGGAGAAAATTATTCTGTTCCCGAAATGACTGCAGGAGGGTCTGGTGAGCCCTTTACTGTGTCCGCGTCCAACGAAAGAATCTGTACGGAACGTGCAAACGCCGCGGATCATCAAATTGGGAAGAAGTCGTGGACCAACATATGTTCTGGAGATGCTGTAACTTCCATGACGGACGCTACTTCCTATGATCACCCACAGAAACGGATTACGCCGCTTTCAGCCCACAACACCCTGTAACTCAGTAAATAGCCCGGCTTAAGTCGCGCGAATTGAACCACTCACGTGTTATAATCAATCAACGCTGTAGTGTCCTGGAACGTCTCGTTCTTGGCAACATAAACAACTATAAGGAACAATGTAGTATCCTATTATCTTTAAGAAGTGTTTATTAATATTATTAACACCACTTTATGGTTTTTAGCTCTTAGTTCTTTCATAATATCCTCAGTAAGAATTTCAATACTTAGTTTACTCTTTTCTAACTGCATCTTCAAGATCGTTCTCTGAGACATACCCTCCAATTCATAAATTTTAGTCCCTGATGGGGGTTCTAACCAATTAATTAAGATTTCTGCCTTTTTTTAAATCATCAGTGAATTCTTCTCAATCCTTGCTGTCTGAATACCTCCTCTGTCCTCTTAGTTTTCTGACATAGTCATAGAAATTTCTAGCTGCATCATTCAGCGCTCCCAATGCTTTTGGTTTGCTTTCAGATCAGTGGCGGCTCTAGATGCAGTGACACTGTGACATGTCACCACCTACGAATCGAGAATAAATAAATTAAAAAATAAATGTAGTAAATGAAAAATTAATACATATTTATAAATGCGGCATTCTCTAATATTCCATAAATTATGAAAGCTAGGGAAACAATTGAACACCATCTGTTGGCCAGACTAATTGGCTGTAGTGGAGACAGATGCAAGATGTCACAAATCGCGCATGCGCTTTGGTGTTATCGCTGAAATTTAAAAGGAAAGACTGGCTGCTTTGCTAGTGGCGGTTGGTGACGAGTTTGTTCTGTCTCATACTGCTCCGATCAGTGGGTGGCCACGCGGTTTCTGGAACATTATAGAGCTCGAAAAAGTTAGTAACACTGTAGGTAGAGCGCAGCAGCAGCTGCCACTTTTTGGTCACATTCAACTACAACCCTTAGAACAATGTTTCTAAACGTGTGGTCCGCGAAGATGGTTCAGGTGGTCCGAAGGCAGAATATTATAAATTTTGATACCTATTCATACTCTACAAGGTTAACCCAATTTCTTAAAAATACTTTAATGTTTCTGTGGCCAGGAAAAAATCTGGCATTTCCAGGATGAGGATATAACAGATTTGTTTCTACAATAATCTAATCATTTCCAGACGGCATCGAGAAAGAGTGCCCTTCTCTTAGGGACTAAGTAAATGACCGTGTTATGAAGGTCTTTTAATAGGTGTGAGGGATTGCGGCGCGTTTTAGGTTTGAAAACATACCAGTGGTGTATGTGTGTGTGTGTGTGTGTGTGTGTGAATAGATACGGGTGGTAGATGTAGTGTAGCGTCCAGTCTATATTAACATTATTATTTATTTGGTTTGTTAAGTATTAAGAACCTGGTCAAGGCGTAATTAACTTTTAATATTTCACTTCTAGTTTCATTACTATATTTTTCTGGGAATTCAAAACATGAGTTATAGTGGTACTACAAAATATGTGTATATACATAATATACACATAGATAAGAAAAAAATCGATTTAAGTTAGTGGATCGCATGATTAGTTTTGACAATTTACTTGTACTCGGATTGAAAAAGATTGAAGATTGGAAACACTGGCCTAGATGCTTTATTAATGTCTTAGTTCCTCTGCAGGAGAATTACTCAAGTTTATGAATACACGTAGCAAGGAAACTACTTTCCAGCGAAATGTGGTCCACTGTCGGATACAGTGTGCCGCTGTCGTCGTGGTCATTGAACGCAGTGCCGGATTAAGGAAGTTATCTGTATTTTATAAGTACAAAGAAAAGGTTTGGTAGATGACTAACTGAATTGATTACATTTTTCATTCAAAGAAACAAACAAATTTTACAATTTATGATATTTTGAAAATTACTTTTATTTATAGTACTCTAGAATCAGACCAAAAATTATAATAATTTTCATGCTTTTCATATTATTATTTTTTCATTTTGAATATTTATATTAATTTTTATTTAATGAAAAATGTTTAAAAATCGGATGCTCGAGGCTACTGTTTAGTCGTGCCCATTGGGTAATCCAGTATTGCCTGTAGGTCAAATCGTCGGTTTTTGTATAGTCAGTCTAGTTCGTTTACTGTCTTGTCAATCTTAAACCATTTGTCACTGATTAATTTCAGAATCATTCCTTTTATCCGCCAGGACACGAGGGTAATGAGACTTTCACACACGGCAGATTTTTAAGTTATGAGATTAATAGCCAACTCTGATATCCTTTCAGTTCAACAATGAAAATCAGTTAACTATCTAAAAGTTCTGAGCAAATTACTTCGGCCGCCACTATTTCAGAACGAGATAGTAATTAAACCATTCACGGTGACTGATTGACAATTTGTCTTGCTTTTATTAATTAAAGTCAGTTAATATTTTTTAAGTTCTACTCACCATAAATATCAAAAGTAACACCATCCCAAACATACACTGGTATAAGATACCTGAAAAAAAAAATGAAAAAAATTTAATTCAGAATGATGTGAACATATGTTTTTTAATCAGCATAAACTAATTGTAAACCTATCCCAAAAGAACACGTTTACAATAAAATTTAGTTCATAATAGGCACTATGTCGTTCAAGTATTTTTAAGTTCACATTCTTTCAACTATTGGTACCATAATATACTGCAAGAATAGGTATGTATAATGAAACCACCGACTAGTAAGAGCAAGGATTGGAAATAAAATTTCTAACCTAAATAAATTAAACTGCTATTTACATACAAGTAACGACTTACACTGTTGCTAATTCTCATTCTTATTTTTCGTTGGAAAATTGGATTAACGATTTTAAGTTCAAATACAACATTCTTTTCAAACCAGTATCTTTATAAAGGTCTTGCGCCCATTTAGATAATATCTTCCGCTGTTTCAAAACTAAAAACTGGAAAAATTTCAAAAGTTGTTGGAGCACGCTTCGGTAACGACATCCGAAAATTTAATTTTACTGAAATTTATTTTTCTGTCTGCAGATAAAATCTTTCTGAACGTCTATGAAAAGCCATCTTGCTACTAGTGAGATGTAGAAAAGTTTGATTACTAAGCTTAAGTTGTAAAAACCAACAGTTTTTATGCCAAAAACATAAGCTTCCCAAAAGATAAACGCATGCGAAACTTGATCAAATTCCACCCATTTTAACTGAAAATTAGGATCAATTTTAATTGCGGAGTTTTTTGGTGTAGCTATACAAAAGCAGCACTAATTCAAGTTCATGAAGGTTTCTAATTTACGCAACTGTTCTGAATGTCATGGAACTTCGCCATAGGCGGTTATGCTAGGTGCAATCTGCGAAAATTTTAATTTCGTATCACTTTAGGCGAATACAATTTATCATCGATACCTTTTGTTGTTATCAAGACAGGGAAGTTTATGGAACGTAACAACTAAAGTGGCTCACGTCTGAACTACCGTCAAATACTTTGGCATTAACCAATACTCGTCGGTAATGCTGTGTGGTTAGGCATCCTGGATACGTGACGGCCAGTGCCACATTTAGGCCTTGTAGGCCTCTAGGCTAGTGGTGGGGGCCCCCTTTCGGCAATTTATCGGCGACCTTTTTTTTTACTCTACTACTGGCCTAGGTGGTGGGGGCCCGGCCGAACTGTGGGCCCCTCCGGGTGTGATGCGTGCGGTCCCCCATATTTGTGGTGCGACGCCCTTTTGCAGTGCGGACCCCTAGGCTGCCGCCTAGGTAGCCTACATCTTACATGCGGCCCTGTTGACGGGTTAGCAACGGACAGAAACTTTTTCCTCTCCTTCGTTAGATATTGCTACTACAGCAATCTAAGAACGTAGGTTACATATTTATATTTCTGTTGATCTGAATACTCTTCTCATTTCTAAAGGTATTACTGTACCTAACAAGTTTAACACCGTCTGCGACCACCAACTACTAAGGGCAAGGATTGAAATAAATATAAAGGCAGAAAGAAGTTATTAATCTTAATAATTTGGAGGGAAGTAAAGACGAATTTTAACTCATACTCTAAAGAAAGCTTCATGAAACCAAACGTGAACAGCTGAATGCAGTGTTAGTCACGAGACCACAACCATTTGGTTGATTCTGTCGTAACAATATTCAAAAGAGGAAATTCAGCAGTTATACAAAACGCCTATTAAAAAACAGGAATGAAATGAAAATTTGACCAATTATGACACAATAGAGTATTTGAGTTGTGTCAAATTTTGAGGAAAAATGATAGCAGATATCAAGAAGTAGAATGGCGGCGTCGTAAGGCACAGTTTAGAGAAGGAAACAGAGTTAAACAGTGCGAATTGAATGCTCATAGTCGGTATGAAGCAGTTAATAACAATAGATGAAAAAAAAACGCCAGAATTACTTACAAAGATGAAATAGTAAATTTTTATAGTAAAGTATTTATAGCTACGATAATCTCCGACCTCTCTATTATTTCCACAGTGACAGATATACTTCCCTCTGAAGTCAAGTGTGGGAAAAGGAACGGACACTGACGGCATTGGCATCTATCGAGGAATCTATCAATCGCTTGCCTAAATTCTCTTCGTGCCTATACAATGCATCAATCAATACCTTTGTAATGGAATAAAGTTAAAATGACACAATAAAGAAATTACTCACAACATCAAAAACTACCGACCTATATTCTTGCTGTCTGTTCTGTACAAAGTTTTTACAAAGATCTTATCGGACCAAATCAGTTCCTTACTTTATTCTGCCCAATCCATTGAGCGAGCAGGATACCGCAGCAGTTTTGTCTCAATCGACCACTTTATTACCCTGCGATAACTAATTAGCCGTGCAAGCGAAGACCAGATGTCTCTTTGCCATTCTTGTTATTCAATCAAAAAAATGCAGACGCCAAGGAAGATCTCGCGAGTAAGCAGACTTCCGTCCTCATCATGAGCGTCGAAGGCTCTGTGCGCTTGCGAGTTTGAATGTGAGGCCAATGAGTGAAATTTTCACGATCCACGCCTCTGACACATGTGTTTCGGACGTTCTATGCCGGGGTCTACAAGACTGACAATGGGTACTTCCGCCTCCGCCGCAGAGACCTTCAACAGGACCACGAGACAGCTCTTGCCGGGCGACCCTCGCTGTGTGACGACGTGGGGTTCTACCAGCCACCAGCACCATCGGTTGCTTTACAAGTTGCGGACCACGCAGCAACGCCAGGAACATGACGAGCCCACCTGCAGTGTGTGTGTGTAACCCACCAAAGTATTAGTGCAGTGAAATTTTCTTACATGACCTATCCCTGGCTATTAGTTTGAGCTTTGGAATCGACAATTGCCGCGCCCGCCACGCTGCTGTTTCCTGTCAAGCCAGGACGCCGGAATCACGCTGCCGACTCATGCGGGTAATGTAGTTTTGATGATACCACTACCACTACGATTCGTGTGCCCTGCCCAAACAGCTGCCCTGAGCCTGCACACATGGTTAAATTGCAGACGATCTCTGCATTAATCTAACTGGTTCTTACGGTGCCGTATTGCGAGAGATCTCGTGCTCTCACCTACATTTTGTGTTTAACTAGTCGTAGCATATGTTTGGAAGAAAAACAATAACTTTGGTGTAATCGTTAGAATTCCTTATAAAAATTAAATATAAAAATATGTTTGCTTACAGGACTAAGAAAAAGTACCACCCTTGCCCCGAATATAAATGTTAACTACATACATTTCTAATCCATCTACCATGATGTTCGCGGTGAAATCAGTGATTATTGTATTACAACATCCTTTTTGCGGTTTGAAGCCTTCACTGAGCAGACGGTGGACTCATCTTATATCAGAATGCTCCATAACATCTATGGTATCTCTTCCACCTTTCTCAGGTTTACTACAGGTTTCCGCGTCGAAATAAATGTTAAGCAAGGTCCAAAATTATTTTCACATATCTTACAGGTGGCAATATCAACTCCAGAATGGACATGAAAAGGAATCAGAATCAGTGGCAGATACTTAATAATTTGAGAATCGCTGATGACATTGCGCTTGTGACTTATTTACCGATCTCGTTTCCGAGTGTAAAGTATTTGGTTTGAACATGAAACATTCAAAACAAATGTCAATGAGCACATTTAGTTTGGCCCCCTTGTAAATATGAAAGGAGATTTAAGGATCAAAAAATGTTCCATGGAATCAGGAACCAGTTTGAAAAGATTTTGGGAGAGATTCCATTAACCTCAAATCTAATATGACTACTAATCTAAACAAATAGTTTACGAACCATGCATTGTTTCTGTGCTGACTTATGGCCGTGAGACCTGGACATTTAACGAATTTACGAGAAGAAATCTTAAAACTTCACAGTGATCTCTGGAAAGGAGAATGCTAGGTTTATCTAGAAAGGCAATAAACAGAGCAAGCGAAATTAGATCAGTTACTAAGATCATAGACATCTTGGAGAAGAATGCCTCTTTGAAGTGGCAGTGGACCAGCCGTGTTGCTCACAGGAAAGATTTAAAATGGACAATATCAGTGTTGAAATGGAGCCCAGGGGATCATCAGGGACCGAGAGGAAGACCGCCAGACCGATGGGACAACTAAGGATTGCAATCCCGCAGTGTTTTTAATCCCGCGGGATCCGCGACAATCCCGCGGGATCCCGCGGGATTGGTACAAACAGTTTTTTAACGTATATATTTAAAACATAGTTACTTAAAACGTTAATAAATTAAATAATAATTAAATTAATAAATAATTTTTAATGTTAAATGATAAAAATTAACAGTTAACAATATTTTGATTGGAGAAATGACATTAAAACTTTTTAGTGTGTCTTAAGTGTACTTCGAGGTTTTAAATTTTTGTTTTTTAATCTAAACAAATTTTTAAATAAATAAAAAAAAATGGAAAATATTGTGTCTTAGGTCATATTATGTGCTTTACAATACATCACATAAGTTTAAAAATATGGTTTGCTTAATGGCCAAGTTACCAGAGTTTTTTTTTTACATTCTAAATAAACGTTCCATGACACCGAGAAAAGCATTCTATTTCACAAAGTGAAGTGAATATACTCTGAAAAGTGTAGAATTGGCTCAGAACATGATCACATAACTTTTTTGTCACTGCACAAGCCTGAGACTTGGCTTTTTATGCGTGATTCTTTATTATGTTTCCTGATTCCTTGATTGATATTACAGTTGATTCAATGTTATTAAAAGAAACTAGTCACCAACACGTAAACTGTCAATTATTTCAGATTTACTTATGTGGCGTAACGACGTTTTTAGAGTGGAAATTAATATTTTTTAGTAAGAAAGGAGACTTTCTCGGCTAATGATTGCAGTGAAGTCCTCATAGGTTGTATCTCCGGATTTCATTGCATACACACGAAATTACACACGTGAGGAAGACGGCGGAGGCAGCCGTCGAAGTATGGTGTTCCTACAACACAATTCGTCGATACACCCGTGAAATTTCATTATAACTTTTTTACCTTTAGTCTAAATTATAACAAGGAGAAGAGGGATTAATCGAAAACCTGAGCGGCACATGTAAGCAGGTGGCTTTCGTCAAAGAAACGTATTGAGGCAGCGGCCAAAACAACAATAAGTCAAAGGATATATAATTTCCTTTTGATAGCTGTTAAATAAATAGGTACGCGATCGTTAAAATTATGATAACATTAGTTTCATATCAACGAATAATCAAATTTTCAGCCGCAAATTAGGAAATTGTCTCAATTATTTTATCTGCAAATACAGAAAATGGAAATAATGAAACCGTGAATAAAAAGCTGCAACCATGTAGTTCAGATAACGTGTGCGACACTTAAAAAATAATTATATAGTTAGAAAATCGTACTAAATACGCACCATAACTCAAATTACAGAAATGTGTTCGAAACAAACGTAAGTTTTGATGAATACGTAAAAGTGTATTTATTTAATTACGAATGACGAAGGTTGACAAAAACAAATGCTTGTTCACATTAGTCAAATGCCAACTGGAAGGGTACAGGCAAACAGTGCAAAATATCTGACAGAGACCGAGTGGGGCAGCGAGTCACGCAGACTGACACGCGTTTCCGCCGGATTTTGCGGATTGCGGATCCGCTTAATTTTGTGCGGGATCCGGCAGACTGTCTAATGATGCGGGATCCCGCGGGATTGCGGGATCCCGCTTTGCTGGATTGCAATCCCTAGGGACAACGTTGTTGGAGTTAAGTGGCAAATGTTCACACAAGATTTTTCGACTCGGAAATGCTGCTCAAACTATACCTGAGCTCATAACCCTAAAGGCCACATCATTTAATGATTGAACTGACTGATGATGATGATTTATGTTTCTGCAGTGGTTCAAAATTTTTCACCTTAAATTGAATTTTTAAACCAACTATAAAGAAAGGTTTGTAAGTTTGGTACAACCTCGGATGTGTGGGGGGAGGCAAACCTAGGGCATCTGACCCGGAAAGAAACTAAATCACATTTCTTTGCGCCTGGTCGAGTAATCGTAGGTCTTTCATTGGAGCTATACTACGTTCAAATGCATTTATTTATTATGCAGAGGATTATGTAATGAAATAAGGTGGAGCCGAACTATGCACACCTTTATTACATCACTACAATTAAATCTGAATTTTAAAAGTTTAGTTAATAATATTTCTATTATGTTAAGATACTTCAAATAAATGAATTGCCAGAAAACCACGTTCACCCCGTAGCTAGTTCATTTAAACCTACAAAATCCTATTAAATGTAACTTATGTCTCAAATACCTGCAGTCGCCATCGTACAGCTTGATTGTTGATTTGCAGTTAGGAAATGTCGACTGAAGAGAGACATCCGTGGATATTTAAAGATGAAGAAAAGTAATTAAAAGTAAAACATTAAACTAGATATGATGCTGTTAAAAAAAAATTAAAAATGCTTTAAACATAGTTCCACTTAATAAAAAACGAAATACATATAATTCGGTTTATACACGACAGTACTTCACGTATATTCTGACTTTAAAGAGATATATAGATATGATGCTGTTAAAAAAAAAAAAATTAAAAATGCCACCTTAATAAAAAACAAAATACACATAATTCGGTTTATACATGACAGTACTTCACGTATATTCTGACTTTAAAGAGATATATAGACGGTCGTTAAGCTGGTATGTGAGTTAAAAACTTGGTTAACAATCGTTAGAATTAAAAAAAAACATTCCGAATTCCTCGTAAAAAAAGAAACAAAAGACAAATAAAGCAAAAAACTTTTTTATGGAACAAATGTTTAAAATTGTCTATTGTACCATTAGGAACAAGAATGTTAACAGACTCTTCAAATGTGTTTTTGGGTTCATGAAAATTGCTATTCAATTTATTTTATATTAACGTTATTAATAATGCATACACTGATCAGCCAAAACATTGCTGCTACCTAGTTCCTAGCTTATTGGTCCACCTTTCGAAACAATAATGCAGCGATTAGGAGTAGCATGGATTCTATAAGTGCTTAGTAGGCTTCCAAAAGTATCTAATACCAGATTTCTACGCGTAGGTCACGAAAGTCCCTTAAATTACGGGCCAGCAGTTGGTGGGCGCGGCGACTGGGAGCAAGCATCTCGGAAACGGAGAAGCTGATCGGCTGTTTACGTGTTACTGTAGTGAGCATCTAAGGAAAATGTTTGAATAACGGTGAAACCGCGAGTAGTCGGCGATGTGGTGGACACCCACACCAGATTGCAGAACGTGGAAATTGGATGGAGGCATGCCCGCTCTGTAAAACAGGATAGGGGATGATCTGTGGCAGAATCTCAGTTCTTGTGCTCTGAAACACTTCTGGAAGTACCACAATTGTACTCTTCCGTCAGATCTGCCACAGATCGCCGGCTAACCAGTTTCCTGTAAATTGGCTGCTCGAGCAACCACCTATGATATGGACGGGTCCGGTGGACGAGATATTTGTCCTGCTGGAACATGATGAGCATTACTCATAGCAACATTACGTTATACAGAATAGACCCACGAGTTGTGATATTAATTCGGGCTACCAACTCTTTCAACCCATAGGTGACTGACCCGATCTCCCCAATGACAAAACGTGAACTCATCACACAACAATTTCCGACGCCTCCTAGACGACTATTCTACTAAATGTAACACGCTTTGATGTATCTTTAATCTGCAGTGCTCTTAAAAAAAAGGGTATCGTCAGCAAAGTCGAACTATTCCCGATTCTGGCCAGATGGTTTTGGTGGTCTTCTTCTTCTTCTTCTTCTTCTCGTGTCGATGACAGCATCAAATATTTAGTAGTTTTTCTGCCAATGCGATGGCTTTATCAGCAGCTGATTGGAGGTCAAATTGAGATACATTTAACCCAATTTGTGTACAAGACAGCAAATGTACCATGGTTTCTCTCTGCCCGCACCAACATGTGGTATCTGGCTGTTCTCGCAGGTATCCCCAAGTGGCAAGTGTATCTTTGCAGCGGCAAACTTCAACTCAAAGCCCGTTTAACGACTTCCATATGGGCCATGGTTGTTCAGACCCAGGTGGCAGACCCTCTTTTGGCTTGATCCAGTCGAACCCTTGTTGTAATCTCTTCTCCCAAGCCAGTAATCTTCCATTGCTTGGAGCTTGGTGGCTTTGAAGTTCGCATGAAGGTTGATCGGGACTTTAGTCTCGATGGCGCTGGTGTATAGCCATGTAGGGTGTCTGACGTCTTCATTCACTTTAAGCCTTGCCACGCTGGTGTTTTGTGTGGACGATTCTATGATATTTCCTTCCTTGAGATAGCCAAATATGTGTCTTACGACGTTTTGTGAATCCCAATGATTCTAGCAAAAAACTTTTGAATATCGCTCTCCATGGTAAGTAATAATCTGCGCCTTCTCAGGTAGGCAGTGGCGTAGCTAGGGGGGGGCGGTGGGGGCGGTCCGCCCCGGGTGTCACCCGTTTGGGGGTGACACCCGCATTTCGAAAATAGTAATCGAAATTAGTGTGATACAAATATATATATATATATATATATATATTTTATATAGACTTCTTTTATCCTTTGGTGTCGAAACACGTCTACCTTTAATGTTCTGAATATTTCTTTTTAAGTTGATCTATCGCTTTTTCAAATACGATCCAGTACAGTAGAGTATAATAATATTATTGGCTACACCGCGCGCTTAAACAATAGAGCATCGCTCTGTTGCTCCAACAATCACACGAACTCGTTGTGCTTGCCGTCCGTCACAGTTTGGTTTGTTACGAGCGGCGGTGGATATAATGTAAGTTTTCTTGTAGTAAGAGAGGAAGTTTTAAAATTAAAGTATATATCTAAAGTTGTTAAAATCATGGTAATTAGGCAGTTAAATTGTAATTCCTCGAAATTATTTCAAGAAAAATGTTAGATTTTCCTTTGAAAATGAAAAAAGCAACCAAGGGTATGCTGGAATACGCGTAGTCTAGGCTTCAAAATTGTTTTGCTTTTTTAGAATTCTATTACTTTCTAGCTAAGATTCACAAGTGACTTGAAGTATTTTCTAGTAATTTTTGAATTTATCAACTGACAGATTCGAATTGAGTACATTTCGTGCTATCCGATACACACTCTGCGTACCTTCCTTTTGTCGACAGTGCACCTATACTCGACATGAAATCGTATCATGTTCGAATTTATGCAAATAAAATGATTCGGAAAACTGCGTTAAACTAGCAATACGGTCAGGTTTTATTTCAATCCGGACGAGTCCAAGTGTTATCGTCTGTCGGTAATCAGTTTTTGTAGGGCATGTGTTTAAAACCGCGTATCTTGCTAGCGAAATCGTAACATTAGTAAGTGGACATCCATAAATTACGTGAGGTGTTTTTCCGGATTTTCGGACCCTCCTCCCCCCCGCCCCCTTCTGGTGAGACTTCGTGAGATCTGGTCCCGTCAGACCCCTCCCCCCCCCCCTTACGGATCGTCTTCGTAACTTTTTGAGACCTTTTTTTTTAGGTCTCACCCTCCCAAAGCCGATTACACCCACACTTTTCGACGAAATACCCCCCTAAACTCGACATTCGCGTCATTTGTAAACACTTTTTTTTTTTTTTTTGTTAGCTCTACAGTCCAACACAATTTTAAAAAATCTCACGTGAGAATTGGTGAGATTTCGCGGGACCCCGCCCCTATTTCACCTCACGTAATTTATGGATGCCCCTTAAGCACTTTAACTCTAGGTTCATGTAAGTTTGATATGCTTTCTACTGATTGAGAATATACAAATATGATCGCGATCAAATAAATAAGCGTATGATTCTCTAAGAATTTTCCATCATAAATTTACAGAAGATTTCTTTGTCGAATACACGTACCTACATTCTTATGGGTTCCTTAAATCGACAGGGATGTCGAACTTCTGTTCCTGAACAAAAATTAATCTTTAATCATAAACTGAACGAACATCCGAGCCGTTTACATCTTTATTTATACGTTACTGAGCGGTGCTAGAAATCTAAAATTTACACATGGAGATGGGCTTCGATACATATCATATTTAGGAGTCTGTAGCTACTTATTTCTTAGGCAGGTAGTAAAATACTTCACTTATTAAGTACTTCATGTAAAGGCGGCAGATATCTCAAAGGCGTGTTCTTTTATTACCTGACCGTTGGTTTTTTTATTTTAAATTACGTTTAATTATGGTTTAATATTTTATTTATTCCTCTATTTTTATGAAGGAACTTAATGTAGAGTTGCTTCTCTAACTATACAGTTTCCCCCAGGGTCTCACAACTTGTGGGACCCAGATCCTGGGTTTGCTCCAATGGGACCCCATCTGGGTCTGGAATTGCTTCTACTTGGATCAAGCCACTTCTGTTAACTTTCCTCTCAATATCCCTTGGTCCTCCAAATAGAGAGGTTGTGAAGTCATTTAAATAGAGCCTATTTTAACGTTTCAATAACAAATGGGTAGTTTTCCACTTTTTTAAATTTATAGCGAAATTTTATGATCGCCATATAGTTAAACTGGCGAAAATTAAAATCACATCACGCATACATGAATGGTAGAATTTTAGGAAACTTTGAAAATATATCCAGGGCCGTACCTAAAAGAAATAATAACAAATGTAAATGGATCAGGCTAAGTTATTACCTTTTACATTTGTCAGTGAGAAATGCGCTCAACTTGAGCACCAATACATTCGTGGATCCTTGCCGGCATTGACACAAGTGTTCGGATGTCTTCTTGGTGTATGTCTCACTACGCGTGCATGTCTTTTGCAGTCAGTTGTTGCACAGTTTGTGCTGGGTGACCATGTGATCTAATGTGTCTACTTCTGGTATCCTAGAAATGCTCTATTTGGGACAAATCTGGGAACCGTGCTGTCCATATTGTGATCGAAACTCCTTGCAAGGCTTGTGTGACGATGGCCGCAGTATGAGGACGGACACTGTCTTGTTCGAAAATACGATTCGGATGTTGAACATGTAGGGTATCACAATAAGATGCAGTACCCCGTCCACATAGTGATGGGCTCTCATTGCCTTCAACAACAGCCGACTCAGTCATGCTATCGAAACTGATTGCCACCAAAACATGACATCGGTGACGGCACTTGCGTGAGGTTCTGAAATCACAGCAGATAAGCCGTTCCTCCACTACGCCTGCGAAAATGTCGTCGATTATCACTTTGCCACAGACAGAATTGAGACTCGTCTCTAAACACAAATGTACGCCATTGACATGTCCATTTGTGTTTCGCATTATACCAGGGTAGATGATGATGGCAATGAAATTAGATTAATGGGACACAATGCACAGGGACCAGAGAGTGTAACCCAGCTTCAAGCAATTCTTTTACAATCATCCGGGGAGGGGCGGAGGCGGGGTGTGACTATGTGTAACCACTACTTGGATCTGGCCTGCAGTCAACCATCTGCCAGCAACAGCCACCCACACCATTTGGCAGTCTTCGCGTGCTGTTATCCATCTGTATGGACCTGTGCCTGCTCTAGGAGTATTAGAGCTTTTTTTCATCACTCTGTAACAAATCTGTAAACTGACATTGCACTGCGGCAAATCGTTCTGGAGATTTCACGATATGATGCACCCTTTCAAAACACGTCAATTCTCCGACCTCTCTCACTGTTAGACAGTTGGGTGTAGAGAGTTGTCACTCTTTGCCTTGGAATACATAGAATACAAAAAGTTGTGGGCAACCACGTGTCATGTGACACCACACTGTTCACCACTTATACGCTAAAAAAAAAAAAAAAAAAAAAAAAAAAAAAAAATAATAAAAAAATTTGCAATTTACATAATATATAGCACCGTAATTCTCACATTATTACATGTAAAACTTTTAATGTTAAATCATTTAAACTCTTCATGCGGGCATATTTGGGGCCAAATTTCATTCGTTTATCACAACACCGTCTGGCTGCTGGGATTTTAATTTGCACCAGTTTGTGTATCAGTTGCTAAGTGTAAAGGTCGAACTGCACTTTGCCAATACTGGCCTGTACCGTAACCGCAACGACAGCCGGTCGAGTGACGGCTCGCCCCCTCGCGTCCAAACTTTTCCATAGCTCACCCGTGTTCCTACCCGGTCTTTAGTCTCCTTCAACGTTTACAAGTGATTGTTTCAGGGAATCAGTGTTGGGGATGACAGGTAGGTTTGACACCCTACTTTATTATAGAGTACTGTACTTTATTCTGCACAGTTTTGATACGAATGTACATTAAAATACTTTTTTATCTGACTCACGTAATCACTTAACTGGTTGATATTTTATGTACAAAATAGTATCCCAGCGCAGTATTAACAATATCAACGCAATCTCAATGAAATGTCAATCACTCGCACTTGACGTGTTTGTTTTGTCTGAGATTCTTTTCGATTAGTGAAGAACGAGATTATAACATATTTTAATTTAAATATAAGTCGTAAAGATTTTGTATAGTAAAAATAATAATTTCATGTTATCAGAGTTATCTTATTTGGAAACTCGCAGTGCACCTATATCGTAGTCACCTAACTTGAAAAGAAGACCTACAGATTAAAGTGAAATTCAGACCACCGAGCGTCCTTCGCATTAAAAAGCTTTGCCATTGGTAAAAGTCAATTTTAAGGCACGCAAAAATTACAGTCGAGACTGGGATTTGAACCCGGACCTACAGTTTTCAAATCGCTCGCAGTAATCATTTGAGTCACCAGTCCGAATATAGGTGTGATGAAAAATAAGTTTTCAAACATGATAAAATAAACATATTCTTTTTCTATACCATATATTTTT
This sequence comes from Vandiemenella viatica, assembly GCA_031002005.1. Classification (NCBI taxonomy): domain Eukaryota; kingdom Metazoa; phylum Arthropoda; class Insecta; order Orthoptera; family Morabidae; genus Vandiemenella; species Vandiemenella viatica. The sequence continues at coordinate 83,649,744 of CM061919.1, read as the reverse complement.
GTTATCAAAAGTCACGAATCCACTTTTATGTGTTTGAATACATATTTTTCAGTACTTCTAGATTAGTCTGGCGTCTGGTTACGGCGTGCAATTCGGGTGTGGGAGGTTCGGTTACAAATGCGGATTTCGGCTGCAATTTTTGTTGGTCGTAAAATTGGACTTCAACTCTGGCAAAGCTCTGATTTTTTTAATGCGAAGATGCTAGGACTCTTCCTACATTTTACGAACATCTGATGAACATGGATAAAAAAAAATACTTTTTTTAAGGCAAATAATAACATGAAAACAACATTTAGTCGTAAGGGAAGGTAAATTTCCGACCTCTCTCGATGCGCTTCTCCACATCCAGCAGGCCGATACTGATCCACACCGTCAAAACATAAACCAATCCAATGACGACTGAGTGTCGGACTGAGGCCCGATTTTCAGAGGCCTCTCTAAAACCACTTTCGATCACCGGTGAGCAACACGTGGCTAAAATCTTGCCATATTGACTATTGAACATGAAGTAACTAAAATTGATAATTTTGAAGATGTGATATACGAGTTTGCAGCTGTTAAAGCTAAAAAGAGAACATTGTTTTTAGTTTATTGTGTTTTTTTTAAATGAAGTTAATATTACAATTTTATTAACTATAATTTTTAATAACAATAAATGTTTATTTAATTATATTTTATTAATATTATATTTTACACTTACAAGATATTATATTTTACTTAATTTTGAATTTAAATTTTCGAGGGGTGACACCATCGATATCCGCCCCGGGTGTCACCCACGCTAGCTACGCCACTGCTGAGGTAGGGTTGCCAACCGTCCGGTTTTCTCCGGTTCTAACGCGATTTGTCTGTGTCCGGTTCACTACATGCGACTGGACACAAAATGTCCGGTTATTAAGAAATTTTAAAAATAAGGGGTTGACGTTTTCTCAAACGCGTAGGAAGTAAACAAGGTCGTCACGTCTCACTCGTTATTCCCCATTCACTGAACATAATTCAAATTTTTTGCTCTGTGTTCAAAACGTTTAAATCGTACTTATTTTGTTTGCGGAGAATTAAAGAAAGAATGGTATTATTAATTTTTACGTTACAAATTAATAATGAGTGACTTACCAAAGAAAGTACAGAAACGTTATTGTCACTCCAGAGACGAGTGGTTGTCAAGTAAAGGGTTTAAAACTTGGCTGCATAAGGAAAACGATTGCACCGCATATTGTCAAATGTGTAAAATTACTTTCACTATTAAATTTGATTGCACGAACGCAGTGAAGTACACTTGTTCCTAAGAAGTATTTGTTAATTTCATAACCATTATTTGCAACAATAAAAAAGAATTGACCTATAAATTTAATTTTTATAATACCCCCCCTCCCCCCCACGGCCCGGGCAAATGTCCGGTCGTAGATATCTGAAAACTCGACAATTGTAATCTGAAAACTCGACAATTGTAATCTGAAAAGTTGGCAAACTTATTCTCAGGTAACTTAAATTGATCATTGTTGTGGCACCCTGAGGCAGGCTGAATTTTGGGAGGTTTGAATAAAAGTAACGGATTCGATGATGAAGTCTTCTGGCAGGAAACGACGCGTATTTCCTTCAACTGCGACTTCGGAATTCCTGTAATAGTACCCAAGATAAAACTACATCTACCTTCATTAGAGTCTAGACAAAGCAAAATGAAATAGAGGTTTTGTAACTGTAGAATTTTTGACAGTAATACTGCAGTAGACTTGGGGACAGAGAACAGAATGCTATTTGAAAATTGTATTTTAGAGGAATCATTCCGGCACTAAGTTAGAAAGATTTTGAGTAAACATGGAAAACCGAAATTTGATAGCCAATGAAAAATCGTACCAGCTTCCTAATTCCTCTCACGATGGGGGCTAACATGACATTTTCTACTAGAAAGGATAGTCTTGGAAAAAGAACGCTGTCAATCTTACAGTTAGTGACTTTCGATAACTTTGTATGCAGTTGAACCTTTAAAATTCTTATGTCTGTATTTTTAATGATTGTTGATTGCATTTCAAACTGGAATGATCTGAATTTACAAAAGGAAAATTATTTTTTTCTCCGGATAACTAACTAGGGCGTACCTATGTGCTTGTAAAAATGAGTGAATTATGTTTAGTTCCGGCTACATAAGACATGTTGTGATTCAGATCTGAAATCTCTAGTGAATCAAGCATTTATGTGTCTACTGCTGGATTGCAAAAAAAATATTTTAAATAAATTCATGGCCGAGCCAGCTTTTAATTGTACTGGATACTTATTTGACCCCACTGACTGGTTCTGTAAAATTTTAAGACTTGCTGTTGAGTTTGGAGGCAGGTAGATGCAGTAGCGCACAGATTTTGCACGGACATGCGTATTAATAGAAGTGTTAAACATGGACGGAGACGGTCTCGCAATTGGGTATGGAATCAAAGATCATTTGGATGGGATGTAGAAAATTTGATAAAGTTTGTTGAGTGTGATGCGAATTAGAAGTAATGAAGGTACGGATTTCACGCGAACAGAGGCAATTTCCCTGCTGGATGATTTTGTAGGATTTGATCTGTCAAAAATGGAAGCCATCCAATCATTCTGAATCATTAAAATTACAAAATTTGCGAGAGTTAATAACAAAATTTGCGAGAGTTAATAACTATATTATCCGTAAATATCTGATTATTATAACTTATTGCATAGTAGAAATCCTTTAAACTCCAAGTTTAGTTTTAGGTACTTGTTATTGAGTTGTTACTTACAGTGAGGTGTCTGAATAGTAAAGTATGTTTAATATTGAAACAAGCACTTTGTGTATTATAGATACCAACAAAATTGCTTGTACTTTTATTCAATAGTATATTTTACTTTGCAGTGAAAGTTAAGTTTATAATTAATATGACTTAAGTAGCAAGAAATATAAAATTGGATAAGTGTGTTATAGACCTGTTCACATTAATTTCATCAGAATTATTCTTTCTTATTAGCTGAATAACTGAGAAAAATCATGTGTGTGAATGTTGGCTCACAGTGTAGGTTCGTGCCGAATGGTGTTGATTGGAGTTTGTGTGAGAAGTTGGTTCACTGGACGGAATGTACGTGGGTTGTGCTTATGGCCACCACTGTTAGCAGTCGATTCTGTAGTCACAGCCTACATCTAAATAACGGGGTTAAGGAATAGGTTCTGAGAATCTAGAGAAGTTGCAAGGAAACCGTATTCCATTTATGATAGGTTGGGCTGTACCATTTTTAGATTGAAGGCAGAGTGTGTGAGGGTGTAAAATTAGGTGACTAAAAGAAAATTGTAACACAGCTCGAGAAATAAAAAATATAAGGGTAATAAATATATCATAATTTCGTGTGTCTTTGTAAAAACCTAATGAGGGGATCTTTTACCGGCTTCTAATCAACCTCTGTCGTAGTCGCCTAACCTAGCCCGGTAATTCTACCGGGTATAGGAAACCTAGAGTTTAACAGAATGTTCTGGCATATTTAAAAAAATATGTTTTTTTTGAGAATTGAGGATCCAGTTAAGGATTTTTGAAAATCTCAGCCAAGACAGGGATTCAAACAGGGGAACTTTCGATCTCCAGTCAGACGTCTTAACCACTGAGCCACCAGATCGCTCGCAGAAAGAGCTGAAGATTCAGTACTTTGGCAGAATATCTAAATGGTTAGATCAACATGAAATGGAGATAAACTCCAAAAAGGATCAGCTGATCAGAGGTTTTATGATTATGGGTGGGACTGCTTTTGAAGGTGTTAAGTGACAATGTCTTTGTAAAACATTTGACATTAAATTCAGTCGGGCTGTTGTTAAGAAAATGTTTCGGAATTCCTTAATTTACTGGTGAGGGTGGCGTACCAGAGAAGTGGAAAGCATTGGAATACAAAACCATGGTTACATCTTTGATTGCATATTGTGGCGTAGTATGGCAACCACATTTTTGACATCAGACACAGGAGTTGAAGTTGGTCCAGAGGAAAGCAGCCAAATTTGTTTGTGGAACACAATCCAGTAACTGATATGATGCAAGATATATATTGGGAGTCGTTGCAGGATAAGATACGTATAAAGAGAGTCATACATTGGTGATGAGGTTTTGACAAATTAGGTGTGGTGCATGACAGGAAAGAGATGACCATGACCATAAGCTGGCACTCTATTTAAAAATTACAAAGGGAAATAATGGTTAGCTTCCGAGAAAAATTAAAAAAAAAAATATTTTAAAATAGAAAGAATCTCTTAAAGGTAAAAATTATGCGCTTCGTACAACTTTACTCAAAGAATTTTAAAATTAAAAGGAAAAGCTCGTAAGATTGGAATCCTGGAGTGTAGGGATAGTGTCGCGTTGGCATATGTTCAGTTACAATTTAATTAAAAATGACTGTGCATCAGCTACCGACAACACCTGGAAGACGAGTTGTACTTTGCGTGGCGCTCCGCAGTTCAGTATTATGAACCCACGAAATCATTTACCATTGCAAAGAACGATTTTTTTATAAAATGATACAGCATTGCATAAAAATCATTGTAGATCAGCGGTCCCGATCCTATCGGTCGCGACCCACTGGTGGGTCGCGGAAAAATCGAGGTTTTTGCCACCAAAATATATCTTAATGTTTTTGAAAAATAAAATACAGAAATAAACTATGTGTAGAAAGTGACTTAAGGTTAAAATCAACCAATGTAAGCACTGATATCGACGCCCTCATCAGTAAACATCAGTGCCAGAAATCTCACTTATTCTAAAGTTGTGTTTCTATAATAATTAAACGTATTTTTCATTCTTTGTAAAAATAAAAGTGGGAGGCGTCTGCACAAAGCATCGCCTCATCGAGCTTACTGCGGAAATTCCATGATTAGTTAAAACTCGATTTACAAATTAAAATGGCTCTGATGTGCCCAGTCATATATTGGTGGGAAACACCTATAAAATCCAGTTTAGTGGTTGACTGGTAAGTTTACCATTGTGTTTTCTTGCTCCCAGTCTTCTATATTTTCATACATTTGGTTGCAGTAAAACACAATTGTAAAGTTCCCAATCAACCACGAAAATCAGATCTGCAGGTGGTTTCCACCAAAAAGCGACTTGGAAGACCAGTTGCATTTTAATATGCTGATCGCGTTACTTCTAATCGTGGAATTTCAGCAGCCAACTTGTTGAGGTGATGGTCTGTGCAGCTGCCTCCCGTTTTATAATACGTTTGTTGTTTTATGTATTATCAATCCTTGTTTTTGTTGACATTATTTGTACTAAAATTTGCTTTTTCGCAGGATAGGATAGTCGATAGCGTATCGAGGTCATACAACAGTTCCCATTCTGATATTAGATGGACTCTCATATTAGGTGGGTCGTAAAAATTTTTTACTTAAAAGTGGGTCGTGTACCAATATAGGTTGGGAACCGCTGTTGAACATTATTTAAATAAAGAGCTGCACCGGAAGATACAGCAAAAATGTTATATTGTCAAATACAACTGCGTCTAGAACTGCGTCTAGATCGAGCAATAAAAAACAAGGATTTTTATTGTCAGTTATTTTTAAAATTTTAAATGTCTTTAAAGAGTCATGTCCCAATGCAACAGTTGGACGGCTTTATTTAACATCATTATACATTCTTTTTTATTTTTTACTTTTTTAATGACGAAGCTTAAGACTAAGACATTTATTCGTAAAAGGCTGGGTTTCTTTTCATGTTATGGTTAATAAATGTACTTAATAACTCATACGGTTTAATTACCGACTAAACATCTTGCATTCTATTACAGTGCAGAAATTTAATTTCTTGGTTTCGTTTTAATACCAACAAAAAGCTTACCAGTATCATAAAACGTGAATTTCTATTACATAGATGCAGTGAACCTCGTTCGAGATTTTTCTTTTTAATACGTTATTTTTCCTAAGTATATGCCGATTGTCCAGAGCCAGTATTAATGCAACGGATTCAACAGATATTTCATACATAGATTACATGTATAAGAATTTTCTATGTCGACACTGTCACATAAAGCTGTAACGAGGTTGTTTCTTTTTGTTTGTTTTTTTCCGCCAGAATACAAATACTACCGAAATGATATTGATGAGTTTACATACGAGTAGTTTAGAAAAATACGGTCTGACTTAAAATGTGAGGTATATCTTATGACGACATATCGCCTGGTGTCAACGTGTAACGACATAACTATATTGCGCCATGAAGGTATTTATGAGATTTTGTTTATAGAGTTTAAAATTAGGACGAGGAGAATAGGGAACATAGACTCCATATGTCTAATAAGTATTTAGGTTTTTCATAGTATGTAAATTCGGTTATAAGGAGAAGAGTAGTTGACTGGAACCATTCAGTGTCTTCTTGGATCAGACATGGGTACTCATGAGAGAAAAGAGATCATATGGGAGAATGTAAATTAAATAGAATAGACAAGAGGTAAAGAATTAATTGATTAATCTATAAATTTGGAATTACGATAATTCAGTAAGCTTCAGTGGTGATAATTTCTTCATGTAGCACCATCAGAGTTTTATTGAGTAAATTTGTACTGTACATTCAATAAATCAGTAACCACAAGAAATTCTGTATAATTTGGAAGAAATAAGTTTACGCCACCGTTAATGACCTATAGAAAAAGAATAAACAGTTTTCAAAATTTGTGTGTGTTTGTCTCTCTGTTTGGAAGAATGGGATTCACTGATCCGGTTATGATCGGACATTTAATGGTGTAGAACCACTTCCCCTGATGGCATAGTACGGGGATGTTTCATTTTAATGTGAAATAGGAAAGCTGATAAATATAAGATAAATGCGTCCACGGATAAGTATCGATTTTACCTTGAACGTGAATCACATTTTTATTATTATTACTTTTATTACTCGTGTTTATGCATATTTCTATTACATTAACAAAAGATACATTAATAACAGCTACAGACAGCGTGGTGTGGAGGAAGTCAGTCCATTGGATTATGTCTCCATTAGCAGCGTGGAGTGCCGATACACCACCAAGTGCTAAAACCTCTGCTCCACATTGCAGTCACAATAGGACTCGTTCTCAAAGTTCCAGCTGTGAAACGTTACACGAAACAGACCAAGCCATATCCTGAAGCTGTATAGCAGGGTACAGCCTTTCACAGGGAGTAAATCTACAAAAAAACACAGCGTTTCTTGTATGTGCAGAGGCGAGTAATATTGTATAATGAGAAAAAATATATATAAAACAATATCATTTGCGCTATTGATTCAACATTTAAATAGTACTAAATGTCAGAAAATTAATGATGATAATCTCGTTCCATATACTTCTTCCTCTACAGTTGCAGGTTTGTACTGTTTGTTGAAAATCACGTAAGCTTAGCAAACAATCGATAATTAATCTCACTATGAGGAAGCTAGTAATCTTTGATTGAAAGAATAAAGCTATTAACAGCAGAAACAAACAAAATAAAAAAAATAATTGTCACTCAAATTGAAATTGTGAGTGAGGAGGATGTATTATATTCAAAATATTTCCTACTCTTAGATTCTCTAAAGCTCATAATAATAACTGTAATGACGGAAAGTATCTACGTAATACTATTTTCAGCATAATTTTATGCTTAATTTTATTTTTTCAGAATGGGAAGTAATTTAAAATATATAGAATATATAGAGAATAGGCAAAATAGATGTTCATGAATCCCTTCATTAAAACATTACAATTTGTTTATACGAGAAAAATTATTCCATGTTCTTCAGATACCAGTTTATAGTTTCAGATGAATGTTTTATGAAAAGTTTAACGCAATGAATTTAAACTAACACAGTCGATTTAATCGAATGATGTTGATTATGACCTAAATTGTAATGGTTACAAAGCTTTTAGAAAAAATCATTATCTTTTTTTTTCAGGTATCACAAAGCAGCGTGTATCAGTGATGATGTTACTTTGGGCATTTATAGTCTTCAACCGAGCGAGGTGGATGAGCAGTTAACGATCTGGCCTCGTATTCAGGAGGGCGCCGCTTCGAATCTCCGTCCGGGCATCCAGATTTGGGTTTTCCATGGTTTCCACAAATCACTCCAGTCGAATGCAGGGATGCTTCCTTCAAAATGTCATGGCCGAATTCCTTCCCGTTCCTTTCCCCCAGTCCCGTCCCTCCTCTAATGATTTCAATGTCTACGAAGCATAAAGCCATAAATAATATGAAAAAGATAGCCTTGTAGGTAATTAATATCGTTTTGACCTTCAGTAAGTTGCGCTAAAAACAATTTATTGATTATTGTTATTATAAACAACAGTTAATATGTAAATCGTTAAAAAAACAATTATCCAGAATGATTTAATTACTACCTCATCGAAATCTAAATAATTTAATCTACACAAAACAGTAAATTTGTAATCAGTAACTGAAACATAAAATACCATGGGTACAATAGAAAGTGCAAATCTGTTTATTGAACATACTAACGATTTTACGAATTTTTTGTATTTGAGTGATGCAAATTAAAGCAATAACCTATACAATATGGATACAATATATGAACGGAGAATTTCCCGGCGTCTGATTGAAAATAAATCTTCCTGGGTGTAACATGATTCAGCAGACGAGTTCAGTTGTTTTCAAACAAAGGAATATGGCAGATCTAACGGTCAAAATTTCGTTTTTTTTTTGTTTTTTTTTTTTTTTCAACATATTCCGGTGGTATACCCACGATGATTTAATTACTGATACAATAATTTATTTATGGTTTAACTTAAAACTAAAGATACCGGAAACCTATTTGCATCAACATGATAAAGAAATATGTTCTTATTGTGAAAAGTACAAACATAAAACAAAAGGAAATATTTAAACAACGAAAATATTTTTTTTCTGTTGGTTCTATTATAACTGTCAATTAATTAATTGCGTTCGGGAACATGCCCAGTGACAATTTCAATCTATATCTCCTGGTTCACTTGTGTTGATACTTTTATTTTTCTGGTAATTAAGAACCGTTGTTTCAAAAAGTTCCACACCTGTTTTTAAACTCATAATAATAATCCCAAACCAATTTTTCTGTGTTACCTATCTTCCATTCGTATATACAAAACATTTAGAAAGTGGTGACTTATGTAGTTGTTACTTAATACAGTATGATAATTAATCATGTTAATTGAAAATTAAGTGAAATGAATAAGCTGGTACTGAATATCTCAGATCCCGTATGATTTAGTTATAAATTAACTGTAAGCAAATATTAGGTTACGTTAGCATAATCTTCTTCCTGACAAAGGTCAATTAGTCATTATTAATGTGGACACATATTCCCTAAGGCGAAGTTACCAATTAAAAAAATGAGCGTCCTGGGTGAGCGGTTAACGCTCTGGCCTCACATTCGGCAGGACGCCGGTTCGAATCTCCGTGCGGGCATTCATTTTTAGATTTTCCATGGTGTTCCCAAACTACTCCAGGCAAATGCCGGGATGCTTCCTTCAAAAAAGGAAATGGTTGAATTCCTTCCCGTTCCTTTTTCCCAGTCATTTCTCGATTCTAATAATCTCGACGTCAACGAAACGTAAAGCAAAAAAAAACCGAATGAATGATTTACAAAACATTGTATTAAGTTAGAAGACCTATAAACTGTAGTAAACCACGTTTTTGTATTTATATTTTTCGTTATTTAAATGGTAAATGGCTTAGGGACAGTATGAATTCGTGTATGACCTCCGCTGTAGAATTCGGCACATGTAATTTAAAAGCGAACACTTCATCATTAAAACTACCTTCTAAAAGTTAGTTTTCTGAAGTCACTCGACACGGTTTAGTATTTTTCGAACCATTTGCTTCCCTCCTTTCTATTGAACAGATGTAAACACCTTTTCTTGGCTATCAATGAAAGCTATTTGGTAGACTAGTGGTATACAGGGTACGGTAGTAAAGATGAGGGTGATATTCTCTCTCCGTATACGAGTATGTGTGTCTGCGTAGTACTGGAGAAAGTAATCAGCACGGTCCCCATGAATTTAACCCAACATGCGAATAATTTGTGTCTGTGTATATAACTAATGTGCTTTGCTGCAGTGCTTTCTTCCCAGCGGAAACGTTACAGCCAATCCGCAATAATATTCTGCAGAAGTTAACTGGCACCTCCTGGGGTGCATCCGCCTCAACACTTCGCATCTCAGCACTGAGCCTTGTGTATTCTGCAGCTGAGTACTGCTCATCTGTCTGTATGAAGAGCTCCCACACCAAAATATCGACATAGTTTTGAACCAGACGACGCGGATAATTAGTGGATGTATCAAGTCCATTCCACTGTACTGGCTACCCGTTTTGAGTAACATCGCACCACCTACGATAAGACGACTTAATCGCCTAGTTGCCCAATATAATAAGAACTGTCATAAATTGGATCTACCCATACACGACGACATGGAAACCTAATTTCATAGACTTAAATCAAGAAGTCCAAGCATAAAAACTGCAAAACAGATTATATCCAACGATTTTAAAATTAGAGAAGCATGAAGATTGGAGAGGATAGCCTCAGCCCCACCTGAATGGCACTCCCTGTTCGACAATCAACAGGTACTAACGGGCCCTCCCCGCAAGACCTTGGCTGCTCTCAATAGAGTTATAATTGGCCATGGCAGATCTGCTTCAGATCTGTACACAAGAGGAATGAGAGATTCTCCGAATTGCGATTGTTGTGAGGAAAAACAAACTATCCGTCACGTGACCTTCGATTACCAACTTCGAGCCTTCAGGGGATCACCGAAGGACTTCATGATATTTCAAGTGCATCTTTACATTGGCTGCACTATGTCGATTTTGAATTATAACAATAATTTAATGTTACATTTTATTATTGTAAAACAAATGTATTATTGATATATATTATTGCAATTGTATTATTGCTATGGCCATAAGATAAATAAATTAATAACTATACGGTTCTACCCTAGAATGGCCTTATTTTGTCATTACTCCTCAGATTAATTAAGGAAATAAAAATCTATTATTTGCTGCTAAAAATCAATAAATCTGGAAAAACTGATTTACTGTAATTGCTTTCTTTCTCGGATGGCTTCAGGCGATTAAGTACTAACGGATGATGAAACTGAAAAATTAATAAATGTAGCTTGTAAAAATTATTATTTGATGTTTGATTTCAATCTTATCTTTTTATTTTCTTGTCTCCTTCTCTCATTTTTTTGACCTGGGGGGCGGGGGGAAGGGAAATTTTTGTAATAGTCATATTCACCTGACTTGACGTAAAGCCTATTGCGGTAAATATAACTCGCAATCAATCTGTGCAAGCATTATCTCACAAAAACAATTCTTATAAAAAATAGGCCAATTCTCATGAAGTTTTATGGAGCACCCATAAACTACGTGGATCCATTATGGTTTTCCTTGAAGCCCCCCCCCCCCCTCAAGTAGCCCTACGTGGCTTTTGCCTCGTATTCCCCTTCCCCTCCGAGTAGCACGTAGCATTTTTCCTTATTAAGACATTTTGTACTGTTTCCTCTTATCATACTACATTTAAAATTATTGCGTGCATAATGGACACATGCAGTTTTCTGTAATTATAAATGTTAAGAATGAAATGTTGACACTAGCCACACGTGAAAATGATCAATTATTGAGAAAAACCTCTTATACTACTTTTCTCATTAATCAGTGTTCATTAATCGATAAAATAAAACAAGCCATAGGCCAGGGATGGCCAACCCGTGGCCCGCGGGCCACTTGTGGCCCGCGGTAGGTCATTTTGTGGCCCGCGGAGCTTGATCATTATTTCATTATATACGAAAGCTTTGACTTTCAATGGTGATATCTACACTAAGTTAAGCAGATACTCAACCAAGTCATCGCTCCAATGATCTTGCAGGGAACTAGTTTTAAGAACTAGTTTCTGTTTTATATACGTCATGTGTATGCAAGTATTACTGTTGTTAAAAATACGTGATATTTGTGTTGTTGCATCTTTACCGAATATATTCCCGGTATTATTATTTTTAAGCGTTGCGATTGTAGTAGTTTCTGCAAAATACAAGCACGTGACTTTTATTCATTTCTCTTTCTAGTTCAATTAAATAATGGCTTCAACTAGCAAAGATGTTGGATCAAAGAAGCGAAAAGCTGCAGATGAACTGAGAAGTTTTCAGGATAAGTGGACAATAATCCATTTTTTTTTGTAGAATTTAAAGCTAAACCCATATGCAAATAATCTGGTTCTATATTGAAAGACTACAACATGAAACGGCATTATGAAACTAAACATGCAAATAAGTTTGATGAGTACCAAGGACAATTTCAATTAGACCAGGTAAATGACTTAAAAAGAAAACTTTCTGCACAGCAACAGATATTCACTAGCACTGCTGCAGAGTCAACATGCCACGTAAAAGCGAGCTATGCAGTAGCTTCCATATTAGCCAAGAAATCGAAGCCGTATCCAGATGGTGAAATGGTGAAGGAATATTTGGAGAGCATCGTTGAAATTATGTGTCCAGAAAAGAAAAAGGAATTTTCATAAATAAGCCTCTCTCGTCAAAATATTACCAGGCGTGTGGATGACATTGGGAAACATATTGAAGATAATTCGAAAAGCAGAGCGCCTGATTTCGTATATTACTCTCTAGCATTGGATGAAAGCACAGATCTAAAAGATACTGCGCAAGTAGCGATTTTCTTTAGAAGTGTTGATATCAATTTAAACAAAACAGAAGAATTAGCGGCTCTATATCCACTTAAGAACACTACAAATGCACGCGATTTGTTAGAGTCAGTTACAGCAACGTTAAATCGTTTTTCGTTAAAACATCACAACTTATCTGGCATGACGACGGATGGAGCTCCTGCAATGGTTGGAAAACATGAAGGTTTAGTAAAACTGATTGAAAATGAAGTCTGTAAACTTGATAATACCTCATTATTAAATTTTCATTGCATTATACATCAAGAGAATTTATGTGCCAAGTCTTTAAAAATGGATCATGTCATGAGCGTGGTTATCAAAATAGTGAACTTCATTAGATCGAAGGGGTTGAACCACCGTCAGTTCCAAGAATCCCTCAAACATTTGGATAATGACCTTACATTTTATACTGAAGTAAGATGGTTGTCCCGTGAAAAAATGTTAAAAAGAGTGTTTGATTTGAAGGAAGAGATACAATCATTCTATGCAAGCAAGTTGAAAAGTATCCCAGAGTTTGAAGACGTGACTTGGGTTTGTGACTTCGCGTTTCTAGTCGACGTAACTAACCATTTAAATAACTTGAACATTCGTCTGCAAGGCAAAGACCAATTGGTTAATGATATGTTTGATATTGTTGCCGCGTTTCAAATGAAACTTGGCCTTTGGGAACAACAGTTGAAAAATAAAAATTTCACTCATTTTTCCACGTTATCATTGGTAGCAGACGTCACACAGGCGTTGGCGATTAAGTACAGTTCATTGATATCAAACTTAAAACTTGAGTTTCAAAACCGATTTCAAGATTTCAAAAACATCATATTATTTTATCTGCATTTTTGACGCCATTTTCCGTTTATATAAATTCATTGCCAGGAAATTTGCAAATGCACTATTGTGAATTGCAGTGTGACGCACAACTCAAGGAGAAATTCCAACAGGTTGGTTTGGAAGAATTTTACAGAAAATATGTGAACAAGGAGAAAAACCCTTCATTTTATAAACATGCTTTGCGGATTATTTCCCTATTTGGAAACACTTTTGTGAGTGAACAGCTTTTCAGCCGGATGAACAGTATCAAGTCTCAAAACAGAACACGAATCACCGATGTTCATTTGGAGAACTTTATGCGTGTAGCCACAACTTCTCTCGATATCAACATTGATGCCCTTAGTTCTGTAAAACAATATCAAAAGTCGCATTAAAATAAGTGTATATTTAATACTTCATTAAATATCTAATTTAATTTTAATTGTTTTTTCCTTCATGAAAATATTAATATTTTTCCAAGAAAATATTAATATTTTTCCAAGAAAATATTAATTTTTTCCAAGAAAATTATGCATGCGGCCCGGTAGAGAGTTGTAGTTCTAAAATTTGGCCCGGCTGCTGAAAAGGTTGGCCACCTATGCCATAGGCCCTCCTGCCACGAAAAATAAAATACTCTTTTTTTTTTTTTGATATCTCGCTTAGTCCTCTAGATATTGTATCTCAAAAGTGAGGAGGTTAGGTTGAGATCTGGCCTGGACTGGAAGAAACTTCACAAAAAGCACAAGGAACTATACCTATAACTGATTTTTAATATGCTATATCTTTAAAACCAAGAGAGGTATCTAAAATTTTAATTCTTCATTTTCGATTTGTTTCGTCGAGTTCTACAAAAATTCATTATCTGATAGTGACGACATGGTAATGATTGAACTGTCTGTTTTTAGATTGAAATGCAACCTGGACCATGATAGCAACAGAAACGTTTTGTTACAGCGCAAAGCAATGGGAATTACATTACACTTTTTTGAATCTATTTAAGCAATTGCTAAGAAATGAATTGCCAGAACACTAAAAGAAAAGTATGTATTTTGTTTAAATTGGCATATTAATCATCAACTGATTTTTTTAACTGAAATCATTACTTGGTTAGAATGAAAGAAGTTCCAAATTGATCGCGATCTATGCGGGCTAAACCTCAGTTAAAACTAATATTACTTGGCATAACATAAGTGGTTAAGATTTATTTTAGCATCCTTAGTTTTCAGTGGGGTCCTTATTTCAACCGCATGTAAGCTGTGTCATCCGTTAAAACATCGATCTTCCTCACAGATAATAAAAAATAAAGATTTAAGAACACGTGAAGAATTTGGAACAAGTTTATATTGCGATTCATGATGGTACTGAAATGCGATACCGGGAATATATTAATTCGCATGTGATTGAAGCATTGATTTTCTAGCGGCTATATTAACGAAGATAGTGATTATACTGAAATGCAACCTGGACCAAGTTGCATCACAATGCACAAGAAATTACAGCACATTGAGCTTTATTTTATAACAATTCTATTTAGGTAAGCAAATAAAAAGAAATTAATTGCCAGAACACTCCGTCAAACCCGTTATCTTTGACGGGCTTTGTGGCTAGTTTATTTTATAATAATTTATATAGCTTAGGAAAGATTTTAATCATAACAAATACTTATTTATATAAAGTCCCATTTCTAAGCATTAAAAATATTTTACATTACAATCCACTGGTAATTATCTCATATATATATATATATATATATATATATATATATATATATATATATATATATATATATATAGGGTGTTACAAAAAGGTACGGCCAAACTCTGAGGAAACATTCCTCACAGACAAACAAAGAAAATATGTTATGTGGACATGTGTCCGGAAACGCTTACTTTCCATGTTAAAGCTCATTTTAGTATCGTTAGTATGTACCCCATGTTCTTCCACCTACGCTCAATGGAGCACGTTATCATGATTTCATTCGGGATACTCTACCTGTGCTGCTAGAAGATGTGGTTCATGCACGATGGAGCTCCTGCACATATTTCAGTACGCCATTCTCCAGGGCTGCATCAGCGCATCAGGGATTCCATACGACGGAGGGTGGATGCATGTATCCTCGCTAACGGAGGAAATTTTGAACATTTCCTGTAACAAAGTGTTTGAAGTCACGCTGGTACGTTCTATTGCTGTGTGTTTCCATTCCATGTTTAATGTGATTTGAAGAGAAGTAATAAAATGAGCTCTAACATTCAAAGTAAGCGTTTCCGGACACATGTACACATAACATATTTTCTTTCTTTGTGTGTGAGGAATGTTTCCTGAAAGTTTGGCCGTACCTTTTTGTAACACCATGTATATATATTATGAATTATAATAAGAATTTATGTTAAGTTAGTTAATTGAATAATATATAATGTTGTATACAACTGTAATTAGCATTAAATAAACTTTTACACTTTTCTTATTATTTGGCAAGAAAATATGTAACTGTACAAATCTTCAGTTTTCTACCAGTACGGGAACTTGTTTCGAGTTTTGATTATCATCAGCGAGTGAGTGAATGACAAAACCAGTAAATTTCCAATGAATAACTTGCAAAAACAAAGAACAGGAACGAAACAAAATTTAATTTATTTTCTAAGTTCTCTGATATCTATCAATAGTAGAAATTTGAGAAGTGTAGAGTCAGCCAGACCGATGATATTAAGGTAAAAAATTGACCATACCGCTTCGAGAAAAGAGAAAGAAGAGTCGACGTTTACTGAACTTGGCTGGCTTTTTTCCATGCATTGCTCTGTGCCCAGATTCATCAATTTTAAATTTTGTTTGTGCAAGATATGTGAATTTGAGTATATGATAATGTAACGAGGATTTACCTAGAAAACCATAACCAGGATAGTAAGGGAGCGTGCATAAACCACGTTGCTCCAGTTTTGCCTCCTGTGAACCCCCCTCCCCCCCACGTAGCCCTACGTGGCTTTTACCTCTACCCCCCCTCCCCCCACGTAGCTTTTTTTCATTTTGATTCCAGAAGACATTTTGTACTGTTTTATCTTGTCAGACTATCGTAAATTACATACGGAGATAATTAACTGAGGTAAATAAATATCCACATGCTGTTGTGAGTTCTGTTCCTCATTTTAATTGTGAAAATTGTTATGACAGGAAAGCTACGTGGCCTGACTCGGAACCCCCCTCCCTTCCCCCTTGTAGCCTAGCGTAGCCTTCTAGCCAACCCCCCCCCCTGGTCGGAGCCACGTAGTTTGTGCACGCTCCCTAAGTACTGAGGACCAGAGGTATCAACTCGGACGTGCTCTACAGCCTCGTTCCAGTTCGACCGTACTATAACTAATGCGGTCTAACTGTTAAATATGTGTGCTATGTATATAGAGTTTAGGGCTAAAAAAACTAATATCTGATATATTACACCTTACTTTTCTACTATCGGTTAAGAATCGTCTTATAGCCCAGTTGGTCATAAAAGAGCTCAAGGCTGAATTGTTTGTTGAATGCTCGAAGTGTAAATATCTTGGCAGAACATTTAACGATAAACTCATCTTGGCAGTACACATTGGACACGTGGTAGGAAAATGTTTCCTGATGAGGGGATGCACCAGAGAAGTGGGGGAATTTCGACTTCAAACCTTTTGTCAGATCACTGCTTGAATATGGTGGTGTGTTTTGGACCCACAGTTTGGGTATCAAATACAGGAGTTTGAGGGGGTGCAAAGGAGAACAGCTAGACTTGTTTTCTGAAATTGCCGAAGGCCTTGGCCAGTAAGTCATATGATAAAATAGCTGGATTGGGAGTCATTGGAGGGCAGGAAGAGGACGAAGAGAGTGCTGGGGTGGGCTATGTTGGTGATGATAATTATAATGACGTTGTTGGAAAATCTAGTAGTAGTGCATGGAAAGGAAAACATGACCATTAGAACAAGCTGGTACTAAATTTAATGCTTAAGGGAATGGCAAAACTTTCTTTAGGTGATAAGAATGTCATGATTTTAAATAAATTACTATAGAAGGTGATGAATAATTTACAAAAAGCGTTGAACAAATTTCAAATTCTTAAATGACAAACGTAGATGGTTGGGGAGAGTTTACACCCAAAGTATATAAGATAATAAAAAATAAGTAAATAGATGACAAGGGTAATTACCACAGGAGCATTCCGTACATCACAATTAAATTCAATTCTGTTAATTTCAGACCACCTAGGTTGATGGGTTCGAACATGTTTTCAGTTATTGATAAACCATTAGATTGATAATAAATTCTTCAGATGCAGTCAATATATTCTGCTGTTGCCAGTTGTTGCGAGCGGTCACTTAACACTTTACCAGGTGCGCTTATGTGGTTATGTGCCTACAGATTAAGCGTAAGCAAGCTCCGATTAAATTCAGCATTCATTTAATCAAATCACTTCATTTAAAAATCGATGCTGTTGTTCTATTTAGCTTATGGATCTATGCGCCCAATAGCAATTGAAATCGACGAGTGTCACTTTAATGATATACACAGACGGAAAAAAAAATCCCAACACCAAGAAAAAATTATTGTAGAGTAATGAAATTTGGACAATGCATTTGTCAAGTTAACATGTTTAATTGATTAAATTTTCAAGATCACAGGTTAATTTAAGCTCAAGAAAATGCATTTCAAATGTGAAATACTGTTAAATTAATAGCCGGTGTAACCTCCAGAATTTTGAATGCAAGCCTGCAAACGTGAATGCATTGTGTCATACAGGTTTCGAATGTCACTTTGTGGTATGGAGTTCCATGCTTGTTGTACTTGTGCTGTCAATACTGGGATGGTCAGTGCTGGCTGTGGATGATGCTGGAGTTGTCGTCCAATGATATCCCATACGTGTTCAATTGGAGACAGATCTGGTGATCTCGCACGCCAAGGTAACATGTCGACACTCTGTAGAGCACGTTGCGAGACAACAGCGGTATGAGGGCGAGCGTTATCCTGTTGAAAAACTCCCCCTTGAATGCTGTTCATGAATGGCAGCACTACAGGTTGAATTACCAGACTGACGTACAAATTTGCAGTCAGTGTGTTAGGTATAACCACAAGAGTGCTCCTGCTGTCATAGGAAATTGCTCCCCAGACCATGACTCCAGGTGTAGGTCCAGTGTGTCTAGGCCGCAGACAGTTTGGTTGCAGGCGTTCCCCTGGCCTCCTTCTGACCAACACTGGAGATCTGTTGTGTTTTCTGATGAAAGCAGGTTCTGCCTTGGTGCCAGTGATGGCCGAGTGTTGGTCAGAAGGAGGCCAGGGGAACGCCTGCAACCAAACTGTCTGCGGCCTAGACACACTGGACCTACACCTGGAGTCATGGTCTGGGGAGCAATTTCCTATGACAGCAGGAGCACTCTTGTGGTTATACCAAACACACTGACTGCAAATTTGTACGTCAGTCTGGTAATTCAACCTGTAGTGCTGCCATTCATGAACAGCATTCAAGGGGGAGTTTTTCAACAGGATAACGCTCGCCCTCATACCGCTGTTGTCTCGCAACGTGCTCTACAGAGTGTCGACATGTTACCTTGGCCTGCGAGATCACCAGATCTGTCTCCAATTGAACACGTATGGGATATCATTGGACGACAACTCCAGCATCATCCACAGCCAGCACTGACCGTCCCAGTATTGACAGCACAAGTACAACAAGCATGGAACTCCATACCACAAAGTGACATTCGAAACCTGTATGACACAATGCATTCACGTTTGCAGGCTTGCATTCAAAATTCTGGAGGTTACACCGGCTATTAATTTAACAGTATTTCACATTTGAAATGCATTTTCTTGAGCTTAAATTAACCTGTGATCTTGAAAATTTAATCAATTAAACATGTTAACTTGACAAATGCATTGTCCAAATTTCATTACTCTACAATAATTTTTTCTTGGTGTTGGGATTTTTTTTTTCCGTCTGTGTAGGAATACGAGAAGAAGGTGTCCACGGAATCCAGACTGATTTCTTCGCCGACGTTATATATGTCATTTTAGAGGATGAAGGAGAATGCTTCCGAAATCTGAAGTAAACCAGCGGAGAAAGAAAATTTGTACGCAGCTATGGTGAGGTAAGTAACGTTGTGTGCGTGGAGACTTTCCCGGCGTACTGAAGCAATGTAGTCTTCACGGGTGTGCAGCCGGATGGTGTTTTGGAAACACAACGTTTCGACAACCAGCTCGGCTGTCTTCGTCAGGTGTCCGGTGTCTACAGGCTGACGAAAGCTGGCAGTCACCGCGTGGACTGCCAGCGGTGACTGCCAGCTTTCGTCAGCCTGTAGACACCGGACACCTGATGAAGACAGCCGAGCTGGTTATCGAAACGTTGTGTTTCCAAAACACCATCCGGCTGCACACCTATGAAGACTACATTGCGTAAGTAACGTTTCCATAGTACATGCAGGTCTTGTAATAAGACATCTAAAAATGCACCTTTTGAAATAGATAGTCTTCTAAGTGCTTTGCATAAATTTGGTCCCATTTTAAGCGTAACCTCCGATAAAACATATGATAGTAAAAGTTTTGCTGTAGTTAGCAGAATTAGAACAGTGAAAATAGATGCCACGTGCCACATATAACCCTATATCAGTATTACCAGGTCCAAAGCACTCGTTATTTTTAATGGTCAGCCATGAACGTGTGCTGTATGCAACTCTAAGTGCGGCCTGGTAGCTTAAAGTGGTTAAGGCGTATGACTGCAGATCGAAAGATTCCCGGTTCATTTCCCTGTATTAACCCGACCTTAACCACTAGCGCAGCTTGCTGTGTAATGTGAAGTACGCCAGAACGTTCCATGATTCGAAATCCACGTTAAAATTTAGATCCCCTGCAGCTTATACTATTACCGGGTGGGTACGACAAGGGCGGTTTGCGCAGCAAATAAGAAACCTTGTCCCAGGTCATTACGACCATACGAATTTACTTTTACTTTAATTTAAACGATCACCTCGATGATGAGTGCATCAAAAAGAGATCATTGCAATTACCATCTGAGTGTTTGGCCCTGATACATCTTTTAGTGAAGAATTCTTAAAAGCAATATATATATATATATATTAACTGTGTAATGGTGTCTACAGTGCAAAGTCAAGCATTAGGAATACATCGATATGTTTCGTTAAATTTTTGAAAGAAAGGCAAAATAGTAAAAAAAATCCTATTCATAGTTTTAGGATAATTATGTTCCAACAACACAGATGCTATTCACATTGCCATAAAAATAAAAATAACCAAATCCAGATTAACAGACATTACAAGGAGAACACTACTGACAATTAAGGGCAAAATCTGGCTCCAATCTGCTAAAACACCAAACCAACAGAAGATTGATAACCGAGAAGCTGGATATATAGTTAATTGCCAAAACATTCTTCAGTGGTCAAACCACTTGCTGAGACTAATGTTGTGCCAGCCATTTTCATCTATATAAAAGAGAGACTACTAGTTCCCTATTAACCACCGATTACTCAGAGATGCAATCCTCTGTGGAACGGCTGTGATCGCAGTGTTCTTCACAGTACAGAAAAAACAAGATCTCACTTAATTGCCTTGTTTTATGGACTATGGATGTTATCATTCTTCTTTGCTTCCATTTTCATGGACATACGAAATGAATTTGCTCGTTTCACTCAGTCCGTACTCTCCATCTCTTTTAATATTAAATGTATGTTTAAATACTTCCACCAACTCCTGGCGAATAGCACTCTGATTTTGCCAGTACTTTTCTCTCTGTCCATAACATCTCGAGTTGATCTACCAAACTCCATGACAGCCAATTTTTTGGGTTCATGGTTACCCTAATCTTGTTTGTCATTGGTAGTATTCTTTGATTCTTATTTACGCAGGCTGCTTTGCTTCTCCCACATTGATACGAACACTTCCGGGCCTGTTTTTCGTGACCTCGGGTTTGTGACCATTTATTCGATCATATTTTTTCTACTAAACTTGGTTTCATGTCATATTCTTTTTTTATTACAACCTGTAAAGGAGTCACTGTCCGTTATAAAATAAGTTTATAATACATAACATTCTGAATCTGGTAGAGATAACTGTCATAACTTGAAACATAATAGTAAGGAAAACTATAAAGTATTTATTCTAGGTAAGCCTGTGCGCTTGTAGTCTGTAACCATCTCGCATGAAGTATCTTTTTTACTGCGGTGCTTTTTTTTTAATAACCTTGTTTTATTTCATTTTATATTGCTCTTTTGCTACAGGCTCCCTGCAATTCCTTCTTCGTTCTTGTGGTTACTTTGTTTACGTTCAGTCTTTGTTTTGACCTTTTGAGTCTCCGTAACATTTACCGCCGAAGTATCCTTTAAATAATATCATCTCCATTTTATACTATTTTTACAAACGTGAATAATTTTTTATTCACGTCTTAGTTAAATATTCTTTCTTTCATTTATATTAAAATGAGCAGTCTTATTATTTCCACAATTTCATTCATTTTTTCCTTTCCGAAATGAAGTCCCAAATTAAATTTACTGTATCGGAACGAACACTTTATAATATTAAAATAATTCAATAACTGTTCTAATCACTATTCACTCTTATATATACAGTTGTTGCTACGATGATTCTTTCTGAAACTGTCTTTCCATACAAACATGTTAATGTCACCATCTCTGCTCCGAAATCAGATATCCTCTGCGTCGATATCTCTGCTCATATACCGAGATTTTACTGTTGGCTTTGTATGAAAAATCGTTTCTATTAAAGGCGTGATTACATAATAATTTTGATGGAGGTCTTGTCACCTCAAAGGTCAAATTAGGTCCACACAAGCTGTAATGGCTTTTTATAATCAAGCATTTCGGAAAGAAGTTGGAATTGCTTGTAACTATTAACTGACTGATTCATTTAGTGAGAGCGGGGACTTATCAAAGATATAACATATGAAAAAGTTTGTTTTTCTTCTAATACATATTTCCCCCAAACCAATGTTATTGCTGCGATTGTCCCATAAGCAGTTTGACTGTACGTACAATTGCGCTCGAACAATTTATCGTAGCTTTCTAACCTTCTTTTAATTAGTTAAATATCCTGCAATAATTTTATCCTCCATGAATCAATACATATGTGGTATAAAAAAAGAAAAATTGAATTCTTCTGATTTCGAGCACTACTTTTTGGGTAGCAGTAAAACTATTTCGGTTATTTTTAACGGCTACACTATTTTGATTTTTCTTGGTCCATGCTATCCATCGATACATGTTTATTGATTTCTGTTCGTGCTTTGTGGAGTTACAACCCGAAATTTCAGAATTTTACAACCAAATTTCGCAATTTGAGCATCATAAAAAAATTTAAACATTATAAAAACTGTTAGAATAATGAAATTGTGCAACCTCTGAGGCTGCCTATAGTGAGTTTGATGACATCCCAACAGTAATTGTGACCATTAGGGATAAACACCTTCATTATCTCACCACAGAGTGCATATGTTACTGTCTCGGGATCACAACGTCTTATAATCGTCCCTGTGTTCATAAAACTCAAAATTTGGAAGTGGCACTAGTTATGTGCGATGTGTTTATGTAAACCAGTTACCGTTAACTTTTGTAGGTTTTCACTTTTGTTACCTCTGATATTGGTTCCCCTTTTACAAAATGTTCATAATGTATATGTTATCATAAAATATTCGCTGATTATTCTTTTAAATTCGGCAATTATATACATAAATTTCGAAAGAATTGCTCAACGATATTGCTGATAGAAAAAAAAAAATATATATATTTATGAAAAAATTAAAGTGCTTTTTATGGATATTTTTGTATTTTCATATGTTTTTCTTCAATTGAAATCACTGATTTAAACCCATTTTTGTCCAACTTTCGTTTTAGAATTGTAAGTAAAATATCAAAAGTATTTTGCAGTCATATTTGATAGCTTAACAAGTAGCATTAAGATTCAGTAATGAATGAAATCTCTATTGAATATTTTACTATTCAAGCCCTTGCTACCGTTTTATTATTATTTTATGTCCTAATAAGGATATTAATGCATTGTTAAAACAATATGATTTTGTTAGTGATATTAATATCAAGAATAATATTATTTTTTAATAAAATTTAATTAATTAAATTAAATTTTATTTTGAAAAAAACTAAGAAAATACGAATACTAGAAACGCAATCACACCACATACGTTCTGTTGTTAAAATATAAGCACGTAAATTTATAGCCTCTTTGAGGCAATGTGTAATTTGGGATACAGTTCTTATTAGTCCTTTCTACGGAAGTAAAAGAAAAAGCGCGTATGGCATTGTTGACCGGGAGATCCCGAAAGGTAGTCCGGCAGCCGGTTGACAGAGTTGCAATTTTCCGCGCATGCGCCTCTATCGTGACTAACTTAAACTAACCTGGGATAGGGTACCTACAGCTCTACGTCGAATCCGAACCACGGATCAACAGAAGTTGAAAGATAGAGGGTCATGGTTTTCTGTTTAAAGGGAGTGTGAAGTGAATAAGACATTTACCAAAATTCATATTTACGGTGTTTAAGGATACTGATATACTATAATCAAATATTGAAATTTCTAGTGGCATTATGCGAAATATTATATTATATCTTTGAATATTAATTGGTTAAATTGTAAGCATTCTTCTGAAGCTGTATAAGTAATTGAAAATAGCCACAAAATGTACGATGCAAATGCGAAAGTATTGATCAAATGTTTGTTCTTCTATGAATGTTAAGGCTTGACCTACATTCAAATAAATAGTTAGAGCGTTTAATATAACTACTATCATCCAGTTAGTTGGTACTTTTGATTTACTGCTTTAGTGGCCGTTGGAATCTATTGTAAAAAATATTTTACTTTGTTGCCGAAAAATATTTTATTGATGTTTGTTATTTAGTAAACACAATATTTTGAAGTAATTTACTTCCGCATCAAAAACTATTAGCTGACAGATGTTTAGTCGCATGAATCAATCATGAATTGAGGAACTGAAACGTCTGTCGATTCCACAGTTATGTTATGAATTGCCTCCGGCCGGTCCACTTCCAGTTATAATGTCACGGGTGCCACCAGAAATATTTGATATTACAAAAAATTTAACGAAGGTAGCCAGGAATGAATATCTGTCAATATGTATCCAAAAAATGACTACTCAAGGTATACTGTATACGTGACTGTCGCAAATGCAACTGTGATGCTGTATGGCTGCAAACAACGGTAAATATTGTCGGGAAAGATTTCAAATTGCATTGCACTTTGATTTTAATCAAACCTGAGTCGTCTTGGGTGGGATATCTGCATGATTAAAAAGTTTCTCAGTGTTGTGATAAACTTTTTTTTTCAGTGCTAATTGAAATGGCCCCTCCACGAGTTAGAATCATTAATGTTAAATAAAAATTCCAATCAGTAATACGTTTTATCTTGAATTATTTCTTCGAGTTATCGTTTTGCAAAATAAACGGTAAATTGTGAAAGTTATACTTTTTGGATTTTTATAAATGCAAGAATATTCCTTCAACACTACTCATTTTAGAATCATAAATAATTAAATAAACATAATCAAATTTTATGTATTTTTTTTCTCTTTTTTAATTATTACTTCATGCTTAATGTAGTGGTTAAACCGTGTGTCCAGAGATAGAAAGTACGTCGCTTCGAATCCCGATCTCTGTTGTCATCATTTCTTATCCCGTTCTTCAAATCTAGCACAGCTTGGTGTATAATGTGGAGTACGCAAGAACGCTTCCATCCTTAGTATTTGACTTTAAGCTGTTGGTCCTCTACTTAGCCATTAATCTTAGTTAAGACAATGGTCGCATTGCGCAGCGAATTAAAAATCTTGATAATGGTGGCCGAATTATCGTTAGGAATCTCACGGCCAAAACGATGCCATACATTGATTTGATTTTTTTCCCTCTGTCGACTTGGAACAACGTGAAAAAGGCGGAAAGTTTCTAAGCCAATCAGAGAAGCGACAACCCATTCACAGGGGATGAAAGTTGGTGTTATCTGTTTCATGGTCCCATAGAGAATTAGCAAGTAACTGGAAAGACAGAGAATTAGCGTGAAATTTCTCCCCCTCAAGGAAGGCCGTTGACAGAGAAGTTAGCTCAACCCCTGTGAAGAGGTTATCTGGGCATACGATGACGGAACTTATGGTCTCACCTTTATTATCTAACAATGCTGTGTTTTTTATCGTACAATCTTTGCGTCGTCGTTAAAGTCATATGGTTACATTTTCATTTGGAGGCGTTGCTACCTGAGGTCATGAAGAAGCCTTGCAGTGCCCTGAAGAGACAGACAGGAAGGTCTCTGGGCTGTCGCTACAACAACAGCGTCGCAAAATAAGCCTCTGCTTCTGAATTTGGAAAGTTTTAAGTCCGTGATTTTGTGTTTCACTGCAGGAGGGGGGGGGGGGGGTATTAGAGGGCTGGATATATTCGACAGTTTCTCAACATTGAAATGGGAGTGATTCTTGCTTACCATTTCAGTGAGCCAGTGACAAATTTAGATTCTTGTGATTTTTATATTTTTTATCAATTATTTACATTATTATATACTCGTAAAAATATAATACTGATGATAATATTAAAATTTAAGATTAAAAATATGTTTTTAAAGGTGTAATTTAGTTCCTACGATTTAAACGACGCCAGTTTGACATATTGTATATTGTGGAGTGTTATATCTCAAAATTTTTATATTTTGTAATTAATTTCGATATGGAAGGAAGTCGAAAATCATTTTATTAAATTCTGTATTGTACCTATGTACAAAAATACGATAATAACTATACCTGATAATTTTTATTTTTATTTACTGCGAAATGCGAATGTAAGAAAAAAAGATGTGTATAGGTATGAAAAGATGTAAAGAATCTTCAAGGTTTGTATTGTAGTGAAGACCATTTTAATGCTAGCGCATAATGTTTCATGTTGGTATGTTAAATCTATTATATTACATAACAATTCGTTACATATTCAAACTCTAATCATAACTTAGTTTACAAAAGTTTAATACATGTATTTTTCAGATCAATTCATATTCAACTCCAAACCAGAGGACACGTTATTAATGATTGTACTGGCAGGTGATATGTCTGTAGTATCTACCGTCGATTATTCAAAAGCATCTACCAAAAAAAAAAAAAAAAAAAAAAAAACAGAAGACTTTTAATTACAAAATTTGGCATATAATACCTAGAGTCGCCGTAGATTAGACCCAGGTTTAAATCCCCGCAGTAAATAGATATTTGTATAAATTTTTATCTGTGGAAATTATTGAGAATGAGTTTTTTAATTTTATTTCAACTTTAAAATAAATCTCATAACTGCTAACAGAAACAACAAATGCAATTTCGGCCCTTTAAATTACCAACTAATTCCAAATATGCCTCACTAAGAGCCACTGAAATTAGATTTAGTAGGCGAATCTGTTTTAGTCACGTACATCATTTAAACGCCACAACTTTAATTAATCCTATTAAAAAATATATTGATTTCACGTGTTTTGTTTAAAATACTTCTTGTCGACATAGAAGTATTGTTGTGGGGTATTCACTGTGTAGGAGTTTTGATTTATGAGTGAATGCAAATATGGATTTTTGCAAAAATCTCGATGATACTGGGAGCTCAGAGGTTACAATTAGCCGTCACGAGCAAGCAAACAATTGTAATTTACTTTGTAATCAATCTCAAAATTAATGTCTGAAAAATGATACTTGGAAGCAATGTACAATACAACTTACGATGGCCTCAGACATAGGTATCATAATACTGTGATTTCACATTGAAACTATGATGCTACGAATGAACAATATGCCATTCGAAAATAATTCAAGTAGTTCTCGCAAATTATTCCGTTAACTCAGTGGGGTTTTAATCTATAAGTTACAGCATGGATTTCAACGCTAAAGGGTCCAGTTTCACGGAATGCACCGTCAGATGCCTTGGTCGTAGCACTTTACCATTGTAGTTCTGTATCTGAATTCTCCTATACTCGGAGATAACCCACGGTATATGAGACTTGTCTCATAAGGCCGCTACAGTATACGGAACGGAATGCCAGTGTTCAGCGTCAAGCATCCATAAGTCGGACCGCAGCAGAAACTAGCAGGAGCAGCCAAGCACCGCAGCCCACACCAGAAACTATGTCGAAACGGCGTCCCACAATAGAACAGAAGAGAATTGAATCGAATCGAATGAAACTCGTCACTCTTCTATCTTCGAGGTAAACTTTGGCTACGCCCTTACAGTCTCGAAGATCATGTTTAACAGAGAATTCTCAGAATTTTAGTTATAGGAAGCACTAGGTTTGGGTCTTAGGTTGGCAACATGATGTCACTGGATATTTTATTCGTTCCGCGTGTGGAACGCCGTCATTCTGGCTGACCCATGTCGTCAATTGCGTGAAATCGCTGAGTGCGCAACCTTCAAAGCAGGTCGTTTGTCCCGCAAGTGTATAGATTCCTTGTGCTGCAGCTGTATGTGTTTGCTGTCGTAATTGACCTAGCTTCTATAACACTCTGTAATAGTCGCTATAATAACTAATAATCCATCAAACACCCTTGGGTCACTGCAATATTCAGTGCATCAAGATAAACCGAATATTCACTATTGGCAACACAGCCCTCTCATATGGAATCTTTCATATTTTTAAGGAAATTATCTAAAAAGTATATATGTTGTCGTCCAGGCTTTATGAAAATCGATCTAACGTTATTACTTATATAATAAAAATGCGACTGAAAGCTTCACAATACACTATAGAAAAGACGAAAATGAAATAATGTAAAAAAAAAAATATATAAAATAAATAAATAACTATTTAATTGAAAAAACACCAAATCAATAAACTTATTAACAAAATGTGAACAATTAATTATTTAAGAATACAGAACTTCCTGCTATATGATTGCAGTGAAGTCTTCATGGGTGTACCGCCGGATTGTGTTGGGAAAACACAATCCTGCGGTACACCCATGAAGACTTCATTTCGAAACAAAGATTTCCTGGTGTAAAACATGCTTTTCTGTTACTTTATTATGTTACTATCTTCAAAATCGTCAAAAATGACATGCTGAACGGTTTATTCTGACAAGTGATTTCATAATAATTGTTTAATTTAGTCAAATTGTTATAAAACAAATTGATATGTAATTCTTTATGTCTTACCTGTAACAAAAACTATCAGTTGTTACTCTTGTCCGAGGTGCATTTAAACCTTACCACAAACTCTGCTAATAATCTAGACCATCGAATTACATTCATATTTCCTGTCAGAAATTTCATTATCGGTTACTCCTGCTGGTGATTTTATTCATATTAAGTGTATTTGATGTATCTGATACATAACTAATGCACTAAAAGCTTTAAAAAATAATAATTAATGTATCTAACACTTAATTACATTGCTGCTTTCACTCTTCCGACGTCTGCGACTGTATTTGATGCAAAATACGTTGTCATCATGAAAACATTTTTCTTTTCGAAAATTATTTTACAAAACTGCTTCCGGTCATTATTTACTATACAAATATTGTCGAAAGAATGCAATATTTCACCAGTTATGCTGATAAAAACACCCAGCATGTACGCCTTCATTTACAATATGAACGTGTACTTCGACGTCACGATTCGATTCGACCAATAGCGTTGCATTTTACGAAGTTATATTTTTAACACTTTTCATTAATTAAAATAAAAAGCGAATACATAAGGAGAAAAACGTTGTAGATATAACTCTACAGTAATAAAACTTCCAAATAAAAATACTAGACGTAAATTTGAATTGCATGTATATTTCCCATTGCGTTCGCGCTAAAATGAGTGTAAGGGGTATTAACTAGGCGAAGACATTTCTAAGATCAATAGTATGATGGGACAAGAGATCATACATTTAGGTTAGGATTGAATGAGCAGTGGGGATGAGTGAAGTAACCTTAACTTATCTGTTAATTTAACAACAAAAAATTGTATTTACAAATTTTTTAATGTTAGGAGAATTCAATTGGAGAAGCCGAGAAACCGACGGATAATTGATGCTACAAATGCAGGATGCGAGAAGAATATACCGCTCTAGGCAGTGCTAGGTAAGCTCGAGAATTAAGCACTTGATATACTGATCTTGATTGGTCGAACCCAAGTCTGATAGCGAGTCAGCCACGTCCAGTATATTAGTACTAGCTAAATGCAAGGCTTTATGGTGACTCGCGAAGTTTTGTTATAAGAAACATTAAAGAAATAAAATATTAATCATAACAATTTTAATATTTAAACTTAACGAACTATAATCAAAATCCGTGTTTTTAGTTTGTTGAAAAATAATTAGGCACAATTATAATAAGACGCAATCTTTAAATGTTCAAAATATCAATTTATTTAATTTGTTTTTTTATCAGATACGAGATTTCTGTTTCGAATTTCTTCCTTTTTTTAAAAATATTTTAATATACTTGAATTTTTAATATTACTAATTCTGTAATACGAAAATCTTCCATTTAATGCTAGGCTTTCTAAATTTTTTACTCTCTATAACACACATTTGTTAAACCAAAAGATGTTTCTGGCTGTGGTTGATTGTAGAACATTTCTAAATAGTGGGACTCTAACAGACTTTGCCATGGCCAGCCAACGCAGAAATAATTATCATTCAATACTGGGAATTCGCGATGAGAGGGGGGCGATACAGAATAACGCGGAATATTGTTATGAACATATGGTAATGAAAACATTTTTTTCTTTGTTTTTCCTTGGGCTTTACGCCTCGTTGACAGCGTGGTCATTAGAGGTGGGATGGGATGGGGGACAAGGAACGGGAAGGAATTCGGGCATGGCCTTTTTGAAGGAAGCATCCCGGCATTCGCCTGGAGTGATCTGGGGAAACCATGGATAACCCAAATCTGGATGCCCGGACGGGGATTCGAACCGGCGTCCATGTGATGAAAACAGATTTCACTGAATCACTTTGCCGAAATAAATTATTCAATATTTTAATCAGTGGTTCGGTTATCTTGGAGACGTAGCCATTATCTTTGAAATGCAGACAGTTTTGTCTAGGCGGATTCCGGGTGATTGCATTGTAAAGAATGACCTCTCGTCTTATCAAATATTTTATGGATGTTGTGTTTGGCTTCATTAGACTACCTACCTGCATGCATTTTTGCTTTGTTTCAGTTACGTGGAAACATATTTCTTAGGTTAAACAGTTCTCAAAATCTCCATGTAGAGTGTGGTTGAATTTTGGTTGTCATTAAGCTTTGCATAGTTTATCATCAAATTATAGTTATTTAAATAACTGATTGAGGGAGGAAGCGGGATTTCTTTGTATAATTAAAAAACCGCTGCATCTACATTTAGGCAAGTCAAAGATTTATTTACAAAGAACATTCAACAACTAAATATAATCTATGATACAACAAAAGTCGCTCTTTCTGGAGAATACATTCTGAAGTAGACATCGAACTCACAAACTACACTTTGGTGAACCATTTTTATTTGACTATGACACCGTTATCGTTGCGGTGGTGGTTGTTTCTTTAGGATCTTCTCTGATATGTATTACATATAAACTTAATGGTGCCATGTAATCATCACAGTATAACTCCATACAATGCCAACAGGGACTTGAAACTGCATCCCTCTCCATGGACTCACTTAGAAGCAATGAAAGCAAAACCACATTAACACACCTCCAATATGCCGCGCTCTACTCTCAACAATAACTGTCTCAAACCATGTGATGTGGTCATATGACGCGGTCGGCTCTGGTTTCACTCACAAGGAGATGTCTTCAGTGTGGAAATCGCTATCGTAG
Organism: Vandiemenella viatica; assembly: GCA_031002005.1. Taxonomy (NCBI): domain Eukaryota; kingdom Metazoa; phylum Arthropoda; class Insecta; order Orthoptera; family Morabidae; genus Vandiemenella; species Vandiemenella viatica. The sequence goes on along the minus strand of CM061919.1, from coordinate 83,618,477 downwards.
AACGAATATGTCTGAAAAATATTACGTCACCTCTGGTTTATGCCCTAAAGCAGTTCTCCCAGGCGGGCCTCCGTTTAAAAGAAATCGGGGATTAAAAAGTATAAAAATTGTGTCTAAATGAGTTATATATCTATGGAAGACAATTAGTTAATAACGTCTGTTTAAACGTGCATCTTGAGGTGGTGTGTTCGTGAGCGAAGGTTCCTAAGTTCAATCCCACGACCCGCGAATTTTTTTTTTTAATTTTTATTTGTATTGCTATTCGAACTTGTAGCTTTACAAATTTGTTTTGAAACAAATTCTCCAAATTATTTATTTTCATTTGAGATATACGTAAATTTCTGGATGATATCAAATATTTGAAACAGAAATTACTTTCACACTAAGAACAGTTTATGATGGATATCCTTCCACGGACACTTACCTATTTATTATTGATGTAGGAAAGCGAATTTCTTTAACATTTGCAAATTCCGATCTTTCCTTCATTAATTTTGACCAAATCAGGCATATTTTACCATTTCATAAAATACAGACAAAATATGGTTAATAATTGAATGTATCTTAACAGCATCTTCACTAAAAGATATTTCAGATTATGTTGCAACAGTTCGGGTGCGCTTTGAAGCCTTGTTATTAGTATTTTTACCTGTTGATAGTAATTCACATCACATGGCTGACATTAATGCGTACATTTTGGTGGTAACACTTTTACTGTGCAAGTAACTTTTCAATAATCATTTGAGAAGTTTTGATCATAAACCGGGGTACAACGTGACCACTTCACGAATCAACCAACAATAAAAATTTTCATTTGTAACGTACGGTTTAGTTTCCAAATCCAGAAATTTTGTATACAATTCTTTCGTTAGCTTTCCCGATTTTGGACAGGTCACAATAACTTTTCCATACTCCAGCTCCAAACGCCGGATTTCTCCACGTGTCGTTGAGCCAAACTGGTTGAGTCGTTCCTGAGTACCAAGGAATATGTGTTATAGCAATTCTCCGAATAGTGTAAAACCATACTGCACCATGTATGAATTACTCATTTGTGACAAGTGCTGCTTTCGCTCGAGGACAGACTTCGAGCCTTTGAATTCCATAGTGCGATTATAAGCATATTCATAAGCATAGCGAATTTGATCAGTATTAATAACAAATATTGAATTGAAATTATGAATTTACAAATATTAAGGAAATCTGCTTTCTTACTTCAATAATAATTACTGTATGTGACTGTGGAAGCATATCCATCATAGAATGTTCTTGGTGTGCAAGTAATTTTTGTTTCAAATGTCTTATATCATCCAGACAATTGCGTATTCGCAAATAAAAATAATTAGTTTGGAGAATTGATTTCATAACAAATTTGTAATGCTACAAGATTGAATAGCAACACACAAAATACAAACAGAAAACAACGAGAACGAACCTACGATCCTCCGCTCAGGAACACACCGCCTCAACACGTACGGCTAAACCGACGATGTTAACAAATAGTCTGCCGTATCGAAATAACTCATTTAGACACAATTTTCATACTTTTTAATCTCCGATTTCTCTTAAATGGAGGCCCACCAGACAGAACTGTTTTAGGACAAGAAACCCGAGGTGACATAATATTTTAGACATATTCGTTCTACGATAGCAATTTCCACACTGAAGACCTCTCCTAGTCAGCAAGCAGGAATAAAAAATAATCATAATATTTTTTTTTGAAAAAATGATTGATGGCAAATCTAGAATTGACTTTGAATCAGTATGTTCAATTTCACGTATTTAGGTGTATCATTTTTTTCAAAAAGTGTACCACAACGTGTGCGTAAATCGTCGACTAGTGTAAGGGGTCGCTTCGCTCGCTCTAATTACTGTTCCGCCATGAGAATATTGGTGTTAGAAAAAGCTATCTGGTAATGCCGAGTGGTATTTCCATTAGAAGAAGGTGAAAGTGCGGGTCATGCTGAGTACTCTCTTGATGCAGATTCATTGAACTTGTCGCAAATTTTTATTTTGCGTAACAAGTATCGTTAAGAAGAAGGCAGTGTCCTTTCCTAGGCCAAGACCAGACAAGGTAAAACCTGGCTCCAAGGACAATCCAAACTTCAGTTTCCCTTAAAACTCCCGCACAGATCATAAACTTACCACTTGACATTCACGTGTCTGTCCAGCCAATAGGAGGTGGCCTTTCACCGACACCAGACCTCAGGGAAGCCAGTTTAAACCAAGTATTGGCGTCAGTTCCTGAGTTTAATCCCATAGTAATAGTTTAACAGTGATGGAGTGACCACCGTATTTAGCCAGTTTTATCACTACTCCACCCTCCACAGATTCAGAAAGACAACTACCGCTATTTTAGATTAATGACTTACCATTTTTTTCACTCTCGTAGTACTTCTGAGACGTCTATAATTTACCATTGCTCTGACGTGTATCAGTCTTTTGATAAATGCCATTTGTACAATTTTCTACCATTAACCCAACTTAGCTACACCGCTCAGTATTCATTGCTAGAAGTTGCACACCACGTAACCATAGTTAAATTACTAACAACGCTCTTTTCCTCCCTAAACGCTAGCAGATGCAGAATAGAAACCGCAAAACCGCAGCCAACAGTAATCTGAACTAGGATGACTCACCTTTGGGTAAGTTGTATTTACTTACTCTGTCAGTTAGGCGACAAACAAACATAATTTCTCTTTTTCTCAAAACCCATCACGATTCCGGTCATTAATTTCACAAAGATGACAGCACATTCTTCATTATAACTTTTGCTGATTTCCAGAAATTTTAATGAAACTTCAACAATTATCACTTATTTGATAAACTTGTATCTAATTAATAAGTTTATTGACTGTTATGTAATTTTAATAAACTATAATTACTTGTTAATGGTTTATTGTTTAAAGTTTGTCAAAATAACTATTCATATCATATTTTAATTTATGAGAGTTATTATTCAAAGATCCCTCTCTATAAGTAATGAGATTAATATTTTCAAATATTATTTGATGTTATGAGATTTACATAGGTTACAATATAAATAGTTCGTTTTGTTTGTTGTAATCGGTTATTTAGAAGTGAAGTTTCCAGATAACGAGTTTCTCAATTCAGTCGACATTGAATATTAGATTTAGTCTCGTTTAAATTTGGAATACATAAAAGTGGTTAATGTTTCTTAAAAGAGTAAATAAAAGCTAAAGCTGTAACTTCACGTCTCTGTATCTTTCGCAGTTAAACCAACTATTGTCAAACGATTTAGTACTTTAGTGGCTCGCACCAGTGTGGGACGATAATGTTTGTAGGGGATGTAATTTAGAATTTTCCCCACTATCTACACTTTTGTAACGAGAAACATTTTTCTGGCGAGTGTCCGTGAAATGTGCGATTGTTCAATTTTCTAAATTGTTGTCAATTGTTTCAGAATACATGTTATTAACCTCGTATAAAACAAATGGAACTATCTAATGGTCTGATTTCAATAAGGGTTACGAAAATTGAAAAAAAAAAAAAGCAAAACGAAAAACAGCTTAAAGAAGCATTTACAACCGCAGAAGTCAAATAAACATGTCAATTTCAAAAATAAAATAATTTCTTTGACTTGTGACCATAGCTATTTGATTTGCCGAATTGTATTTTAAATGATTTTAGACAATTTCTGATACAATTCGAAAGCAACAAAATTTCTGTCTTTATGGATGACGGAAAGATAGTTGCAACATTATTTCATCATATCATTTGTCTGTGGTTTTCCTCATTGAACCACAATCTTCGCATAAAGTGTCTAACTAAGAACTACTTCTTATAATTGATGTCCAAACATAAAGTGCTGAAAGTTTCAACTCAGCATTGGAATTTGTCATAAGTAGTTATAACTGCGCTGTTTGTATTCTCTGTGGGAATATCGGAATTGTTCCAGATCCTATCATCCTGACATCAGCTGGTGACTGTGAACAGTAATCAAGATTAACTTTTGTAATATGGTTTCATTTCAACAGTTTTTTCATCGAATTCCGGTAAATCATCGCCCAATTTTAGAAAAACTTACCTGGAAATCGACATGCCAAGTTTCGTGACAACATGGTGAGTGACATAGCCAGTTAGAGCCTGGCATGTGATTACACTCACAGAAATCACAAACAGAGTAAAATCGAAACGAAAACATTGTAACAGGTAGTGGGACGGTAGGATTAATAAATCAGAAGTTGGTATATTTGTGTCCCTGCTCTAATTGTAGGTCATTTTGGTATTTCACGTTATAACTCCATCGAACTGGTGCAGAGATGTAGGAAATGTCTTAGCTGAAAGCAGTGTTTCTACGCACTATTGGTCCTGATTTGGATTTCCTTCCCAGTTACTGAAACATGAACTTATTCTGCAATAAAAATCTAAAAACAAACAAAATTGTCACTTAACACGCAGCATACTTAATTCCTGATACAGTTTCCGGTGTGAGCCCACACACGTTTTTCACTCACTGGATGGACTATAGCCCATTCTGTTAACAGAGGCTGTTCAAGGTCAGTCCGTTGTATCCCTACTCCGCTACCTTTACCCCTCCATATGGAGGGAAAATTTGCCATTCACCTTATGCAGGCAGCGGTCAGCTCGGGACGTAGGATGGGAGGGGCGGTGATGTGAGGAGCGGGGCCAGGGGAACCGCCAGTTGGGAGTGAACAGAGTATAGCTGGAATTCCATAAAAAAAAAATAAAAAAAATTCTTGAGGCGGTACTTAAGAGGAATACATGTAAACAGAATGAATAAAAAATAAACAACACAAATTTCTCATAATCCCTTTTAATATTTCACTTTCATCCGAAAAGGTCTCCCAGGCCATCTATCACTTGATGTATCAGATCATCTATAACACCTATTTTGCCATCCCCAACCCTATGATGTGTATGATTTCCAACAGTATCTTTCAGTTTCATTAGATCTTCAATCACTTTCATACCCAATGAAGACACAACGTCCGTCGTGTTGGAATATTTAGCAGCGATCTTTGGCACTTCGCGTTTAATGGTTGTACGTGTCGTTTCCATGCCATCGGAGAAATCGCACTGCAACAAAACATTTTCGTTGAGAAACACAATACAAAAATTATTTGAATGTTGGGTTAAACTCAGAAAGAGCATTCTGATTAATTGTTTTAGCTCTACGCACAAGGCAATTACAAATATCCGATGTCGTAAGTAGTACTCTCATCTTCCTAATTGCACACTATTACCCCGAACATTCACGCTGTAGCAACAGAGGCAAATAATTTTTCTTGATTGCCATGGATTGGTATTAACGTGTTTTCAGTACAGAGTGGCAAATAAAATATTCCCCGGTGATACAAGCCCCAGGGATATCTGAAATTATCTCGGCTACAAGTAAAAAACATGAAAATTCACAAAAATTTGTTTTACTTGCGAAAGTATTATCTGAATGCTGCATCACGTTAGCAAAATACGAAAACCGAATCCTTTCGTAACCACAAAATAATATGAGACTGGTTTTTAGATCTGGTATCACGTAACGCCGCTGTTTTCGACGAAACTACACAGACGGAAAAAAAAATCCCAACACCAAGAAAAAATTATTGTAGAGTAATGAAATTTGGACAATGCATTTGTCAAGTTAACATGTTTAATTGATTAAATTTTCAAGATCACAGGTTAATTTAAGCTCAAGAAAATGCATTTCAAATGTGAAATACTGTTAAATTAATAGCCGGTGTAACCTCCAGAATTTTGAATGCAAGCCTGCAAACGTGAATGCATTGTGTCATACAGGTTTCGAATGTCACTTTGTGGTATGGAGTTCCATGCTTGTTGTACTTGTGCTGTCAATACTGGGACGGTCAGTGCTGGCTGTGGATGATGCTGGAGTTGTCGTCCAATGATATCCCATACGTGTTCAATTGGAGACAGATCTGGTGATCTCGCAGGCCAAGGTAACATGTCGACACTCTGTAGAGCACGTTGCGAGACAACAGCGGTATGAGGGCGAGCGTTATCCTGTTGAAAAGCTCCCCCTTGAATGCTGTTCATGAATGGCAGCACTACAGGTTGAATTACCAGACTGACGTACAAATTTGCAGTCAGTGTGTTTGGTATAACCACAAGAGTGCTCCTGCTGTCATAGGAAATTGCTCCCCAGACCATGACTCCAGCCCTGTAGCGTGCATTCCACTGACTACAAGCCATCGCCGTTTGCGACTCCAGTGGTGTCAAGCCAGAGCTCATTGGAGGACGGAGTGGAGATCTGTTGTGTTTTCTGATGAAAGCAGGTTCTGCCTTGGTGCCAGTGATGGCCGAGTGTTGGTCAGAAGGAGGCCAGGGGAACGCCTGCAACCAAACTGTCTGCGGCCTAGACACACTGGACCTACACCTGGAGTCATGGTCTGGGGAGCAATTTCCTATGACAGCAGGAGCACTCTTGTGGTTATACCAAACACACTGACTGCAAATTTGTACGTCAGTCTGGTAATTCAACCTGTAGTGCTGCCATTCATGAACAGCATTCAAGGGGGAGTTTTTCAACAGGATAACGCTCGCCCTCATACCGCTGTTGTCTCGCAACGTGCTCTACAGAGTGTCGACATGTTACCTTGGCCTGCGAGATCACCAGATCTGTCTCCAATTGAACACGTATGGGATATCATTGGACGACAACTCCAGCATCATCCACAGCCAGCACTGACCGTCCCAGTATTGACAGCACAAGTACAACAAGCATGGAACTCCATACCACAAAGTGACATTCGAAACCTGTATGACACAATGCATTCACGTTTGCAGGCTTGCATTCAAAATTCTGGAGGTTACACCGGCTATTAATTTAACAGTATTTCACATTTGAAATGCATTTTCTTGAGCTTAAATTAACCTGTGATCTTGAAAATTTAATCAATTAAACATGTTAACTTGACAAATGCATTGTCCAAATTTCATTACTCTACAATAATTTTTTCTTGGTGTTGGGATTTTTTTTTCCGTCTGTGTATACGAGAACGAACTATACGTTGTGGAAATAGTAAAGGAAGTGCTGCATTGGAATGTAATTATGACAGACAAGCTTCACAATGTACCTACTACAGCCCTCAAACCTAGACTTTAAATGGAATTGTATTTTATGAATTATTTGTAGCAAGCTAGGGGTTGAGTGCACATGATTTTGTACGTTTGTCTTGCAATTTACTGTAAATCATTGTAAATAGAGTTTGTTTTATGAAGAGAACAGAAAGGACAGAACTATGCAAGAGAAATTGATTAAATGTTTGTAATTTCAAGTATTAAGGTGAGCTACGATGTGTAGAGAGGACGATTTACTACAGTTTAAAATGATTTATGCGGATAATTTTGTGTTTAAATATCTTTAATTTTTATTTCTGAGCGTTTCGTAATGACTGTAAATGATTATGTATTGATTTTGATTGTTTTAATGTGTTTTTAATTGTTAAAGTATTGTTAAGATTAGAGAAGCATCTGTTGGAAGCCTTTGTAATGTTCTGGAACTTTCTATGAAACGTAAATAAGCGAGCGGCAGAGACGAGTTTTGTTACAGTTTATGTCGGCAAAGGACAGTTGGAACAGTTTTTACGCGAACAGTTTTATGTGTAATCCAGTACTGTGAGAGTGTATGGCAGCATTGTCTTTGGAAGCAGTAATGAGTGTAATCGCTGGAGCTAGTGTTTACATGTGACCAGTATCTTTGAAGTCTGATGTTTTACTAGAAATAAAAACAAGTTATATTTGAAAGTGAGTCTGGGATTAATTATTTGATATATAATATACCACGAGACACCTAACAAGCTGGACGAGCTAATTTTCACTAACTAAATCCATTCGTCCCAATCAAAAATTCTTGTCCACCCAATAACGCCCCGCACACGTGAATCACAGACAGAATTTCATGTTCTACATAAATTTTCCTGAGCTAGCAACTTTTTGAGTGATCTGAAGGAAATTTATTTTCAAAATGTTAACCTCATTTGTACTATATATATATATATATATATAAAGAATGATGAGTTGAAGTAAGTGACTGAAATTGTGCAAGTTATAAACAAAATTATCATTCTTTCCGCAAGGTAATAGGTTTCAGAACGAAATTGGAGTTCAAAAGCTGATGAAAAATTCTTATGAAATGGCACTTGTTAATAACTAGAAAATACAGTATAAGTAACTATCGCAATAAATGTGCCTAATCTTCCACTAGTAAACACTGGTCAATCACTATTAATTTACAAATCGTTTACCAAGAGAGCGTCCATAAACTACGTGGGGTGGGGGATTAGGTTGGCTGGAAAGCTGCTGGCTATGTGGGAGGAGAGGGCGGGAGTTCCGAGCCAGGCCACGTAGCTTTCCATTCATATTATTTGTCACATTTAAAATGATGTACAGAACACGAAACACCAAGTGAATATTTATTTCCGTCCTTTAATTATCTCTGTATGTAATTTACGATAGTCTGACAAGAAGTAACATTACAAATTGTCTTCTGGGGGGGGGGGGGGTTCACAATAGGCCAAAATGGATCTACGTAGCTTATGGACGCTCCCCAATGAGACTGTAGTAATCTTGAATAATATTTGCATATTTCAATTAATTTTTTTGTAAGATGGGACTACCATAACAAGTCTAGTCAGGAATTAAGGTAAAATGAAACGTAAATAACAAGTTATAAGTAGCTTTTGTAATTATTAAACCACCTAGCGTTGGTAACAGGTGGAAAAGATGCCAAAGAATGACATATTGGTTGTTGAAAATAGTCAGAGTCTGTCATATAAAGATTTGAAAGACAAAAGGGAAGAGAATGTAAGGAATACAAAAGTAATACGAATTACGTTGACGATGATGACTGGACGAGTATTGGAACAATTAGGAGTGGTCTGTGCAGGGGCGGCGCTAGCAAGTTTTTCAGGTGGTGCGAGATCTCATTGTGGCGCTCCAAATAAGCAATCGCTTATTTGTGATATAGATAAACTGAAGATAACATACAGTTTTCTCATCCTACTAATATCATAAATGTAAAAGTTAATTTGTTTGGATGTTTGTTACTATTTCACATCGGAACGGCTTCGGATAAAATTTGGCGTTACGTATTGGTCATCTACTTTTTTCCAGTGGGATTCGAATACAAGTACGTGTTTGAACGCGTTATGAATTTCCACTCGAGCAAAGCCGCGGTCAGAAGATAGTCATTATATACGATAAAAAAACTCAAACCTCAGAAAGATTAGTATAGCACAGCAGCGGTATAAATGATAAACAACAGTAAAAAGGAATACTATATATTTGAAATGGTCTATTTAAGTTACTATTGCGTACACAATGCTCACATCAGTTACATGTCAAATTCACAGTTTTTAATATTTTTTAAAAAAATATATGAAAATAAAAATTCCTCTTTTAATTCCGAAAAATAATTTTTTTCAAGCCAGAACCCTTGCAGTTTAATGCTTAAACATGTTAAATTTATGTGATTTTTTAAAAAATAATATCATTTTCAACAAGTGTTTTGTCCTTTTCTTAGCCCGACCTCGAAACCAATACTGTCTACGGCCTTGGAAAGTTGTGCAAATAGAGTGACTAATGCATCTTAAATTGTATCGATCATATGCTAAAACACGTGCATTCTTCTGGATCTCATTCACGGCTCATACTCAAAAAATTTCTCCTTTTTTCGGAATCTGACTGAATTACTAATAGGATATGTACCTGGCTGAGAATCAGTTTTCTAGCTGTTATCTGAGCCAGTACTCTTTATCAAATCCCGAGCTGTTTTTCAGCAACTGTGAAGCATTTCATAAATCCACTTTCAGGCTGCATAGCCTTTGCTTACAATATTTACTGGAAACAATGCATTATAGGAAGTACCACCGTAATTATGAAATCAAATTGCTTCATAATTTGGTTCAGGGACAAGGTATCCGTTGCTGCAACTGAATTTCCAGAAGGGCGTCATAAACTGAAGAGTAATGATAACGAACTGCAACGAGGCTAGAAACTCTATTCTTGAAAAGAGTTTCGCATTTTTTAAAATTATTATTATTATTATTATTTTGCTATCTTCCTTCCAAGTTCTTGGATACCTCTTTTCATCGCTTTGTTGATCGAGAGAGTAGAACAAATATTCTTCAAAGAAATCCGAACAAGGAAACCGTTTTACATGATGTTTTGGTGACACTTGCTATTACCATTTTAATGAGTTAAATGGATTAAAAAATGCTCGCAGATATATGTTCAGAATTTTGCTTTGGACACATTTGTTTCTTATTATCGTATTGGATCCATTGTCATATCTGTGACCTCGATAATCGTTCATATCCATATCGAACTTTTGTAAAGTATCATCGATAAACAGCCCCAGATCCGATAGAATCACCGCCTCGTAAGCAACGAAACACTCATGCACTTTGATTTCATCTTCATTAGTGTCAACAAAAGCAACGTCACAGATAATTGTTCGACGTGACTGACATCAAGAGTTCAATTCAGTATGATGGAAAAGTATTTAGATGACTTAACCATTGTCAAAATTTTATTACGAATTTATTCGTTCTGAATACATTTGCCAAAATAATAGACATTAATATCGTTATTAGCAATACGGCGGAGATGCTCCAGCATCATAGGGTCATATTTTCCTAGCAGTTACAGTATTACCAGGAAGTTACAATTGTTAGACGTGTGTAGTTTTTCAGATCCAAAGCTTCCTCTGAACCTGAAGTTATTATATTTTTTTAAAAAAATACTTTGGACATCATTTATTAGAGGGTATAACCCACTTTGATTTTTCGTCGTCTGTATTTACAAATCCTTGTCTGTTACACTGAAATTATTTAATGGAATCAATCCAACTGAGATTGGCGTGATGGTGATCTGAGCAAGTTTCGAGAGTTTTGAGACGCTTTGTTAGATAACTCAAGATATGGACTTCTTCTTTTCCCAAATTGGAATGAGACCTTCTGTTGAATGAACAACATAAAAACAATATATCTTATCTGCAGATTTAGAATAAACAAGCCATCTTCTTTTATAAGTTTCTCCATTTGGTGTTACTCTTTAAAAAATGACGCCCATGTTTTTCTTCTTGGATTTTTTCGTAGCTCGAATCATTATTTTATCTCTGGTTGCAGAGTCAATAAACAATAATTTTGAAATGTCTTCATAATTTGTACTTTGAAAAGGCGACGGTGGTGGTAGGTCTGGTATACACCATTTTGTAATATTTTGAACAGCTAAATCTTCACGCACATGCTGATCATTATCATCATGAGCCTGGTCTGAAGAACTTCCATTGAATGTTTTCTTCCGTCTCGTGTTGAACTAGTTCTCGTGACCTCTCAACTCTATAAAATTTTGCAAACAATTTTGAAGCTTTCTCAGTTTCGCCTTGGTTTTATTTTATTTTTAAGTATTGCTGTGCCAGATTTTTTCTTAATGGTAGCGACGTGTCTCATCTGTAAAAGACAGATTAAGCTTTGTAAATATTTACGATACCAACTTAATTGTAATCACTTAGGGTCTAGTATGGCCGAAATAGATAACAGGTTGAATCTCACCCCATGCACATGCACATGCAAGCAAATGAACTTCAAAACTACAGCCAAAAAGGCAGGAAACAGGCGCGACGTGGCACCGGAGAGTGCTTACTTTGGGACGTGTTATGATTTTCATAATTCAAGTATACGTCGAATTAACTCGAGTAGCAACTCGAATTGACTCTATTCTATGATGTCATACGACTATGCACTAAGCTGTAGCTCTTACTTTTATAAACTCTTCTAGATGATTTGTGTTAAAATAATATAATAGAATAGAATGTTGTTGTTCTGTATAGGGTCCCCATCAAAAGGGGTTAATGGAGGCATTAGAGAGGGTCCAGAGAAGGGCCGCCCGATTCGTGACAGGTATATATAGTTGGAGGGAAAGCGTAAGTGCGATGCTGAAGGAGTTAGGTTGGGAAGACCTGGAACACCAAAGGCGTTGATCTCGGCGGAAGCTAATTGAAAAATTCACGACTGACATATTTCAGAATGACAGCAAAGAAATATTGCTACCAGCAACATTCGTATCTCGGAATGACCGTGAAAATAAGATAAGAGAAATCAGAGCGCGGACCGATTCTTTTCTGTATTCATTTTTTCCGCGAGCGATTAGGGAATGGAATAGAAAGGATTTACCGGGCGAGTAAACTTAATTTCAGACAGGAGTAGCTTTCGATAAAGCTCTCCGGCCATCCTGGTCTGGGTTTTCCATGGTTTTCCCAGATCATTCCACGCGAATGCTGGGATGGTTCCTCACAATAGCCCAAGGGCGCCTCCTACGATATCCCGTATATCCCTTCCAAATTATTACCCTTTCGGATTGGTGCAGTGCACCCTCTGCCTCACTCTTTTAGTGAATCGCAGAGTAATAGTAATAGTAATATATGAACAGCTAGTTTGGGTATTATAGATTTTATTTTTGCGCCCCCCCCCCCCCCCCCCCCCATATTAGACAGCGCCCGGTGCGGTCGCACCGCACGCACCGCCCTATAGAGCCGCCCTGGGTCTGTGGAAGCGAAAGAGATGTACATGAAGTTGAAATAATGATTGACTTCAGGCATAAAAAGGGGAGCATATTTATTGCTGCTAATGATCTCAGAATGGGGAATATATTATCGAGAAATATGCTGGACCAATTACCCGAAATACAATTAATTTAAAGTGAATATTCGACGAATGATAAAATAGATGAAGATGGAAATTGCTATTTGGCGTGTGACGTAATTATAATTAATAGTAATAAATGTACTAGGAGAATTCAATCTTTTTTAAGTCTGAACATTGTCCTTTGTTTCACGTTTACACTTTAGATTAAAAGAAGATATTTCTTTTTGTTGACAATGCTCAAACGTTTCCGCCATCTTCAGCCGAATGTTACAAAATCAATTACTGTATTCGTGTTGCACCAAAAAAAAAAAAAAAAAGTTTACGATGCTTTCAGTCTTAGTGTCAGATTTGCAATTGGCTTAAGGATCAAATAACGCTACCACGAAATTCATGTTTTTATTAATATTTATTACTTTCCATATTGATCTGCTTAGATCATAAACAAATTAAATTATTCTCAACAATCGTGTTAAATATTTGTGTTTTATAAAATTTTATATCCACGAAAATCACTGAAAGAATTAACATAATTATGGACAAAATGGTAATCCTTACCTGCAAAACTATTAATATCCCAAATAACATCATCACAGAGATACGCTGGTTTGAGTTGCCTAAAAAAAAGATAAAGTAATTTTCTTTAGACTGTGACGCAAACTTGTTCCTTAATAAGTGTAAATGCATTGTAACATTTCTAAAATATTCCTTTATCATAATAGTTAGTTCGTTAGAGTCATAATTTTATTCAAGTAACTCGGTTGCCTTCAACAATCGATTGTTTAATATTTTGGTTGTACACTCAGATATCATCTGAAGACGGGTATGTATACAGACTACGCGAGTTGGCATTGGAAAGAAATAATTTATGTTGTTAGTAAAATGATTAACAGTCTGTTTGAAAATCCTAAATACTTTTGGGGTTATGGATTAAGATTTATATTCCATCATGGACCAAATTAGAACACATTTTGCTTTACAGGTGTGTTCTGCTACGTGCATTAATAAACTTGTAGTATTCTACTTCAAATGAACTATGAAATAGAAATAATATTGCCTTCTCGCATTTTAATAGCTTCTAGGGGATGTACCTGAATGTGACAAAAATCACAGCTGCCGCTATGCTCTACCAACTGTGTTACTAACTTTTTTCGTTGAAGCTCTATAATGTTGCGGAGGGGATACCATGAGACAGAACGGAGTTGCCACAAGTCGCCTTTTCCAAACGCATCTTACAGACAGATACGTGTAAACCGGGTTAACTGCAGCTAACTAAATAATGGGATACTTAAGAACAACAGGAATATTTCAATACAACCACCAGCAGGAGATGTACGATAGAAGTAAAAAGGAATTTGGTTAGAAAACTTTGGTCAGACCATGGCTCGAATATGGTAGTGTAGTATGGGACCCACATTTTGATCAGATACTGGAGATGTAGAGCGTGCTAAAAAGGCTGCTAGATTTGTTGTTAGAAATTATAGCAGAATGCAAACATTAACAGATATGATAAAAGAGCTGGAATTGGATTTATTGCAAGACAGGAGGAGGGTGAAGAGGGTCATGGGAGTGTACAAGGTGCATACTGGCGATGAGGCATGGAAAAATATTGCAGTAGGTATGAAAATTAGTGCATGGAAGGGAAAAGATGACCATGACCACAAGTTGGCACTCGGTTTCAGGCACAAGGGTGTAGGAAGATTCCCTTTTTTTAGGTAAGGGTGTCAGGGATTCGAATAAGATAACAAGGAAAATGAGGAATAATTGAAAGAATTTAATGTTAAAATTTGTTGAGGGCAAATGTAGATGAGTGCAGGAATTAAGGGGGAAGATTGGTGTGTAGGGAAATAGCCATTGGAGCGTGCGCTCCATTGCAATTTAATTTAATTAATAAAAAAGTCTCAGGATATTAGTATAGCACGTATATAATGTAATAGCGTGCTAGTGCAAAAATGACTGTAATATTTCTGTCATAAAATTTGTAAAGAAGTGGATGACAAGGTTCTTTAGTAAAGCACCTATGGGGCGAAACGCAGTTTAAGAATAACTTCTGTATTGCAGTAAAACAATATTGTAATGCTGCGGTACTTCAGTGAAAACTGTAATATTGCAGTAAAATTAGAAAACTGTAAAACACCACTGCAGTGCTGGATTCTCTCATACAGCTCATCTATTACAGCGGAAATGTGCATATAAACTCCAATGCTCTTTAGTAACTGAATCATTAGCAAAACAAAATGAATCGGTTAAGCGCTAAAACAACGAAAGAATACGGTTCTATGTAGTAGTTAGAGGGGAGGGTTCAAGCTCAGCTCCTGGAAATGTTAATTCTAACATTAAACTGTAAGTAGGAGGCACAAAGTATAACAAAAATAAGTAACATTTGTTATGATATATAATATTAAAAAGTTTGCAATTGCTACTGTAACTGTTATAACTGTAAGCAAGACCAAATGCAATATTACAGAATTAATTAGACAATAAGTCAAAGTCTAATGAAATTACATGCCAAATTCCTTGCATGAAAATGTTTATTGCAAATTTCCTGAAATTATGTAATCAACCATTAAAAAATTAATATGTAAGGCCTAATTTAGTAACTAGATAATTAGGCAGTATAAATGGAGGGTAAATAAATAAAGTTTATCATCACTAATCTGCAAATATTCCTATTATGTATAGAACCAAAAAGGTATGTGGTGTGTTTTTTTTCATGTTTTTCTAATGACAGCACCTTGCTCTATATTAGTGTCCAACCATGAATTTGCATCAAGTTAAATACTCCCTTAGAATCGAAAAATTTGCTATCAATTTCACTAATTCAGCTCACTGTCGCTATCTATCGGGTGTACATGCAAAGTACCTGATATTAACAGAAAGAACTGATAGACAACTTAATAATAGCGTTTCAATTTTTTGACGAAGCTTTGATCAGATATTCATTTTCTGCTTAGTCCTATTTAAGGCAATGTTATACATACCAATTTTTAGACGAAACTGTAAGCTATCAAACAGAAAAACACGTCACTATTAGTAACTCTAATATTGAATGAACAGATTAATTTTGGATTTGTTTGTATAAGATGTATGTAGATCACAGAAAATTCATAAATCGTTTAGATGTGATATAAATTTAATATAATATTGTTGCACACGATTATTTGGAGTATAATAAGTATTCAATTTCCGGAAGTGCAGAGGCACATTGCCTAACGATAATTTCAATTTAATGTTCTGAGATAAACATATTTTTCATAAATGTCGTATCGCTCATGTGTTTGCCCCATAACTAAAAAAACTTTTTTGTGAATAACTTTCATTTAAAAAATACCATATCACTTATTCAAAATTAATGCATATACCATGCTCACTTAATTATAACTTGCAAATGCCAGTATCAATTTAATTACGAAGCTTGAAGTTATTACTGTCATAGTAACAGTATTGACTATTATGTTCACTGCAAATCCGCATGAATGTAGGGTATATCTGAATTACCTGGAATCGACATCGCCTTAGTTTGATTGTGTCCTTGTAGTAGCGAAACTGAAAGCTGAAACGAGACTTTCGTTGTGTATTTAAGGAAAAAGAGAGCAATTAAACGCTAAATCTCAAGATAGGAGGCTACTAAATAATAAAAACACACATTTAATGATACTAAAAAGCCTCGCAACTCTTCAAACAAACACAAACGACCTTCTATATTTTCTACATGATAAAAAGTTATGTACATGCTCGTTGGAATCTATAAAAAGAGTCATCAAGCAGATAGGACGAATTATAAATAGCAAAATTAAATTTCTTATACAAATGGCTGTCATAACTAGGAATATAACACTATTTCTTTTTTAATGTTTTAGATGTAGTTTTTTTCGAATTTACTGCCATCAGGAGCAGGAGAATTAAAACGGTCATATTTGTCCCGTTTTAAAATAATGAATTTTTAAATAATCAATATTTATTATAAAAGTAAGTATACGATGTGCGTGCCCCTAAAACTCAAAAACGGGTCCCGGTACGATGAGGGGGGTTATATGGCCGTGGTGGCCCTCTATCCCTATCCATGAAGAAGGATCCTATTTTTAACTGAAGGATGTGCTATTGAAGATGTAAGGGTTGGATGTTTCGTCCTCTAGAAATTTCTAGAACAGTCCAAACATTCGAAAGTATTAGAGAGCATTTCTCAACATTCTAGAATGTTCCGAGATGTTCCCGAACGTTCCAGAACATAAATATTGTAAATTTTATCCCTTTATTCCAGCTACCACACAATTTCATATCAACTACCTGATCGAAGCCGGGTATCCCAGCAAGATCATTGTGGAACATTCCAGAACACTCTCGAATGTTGTGTTATGTTCTGGAACATTATTTACCATTCTAACCCTTTTTTGGATGGGTGGGGACTACCCATTGGTGCTGGTATATAAGGAATTCTAGCACCTCAGATCTGTGAGCTTAACTTGTTTTTCAATCATACATTTAACAGTAGCTGTATTTATTATTTTTTTAACATTGACTATTTTATTTGAAGATATTAGTGAGTGTGACTACTGTGTTAATATATGTTGATACATTTTATGGCATTAAAAGTTGAATATTATCAATAAATAATTGTTGCTCAATCCATCACTATATTTTTTTCAAAGAAATTAAGTAACTTTCCCATAACTTTCAAGTATACTGCATGCTCAGCAGCAGTCGTAAACTTTCAAACTGAATTCTTGATTGCACGCAGTTTTTTCGTTGTTGGGGGAAAAAAATGCGAACTAAATTGAATAGCCAAGTTATGTAAACATTGAACGGAATTTTCTTATAGGTATCTGAATGAAACTGTTAGATGAAAATCCGAAGTTTGAATATCTGATTTGCACAATAACGCAGTAAAGTATAAATCTGACGTGAGTGGAAATTTCAGTGCTACAAATATTGTTTCACTCTCAAACAATTTCAGTTCTCATCCACATACTGTCCCGGAGCACTACTTCTAACCGAATTTGCTCTTTTGAAATAGTCTAAACAGAAGTCGTCTAACCAATGGAAAAGAATCCAATTTTTTTTTCCATGCTCTTTGCTGCTTTTAAAGGCCAAGGGGAACAAAAGTCAACAGACGCGAAAGATTTTCAGAAACTCAAAGAAAATGTATGTATCGCATATACTGAAATTAATATGATCTATCTGTAAGTATGTTAATTTAAGAAAATTTGGCCCAGTTGTTGTAGCTGTTGGCACTTGTAAGATATCGATTTATTCTGTATATGCGAATATTACTGAAGTAAACAGAAGTCTTCGCTTCGTCACAACTAAAGATTTTCTTACTGGTATCACATTCTCATTTAAGTGAAAAAAAACTTTATTTATAGATCTCAACACATTTATTACATCTTCTTGGTACCATCAGCATAGAGCGTACTGGTTTTTACTTCATCCCCCGCTTCTATACTTCAACATAAAAGTTCGTTATAAACAAACATGTAGCTGCAGCAGTAAGGTGTAACTTTAATCATCCCCTTGGTACGTTGTCCCTAAAATTAGTTAAATAGTTTTGACAGCACACAGTACTGAAATCTACCATCTTCCTCAATCTTTCTATTAACCTTTATTTTTTACTACCAGTGACACGGCATAAAATATAACACCTATCTTTTCCAGTCATTCGTTGGTCCCTTATACACGTCTTCTCAAATACGGAACTTGTCTTCCAGCTAGGATATGGAAGTAGTATGTCCTGTATCCTTAACTAAGAACGAATGGATAGAGATAGTAATTTTTTATTTCTAAATTCATCAAGTACTGTGTAAACGTATTCAAGTCCCCCTTCCTTGCCATTAACAAAGATACATATCATTCAACAGACACAAACTCCATTACTCCTCCATGATTCTACACTGTGCTACTGGTGACGTTTATGCTCTTTGACATCTATGGAACTGACATATTCCTTATGCCAGAAACCTCGGTATTTTGTTAGATTATATTTTTTAAAAGTTCCTTCTGTCCATAATGAGCATAGCTTACATCCATATAGTCAATTATTATATGTGTTAACTTTGCCAGCAATTCTACCAATCTATTGAATTTTCTTCTTTTCTTCTAACTAAAATTCCACCATGCACCATACAATACTTTTGGAGTTTATCGTTTTGTCTTTTTCTTAAATCCTTCTTTACCATTCGTCTTCATGCTGCAGTCTCCGTAGTTCACTGCATATTTCCCTAACTCCCTTGTCCAACGCCTTTTGTTTATAACATTTAAAGAGATCGTTGGCTACCACGTTCTTATTTCTTTCGATATATTTTATTTCGCAATAAAATTGCTGTAGTTATAACGCCCATCTCGCCAGGCAAGAATGCAGCTAATTTACGTTCATTATAACAAGGATCACAAATATACATGCTGTTGTGGATTTTTAAATGAAGTGGCGCTGATCACTACCAACCTTTGCACCCACTGTGACATAAATATTGATTTGTTAGCGGAGTTCGATCCTTCAGAGATCTCAATAAGAATTTCGGGTAGAATTACTTAACACGACTCTGAATTCAATTCATATTTGTTAAAACAACGAAAAAGCTGGTTATTGTTTGGAATTTACTTCCCTTTTTTTGCTGTCCTCAGTCTTCCGACTAGTTTGATGCAATCCTCCATCTCTTCCTTTCTTGAGCCAACCTATTCATCTCTAAATTTTCCTTACAACCCACGTCCTAAAATATCTGCTTCATATAATCTCTGTCTTCCTCTTCAGTTTTGGCGTACTTCACATTACACAAAAAGCTGTTTCAAAGTCGCATTAAATCCCCGTCAAAAGAGAAATTAGAACCGGGGACCTCTGCATCTCCAGTCAGACACCTTAGGGGGCGTCCATAAATTACGTGAGGTGAAATAGGGGGGGGGGGGGGGGCTCCTGTAAATTCTGACCAAATCTCACCAAGGGGGGAGAGAACTACGGAAACCCCAAGTGAGGTTTTGGAAATATTGTTGGACTGTAGAGCCAATTTTTTTTTAAAAAAAAAAAAAAAAAAAAAAAAAAGTCTACAAATGACGCGAAATTCGATATTGGGGGGGGGGATATTCGTCGAAAAGTGGGGGTGTAACCTGCTTTGGAAGGGTGAGACCTAAAATAAAGGTCTCAAAACGTTGCGAGGGAGATTTCTAAGGGGGGGGGGGGTTCCTCATGGACCACATATCACTAGAGGAGGCGGGGGGAGGGGGCGGGTTCGGACCAGATCTTACGAAGTCTCACAGAGGAGGGAGGGGGTCCGAAAATCCAGAAAAACAACTCACGTAATTTATGGATGCCCCCTTAACCACTGAGCCACCAAAGTTCACAGCAAAAATACACTGTTGAAAAAAAAAAAATGATTCATAATTACCTAAGTAATTAACATATTTGAAAATGCCACAATGATAACAGCGAAAATTGTTAAAAGTAACTGAAAATTGGTGAAGCTAATAAATCATTGTTTAATAAATACGCCAATGCCTCTGTTGTCAAATTTTATTGATTCTCGGAAGCGTTTCGCAAGTTGCCTATGTATTTTCAGCGTTTACTGTTTTTTTATTATATATTTTTTTATATAAATTTTTTGTAAATCTGGTGTAGAAAAGTTTAAATTTATACAATTAATCTTATATATAGGTATCGTAGTGCAACTTACATTTACATTTCCGTCATGATATGCACTACTTAATCAATATTATACTTAGTAACCTCAACAAGTTTGCTGCTTGCAATATTATATGTAATTGCCTTAACCAGCATGCCGATTGCTATATGATATGAAATTATAGTAACTAGAGGCAAATGAATCGTTATGATTTCTCCATTTCTGTCAGGTTTAGTGCACTGTTTTCTTTCTACTTTTATCACCGTCAGAATCTTGTATATCTATGAACGCTGTTGTTGTTTAGCTGTTTATGTTGGTCCTACTACTATGTGGAGTATATTGTTAGCGTTGATTTTTAGTAATGCGTTCATATTTGTGTGTTTGTGTTCTGGAAGGGTTAAAACATTATTTTTTTGTGTTGTTAGGATTTCATGTGGGGGAAGTGTCACTGTCTAAGAAGGGTTCGGCAAATGTGGAGTGATTAGAATATTTCATTACTCTTAAGTGTTGTTTATATTTTGTCTGGAATTGCTTTGTTATTTGGCCTATGTAAACTGCACAACAATTCTGAAATGTCAGTTGGTATATGCCAGCGTAATGGATTTTGTTTGTATGTGCTTGACTTATAATTTTTTGTGTGATTGAGTTATCTGTTTTGAGTGCAACCGATAATTATCTTAAATTTATTATTTCACAATGTCATATCAAATTAAAACATACTATGTTGTGCCCGTTAATTGCATTTAATAGAAATCCCATAAATATACATCAGTAGTATTTGCGTAAATTGCGTTCAACGAAAAATTATTTAATTTCTCATTTTTTTTGCCGTCACATACCCTAACTGGACCACGAGATCACAGGCGAAACATTAATTGAAACTCCATCAAAAGTGACATGTAATTTTAGAGTGAATGGCGTTCAACGAATATTTTCTAATTTTTCAAACCATAAATTAACCACAGTACGCTGCATATGAATGAAAACCTCTTCAAAATGAGACCAGTAATTTTTGAGTGAATCGCATTCAACTGAAAACTAACAATTTTTTTATCTCTTTTTTTTACATAAAAATGAAACATAACCCATTTTACCCCTGGAGACCATAGGCTGTACATTAAATGAAACCCCGTTAAAACCCAACCAGATGTTTTAGCATTTCCCCGTTATCAAAACGCAGACACATTTCTTTTTCCTTTTTCTTATTTTAAAAAAAATTATTCCTGATCTGTATATTATTAATAGTACCCTCAACTCATAATTTTAATCTGTCAAGTGTACTGAATATTTTTCTGGGTACTGTTTTATTATAAGTATGCCTGTACATAACGAAACTGTTAAATACATCATTCCAATTACAGTAAATTAATACTTCTATTGTCTCTAATCATTAAATTCAATAAATACAGTTATGTATGAAGACGAAGGGACTGCAACTGAATGACTGAGCATGAGTAACTGAGTGTGTTCCATGGTTTTCCCTATCTTCTTCTTCTCGTATCGATGACAGCATCAATTATGTGGTAGTTTTTCTGCCAATGCGATGGCTTTGTCAGTAGCTGATTGGAAGTCAAATTGAGATACATTTATTCCAATTTGTGGACAAGACAGCAAATGTACCATGGTTTCTCTCTCCCCGCACGAACATGTGGTATCTGGCTGTTTTCGCAGGTATCCCCAAGTGGCAAGTATATCTTTGCAGCGGCCAACTCCAACTCGAAGCCTGTTTAGCGACTTCCATATGGGCCATGGTTGTTCAGACCCAGATGGTAGACCCTCTTTTGGCTTAATCCACTAGAACCCTTGTTGGAGCTCCAGTTGATGGCTTTGCAGTTCGCATGAAGCTTGAACAGGACTTTAGTCTCGATGGCGCTGGTATATAGCCATGTAGGGGGTGTAGGACGTCTTCATTCACTTTAAGCTTTGCCACGTTGGTGGCAACTTCCCGGCGTATATCTCCAGGGGTGAAGCCAGCTAGTATCTCCACTTTGCTCACAGGCGATGGACTGCGACAACCTGTTATCAGCAGGCATGTTCTGTGGAACGCAACGTCTACTGGGTTTTCCTATGATGCCCTATGTCTTGCGCAGTCTATATTCACGTATCTTCAATTCTTGAGCTCTTCAGACAGCTCCTCTTCTTCTCTTGTATCTTCTAAATAACTATTGATAAGCATGAGCATCAAGGTTTGAGCATCCATCTTTGAGACTAGTAGGAAAGTGGGCGGATAGCTAAGAATTATTTGAAATTAAACAATCAGTTTAATCTTTACTTAAACCTAACGCCAACTACAGTTGATAATGTGCAATAAACAAGAGGTATTCCGTAACCCGTGCTACTAAAACAGAGGTATGAGACTTGTCCCTGCTGGATGCAGTTAACAATGAATGATAAGGTTGTTGTAGCGACGAACTAATCCGAGGCCTAGATGGTGGTACTTGTGGCCCGTTTTTGAAGACGTAAGACTGATCCATGTATCCTGGCTTGCTAAAGTACTTACTTGCACGCTCAGCAGTGCACGTGTGGCTTGTACCTTAGTCTGTCGATCGGCAGATTCTGAGTCGAACAAACACAACGTGCTAAATTAATGTCTGGCCGCTGTAAAACTTAACAAACTTACATGATTTGGAAAATGAAGTATTAAAATAAATAAAGTCCCGTTACATATTCCCCGCCGTTTGAAATAACTCGCTACTCCAGAAAAACAGGAATAACATCAAATACTACTATCAAGAATTTGGCACCACAGTGTATGGTAACAAAGATTTGAAAAACTTGAAAACTAGGGCTTGTGAAATATGAAAATCTGTGATTACAAGCTAATGTGTTACAAATTTTTTCTGAAATATGCATTCATAGAAATAAAAAGTTATGCAACTTGTAAAAAATCTAATATATTAACACTCATAAAATCAAATAAACAAAATAATAATAATTCGTACTATTAAAAGAAAAAATTGTATATCTTGGTTATATGCAAAATTCTTATGCGGGAAGAACATTAATTAAAGGTGGACATTACATTAATTATTTGTTATAGGTGTTTACCCATTAGAATTAGTGTCTGGCGAATCTGGAACGCGAACAATATTAAACTGTCTGCTAGAATTGTATCGCTCATGATGTCACGTTTCTGAAACATCTTATTCATCTGACGTTTGGACATGAAAAATAAAATCGTCAAAATAGCAGAAATATCAATAATTGTTGAAATACTTATTGAAATAATTACAATTTTTCGGTGTGCCTCTGAGCGAATTTGAGATATTAACTGAGTGACAATGTGATTACGTTTGAAGAATCTTGAGCACTTTGTATATATGCACTTCATCTTTGAGTGTTGAGTGATAGTTATGTTTCAATCGACTAATTCAGGATTGTGAAACATTTCATGAGTAAAATTTGGTAAAGAATATTTCGGATACGATAGTGAAGAGTCAATTTTGTGTTATTAATTGCTGGGGTACTAAAATCTTTCCTTGAAATTTGACAATTTGTTGCATTAACAAATAAACCTGATCCTTCTAACAATAACTTATTAATTTCTGGTTTAGTTTGATCAGTTGATTTGCAAGTTGCTGTAATAGTATATTGAGACGTTAATGAAAATATCCGATTGTTATGCCACTTAGTAAAATAAGGTTTAGTCAAAATAAATATCTCTCCTTGACATAATTTGAAAAACTGTTCGGAAAGAAATATCACATTCACAACCATGGTCTCAAACGTCATGTAAAGACATTTCTGGACAAACTGAAGTTTATTAGATTAAAAAACGTGTAATTCATTATGGTTAAAAGTTTTGTACTTCTTATGATTTTTACTGAGTAAAAGCGTTTCTGGCATAACCCATCTTACATGTTTGTCTGTCTCATTGCAAGAAACAGAATGTATAAATAATATAGTAATCTAGCACTGAATTAGTGGTTCTTAAATTATTCCCCATTAAAACAATGTTGATTTTTGGTAATTGTAAATGTGTAAATGTATAAATTTTCTGATGTGCATGAAAAAAATCATAAATGAGTTAGAATAAAATTGATTTTGGATTAAGTGTTGATATTTTTAAAAAGTCTATGGATCAACAGTAGATTGCTTAATTTACCATGTGATTCTTGAAGTAAGGCTATTCTTAAACTAATTAGTTCGACTAGTGTAAGGTGTGAATACTGAATACTTGGTATTGTAAAATGTTTTCAATATTATGAAAGATATGCGTTATACTGCTTGTATCTCTTCGTTTTGCAAAATGAAAGTATTTGACATAATTTTTTATTGCTCTGGAATGGTTTGAAACAACATTTTCTAAATTTTGGATGCAAATCAATTGAGAAGAAACACTGAGTTGAACATCTTGATCATTTGATTCTAAGGTTTGTAATCTGGCTTGAATATGTAATAAATCATTAGAATCTAAAAGCCTAAAAACGGTTTTAAGGGCTTTCCCGCCAAGGTCGAATAGAGAGCGCTTATTTCTGATTGCTTTATTTGGTTAAATTTCAAAATAACCTTGAACTCTTGTTGGAGGAAAAAATAAATCCCTTTCAGATTAGAAGAAATTGATACAAAATAAGAATTCTCTTAAAATTTCCCTTAAATTTTTTTTTCAAATCGAAAAAAAATACGGGTGAGATGTATACTTTCATATTTCGAAGCTTGTAGAACATAATGAAAAATGGTTGGTAGAGCATTAAGTATAATCTTCTGATGAAAAAACTACTTAATTACTTGGATACTTAACTTTTAACAAATGAACATAAAAAGAAAACAGAAAATATGTGTAACAACATTAACCTTGTATAAAACAAGTTTAACTTCCCTCAAAAGGAAGGTAATAGATTCGTTAATGATTAAAAAGGTTGCTTGCAGCTTAATAAGCAGTGTACATTATAACTCGGATACCTAACTACCAATATTTCCTTCATGAAATAACACTAATACCCAAAATTATTATTTTGACCAGTCAACTTCTTTATGTTACTAACTTAAAATAATCCTATGAATCTATAATAAAACCCCGTATGAACCATAATATCTCAAATACAAAACCAAAAATTACAAAAATAAAAATTATGTGTGCAAAAAATGATAGTAGTAAGTTAAATCTATGAGAATTAATAGAAAACCCTTGGAATGTAATAGTTACTGTAAATGATCAAAAAGACTGGTATTACTGTATTTTGTCACAAAAATGAAGTGAAAAAAAATAAATATATTTCAGATCAGTGATCTACTATTTGTTCACTCACGGAGTGTCTCTGAGACGTCTAGCATAGCTTTGAAGTGTATCTGTCTTTTACTGAATGCCATTTCTCCATTTTTCTCTAACTAATTCAACTCTCAGCATCATTGCAGGGTTTTGCTCACGTAACTGTAGGTAAATTAGATGCTAAATCTCTATCCCTACCCAAACGTTAGCAAATTCAGCCAACAGGAAGTTTAGCTAGGTGGACTCAATGTAGGTGTAAAGGACCATTGACACTAGCAGTCAGCTCAGCTCAGCTCAAGATCCAGGATAGTATTCACACTAGCGGTCAGGTCAGCTCAGCTCAGCTCAGCTCAGCTCAAGATCCAGGATAGCATTCACACTAGCGGTCAGGTCAGCTCAGCTCAGCTCAGATCAAGATCCAGGATAGTATTCACACTAGCGGTCAGGTCAGCTCAGCTCAGCTCAAGATCCAGGATAGCATTCACACTAGCGGTCAGGTCAGCTCAGCTCAGCTCAGCTCAGCTCAGATCAACTCGTAGACGATGCCCATTTCATATGAGTTGTTCACAGCAAACGACGCTTTCTCTATACTATCATTAGTTAAAATCGCACTGATTTTGGATGAAGAGAATGGGATCAAAAAGACGACGGTTCAGGTTGAATCCAAAGTTTGAACATGCAAACAAATCAAGAAATAAAATTTTTATCTACTGGCTATGCCATGCGAGACGAGTGGTGAGAAATGTTTTTTGATATTTTAGCTTAGACATTTCGAATTTAAATTAGAAAACTTAACTCTGCTCCAATATTAATTGATAACATAATTTTAGCCACATGTATTTTGTACAATTGTTTACGAAAGAATAAAATATCATTTCATGTGGAAAGTGAATCTCAGGAACGAGAGGAACCCTTTTGATACAAAAAAATAAATTCACAATTTTTTAATTCGGAAGCAGAATCTGTACCTTGGCAGTATAAAAACATGTAATAATATTTGAATTTATATTAAAATTTTGTCAACTTTCTAATAAGAGAAGTAACATACTGTTGAAACATTTATTTTTTATTTATTGCTCTTTTTATTGCTTATGAACAGATGTTTTTAGACGTTCGTCGCCCATTTTGACCTGATCTGACCTGACCGTTGCACGTCCACACTATCGACCAGCTCAGATGAGCTAAGATCTTCACCGTTTTTGATCGGTGGCGGCGCGATCTTCGGTTTGACCTGCCCTGGCTTGAACGGACAGCGTAGTGTGAATGCTCACATTGGATTACGTGTATAGCGATTTTTGACCTGAGCTGAGCTGCTTTGCGCTGACCGGGCCTTAGGTCGTATCATCTAACTCCGCCAGCCACGCGACAAACTGTCGCTGCATAGATATCCTCTCTTTCTCAAAACCCATAATAACTGCGGCGATAATTTCACAAAGATACTTTATTACATCTTTTGCTGACATCCCCCGAAATTTAATGAAACTATAATGATTATCACTTATTTAATAAACTCATGTCTCATTAATAATATTCTTGTCTGTAATGTAATTCTAATATAGTTGAACTATTTGATTCATTGTTTTTGGATTTCAAGTTTTTCGTTATTATTCGTGGATTGTAACTGTTTTCATTAAACTTTCGATATTAAAATTTCGGAAGGAACTAGCTATTCATGTCAGATTTTAGTTAATTCGTGTTATAATTCAATGAACCCTCTGCCTTTAAAAAAATAATGATAAGTTTTGCAAGTATGATATTATCATTACAGAATTTACTTACATCATAATATAAAATTTCAGTTTGTTTGCTGTAATAGTTTATTTGAAGTGATCTCTCTGTAACGAGATTTTGAAATCAACGACATTGAACATTCTATTAAGCCCCTTTTAAATGTAGACTACATAAAGAGGATTAAAGTTTCTTAAAAGAATAAATAAAAGCTGAAGCTATCACTTTGCATCCTCTATGTATTCTCGCAGTTAAATTACACAGAAATCGGGTAACTACAGTATTGCCAAACGATTTAGCACTTCTACAGATGGCACCAATACAGTACGGTACGTTGTACGATTTAAAGGATTTAATTCAGGTTTTCACCTTGTTTGTGCCTTGTTTCGGCGTGAATATCTTCAACAGCGTGTCCGTGAAATGTGTGATTACTCATTTCTGGAAGTTGTTTTCAATTAAGTTATATCTTTTGTTTCTTAAGATATGTTGTTAACTTTATTAAAAACTAATGGAATTAACTGATCTGATTTGAATGAAGGTTACGAAAGTAGAAAACTGCAGTAGAAGTATTCATATCTGCAGAACTGATACGGACATGTTAATTTAAAACGTATATTAATTCCTAGGACTTGGTACCACAGTAAGCCTATATTTTAAATTATTATTTATAATACAGTTTGGAAACATCATAAATTCTGTCTTTGTGCATTGCGGAAGACAGACAGTTGAAACATTGTTTGATCTTTCTTTATTTTTTAAGTTCGTTTTCCACTAATGAACCATGACGTTCGGATAAAGTGTGTAATTGGAACTCTTTCCTTGTAGTTGGTGAGCAATTATAACGTGTTAAAGGATTTAGCCAACTCAATAGTGCTATTTGTCACCAGTAGTTATAATTGCGTAGTTTGAATCCTCTCTGAGGACATCTTAATTGTTCCAGATCCTATTATCCTGACATCAATCTACTGACTTAACAATTAGTCAAGTTTATTTTTGGTAATTATGTTTTTATTTCAACAGTTTATTCGTCGAATTCCTGTTTATCATCGCTCAGTGTTGAGACAAACCTATCTGTAAATCTACATGCCGAGTTTAGTGACAACATGTTGAGTGACATAGCCAGTTGTTACCTAGAAAGTTATTACACTCACTGAAATTGCAAAAACGGGGAGCAAACCAAGTACAATCAAAGACAAAAACATTGTAACAGGTAGTGGGACGGCAGGAGGTAACAAATCAGATGTTGATCTGTTTGTGTCCCAACTCTTTCAGGATGCATCGCAGTCATTTGGCATTGTGCGTTATAATGCCGTCGATGTGGCACGGAGATGTAAAAGAGATCCAAGCTGAAAGCTATGTTGCGGCTTCCTGTGCAAATACAGACACATTGATTAACCCATTCTCGAATAAAAATCTATAAACTGGCACAAACAAAATTGTCACTTAACATGCAGCATCACACTTAACGCGTGACAGAGTGTCCGATGTGGGCACTTACACGTTTTATTTTATTGGCTGGACTAGTTGGATTTCCAAGCATACGAAAAAAAAAATATCTTCATTCAATATTCTAGAGGAACACATGGAAACAGAATGGAAAAATTAAATGAAAATTCATCACTTTTAAATGCTCCATGTTTTAATTTTCCACTTTCATCCAAGTAGGCTGCCTATCTGAGATAAAATGTTTGTAATGTCATTTAAAATGTCAGATTTGTCATTCCCAAGTGAACGATTTCCAATAGCTTCTTTCAGTTCAATCACTTTTTTGCCTAATAAAGGCATAATTTGCGTAATGTTTATGTAAGAAAGTGGTGTTGGCACTCCCGGCGTAGCAGATGAACGTGTTGCCTTCATACCATCGGATAAAACGCACTGCAACAAAACAACTTAGTTAATAAATGCAAGACGAAAATTAGTGGAATATTAAGTTAACTCGTAAAGAGCATACTGATTAATTGCTTTGGGTCTAGGCATAAGACAAATTACACATATTCAGAGAAACTCGTTTACATGGTTTCCCAAATCACTCCAGGCAAATGCCGGAATACTTCCTTAAAAAGGTCATGGCTGAATTCCTTCCCATTCCTTGCCCCCATCCTTTCCCATCTCTAAAGACCTCGCTGTTGAGAGACGTAAAGCAGTATTAAAGAATAAATAAAAAGAAACTCCTCAGTACTCTCATCTTTCTAATCAGACATTATACACATCGAATTTGCACGCTGTTGCACCAGAACCATATAGTTTTCCTTGACTGCCAAGGATTGGAGAAAATAAATGCCAGTCCCGGTAGCGCCGATTCGAGTCCGGCCGGGGGCATGGGTGTTTTTAATTAAATGCTGTGTTGTCTAGTCATTTGTAATCATCAATAATACGTAAAGACTCTACATCAACAATTGAGGAATAAGAAGGAAATACAGCTGCTGGCTGAATCCCCATTAAAAAAAAAAAAAAAATGATTTCCGGTGATACATCTCACGTATTTCACACTGACATCTGAAATTATCTCAGCTACGAATAAAAGACATAAATGTTCAGGTATATTTGTTTCTAGAAGCTAAAGTATTTTATCAATGCTGCGTTACGTTAGCTAAATACGAAAATCGAGTTTATAACTTCAAAATAACATCTAGAATATAGTGTTATTGTAAAATGTTTACTTTAGGGCGTATACTGGCGATGAGGCATGAAAGATATTGGAGTAGGTATGAAAAGTAGTGTATGGAAGGGTAAAAGATGACCATGACCAACAGCTGGCACTCGATTTCAGGCACAAGGATGTGGGAAGATTCTCTTTTTTAGGTAAGTGTGCCAGGTATTGGAATGAGTTACCACGAGAAATGATGAATAATTTACCGAAAGCGTTGATAGAATTTAAAGATAAAATTTGTAGAGGGGAAATGTAGGTGGGTGCAGGATAGGGGGAAGATTGGAGTGTATGATAATTGCCACTGGAGCATGTGCTCCATTGCAATTAAACTAAATTATATTACATTAAAAGTGCAGATTTTTATGTAATTGTTCGTAAAAAAAATTATTACCTTACCTCCAGCCATTTTAAATTTTACGAAGTAGTGCGTAATACGTTGAAATCTGTTGCAGCTTCTCAGTTTTCTTACTTAGTAAAATGATTTTTTAACCTTACGTACTCAGTCTTCTTATGCAAAATACTTTCAGTGCCCTAGTTAACATTTGCCTACATTAACAACGATTGATTGAGGTTTTACAAAATGAACAATATATTTACTTATACTAATATTTAGTTACAGTGTGTTTGTAATCAATACCAAGATATTCTAAGGCATTTGCTACAAGCTTTCAACCTCCACAATACATGAATTGAAAAGTTACAATAATGAGCAAATGATGTAGTACTGTAAGGTTACACAAAGCTTGAGTAATTTAATATTCCTCTCGTACTGTGTTTTTCTATATTTGGAGAAGTGTGCAGGAAAGATAAAACATTTCACCGGCGGCATAAGATTACAGGTAGGTATGTTCTACACAACAGAACTGCGCTGAAAACCCTAAAGGATTAGTGGTAACAGCTCGAAAATCAGAAAGTTTGGAGGCATTTTAGCAAAATTGTAGCTAAGGAAGATTAACTAACATACAAAGTTTTAACGGTACGCAATAACATATCGTTGACTTTGGAAAGCAAGTGTAAGAATTTAGCAAATTAGGATTGTGGGCATATAACGTGGGACAACCCGGAGGTGAATATTTAATAATGTGGCAAAATGGTAGTCTAGATTTTCGTAGAAATAACTGGGTCACGATTGTGATCCGGCAGGTAAAAGATTATCGAATTAAATGTAATACGTTTTAGGAATACCTACCAGAGAAGAGGGCGGAATATTTGATGGACTTTGGTTTTTTTCTCTGCCAATCATCGATGCAAAACGAAATTTCTCCTGGTGAAAGAGGGAGACGCCATGCTGAATCCAGAAATAGAATGGAAGTACAATCGTTTCTTTACAATCTGCCTGATAAATTCCGTCCGACACAGTCAAGCTGTACATTGGTTCAGAGGCATTCAACATGGTGCATTGGCTACGAGACAGTCGGCTTGAAACATTGGTTCCAAATCAATCTTCCTGGTAAAGTGGTACTAGAAGGTCGGCTTGGTACATTTGTACCCAGAAAATCTACCAAGTACTTCACTTCCGAGACAATCGGGTTGGTACATTGGTTCCGAGTCAACGTGCCACCGATCGTGGTTTCCCCAAATCACTCCAGGCGGGTGTCGGGGTGCTTCCTTCAAAAGGCCGAATTCCTTCCCGTTCCTTCTCCCCAGTCCTCCTCTAAGGACCTCAACGTGAACAAGGCGTAAACAAACAAAAAAAAGGGTCAATCTGCCTGTAAATTTTTTCGAGACGATCGGCTTGGTGCATTGGTTCCGAGACAATCTGTCTAGTACTTTGGTTCCGAGACAATCAGCCTAGTGTATTGGTTCCGAGACATTGGCCGGATTCATTCGGTTCGAGATATACGGCTTTCGTTTAGACAGATGAAGGGTTGAACCATTATGCTGCAGTCCTTAAAACAGTCTATGGTAAACGCCAAGTGCTCAAGCGATGTTAGTGAGACTGGTTGTTAGATCTGGTTTCAAGTAATGCCGCTGTGCTTGACGGAAATGTATAACGAATTACACGCTGTGATAATAGTATAGGAATTGCTGTATTTCTATCTTCGAACGTTATTATAAAAAACAAGCTTCACCGTGTATCTTCGTCATCTGGGTGAGACTTCAAATGGCAATATCCACTTTTTTTTTGCTTGGGCTTTACACTTCGTCAACGGCGAGGACTTTAGAGGAGGGATGGGATTGGGGCAAGGAATTGGAAGGAATTCGGTCATAGCCCTTTGAAGGAAGCATCCCCGCATTCGCCTGGAGTGATTTCGGGAAACCATGGAAAACCAAAATCTGGATGCCCGGACGGGGATTCGAACCGGCGTCCTCCCAAATGCGAGGCCAGAACGTTAACCGCTCATCCACCACGCTCGGTGCAATATCTTCTAACTAAATCCATTCACTGGAGAAAAATATTCTTGTCTGCTCTGGTCATATGAATCTCACAGATAGAATCACATGTTCCACATAAATTTTGCTGAGCTAGCAACAATGTAGCTGAACAGTATAAAGATTAAATGTAATCGTAGGCTTCCGCGGCATGAGCCAGTTGATCCTTGGCTGTCCGGGTGGCGCCGCGTCATGTTTCTTGAGGGTCGAAACATCGGTTTCAAGAAACATGACACGGTGCCACCCGGACAGCCAAGAATCAGTATAAAGATTAATTTCAAATTTTTAACCTCATTTGTGATTTTTTGTAATGAATGGCTAGTTAAGTAAATTGATTGAAATTGCGCAAGCTATAAACAAACAATTTGCGTTGCTAAAATGATTTAGATGATAGTCAAAAGTCATCCTTTCCCGCAATTTATAGGTTTTGTGTGAAGTTCATACGAAACGGCAGTTTTTAGTTACTAGAAAATGTAAGTAAATATTACCATAAATGAAATTAATCTTCTACTAGTGGAAACAGATCAATTACTATTAATGTACAAATCTATTACCAATGATACTGAGTGCTCTTCCATAGAAAGTTGAAATTTTATTTGGCTGCAAGATGGGATTTCAGAAGAAATGTAGTTAGGAATTTAGGCAGAATGAAATGTAAAACACCAATATCAGAGGGACGTTTAGTAGATATAAGTAGATTTTATTACTAGTAACCACGTAACATTGATAAATGGTGGGAAGGATACAAATAATGTCAGATTTGTTTATAAAAATTGAGGTAAAACACAATCAGTGACTGCCATCATAAACGAAAGGGTAAGGCAGAAATCAAGGAAAGAGAATGTTGGATGTTCGATACCGAGATTGGTGGGTATCGCTCCGGCTTCACATTCCGTAGGACGCGGTTTCGAATCCAAGTCTGGTAATCGAGATTTGGGTTTCACCTGATTTCCCCAAATCACCCCGGGTAAATGCCATTTGTTCTTTCAAAAGGCCATGACCAAATTCCTTCCCGTTCCTTTCCCCATCCTTTCCCGCCTCTAATGACCTCGACGACGACGGGGCGTAAAGCAAAATAATAATAATAATAAACGAGAAACGCAGAAGACATATGAATAACGTTGCCGAAGAGGACTGATTGTATGTTGGGTCAAGAATTAGGAGTACTCCATGGAAGCGGAAAAGTTGTACGTGAAGTTTAAATAGTACCTGATTTTAGGCATGAAGAAGGTAGCACGTTAACTGTTACTAAGGGTACTAGAGTTGCATAAATTACCACGAACACTGAATAAATTGAAAGTGAATATACGAGGAATGATAAAATAGGTGTGGTTGGAAATTTCTGTTGGGCATGTGATGCAACTGTAATTGAAAATAATAATAGGAGAAACTATTCTTTTTTAAGTTTAAATTTTGTCTTTTGCTTCACATTTATACTTTAGATTAAGGAATGATATTTCTTTTTCTTGAATATCTATAATCACTTGACCTTATTTCTATCAGTTTCTTTATACAGTGAAAGGATTAATATTTTTTCTATTAATTAAGAACAAAATAGTAATTCTTACCTGAAAAACCATTAATAACCCAAATAAGATCATCATAGACACACGCTGGTTTGAGATACCTAAAAAAATATAAAAAAAATTACTTTAGTCTGAGAAACAAAAATGTTCCTTAACCAGTGTAAATAAATAGTAACCTATTAAAAAAAATATTCCTTTATAATAATATTTTGTTCGTAATAAGCATTGTTTTATTTTAAAAAACTTGTCTTTAAAAATAGGTTGTTTAATATTATGGTAGCACATTTGGCTATCATCTGTAGACAGAGACATCACGAGTAGGCATTAGAAATAGTATTTCCCTAAGAACGAAGGTCTACTGTTAATAAAATGACTAACAGGACTTTCTCTTTGAAAATCCTCTAAATCTTTTGGGATATAGATTAAGGTTTTATATTCCATTATAGACAAAATTAGAACATATTTCGCTTTATAGGTGAATTCGTAAACATATGGATAACTACTTCTAATGAACCATGAATTACTACTTGTAATGAACCATGAAATAGAAACAATATTGTCTCCTGGCATTGAAAAAGTTTTAAGTTGATGGAGCTGAATGCGACGGAAATCACAGCTTGTTGCATAACGACTCTCAAACAAAAATTAATCAGGGTGTAGGTTATTCTGAGAAGAGTTAGTTGTCATGGGAACAACTGAGAACCAGAAAACCAAGCAAGCGAGGTACAACATTAGTGTGCATATGAGCTGATGTTAGTCAGACAGTTACTACTAATAAAGGACCTTCTATTTTCGGATATCTCACTTTTGAATGCAGATTGCATAAATGACAAGAAATAATATAAAAGTTTGTTATTATTCAAATATATAAGATTATAAGTAAATAAATTTGAAGGTTCAAGTCCTAAACAAATTTAAACGGGACTGGCGACCGAAAGTTTAAATCTATATAGAAATACTAAATCCGCCAAGAATTAAATACAGCAAGCTGCTGTTGCGCACTACCGACTGTATTACTAACTTTTTCGTTGAAGGGATAATATTACGCAGCCCGCCTGTCTGCCCACTGCCCGGGGATACCTGGGACAAAACGAAGTTGTCACAAGTCGCATTTTTCAAAACTGTCCCTCTCCCTTCTATATTCTTGCGAAAATTCCAGTAGCCATACACGATTCATGCCTTCTCGCATCTGTCTCCAAGACAGCGAAATAGCTCATTGATGTTGACAACAGATGGTGTTCAATATTTACCCTAGCTACCATGAGATATAGCACATTAGAGAATGTCGAATTTTTAAATATTTATTTTTCTTTCAGAATATTATTTTTTTTAAATTTATTTATTCTTGATTATTAGGTCGTGACATGTCACAGCGGCACTAAGTCTAGAATCACCCCGCACCCCCCCCCCCCAATCCCTCCCTCTCTGTGGGCGAGTATGAGAGCTTTATGGACAGCCCGTCTCTAAAGACCTCGCTGTTAAGAGACGTTAAGCAGTAAAAAAAAATAATAAAAAAAGGGCTGGAAAGTTTATCGAATACAGCGTGAATGGTGCTACTTTCAGTTACTTTGTCGTTAATT
The DNA here is from genome assembly GCA_031002005.1 of Vandiemenella viatica. Lineage (NCBI taxonomy): Eukaryota > Metazoa > Arthropoda > Insecta > Orthoptera > Morabidae > Vandiemenella > Vandiemenella viatica. Next base: position 83,583,163 of record CM061919.1, on the reverse strand, counting down.
TATTTATAACTAGATTCTGTTCCGTAAATAAGACCACATAGAACAAAGAAGCTAACGGTCATTCTAAATTTATTTGTAGTTTATTATCACTAATCTACTTATATTTGGTATCTATTACGCAAAGAATAAACAAAGAATTTAGATTCTTTAACTATTCGAATTTTTCTAATTACAGTACCCTGCTCTATATTAGGAGAAAAAGATGTGTCCAACCACGAATTTGCAAGTTAAATATTCTCTCAAAATCAAAAAAATTATTATCATTTTAACTAACTCAGTGCCTTCCCTCACTATCGCTATCTATCGAGTGAACATGTTTGATACAGACAATATTTTAATATCCCTACCAATTTTTAGGTGACATCTCAGATAAACACTTCACTATTAGTTACTCTAATACTGAAATAGTGGAGGAGTTTTGGATTTGTTTGTATAATATGTATCATAAATCATTTAAAAGTGATGATATAAATTTAATACAACATTGTTTCACACGAATTTCTGGGGCATAATAAATATTCAATTTACGGAACTGCTAAAGCACATTGCCTAAAGATAATTGCAAATTAATGTTCCGAGATAAAAGTAATTTTTGCAAATATCATATCATTCAAATGATTGTCGTATAATTAAACAGATATTAATGTATGTATAACTTTCACTTAAAAAGTACCATATCACTTATTGATTATTTAATGCACATACCATACTTATTTAATTAATTATTTGCGAGGTCAGTATCAGTTTAAATACGAAGCTCAAAGTTATTAATAACAGTATAGACTAAGAAATATTATGCTTACTGCAAATCCGCAAAAATGAAAACTATGTCTGAAATACCTGAAGCCGCCATCGCCTAAACTTGTTTCTGGACTTGCAGTAGTGAAGCTGACAGCTGAAACAAGACTTTCAGTGTGAATTTAAGGAAAAAGAAAGTAATTAAACGAAAAATGCCAAACAAGATAGGAGGCTACTAAAAAATAAAAACAGACTTTTAAATATACTAAAAAGCGTTGCAATTCTTAAAACAAAGATAAAGTACCTTCTGTAATTTTTCTTCATGATAAAAATTTATGTATAGTCTCGTTGGAATCTATAAAAACAATCATCAAACAGATAGGACAAATTATAAATTACGAAATTAAACGTCTTAAGTTTTGTAAAAATGGTTGTCATGACTGCAAACATAAAACTATTATTTTTTTTTAGATAATATCTTCCGAATTTACTGCCATCAGGAGCACGGGAGTTAAAACAGTGATATGCATAGCGTTTTAAAACCATACATTTTTTCAATAATTTGTTGTATACTAAAAAGCGTTGATATTCTTAAAACAAAGACAAAGTATGTTCTGTAATTTTTCTTCATGATAAAAATTTACGTATGCTCTCGCTGGAATATATAAAAACAGTCATCAAACAGATAGGATGAATTATAAATTACGAAATTAAACGTCTTGAGTATTGTAAAAATGGCTGTCATGACATAATACTAAAATTTATTTTTATATTTTTAGATAAAATCTTCCAAATTTACTGCCATTAGGAACACTAGAGCTAAAACAGTGATACGCATAAAACAATACATTTTGTCAATAATTTATTATAAATCACAGTAATCAGTTTATAACATTTTTATATTGTTAATTTATTTGATGACGACTAGGATTTCTCAAATTAAAAAAAATTAAAAATGCAAATACTTAATTTTTAACAGCCACTGTTATTGATGCTACGATCTTAAGGTATATACATTATAATTATTATTAATTTTAATTGCGATGGGGCTATCGTTCCGGTGGCAATGCCGCTAGTCATTTAAGTACCCCTTTTAATATTTTGTTTTATTTTATAATTCCGTGGTTCGGATTCCACGTTAAACTGTAGGTCCCAGAGGAAAGGAACTGGTCATCCTACCCCTGACACTATGGCTTAGTGTACCTCTTTCGGAGGATCCAACCAACCTCCGGGTTGTGGACCAAGTTAAGTTTATTTTATAATTGGTGTGTTAAATTCGTCCCCTATTTACTTTTCCGATTTACAAATTTTGATTTTAAATTTCTTAACCGTTTTTGGTAAACTATTCATCACTTCAGTAACCACTTTTTATTTTTCACCCTCCTACTATTGTCTAAAGTTTCCGAATACAGCTCCTTTATCATATCAGTTACTGACTGGGTCCTGCGATATGTTCCACAAACAAATCTCGTAGCTGCTCTTCTTTGCTCACCCTCAACTCCTGTATTTGATAGCCAAAATGTGGGTCCCATACAACATCACTGTATTGAGCCCTCTCATCAGTCTGTCTAATAAATAAACCATTTTGTAACCTTTTCCTTCCACCTGCACAATGTTCTCTGCACAGTTGACTTTTTTATCAAATTTTATGCCAATATATTTATTCTTCAGCCCTTTAACAAACAATTCTGACAGGACCCTATAATCATAAATAACCTCAGTTTTTTGTCTGTGTACCTAATAAGCTAACTCTTTTTGGCATTTATCTTCATTTCATGCGTACCTACCCATTTAGATATTCTGTCCGGGTCACGCTACAGCTGCAACTGTTTTGATCATATTGTATTCGATTATATCATCTGCAAAAAGAAAAGGAAATCCCTAAATTCTGAACGTAATCAATCAAAACAAAATCATATATTAGAATAATGAACAGCAACGGTTCCAATACACTACCATGTGGCACTCCCTTATTTGCTTCCACCTGTTTTGATAGTGTATTTCCTACTCTGCTTTCCGACTTTTAAGAATTCCTCTACCGAGCAAGTTAGCTTTATATCCAATCCAATAGATTTCAGTTTATTTAAAACAATTTTATGGCTCACACTGTCAGATGCCTTAGAAAGATCTAGTGCCACACTATCAACTTGGCCTAACTCGTCTAATTCATCGGAAATATAATACATATAGTCCACTATCTGAGATTCACATGAATATCCTTGCCTAAAGCCATGTTGTTGATCTACAAACCAGTTTCTTTCCCCACAGACATTTCTGATATTATTGCATGTCAATTTCTTCACCATTTTGCCTGTCACTTATGTCAAACTAATTGCCCTGTATTTTCAACCTTATTTGTTACCCCTCCTTTATGATCAGGTACTACTCTTTCCAAATCCTCTGGTAAGCAACAAAACTCCATACAATTTTTAAATAGAATTTCAAGGTAAGGTACAATATCGTACCCCACAATCTTTAGAAAATCTGTTGTAAAATTATCTACACTAGCCCCTTTACATCTCTCCTCTGAACTGTGAATGCGAATTTAGTTTCTCTCCAAGAATCTCATCTCCATCATTCATTCTTCCACTATGGCAGGCTGCCAAAACCCTGATTCTTTCTTTTTATCACCCCAAAAATCTACCCCTAGTAACTCATGTTCATGATCTATGAACACTAGAGTACTAGTCTTACCTAACAAGCATGAATAACCATCTAGCAATTGCTCCTCTGTCTCTGCGGTACCCTTTGTAACCTTTTAAGGGAAAAACTCATAGTGTAGTTCTCCTCCATTTAAACAAGACTCTACCTCTATAATTAATTTTGGTTCAAGTATCTCTATTAACTTTGAAAATTCTATCACTTTGTTCATTATACTTTTACAGTTTACCAATAACACCCTTATTTTTGGATTTTTGGTATTTTCATCATTAACCTCTGTCTCCCGTTGTAACCAATTGCGTTATTACTTCAATAGATTTATCTGATTCATTAATATTTGGTATTTTTCCCACAGTGAATTTACGATCAGTATCCCTTTGATCACTTATTTTTATCCCCTCACCTGCAGGTCCTAACCTAAAAAGGGCACAGTCATGACTCCATCGTATTTGAAAGTCAGCTCCCTCACAGCTTTTGCTAAAAACTCAGAAAGTTCTTCCTTCCCCCTTCTATTTAGGTGTTGGCCATGCCAGGCACAACCAACAAAAGAGAACTCTTCCAACGCCTCTTACAGAGTGGTTTAACTGTGGCCGATTATTGCGACATCGAACCTGCATGACTTCTACCCTCGTATGCTGCGTCTCATTCACCACCTACCTCAGGCCAGTCTCTATCCTATAACTTGTATTCCTATCAATACTATTATCCACACCCCCCACTATCACTACTCTATCGTCCTTATTGAAATCTGTGCAAGAGATACTGTATCCTCTATTACCTCCCCTAATGTTGCACTGGGTTTTCTAAAAGCCTGTTACCTGGTAGCCTGTGTCTAATTGATCCTGCAGAAGGGGACCTACACCTCTTCCTTGGTCACTATCTAGCAGAAGAATGTTTTTCTTTCAGTTGTTTCCTTCTACGCCTATTTTCCTACGGGCCTGCTGCATCTTACCTACTCCTACATCTGCGCGAGGTTCTTCCCCCTCAGACTCTGGTAACAGGTCAAACCAATTTCTTGCAACAATTTCCGGATTTTCTAGCTTCTTCATCCTGTCACAGGAACAGCCTCCACAGGCAGCATTTTCACAGGCGGAGCGTCAGTATGCTGAGCCCCCACAGGTTGAGCCTTTAAAGGCCAATCCTTCATAAGCGTAGTCTCAAGGAACCATAAGTCTTTTACGCAATTCCCTGATCGTTTCGTCTTGATCTGAAATTTTGCTATCCTGCTCTGAACGTTTCCTATTCCTAAAACAGAGCGGACAATACCACTGAAGAGCCTCATTTAGTTCCCTTCTTTCCCCATTTCCCTGTGTTCTCCGTAAAACCACTTTTTACACCCAGTGCAATACAAACCATTCATCACATGTCTGCGACAGGCGCCACACTTTCCAGGCATGATTTTTCTCAAAACAATACTACTGGTACCTTTTAAATGAACCTTACGGATGTAATTACGAAAAGCCAATAAAATGAAACATGTGGTTGAAACTTAATTAACCTGAAGATTGAATTTAACAGGTTAATACTATGTCGTGCTAATGTGAGAACAATAACTAATCAGTTATTTCCAGGAAAATTTTTTTTTAATATGTTAGGTAATTATTGTATTATAAAATAATTAAAAAACAATTATGTATCCGCCAGTACAGACTAATTCATTTAATTATGCTTGTCGATTTCTGAAATAAACTCACTATAAAATTTTTTATATGCAATTAGATTAAAGCTCTATAAATAATAACATGTAACAATAGCACTTAAGAACCAATGAATGAAACTTTATTATTTATTTTTATTTTTTATGTTTATTGGCATTTGGTGTGTACCATACAGCGAGCGGATTACATCTAATCAAATGCTACATATTATTCTTTGGTTATGTACAGGGTCAGATTTAAAATTTATAAGTGCGTATACATTTATCGATATATGGCATACAACATATGTACAAAAATATGTGGCATACAAATTTACAAAATACAGTATTTAACATGCAAGATATTAAATTGTTTCACTCAGATTATTATGTTAGTCTGTATTGTTATAGGATTTTTTTTATATTTTTTTTTGAGTGTATATATGGTTTTGTTTAAGGTCCGCCCGTGTGGCTTCTTTATTCGGCTCGTTCAGGTGTCATATTTCGATTTTGTTCCTTGCTGCAAACTTGAAGACAGGGCCAGATTAAGACAGAGCGGGGCCCGTTGCATTTGCTACCCCCTGCTACGTGGTTAATCCGGTACATGAAAATTTCCGCTTTATTCTTTTGAAGGAGGGTCTGCACCTTGGTAGGCAGTTCTGCCCCGAGACTGCGCAACTCTGCTATCAACGTCGTCTGTAGGCAAAAAATATATGGTAAGTATATTTCAAAATAAACTTAACACGAAGATCGATACTACATCGTTCTAGTATGAACAGCAAGTAATTAGTTAATAAAGATATTTTTTTTTACAAAAAGCTAGGATGTATTTATTTTAATGTATTAAAAGCAATTCTACAGTATTATAATTCAGACAGAGAACAGGTTGATTACTTTAACGTACGCTTATTTTTTTGTAAATTTGAATGCGAAATTTGGAATAGCGATACTGTCTGTATAATCGTACTGTGAACCACAGGAAGCTATTTATGAATAATTATTTTTATTATTTATTATTACCAAGTTGTTATATTACTGTTCTGGAACTAATTAAATAACAAGCTGTTATATTTTAAGCTGAACAGAGGCAATGGAAGTTCTAATTACTGATTTGAATTAGTTACGGTGTATAAGAAATTAAAACTGTTAAATAACTTACTACAATGTTTACCTACGCTATAGTATTCTAATTCGACTAACTATTTTAAAGTTGCGTTAGAAAATGTTAACAACCTGTTTACTCTGTGAAACAAGTTATTACAACGGTTTTTCCAAGGTGAGTCTGTCTACGAAACAATAAAGTCAAATATACAATTGTGTGACTATCAATTACAAAATTTTATTTGGGTAATCTTAACGTTGCCTTGGATATTTTTAAATGGTATCGTTTTGCGCAGATTTTACTAAGAAATTATTGTACAATGATTAACAAGATAAAATACTTAAATAATTAACAGGTTTTTTATATTATTCCGAGATTATGTATGTCTAGAATTGTCGCTGGTATTTGTCTAATATTTAGTTCGTATTAAATGTTCAATTGCCACGCATTTGTTTCGTAGTTGTTTTGCTAACTCAGAAACGTCTGAGGGTGTATTAATCCTATGACCAATGATTCGATCCCTATCCCAGTTACTTAAATGTCAATAGTTCATAAACATCTAACATCTAGAAGGTTAATATTTTCTGTCTCTGTTTTGGTCTTTGTCCGGTATGTACTCGTTTATGTGAATCAAGCTGGTTCTTTGTAGCCTTTCAACTGTAATATGCGAGATTAATTAAAATCTCGCAATTTGGTGCTTAGCTCGATAAAATTTTACACACTGGCATACTATCGATGTATTTTATGTGGGCAACGAAAGCCATCAAATGGTGTAGACGGCTTCATTCTAGATCCGTAGAACTGTGTGCTTAACTTGTCTTCCTATTATGAACTTAACAATAGCTGTATTTATTAATTTTTTAACGTTGATTATTTCATTTGAAGATATTAGTGAATGCGCCTACTGTGGCTACATATTTTTACACATTTTATGGCATTAAAAATTACTTATTATCGATAAATAATTGTTGCTCAAGTCATCTCTGGTTTAAAAAAAAAAAAATAGGTACTGTTCCCATTTGGCTGCCATCTTTTATTATTTCCAGAAGTTTGCTCAGCAACAGACGTAAAATTTCAAACAGATTTCCTGACTGTACGCAGTTTTATCGTTGTTTCTGAAAAAATCCAAACTGAATTGAATAGTCAGATTAAGTAATAATGGACGGCGTTGTCATTGAGAAATATGAATGAAGTTGTTGGTTCTAATGCAGTTGGATGAAAATCGATAGTCTGAATTCTGAAAGGTCTGATTTGAAAAACAATGAAGACTATTATATAACTGACGTGAGTGAAATTATCAGTGCTACAAACTGTTCCACCATCAAACAATTTTAGTTCTTAACCTCTAACCGAACTTACTTCTTTCAAATAGTCGAATCAGAAGTCATATAACAAAAAAAAAAAATATTTGAAGTTTTTTTTCGAAGCACTTTGTTGCTTTTAAATGATAAGGGGATGAAAATTCAACAGTCGCGAATGATTTTCAGAAACTCATAAAAAATTTGTACAACGCAGTGGTTTTTTAAATTAATTTAATTTAATTGCAATGGAGCACAGAATCTGCTGGCAATTTCCCTACACCCTCATCTTTCCCCCCTCCTGCAACTACCTACATTTGCCCTCTACAAATGTTATCTTTAAATTCTTTCAACGTTTCCGGTAAATTATTCATCATTTCTCTTGGTAACTCATTCCAATCCCTAACACCCTTACTTAAAAAATAGAATCTTCCCACACCCTTGTGCCTGAATATCTTTTAAGTATATGAAAAATATATATAGAAATCAACATATAGCCTATTACTTCTTCACCTAGAACATTCTAATTATTACTTCTTCCCGTGGTTCTATATTTCAGCAGAAAATAGTTCGTTATAACAAGGATCGCCAATGTGTAAATTAACATATAACAGCTGCAGTAAGGTGTCACTTTACTCATCCCTCTCTGTGATTTGTCTCTAAAATAAATCAAACAATTTTGAAGAGACACAATGCTGAACTGTTCCAATTTCCTCAATCTTTCTATATATTAACCTCAATTGTCTACTACCACAAACATGACATAAAATGTAACACCAGTCTTTTTTCTGTCATTGGTCCTTTATACACGTATTCTCTAATCCGGAACTTGTTTCGACCTAGGATACGGAGGTAGTATGTTTTTTATCTTTAACCAAGATAGGATAGAGATTGTAATATTTTTTTTTTCTAAATTTATCAAGTACTACCAAAACGTAGTTAAGTTCCCCTTCGTTGTCTTTGGCAAAGGTAGTTACCCTGTATTATTCAACAACCTCAAATTCAGTTACTCCTGATGGCAGATCTCCTTCATAATTCCACACTGTGTTACTGGTGACATTTTTGCTCTTTGAGATCTATCATACTCACTGTTTCCTCTTGCCAAAAACCTTGGTATTTTGTTAGATTATAGTTTTTAAACGTTCCTGCTGTCTGTAATAAACTTAGCCTACATCTATATAGTCAGTTACTAGCTTTATGTGTTACCTTGGCCAGCAAATCTCCCAGTCGATTGAATTATGTTTTTTCCTCCGAAATAAAATTTTTCCATGAACCATACAATACTTTGAGAGTTTATCGTTATGTCTTCTACTGAAACGTTTTTTAACATTCGTCTACATACGTCCCTAATTCTCTTCTCTTGTTCACATCCTTTATATGTATGTTCGAATCGGCCAATTAGATCTACGTTAAACCATTGTTTAGCTGGAATTTATTGCCATGGAGGGGTCCTACAGTTTAACGTGGAATCCGAACCACAACGTCCTGTCGTAGATCACATGATCAAACACTACTCTCTAAATTCTTCGGCGTATCGGGATTCGAAGGAGCGAACGATTTGAAAGCAGGTAGATCAACCACTGTGCTGCCAGTATAAAGAAAAGCATTGGCTATCAGTTTCTTATTTCTTTTGATATAATTTATTTCTCAATAAAATCGCTGCAGTTAAAACGCCCATCTTGCCCGTCCAGAATGCAGTGATTTAAGTTCATTACAACAAGAATCCTAAATATACGTAGTATTGTAGATTTTTAAAATGCAATGGGCTGATCACTACAAAACATTGTACGTTCTGTAACATAACTCTTGATTAGGTAGCTTAGTTACCTAATTGATTCGTTTAAACAATAGTCTTAGAGTTTACACATTTTGGTGTCTCCGGACGATTTACTTAATTTCGTCCAGAATTACTTAACATATCAGTGCTGGTTACAATCTGGGAATTACTTCAAAAATATACGAAGGCTCAAAACTGAAGATAATTTTATGTGAACGGTGAAAGATGACCGGTAAACTGGTAGCGCCGTATTCACGATTATTACTACTTCCGTGTGGTCGTAATAACCTGGTGACAGGGTTTCCATTGTTGTGATTCCGGCTTTTGTCTTAGCTGTCTTAACTTGAACCGGTAGTCCTACTGTGTACAGAGACCTACTGGAATCCGAAATACGGCTGTATTCAGGCGTATTTCACATTACACAGCCAACTGTGTGAAAGTTGGATTAAGGGCAAATGAATATCCCCACCGAGGGGACCTCTCCATCTCCAGTCACACACCTTACAACTCAGCCACTAAGAATCACAGCAAAAATTAGATTTGAAAAAAAAAAATCGTAATTGCCTAAGTATTTAACATATTTGAAAAGGCCGAAGTGTAACTATGAAAATTAACCAAAGTAACTTAAATTTCTTTTCTATTTCTGTGATGACAATAAATTATTGTTTAATGAATACGGCAGGGCAAGTGTCATCGCATTTCATTTATTCTCGGAAGAGTTTTGAAAGTTGTCGAGGCATTTTCAGCGTTTATTGCTTTTTATAATATATTATGGGTTTTTAAATCTCGCATTGAAGGTTTAAATACATGCAATTGTTGTTACATATAGGTGTCGTAGTGCAAGGTACATTTAAATTTCCGTCATGAAGTGTGGTGCTTGCATTATAAATTATGATGCGTTGTATCCAAACAAGCTTACTGGTTGCAACATTATATGTTATTGCCTCAACTAGATTACCGCTTTCAGTATTAAATGTAACTATACTAACTAGAGGCAGGTGAATGCTTAATACTTTTCCATTTCTGTCAGGTTGTGTGCAGTGTTTTGTTTCAACTTTCATCACAGTAATAATCCTGTTTACTTGCGCACGCTATTGTTTAGCTGTTTATATCGGTGACACTAAGTCGAGTGTATTGTTAGTGGTGATTCTGTAATTTACATTCATATTTGTGTGTGTATTCTTGAAGGGTTATACTATTATGTTTTGTGTTGTTAGTTGTTTGGATTTCATGTCTGTATTTGTAATTGTAAGGGAAATGTAATTGACTATAAGGGATTCGGCAAAAGTGCAACGATTACAATATTACTATGCTCTTAAGTGTTCTTTATATTTTGCCTGGAATTGCCTTTTTATTTGGCCGATGTAAACTGTATAGCGATCCTGTCATGTCAGTTTGAATATGGCAGAATTACACTAGTGAACTCACTGGGGTCAAAATTTGACCGTAATTCACTAAGTTATTTAATTTCTTTCATGAAAAAGTAATAATCATTATTTGTTCTAATGCGTTTGCTGGGAACATAGATATATTATTTACTGTATACGTTGACGTCGTTGGTTACGAGCGTGTACCAAAATGATATTAGCTTGTGTTATTTTGCTTAATTCTCTGTAATACCTACAAAATCAAAACGATACACTCCACGCGTAACTGTATCCTAAATTTTAGCTTCTGAACTAAGCAAAGCAAATGATGAAATGTATTTATCGATGGTTCATTTGAATTTAGTCCATCATACAATGATTTAATATATTCATTTTGACTTAAGGCTGGTAAAACTGCTTTAGCTTTATGACAACATGAAGTAAATGCTGTCCTTTCACCTGAAGTGACTTCTTATTCGAAAAGGTTTGCATTGCGAAACCTGCATTGTAAATTCGAAAGTATAAAAATTTCGTGGAATGACATTTAGTGAACCTTTAAGTGTGTCCATCAAAATAGTCATTTTGTGTGTTCGCAATTTAAATTTGGTCTATTATCATTTTGAATTTCACGCAAATAAGTATTTCTTCTTTTTTGTCTCTCTCTCCGACCTATCAATGTTCTATATCGAGGCATAATGGAAGTAGTTGCAAATATCTGAATGGATCAAAAAATCCTTAATTAAATTACTGAAATTCAAAAATCAAAAGACCCTTAACCAAAGTTTAACCTTCTAAATAATAAAAACACTATATAGTATCTGGAAGAATCGCTACATCGCTTTTCGTAGTGTTCCTTTTATAACTTCAAAGATTAATCTCTACTTTATGCGAGTCTTTCATTTCACCAAAGACCATAATCTCAATGCTGGGAATACAAGTCAGAACGTTAGCTCCAATTCTATTTCACGCACACACACGTAGAAGAATTAATTTTTTATTTCAATAATCTATATGTAATATGTCTTAACTATGCTTATTATATTATTCTTTTTTACTTTTGACCAAGATCACAGACATTGGTAGAATCGCTAAGTGTTATTGCCACTAAAAATACAATTAAATCTAAACAACGAATGTTTGATTTAAAATAATTTAACGTATTTGTAACACATATTATGTATAGATATATTAGCTTCCTGCACTTCTTCTCGATGTAAACTTTAACTATGCCAAATCTCACACTCCTCCGTTTGTGCAATATTCTTAAAACTGGAGCCGAAGTTTTCGCTTAGCATATTAATATATAGATATTTGAATGTTTTGACTTCTAATTTGTCTGTTTTTGAGTGATATAAATAGTTATAGCTTTACTATGTCACATCAAATTAAAACATACTATGCAGTGCCCGTTATTTACGTGTAATTGAAATCCCTCTATTAATATATTAATCAAGTGTCATGTGTGACGTCACCTGTCTTGGCATGACGTCAATCTATGATGCCACAATATTACGTCACGCTTTTATGCCATTCTTCTTGGTTATTCACTTAATTTAATAACATTTCTAAGCATCCGCGAATAAATTAACTGACATAACACAAATAAAAGTATGTATTGCGTGTAAATTGACAAATCAATCATTAAATGATGATATTTACGTTATATCCGTTTTATGTGAAAGTATTTATTAAAATCTTTGGCCACAGATATGTAAGATAAAAGCTTTAATTTTCGCAATATTAGCTGCGGTTTTGGTAGATTGTTAATAGAACTGGACGTTACAACAGAGGGTACGAGTATTTTTTTTAATAGTTTGTTTTCCCGAGTGTTTAGTTATTAAAATCATTACTTCGTTTTAACGAAAATTGTTCCACACTGATCGTCACTATACAGCATAGACTACAATCTAATATTACGCGGAGTGACGTAAGTTGCTAAAATTTTATTTTTAATTCCGGGGACCGCACAACTTTCTGAACCTTCGCGAAACTTACTAACCTGTTGAAATTTACATCAGTCGCTTCGTCAATATGTCCTCTTCACGTTTTGAAAGGCTGAGCAACTGCGAAATGCTGTCACCACTATAGAAACAACATAAGAATCATTGGTAAAGGGATCATTTCAACCTAAACTGTATCGTTTTGTCATAGAAATCGTGGTTAAGATAAAATACGGCCTGGACCTAGTGAAAAAATTTTACGAATTTTTCGCCATGCGGCATCTAACACGGAAATGGTGCAGTGGCGAAAGTGATGTAATCCCCTTATTCCTTTACTTTACTGATGCCATTTTCCAGCCGAATATAACTGAGTCAGCCATTCAAATATTGTATTATCTATCTGAATCATGAATATAAAAAATGAAGATGGAAGAACCCATACAGATTTTTTATTTAGTTTATATCGCGAAGCATTATTACCACCAAAATGCGATATAGCACATGTATTAATATGCGTGTGATTGAAGTATTGTTTCTCTGGAGGCAAGTTTAGCGTAGTATGTGGGGGGTCAAGTTTATGTCGCGATACATGGCGTCACTAACAATGAGCGTGTAATTGAAGATTTAATTTTGTAACGGCAGTATTAACCGAGATTGTGGTTAGGATGAGATTCAGCCTGGGCCAGAATAAAAAAATTGAACTTTATCACAGCAAAAGCACGTTGAATTTAGTTATTATCACTTATTTAAGCAGCTTTCATAAGCACTATGTCACATTTTGACGTCATGTATCACTATGTAAACTACTCCCGTATGTGGTTAGGTTTAAAATGCAACCTGGATCAGGATAGCAACCTTTTGTTATAGCGCAAGGCACTGGGAATTGCATTTATTTTATAACAATCCAATTTATTTAATCACCTGCTAAGAAATGAATTGATACAACACTGAAAGAAAAGTATGAATTTTGTTTAAATTGGCATATTATATATCAGTTGCTTTTTCTTTTTACTGAAATCATTACTCGGTTTGAATGAAAGAAGTTCCAAATTTATTGCGATCTATGCAGGCTAAACCACAATTAAAACTAATATTACGTGGCATAACGTAAGTTGTTAAGACTATTTTTAGCATCCTTCTTTTCACTGGGGTCATTCAAGTTGACAACTAAAACTTCTTGCTACATCACAAGAGACGAGAAATTACAGAACCTTAATCATTATTTTATAACAATTTTATTTAGGTAAGCAACTAAAAAGAAATTAATTGGAAGAACTCTCCGATAAACCCGTCATTTTTGACGGACTTTGTGGCTAGTCGATATATAACGGGTAGTATTTACCTGAATTGCGTTAAACCAAAAATAATCATGACTTTTCATTTATCGACGTCACATAAATATTAAACATAACCTAATTTACCAGCGGGATCACAGGCTAAACATTATTTGAAACCCCATTAAAATACGACATACACTTTTAGCGATATTCATGTTCAACGAAACTTTTCTCATTTTTCGAACCCATATTTATCCCCCGAATGCTGTTTATGAATCAAAATAGCTTCAAAATCTGACCAGCTGTTTTTGAGTGAATCCCATCCAGCTGAATACTAACACTTTTTTATCTCTCGCTTTGTTTGGTCATTAAAATGAAACGTGCCTCATTTTACCCTCGAGAAATACCCTGTTAAAACTCAACCAGTAGTTTATCCCCTTCATCAAAATGCATACACTCATTGCAAAGAAAAGTTGATTCCTGATCTTTAATTTATTAATAGTACTCCAAATTAATAATTTTAATATCTCAAATGTACAGATTTTTATGGCTACTCTTTTATTGTAAGTATAGATTAATTTCATTCGAATTACAGTAAATCATTAAATTCAGTTAATGCGTGAATGTGGAAAGACAAAAGAACGTTATTAAAAAGAAAATCTGAAATGAGTTACGATGTTTTCAACCTATAAGAATCCACAAGTAAGCCATTGTTTCTTTTTAAACAAAGAATCATAAAGTATATATAATTAAGTCTATTTCAAATTGTATTTTCATTGCAACCTGTAAAAAGTTTATAGGCGTAACTCTGTTTATATCATAAGCAACAAACCACGTTTATCGTCCTCAAAACTAAATGAAAAAGGGGAAGAAGTATATGGACAGCTATTATGAATTCAAACATAATCCAAAGAAAAATTTAAAACGGTGCTCATTGTAGATAAATATTTTAATAAGTACAGCCGTTAGAAGCATAAGGTTAAAAATAGACTCCACGTACCTTTTGAGATATTGTGTTTCCTCAATAAGCTGGTTTCAGTTATAGTGACCGAATTATAAGGTTTTTACATATTATTATTGGTAATTAAATAATCAATCGGTACAGCGATTTATAAATTACCATGTTAAAATTCTTCAATAATATTTGAATGTATCCACTTACACAAAAACCTTGCAACATACATACATAGATCCTTTTTTTTTTTTACAAATTGTATTGTGTTGTTGAGCTGGACAAATTTGGATTGAAGTGTTTGCCTGCTTGGCATCGTCTTTCGCTTTTTCGGTACTGTTTTTGTGCATTTCTTTTTAATCTCGTTTCATGTTAGGCTTTATTATGCATCTAACATAAAAATATTTCTATTTATACTTTTTTGTTTGTTTAATTTTTTGCCACTTTCATCTTCGTGTATTTATACTACTTCCATTAATAGATGCAGTGGTCTTCGATGAGATCCTTCAATTCCCTGGTACTGCTCAAGGTTGCTCATTATTGAACTGTCGCTCGGTTGCGCTCGTCATTAGCTATTTGGATATATCACTTTAGAAGAATTTGAATTTTCACCTTCAGGCGCTGATTCGCAGTTAGAACTGTTACTGGTACGTGTAACGCTTTCTTCAGTGCCTGGTTCTGCTTCATCCGCCGTCTTTATAGGTGTCTAGCTGTTTCATAGGTAGTGTTGCAAACTGAAAAAAAAAATGTTTTTTTTCAGCTTTGTGAAAAAAAAAAACATGAAAAAAACCTAGCACCCGTGTTTTTTTTCTATTTTTTTTATTTTTTTTTTAAGAAAACAATATATTTGATAAATTATAGTTTTATTTAAGGAACTTCCATTTTACAAGTGTGTTTTAAGTCTTACTGAATCATATAATGTCTCACATAATGATTCATAAGTGTATCTATATAGGTAACATAATTTTATTCATCCTCTATGTCAGTACCACATTCACTAGTATCCAGGGGCGTAGCTACTATGGGGCTAGGCGGTGCAGTGCTCCGGGGCCCTCACGCTCAGGGGGCCCCCAAGCATACCTCTAGGGGCCCCTAAGCGCACCTCTAGGGGCCCTCAAGCGCAGTTTAGAGGGCCCACGAGCCTTCACGGCAAACTGGCGACCTTTTTTTAGCTCTACCGTCGTCTAAGGGGCCCCTGAGAACACAGTAGCCCCTCACTAAGGGCCCTCGCTGCTCAGGGGGGCCCCAACCACTGCTCAGGGGCCCCTAAAGAACAATTCAAGGGCCCCCATCCTCAGTTCAAGGGGCCCGTACCAGCACACAAAGCAAGAAAAAGGTCGCCCGTTTGGCCTGAGGGCCCAAAATAATTTTTTTGCACCGGGGCCCTTGTTGACCTAGCTACGCCACTGATCAGCACTACCAACACTAGTTCGATCGGTGTCGGAATTTTCTCTCTCTTCTTCTGTCTCCTCTAGATCCATAACTTCAGAAATAGTTAAATTTTCTTTTACTGGTTGTTCTTGTATTGTACGCAAAAGATTTGGAGATTGCAATTTTAAATTGTGAGCAAAGTACACACTCTGCATAAAGACTGCGCCGATAGTTCTGTATTACGGTCTTTTAAGTTTGAATTAAAATCTATTATCATACAAAATAGGAGCTTTACTTCTTTTCAATCGTTTGTTTACACCAACGGTTGCAAGGAAACGATTCATAATTAGGGACCGTGCACAAACTACGTGGCTCGGTCCAGAGGGAGGAGGGTTTAGCTGGAATGCTACGCTGGGCTACGTGGGGAGAGGGGAGGGGGTGTTCCGAGCCAGGCCACGTAGTTTTCCTTTCATAACATTTTTCACAGTTAAAATGAGGAACTGAACTCACAACAGCATGTGAGTATTTATTTCCCTCAGTTAATTATATCCGTATGTAATTTACAATAGTCTGACAAGAGAATACAGTACAAAATGTCTTCTGGAATCAAAACAGAAGAAAGCTACGTGCTACGTGAGCGGGAGGGGGGGGGGAGGAGGGATAGGCAAAAGCCACATAGGGCTACGTGGGGGAGGAGGGGGGGTTCACAGGAGGCCAAAATGGAGCTACGTGGTTTATGCACGCTGCCTTACTGACAATTTAATGAGTCAGTGCCACTATACTCTGAGAGTTAACAAGTATACGAATATAAGGAAAGCCCAATAAGTAATAAAAAGAGGCAAAAAACTGGATAAATTTTAAATTCCTAATTTTTTAAAAAGATTTGTAGGTAATTTTGTAGGGCTGGCAGCACTATTTCAAATAGCAAGTATCAATCCAAACAATGGGGATGGGGATTCCTTCTCGCGCAACCTAGTCTCTTCGGGAAATCCCCGTTCATAAAGAAAATTTCAGTCAATGTTGCCAATATTTTCATAATTTTTTTTTCTACTGAACCAGAAAAATATAGTAGATTTTAAACTAAGATAAGTACTTAGAATAAACTCTAAAACAGTCATTTTAAACGATAACTGCCTTACAAATTTGAGATTTAGTAGTTGTGAAAAAAAACGTGTTCCAGAAAAAAAAACATGTTTTTTTTTCAAAGTTTCTTTTCATGTTTTTTTTTCAAGCCAGAAAAAAAACCGTTTTTTTACAACACTATTCATAGGTCCAGCACACACTCTATGTTCGAGGGCCGTGGTGGCTAAGTACTTGGTACAGCTTGCCCTATCTACGTTGCACCTGTACTCTTATATCTACTACATGTGTTTGCTGTCCAAAATAACTCTCAGGTTTACCCAAATTACTCTTTCCTCCAAGAGCTCAGTTCTCGTTCTGCGTGGCATGTAACTCCTTGTTATCATAATGGCTTATCACTTTCTTGTGTTGCCCATTTCTCGATATCATGAAGTCCTGTTTCGAGGCGCCATGTAACAAGTTTACAACGGCGAGACGCTGCGTAGATCGCAGTGTAGTTCGGCGCAGAGTGCTGTCTCTACTTGTCACATGGGTTGATCGGTCCCGTAGAGAGTGTACTGGACAGGACCGACAACACTACCTTTTGGGATGACGTTACATATGGTTCTTTCTGTTGAGCACTCGTTATTCAGCTTTATGACAAAAGTTCGTTTCTTATTACACTCACAAAGAGGTAACACCTTACTCCAGGTAAGTAAGTAGGGAAGGAGGTTTCACCTAAAAGAAATTTCAGCAAATCGGGGGATAGGTCAGCTCTGCTGCAGTTTTGTCAGCCAATCAGGATCCAGAAAAGTGTTCAGCTGTAGACCGCTAAGGGTGCTGGTGGCAGCGTTAGCACATCACTCTAGCATGAACCGTGGTCGGGATAATATATCTGCCAGTATTAGTAGCAATTCCGACCACTAGATGCGCTGCATTATCCGATTTCAAGAGTTTGTGGTTTATTTGCCATTTACCGTCATTTACCTTGGTATTTTTAACGATGTTGGTCAAATCAGTTCAGCAATTCGGAGAAGAGCGATTGCAGGACATACATTTCAACATTTTATTTTAGTTGTACTAGCGTGAATCTGATATAAATTTATTATAGCATTTTAATTTATATTCCGTTTTATTGAAGTCGGATGGCAGAAATTTGTATGTACTACTACTCAAAATTATACCGAATGATGCCCTATATCTTTACCACACTACAAGTGTACATCTGCCTCTCTCAGTGCCACTCCAGCTGCTACTGACTCCTCGTAAGCGAGAATTCATTTTGGCTTTCGAGCGGAGGATGGCGACCGACCCAGCCGATCACGGCTATATGCGCTTTTCTGTTGCTTCAACATACAACTGAATGGCTCTGGAAATATTATTTCTGATGTCGTCTAAATAAAATAGTCCGGATGTGAAACCTTAGATTAAAAATTGTACATAATTTTGCATAGATCTTATACATAGGTCTACATCAACGTCACTTGGGGTAAAATATTAGACAGTTTTAATAGCTATGACTACCAGTAGTAGCACTAGTGTCACTGTTTCGTCGGCGGAACACGCCAGTCTACTACGAACCGAACGCTGTTGGGAGCAGAACTCCTTTCAGCTCGTCATCATGTTATGACGTCATTGGAATTTGTCTTAGGCTTTCGGAATGTCACTGTCAATATGTATATGTACAGCGTACTTTGTATTTATATAACCCAGTATTACAGACAGAAATCATAACATTGTTTATTCTATATTACGGTCCAAATTTTATTCCCGAAATGAAAAAAAAAAAAAAAACTGAGTCTTTAACATGTGATGGTGGTTGTTTGCCTTAGTGTAAACAACTAAATGTCTAAATTTGTTAATTATACCTGGAATACTAGTACGAGGGTGAGTCAAATGAAAACCTTAAATTTGTAATAAAAAATCGAAATTTCGCGCCGTTATCCTGTAAGTTGGTAAGCGTGCTACAAGCAGCGTGCAGAATGGCCTGTAGGCGGCAGCATAGTGCAGATGCACAAATACCGTCACAGTATCAGTATAAAGATGGCTGCCCCACTTGAGACTTGCAAAAGACTTGCACCACGGAAGAACAGCGTTCTGTTATTTAGTTTTTGAGTAGTGAAGGTGTGAAATTGAAATTCATCGATGAATGAAGGTTCAGTACGGTGATGCATGTTTGTCACAGCAGCAAGTCTACGAATGGAGTAGGAAGTTCGCAAATGGTGTGACTTCAGTGGAAGATGCTCCTCGTCCAGGTCAGGCACAACGAGTTGCGACTCCACAGAACATTGCAGCAGTTGAAACCATAGTGATGGAAAACCGCCGAGTGACACTGAATAACATTGCAGCATGTTTAAAGATTAGTCATGATTCAGCACACCACATTGTGCATGATGTGATCCAGTTTCAGAAAGTGTCTGCAAGATGGGTGCCACGGCAGCTGACTCCTGAAATGAGAGAACGACGTGTTGATGCTTGTGAAGAACTTCTTCGGCGCTTTGAACGAGAAGGTGATGGCTTCCTTGCAAGAATCGTTACTGGGGACGAAACCTGGGTTCACTTCCACCAACCGGAAACGAAGAGAGCGAACAAGGAATGGCGCCATTCCTCATCACCAAAACCCAAGAAGTTTCGAACAGAACCATCAGCAGGGAAGGTTATGCTGACTCTCTTTGGGACGAAAAAAGGCGTCATTTTGGAGCATTACATGCCTAGAGGGACCACTGTCACCAGGGCATCATGCACAGATCTCCTAAAAAAAATCATCTTCGGCCTGCAATCAAATCAAAGCGACGTGGATTGCTGTCATCAGGTGTCCTTTTGCAACATGACAATGCAAGGCCCCACACTGCCCGTACAACAGTTGCATCAATCACAGACCTGCATTTTGACTATCTTCCTCATCCAACATACTCACCAGACCTTGCCCATGTGATTTCCATATGTTTGGACCACTCAAAGAAGCAATGGGAGGAAAGAAGTTCCGTTCTGATGAAGAGGTACGCCATGCGGTGCATGAGTGGTTGCGCGGATTACCAAAAGATTTTTTTCTAAAGGAATTTATGCACTTTGTAAGCTCTGGAGGACTTGCATTGAGTGTGGGGGAGATTATGTTGAAAAGTGATACAGCTTTGTACTACTTCTGCACAATAAATAATATTTTAAAAAATATTTAAAGTTGTCATTTGACTCACCCTCGTATATATGTAGAACCACTGATTGTGTTCAAGTCTCTACCCGGCTCCAGTTTTTCGAGTGCATTGTTACAGGACACGCCACCTTTCTCTGTCCAGGTAGATACACTCTGGAGAATGGTTCACCTCTCTCATGTAGGTCCAGTTTTACCAGATCATACCATATCTCCTCCTGGATCTCCTGTAGGTCTTTTACCCTTCAATTTTTCTTTCAGCCATTTCTTTGCTACTCTCTCTGAATCCATCCGTTTCACATGTCCCAGCCATCACAATCTTGCTTTGGCATTTTTTCATTTACTGAGATATCTAACACTTTTTTGTTGTTTGTAATTGTGTGGTTATTACCCAACACTGGGTCACGTTCTAGTAACATTGAATCACTAGTACTTGAATGTAAAATCTATAATTCCTCCTGTAGGACGTCCGAAATTTTTTTTTGCATTACCTGTTCATAATTTTTGATTATTAATTAACTACCGTGTTTTGGGCTGATATGACATGAAAATAACACTCCCCGCGACCTCATACGGCTGAATTGTATCATCGGCAGAGGAAAATCTCGCCTTGTAATATTTTAATCCACCTCTGAAAGTAAAAGTTCCTAGGGCTATTTCGAAGACTCTTGGATCGTAGAGGCCAGCCTAAATCATTTAATTCAGTATCTACTGTCATTGTGACTGCTGATCTACTATGTGTTATATTTATTTTCTTTAAAAAAGGTAGAAACAGCTATAATCTGTAAGACACATCAGGCAGACTGCAGAGTCTATATGTAGCCCGTAAAATACAAGAAAGTCCTAGAAATGTAGTAGTCGAACCTCTAGAACCTAAGCCAAGGCAACTAATCCAAATTTAGGGGCTTACTCACATCATACAATTCTTACCCACCCAACACATGTATAATGGTAAGACTTGCGATCGGTTTGATTCCAGGTGTCGGCTTAATCCGGTAGCGTAACTTACTACACTCCGGAAATTTTAATCTCACTCTATACAATAGGATAGACGTTGATTGAGCATCTGGTAAGAAACTCTGTCGCATTCAAATCTAGAATGTATCTTGCTTGTTAAATAAGTGCTACAAACCATCAAATTAGTGCTGTGTCGACAGAACAATTTGGTGCACGCATTTACTCTTTTTTTTATTTATTTATTTTTGGTTTCTGGTCAATCGACAATTTCACCATCCTTTATTATTCATTTGATCTTGTGCATTGATTTTCCATATATTGATTCTATAAGATAGTATGTATACCTTAATTTACATGAGTTACCAGTTTACAATATTGTCACCTTTGTCTTGCTTTACAAACTTCGTTTCACCAGTAGTTTTCTTCGTTGAGAGTTGATCTTCATGTGTTTGTGTATCCGTTTGTAGGTCTCTAGTAGAGTGGTACTTCTTGTAAATTTCTTGTTTCTTCTCCCCAGTTGGTTTTGACTTCTGTGAGCCTGTGGTTTGTGCATTCGCTCTGTTGAGTCGTGTTGACTATATAGTTATTTGTGCGTCTTGTAAGAATTTTGCTAGTGTCTGGTATATCTTAAGTTGGTTTGTAGACAGCAGGCATTGTATCGATGCACGGAGAGGTACTTGCATCGCTGCTAATTTGCTAAATACGATGGCGCGTGGGAGATTATGTTTGTTGCATTTGAAAAAAATATGGTTGAGGTCTGAGACTTCCTCACCGTCTGCATCGCATCGTGGAGAGTCCAATACATTTATCCTGTGTAGGTGGCTGGGGAAGGCTCCGTGGCGTAAACTCATTCGTATTAATGATGTTGTGAGATGCCTTTTGGATTTAAAGTTCTGGAACCATGTGTCCTACATGATTTTTGGTTGGATTGTGGCGTAGTGAGAGCCCTTGTGCAGTGAATATGTTTTCCAGTAGTCTTGTAGATCTTCGTAGGCTTTTTGCTTGACGCGGGGGAGGAAGTCCATGTAAGGAAGCGGAAGTGTCAGCATCGTGTCAGCATCGTGTCCTCCTTGACTCCCTGTTTGGAAAAGGCGTCCGCTCGTTCGTTATAGAGGAGTCCTGCATGTCCTTTGATCCACATATACCTTGTGTCTGGGGTTTGTGTTGACAGTGTCAATTAAATTAAGTCCATTATATATTTGTTACTCTTAAGGTTCCTTGCGGGTTTTGTAATCTTTGTAGGGTAATTCTGGAGTCGGAGAGGATTAATATTTTTTAAGACTTTTGTTCCATTCCGTATTTTAAGGCTTCTTTAATGGCAATGACTTCGGCAATATTAATCGAGGCTTCACAGGGGAGAGCGAAGCAGGCTCCTTGGTTGGTACTGGGGCAGTAGTACGCGCTGCCAACATGGTGTTTGGTCTTGGACCCGTTAGTGTAAATTTGTGTGTAGCCTGGCCAGATCATTGATAGAAGCATGGACGCTGCTTGATGGTTAAGGTGGGGGGGGGGGGGCAGTATATAAGTGCGGATGGTTGGAATGGAGCATTCGAACGGTTTCGTGAATATAGGTAGGGCTGATTCTTTCGTTGTGAGAGGTTGTATGTATCTGAGTTTGTAGTGGCTGTAGTCTAGAAGCGGGCATCGTGGGGGTCTTTGCCCTACAAACGGCCCCATTATCTTATATCTTTAAACGAGCAATTCTCGTATATATATATTTCGGATCTCGGAAACGGCTATAACGATTTGGATGAAATTTGAAATTTAGATAACGATTTAACTTTTAAGATTACGTAAATAGTTATCTTCCCTACAAAAAAGCGAATTTACAAAATACGAACAATTTTTTCACTTGTCGAAAACGGCGCTAGCGCCATCTCGTAGACAATTCAGGTACCAGAGAGAATACAAATAGATTCTTATTGATTTCAAAGAATATTTAAACGAACAGTTCTTGTACACTGGCTGACCCGTGGAAATATTAGCACTGCAAGTTTAATTTTAAAACATTTAAGAAGGATGATAATTAAAAATTTATAATTGGTTTAGTCAGAGATGATACTTTACAGAAACTTCTTTGAAAATAATATTACCGGTACCAGTTATAAAATATTCATCGTTTACTTTTTGACTGTAAAAAGTGGTTGTTAGTTTGTCATTAAACACTACCACGCGAGGTATGAACATAGTTTTATCGGAGTGAATGAATTTGGCACTGATGATGTTTTATCATTACCGTGACGTCACAATCTGATGATGAATTCTTATAGAACTCGACGAAAATATCGAAAATAAAGAATAAAGGTTCTTGATATCTCGCTTGGTTTTCGAGATATAGCCTGTCAAAAATCAGTTATACTGTAGGTATAATTCCTTGTGCTTTTGGCGACGTTTCTTCTGATCCAGGCCGTATTTCATCCTAACAACAACCGTTAGGAACAAAATAAAACATTAAAAGTACATTAACACTGTATAGACATAGTAATTTTGGTGGATTTGTTTCTGGTCCAGGCCGGATCTAATCCTAACCTATTCATTTAAGATATCAGAAAAATAAATTCTTTATTTTCAATTTGTATCGACGAGTTTTATACGAATTCATCATCAAACTTGGCTATGGCGAAATTTATCTTCTGGTCCAAGTCGAATTTCAACCAACCACGTCAATTTTGAGATACGATAACTCGAGATCTAAGCGAGATATATATAAAAATTATTTTTTTCTTTCAATTTTTCTCGCCGAGTTTCATAAGAATCCATCATCAAGCGTTATCGTAGAATCCCCTGAATTACCACAAATCTCGCACCGGTATTTAAGCCCTGACTGGCATTAAGATTTCTATTTAACATAATAATATCATTTTTCTTTGAAAGCTATTTATGAGGCGGTCTCGCAAATGGATCTAGCGATTTGGATGAAATTTAATATGTTGATAATGTTTTGAATTTCAAGTTTTTAACACGATATTTTTTTTGGACAATTTTTTTATTTGGTTTCTCGAAAACGGCTCTAACCTCATTACGTAGAAGGTTCAGGTACCAGTAAGCCTACTGATATTAGTTAAGCTTCTCTTTGGTTAACTGTGCACCTTAAAACGCCTAGGAACCGTTCAAGCCTTTTTACTTTAAACTTGGATATTGAACAGAAATCGAAATATGCCGATCGAAGATCGGTCACCCAGGTACTATTACTTAAGGTTTGAAGTTTCTGTCGTAGGATGTGGTGGGAAAAAGAATAACGTTGGAGTAGATACAGGGTGTCCAGAAAAGGACTCCCTGATTTCAAAATTAAATATCTCGAAAACAAAGATCGACAGAGGAATGCAGTAAACGGTATGTTTATCGTGACAGCTGTAAGAAGTTTGAGGAATACTTCGGGAATCGAGTCATTGCTTTGGGATATCCCGAATTTACTGGTGCAGGCATGGATTGGCCTCCATATTCGCCGGATGTGACTCCCTGCGACTTTTTTTTTGTGGGGCACAGTGAAAGACATGGTCTTCCCGAAGCATCCCGCCACGCTGGACGAGCTGGAATCGGCGATCTCTGCGGCATGTGAATCCATTTCGATCGAGACACTACGAAATGTGATGGCGAATTTCATTCTTCGTTTGCGCCACCTCTGTAGTGCCAATGGTGAACATTTTGAAAACATTGTGATGTAATTGTTTGCAAAGATTGTTTTCATACGATTATTTCACTTATGTATGCTGATATGATCTGTACAGCGCCATCTGTTAGCAGCTTTTGTAACTATTATTTCACACTGCTGTATACACTTCTTACAGCTGTCACGATAAACATACCGTTTACTGCATTCCTCTATCGATCTTTGTTTTCGAGATATTTAATTTTGAAATCAGGGAGTCCTTTTCTGGACACCCTGTATTTAACTACCCGGAGGAACATTCAGAGGAAATTCAGCAGTCTCGATCAAATGGGCGTAGGTAGGGGTTGTTCTCATTGCTCCGATGAAGATGCGGAATGCTCGGAATTGTGTCTGGTCTAACTTACGCATAGTTTGCTGAGAGGGGTTGCCGTAGACGATGCTGCCATATTCGAGACGTGGTCTTATTAGTGATCTGTAGAGCAGGTGGCCGGATCTGCTCCCCACCATGTATGTGCTACTGAGCGCAGTATGTTGAGTGCACCGCTGGTTCTAGTTGTTATGTGTTCTACCTGGGGTTCCCTAGAGAGCCTGCTGTCTAATATTACTCCGAGAAATTTGACTGTTGCGCGGACGGAGAAGGTGTCCCAGTTTAATTTGTTCTTGCTGGAGAGGATTTTTCCTACGAGTGAATAGAACTGTCCTTGATTTTTGAGGGGCTAGATGTAGGCCATGTTGGTGTAACCATGCTGTGAGTTTTTACACAGCTTCCGAGTTCCATCTGCGAATCAACTCGAACCATATGGCGTATATATAGATGAATAAGTCATCAGCGAATTGTATGGTCTTGATGTGGGGTCCTAAGATGTTCTCCAGATCGCAGGTGTATATGATGTATAGTAAGGGGCTAAGAATTGAGCCTTGAGGAATACTTTAGTTAACGAGATATGGACCTACTAGTGAGTTGTTCTTTTCTCAGAGGTATATTGTGCGTTGGTAAAAAGCTAAGTAAATACCGTTTAAAACGAAAGTCGGGATGCCCTATGCTTGAAGTTTTCTCACGAGGAGAGAAAGCTGGACGTTACCGCAAGCGCTTGAGATGTCTAGGAGCAAACCCATTAAAAATCCCTGGTGTTTGAATGTTCGTTCAGTATCTGAGGTAAGGATGGTTAGGTTGTCTATGGTTCTGCGGCCTATCCGGAATCCGAATTGAGATGTGGGGAGTTGACTTCAATGTTCTAACCACCATTCTATACGGTTTTTCCAAAGTCGTTCGGCGGTTTTGAAGACGCATGATAAAAGAGCGATTGGATGGTATGATGTTGGAAGTTTGGGGTCATTTCCAGGTTTTAAAATAGGAACTGTTATTTGCGTTGACCATGCTTCCGGTAGTTTATTTGATGACCATAGTTTTTGGAACAGTTTTATCAAATGTACTTTTGCTTTTGGGGGAGTTGTCGAATCATAGAATAATATATATGGTCGTATCCGGGAGCGGAGTCGTTGGATGCAGTGAGTACTTTATCAAGTTCCGCTAGGGAGAAGGGTCTTTCAAATCTTTTGTTTGTATTGACTTGTTCTTATGAATTGGTGATTGTCTCGAAAGGAGAGAGGAGACAATTCGCGGCGCTAATATCGCGGCGAGTTCTTCTGCTTTGCATGTGATTGTTGCAGTGGGAGATGGTTTTTTCTTCATTCTTCATATCCTTGTCCATACTTCGTTCGGTGGCGTGTCCTTCGAGATTCTGGTGCAATAGGTTTTCCAGCTGTTTAGTTTCTGTTGTTTGATGAAGCGTTTGACCTGTGCGTTTAGTCTTTTATATTCGTTGTAAGTCTCCCAGGTGGGTTGTTGTTTGTATTTTGTAACTGCTAATTTTCTTTTAGTTATCATTTTGGAACATTCCGGGGTCCACCACGGGCAGGCGATTGAAGTCTTCCTAGTATATATGCGACGTACTGGGAAAGTTAAAGTTGCGGTGAAGTTAATTAAGGAAATAAAGTTGGTGAAGCGTTTTGTGTGCAGGTGTGGTGTTCAGCGTCTATGATTTGGGCATAACGGCACCAGTTGGCTTTGCTGATGTTCCATTTGCTGGTTGGGTAGATTAGTTATGATTCTCTTGCCATAAGATGTGAAATGGTGATGGCGAGATGGTCTGATCTGAGAATATATGGGATGGTGCTCCATTGAAAGTCTGTGGATACGTGGGGTGATACTAACGTCAAGTCCACCGCTGATGGTCGGAGGCCTGGTCTTGAATTTTTGGGTGGGCGTGCCGTCATTGAGGGGATCAAGTTGTATTCGTCTAGTAGTTGTTTAATTTCTTTTCCCGATTGGTCTTCGTATTCGCATCCCCACGTGGTACTGTGGGCATTGAAGTCTCAACAGAGCATGTATGGAGGTTCAAGCTGTTTGAAAAGATTATGCCATTCTTGTGGCGCTATTTTGCTTCTTGGGTGTCGGTATAGTGAGATGATTGTGAGTTTATACTCTGGGAGCGCCATCAGCACTGCAACAGCTTCTAGGATGTTGGTTAGGTCTAGGTCTAGGTCTAGCGCTCTGAAGTCTAGGGTGGTTTTGTTTAGGAGGGCCACTCCGCCATAACCGTCTGTTCGATATTTTTGTATGACCGATTAGCCCTGAAAGTATGCCGGTTTTTCTGAGCCAGGTTTCACTTAGTGCGGCTATAGATATTTGCTGGGTGGCTAGTACTTTTTGTAGGGTTTCTTTATTTGCCGAGACAGATCTTATGTTCCACGTATCTCTCCAGCCAATGGGAGTCAACCTCAGGGAAGCCTGATTAAACAAAGTATCGGCGTCAGTTCGTGAAGCAAATCTTTTAGGAGTAGTGCATCAGTTATGGAGTAATCACTGTATGGAGAGTTCTATTACTATTCCACCCTCAACTGACTCAGAAAGACAACTACCAATATTTCAGATCAATGATCTACCATTTATTCACTCTCTGAGTGTCTGTGGCATATCTAGCATATCTTTGAAGTGTACCTGCGTTTTACTGAATGCCATTTCTGTAGTTATCTACAATAAATCTTACTTAACTACATCTCTCAGCACTAATTGCAAGGAGTTACAGACGTAACCGTAGTTAAATTATTCTTAAATATCTCTCCCTACCCAAATCCCAAAACCGCAAAATCCGCCAGCCACGCTCAAACTGTAATTGCATCGATACCATCTGTCTTTCTTAAAACGCATAACAACTGCGGTGATAATTTCACGAAGATGAGAGCACATGCTTTGTTATGGTTTTGCTGATAACCCCGAAATTTAATGAAACTTCAACGATTATCACTTATTTGATAAATTCACGTCTCGTTAATAATATTCTTGCCTGTAATGTAATTCTTATAAACCTGAACTGTTTGTTTCATTGTTTTTGGATTTCAAGTTTTTCGTTATTTTCGTGGGTTGTAACTGTTTTCATTAAACGTTCGATACTAAAATTTCTGAAGGACACCTATTCATGTTAGATTTTAATTAATTCGTGTCGTAATTCAATGAACCCTCTGACCTTAAAAAAATAATGGTGTTAAGTTTTTCAAGTATGATATTGTCATAATGGAATTTACATACATCAAATATAAGCAATTCTTTTTGTTTTTTGTAATAGTATATTTGAGCAGATGTTTCTCTGGAACGAGTTTTTCAAATCAACGATATTGTACATTCTGTTAAGCCTCTATTAAATGCAGAGTACATAAAGGGGATTAATGTTTCTTAAAAGAATAAATAAAAGCTGAAGCTATCACTTTGCATCCTCTATGTCTTCTCGCAGTTAAATTAAACAGATATCATCTGATTTTTGCCAAACAATTTAGCATTCCTGTAGATGACACTAAAGCAGTTCGTTGTAGAATTTAGAGGATGTAATTCTGGTTTCCTCCTAGTTTGTGCCTGGTTCTGGCGAGATTATTTGCAACAGTGTGCTATGAAATGTGTGATACTCATTTTTGAGGTTTGTTTTAAATTCCACCAAATCTTTTTATTTTATTTCTTATGACATGTTATTAACTTTATACAAAAGTAATGGAATTCACTGGTCTGATTTGAATGAAGTTTACGAAAGTAGAAAACAGCAGTAGAAGTATTTACATCCCAAGAACTCATACGAACATGTCAATTTAAAACATATTTTAATTCCTAGGACTTGGCACCATCTACATCTACATCTACATATATACTCTGCAATTCACAAAATTGTGGGTGGCAGAGGGTGCTCAGCACCAAAGCTAATCTCTTTGCTGTGCATTCCAATCCCTAATGGTACGAGGGAAAAAAGAATTCATATAAGAATCAGTCCGGCACCTTATTTCTCTAATTTTATCTTTCCTGTCCTTCCGACTCAAATAGGTTGGTGGAAGAAGTATTTCACTACAGTCATGAGTGAAAGTTGGAGTACGCATGTTTTCCAATAAGTTTAAACGAAACGTATGTCGTCTATCTACCAGAGACTCCCAACCTAATCTACTAATCAGTTCTGTGACGCTTTCATAAGGACTGTAGCAAGCGGTCACGAATCGAGCGGCTCTTCTCTGTACTTTCTCTATACTTTCTATCAATCCCTTACGAAACGGGTCCCAAATGGCACAACAATAATCCAAATGTGGACGCACAAGAGATTTGTACGCTATCTCCTTTGTTTGTTCATTACAATTTTTCAAGATTCTACCTATGAATCGCAGCCTAGAATTTGCTCTACCTACTAAAGAATTAATGTGTATGTCCCATTTCATGTTCCTTTGTACTGTTACTCCCAAATATTTAATAGAATCGACCATATCAATAACTGTATTGTTTAACTCGTATTTCTGAACAATCGGATTCTTTTTGTTAGTTATGCTCATTGTCTTGCACTTTTTACAGTTTAGAGTAAGTTGCCACTCAGCGCACCAAGCCAAAATAACATCCAGATCGCGCTGAATTTCTAAGCAATCGGCCAAAGTTCTTACTTCCCTATAAATAACCGCATCATCAGCAAACAATCTAAAAAGGCTTTTCACTTTGTCTCCGAGATGGTTTATAAAAATTAAGAAAAGAAGTGGTCCTATTACACTTCCTTGAGGTACACCCGATGTAACAACTAGATTAGAAGAACTTTCTCCTTCAACGACAACATACTGTGACCGACCAGTTAGAAAATCCTTTATCCATTCACAAAGCTGATCCGATATACCGTACGCTCGAAGCTTCGCTAAAAGGCCACCATACAGTATATTTTAAATTTTTATAGACAATTTATAATAGAATTCGGAAACATCATAAATTCTGTCTTTTTGCGTTTCGGAAGACAGATAGTTGCAACATTGTTTGATCAAAACATTTGTCTGTGGATTTTTTTAAGTTCATTTTCCACTAATGAACCACAACTATCGGATAAAGTGTGTAATTTGGAACAATTTCTTGTAGTTGATGAGCAATTATAACGTGTTGATGGATTTAACTAACTCGGTATTGTAATGTGTCATAAGTCGTTATAACTGCGCTGTTTGTATCGTTTCTGAGGACATCTTAATTGTTCCAGATATCATTATCCTGACATCAAACTGGTAATTGCGATCGATTAATCAAATTTAACTCTTGTTATTCGTTTTAATTTCAACAGTTTTTTCTTCCAATTCCTGTAAAACATAAGGAGAGTTGAGACAAACTTAGCTGCAAATTGGTATGCTGTTACTCGCCTGCGTATAGGGCACTGTTCTCTAACGCATAGCTTATTTCTCCAGCGGGAGGACACACCGGAATGTGATGCTTGTGGCGTACCTTTGACGGTAGGTAAAATTTTACTGATTGTGTGTTTTATTTTCGGATTTAAGGGCACACGTTGGCCTAACCAACGATCTGTCCCTTATTTTAAATAATGACACTAGTAATGTGGCTAAAGTTTTAAAATATTGTGTACTAGCCGGTCTTATTCCTAAATTTTTGTGAATGCCGGGGCCTAAAATTTTAAGGTCAATGAGTGGCCATTTTACAGCCACTCATCCATGTACATAGTTATTTTTTAACAATTAGTTTTAAGTTATTAAATCGGGTTGGTCTCTTTTCAGCCAACCTAATATGGTTTGTAAAGTTAACATTTTTAATGGCCCCTTTACAGACAATATTTTAGGATTTTAATTGATATGGCCGTCTGTATGGCCAACCCCCCTACAGTGGGCCATGCAGACGGTAATATTGCAGATTTTAAGCCACATTGTTAAGACGTTTGTTGTTAGGGTGCTAATAACCCCGTCGTCGACGCGCTCTTAAGCCCCAACAACAACAACAACAAGTTTCGTGACAACATGTTGATTAATTAAAAACCTATTGGGTGACATATCCATTTTTAACCCGACAACTTATTAAAGTCATAGAAATTACAAACACGGGGAGCAAAATGAGGACTTTTTTCTTCTTTTTGCTTTACGCATGTATGGAGGTTCAAGCTGTTTGAAAAGATTATGCCATTCTTGTGGCACTATATTGCTTCTTGGGAGTCGGTATAGTGAAATGATTGTGAGTTTATACTCTGGGAGCGCCATCCGCACTGGAACAGCTTCTATGTGCGGGACGTTGGTTAGGTCTAGGTCTAGCGCTCTGAAGTCTAGGGTGGTTTTGATTAGGAGGGCCACTCCGCCATAAGCGTCTGTTCGATATTTTTGTATGACCGAACAGCCCTGAAAGAATGCCGGTTTTTCTGAGCCAGGTTTCACTTAGTGCGGCTATAGATAATTGCTGGGTGGCTAGTTATTTTTGTAGGGTTTCTTTATTTGCCGAGACAGATCGGATGTTCCACGTGTCTTTCCAGCCAATGGGAGTCAACCTCAGGGAAGCCTGATTAAACAAAGTATCGACGTCAGTTCGTGAAGCAAATCTTTTATCAGTAGTGCATCAGTTATGGAGTAATCACTGTATGGAGAGTTCTATTACTATTCCACCCTCCACTGACTCAGAAAGACAACTACCAATATTTCAGATTAATGATCTACCATTTATTCACTCTCTGAGTGTCTGTGGCATATCTAGCATAACTTTGAAGTATATCTACGTTTTACTGAATGCCATTTCTCCAGTTATCTACAATTAATCTTACTTAACTACATTTCTCAGCACTCATTGCAAGGAGTTACACACGTAACCGTAGTTAAATTATTGCTAAATCTCTCTCCCTACCCAAATCCCAAAACCACAAAATACAATGAGCTGAACTATGCGGACTCACCTTGGGGCAAGTCGTGTCATCTAAATCCGCCAGCCACGCTACAAACTGTAACTGCATCCATACCATCTCTCTTTCTTAAAACCCATAACAACTGCGGTGATAATTTCACGAAGATGAGAGCACATGCTTTGTTATGGTTTTGCTCATAACCCCCGAAAATTAATGAAACTTCAACGATTATCACTTATTTGATAAATTCACGTCTCGTTAATAATATTCTTGCCTGTAATGTAATTCTGATAAAGCTTAACTATTTGTTTCATTGTTTTTGCATTTCAAGTTTTTCGTTATTTTCGTGGATTGTAACTGTTTTCATTAAACGTTCGATACTAAAATTTCTGAAGGACAACTATTTCTGTTAGATTTTAATTAATTCGTGTCGTAATTCAATGAACCCTCTGACCTTAAAAAAATAATGATGTTAAGTTTTTCAAATATGATATTATTATAATGGAATTTACATACATCAAATATAAGCAATTTATTTTGTTTTTTTGTAATAGTTTATTTGAGCAGATGTTTCTCTGGAACGAGTTTTTCAAATCAACGATATTGTACATTCTGTTAAGCCTCTATTAAATGTAGAGTACATAAAGGGGATTAATGTTTCTTAAAAGAATAAATAAAAACTTAAGCTATCACTTTGCATCCTCTATGTCTTCTCGCAGTTAAATTAAACAGAAATTAACTGAATTTTGCCAAACAATTTAGCACTTCTGTAGATGGCACTAATGCAGTACGTTGTAGAATTTAGAGGATGTAATTCAGGTTTCCTCCTAGTTTGTGCCTGGTTCTGGCGAGATTGTTTGCAACAGCGTGTCCATGAAATGTGTGATACTCATTTTTGAGAGTTGTTTTAAATTCCATCATATTTTTTTAGTTTGTTTGTTATGACAACTTTATACAAAACTAATGGAATTCACTGGTCTGATTTGAATGAAGGTTACGAAAGTAGAAAACAGCAGTAGAAGTATTTACATCCCAAGAACTCATACGAACATGTCAATTTAAAACATATTTTAATTCATAGGACTTGGCTCCATACAGTATATTTTAAATTTTTATCGACAATTTATAATAGAATTCTGTCTTTATGCGTTTCGGAAGACAGATAAGATAGTTGCAACATTGTTTGATCAAAGCATTGTCTGTGGATTTTTTTTAAGTTCGTTTTCCACTAATGAACCACAACTATCGGATAAAGTGTGTAATTAGGAACAATTTCTTGTAGTTGATGAGCAATTATAACGCGTTGAAGGATTTATCCAATTCAGTATTACAATGTGTCATAAGTAGTTATAACTGCGCTGTTTGTATCGTTTCTGATGACATCTTAATTGTTCCAGATATCATTATCCTGACATCAAACTGGTAATTGCGATCGATTAATCAAATTTAACTCTTGTTATTCGTTTTAATTTCAACAGTTTTTTCTTCCACTTCCTGTAAAACATCGCTCAATAAGGAGAGTTGAGACAAACTTAGCTGCAAATTAATATGCAGTTACTCGCCTGCGTATAGAGCACTGTTCTCTAACGCATAGCTTTTTTCTCCAGCGGGAAGACACACCGGAATGTGATGCTTGTGGCGTACCTTTGACGGTAGGCGGCATTTTACTGATTGGGTGTTTTATTTTTGGATTAAAGGGGAGACGTTGGCCTAACCAACGATTTGTCCCTTATTTTAAATAATGACACTAGTAATGTGGCTAAAGTTTTAAAATTTTGTGTACTAGCTGGTCTTATTCTTAAATTTTTGTGAAGTCCGGGTCTAAATTCTTAAGGTCAATGAGTGAACATTTTACAGCCACTCATCCATGTACATAGTTATTTTTTAACCATTAGTTTTAAGTTATTAAATCGGGTTGGCCTCTTTTCAGAGAACCAAATATGGTTTGTAAAGTTAACATTTTTAATGGCCCATTTACAGCCAATATTTTAGGATTTTAATTTGATTTGGCCGTCTGTATAACCCCCCAACAGTGGGCCATGCAGATGGTAATATTGCAGATTTTAAGCCACATTGTTAAGACGGTTGTTGTAAGGGTGCTAATAACCCTGTCGTCGACGCGCTCTTAAGCCCCAACAACAACAACAACAAGTTTCGTGACAACATGTTGATTAATTAAAAACCTATTGGGTGACATATCCATTTTTAACCCGACAACTTATTAAAGTCATAGAAATTACAAACACGGGGAGCAAAATGAGGTCTTTTTTCTTCTTATTGCTTTACGCATGTATGGAGGTTCAAGCTGTTTGAAAAGATTATGCCATTCTTGTGGCACTATATTGCTTCTTGGGAGTCGGTATAGTGAAATGATTGTGAGTTTATACTTTTTTTTATTGCTTTACGCATTGTCGATATCATTATAGGAGGGATAGGATTGGGGACAAGAAAGTGGAAGGAATTCGGCCATGGCCTTTTCTGAAAGAAGCATCCCAGCATTTGCCTGGAGTGATTTGGGGAAAATATGGAAAACCCAAATCTGGATCGGGGATTCGAACCGCGTCCTCTAGAATGCGAGGCCAGAGTGTTACTGCTTCCCCACCATGCTCAAAATGATCGTAACAGCCATTTGACCGGTAGGATGTAACAAATCAGCTGTTGGTCTGTTTGTGTCCCAAATCTAATAGGATGCGGCTTGGTCAGTTTAGCATTGCGCGTAAATGAGGTCTCAAGCTGAAAGCTATGCTCTTGCGCACCAGACGTACTGATTTAGGTTTCATACTCAATTACTGAAAAATTAATTAATCTTTGCTCGAAAAAAAAAATCTATAAACATGCACAAACCTAGCGTGTAGCAAAGTTTCCGATGTGAGCACACAATCATATTTATATATGAAATTAATGAAGCACTCAAGAGGAATACATGGTAGCAGAATGAAATAAAAAATAACTGAATTCTCCCACGATAACTTTTACATGCTTTATGTTTTAATTTTTCTCTATCCTCCAAATATCTTTTTTATCCCATTAAACAAGTCATCAATTGCACCTATAATGTCAATTTTGTCATTCCCAAGTTTTTGGTTTCCAGCAAGTTCTTTCAGTTGCTTTAGATCTGCAGTCACTCTGTTGATTAATGAAGAAGCATCGAGCGTTGACACCTCACGCTTAGTGGGTGTCGTCTTCATACCATCGGAGGAAACGCACTGCAACAAAGGACTTTCCTTAAGAAATACATCACAAATTTTGTTTGTTTGTTAGGTTAAACTCAGAAAGACTATGCTAATTAATTGCTTTAGTTCTACGTGTGAGACAATAAAACATATTCAGAGAAACTTATAAGTAGACTACGCTCATGTTTCTGATCGCAGTTTATATACATTCAATCTGCAAGCTGTTGCACCATAACCAAATAGTTTTCCTTGATTGTCATGGATTAGTGTTTACTCATTCTCAGTACAGAGCAGGGGAATAAAATATTTTCCGGTGATACAAGGCCACATATGTTCCAGGGTCATCTGAAATCGTCTAGAAACGGTGCTCTTTTGCGAAGCTTCATTTCTGTTTGGTAAGGCACGATTGAGCGCCACAAGGACAATTTTGTTTCGTCTACTTACTGGAGGCTGTTATGTGCATCTTTGTGAGTAATGTGCGGAGAGGATGCCCCAAGGCCACGCTTTCCTCCTAGCTTGCGAGTGTACATGGAAAACAAAGAATTAGTGGTACCTGTCGGAGAGGGGAACGGGATGAGGTAGCAATCAGTGGGCGGGGGTGACCCTGATACAGAACGGTTGTACGCGTGCGTGCATGGAATGATAACACTATTAATTGATGATGAGCTCAGACAAGTTTTGTTATTTGTTTTCATGCGAAAAACCTCGTTTTGAAGAGATGATTGTAGCTGGACCACTAGACTCCATTCGAAAGGATAATCATCGAATGTGTGCCAAAGCAAGTGTTCGTTCAGTGTTAACACAGTGCAACGGTTAAATTTTGTTTTGTGTGTGTTGAGGACAGAAATTCCAGTATATCGGACAGCGCCAACTTCAACATAAACATCAACTAGATGGTAATTACATACCGTTTATTCCATAAGAACAAACTGAGTCAGACTGTGATGCATTGTACCCGAAAGCGAAAACCTGAAAATACTTGTGCTCTCCGAATTTGAGTTAGTCGGACTTTGACATGATCCGTCATTTCACTGTTTATTGAATCAATTTTTATTATTTAGATGTTACTTTTCTTGTTATATGTGTTAGTTAATACAATTCACCTTTCCTTATGTTTTATATCAATGAATGTGTCCGTATTTCAAAATTAATATAAATTTCCTTATAATTCAAAAAGCAAATAACTATATTTCTAAATGTTCATTGCAAATTCTGGAAGAACTCATTTCATGGCGCCAAGACAAGATTGACTACACTATTTTTATATACATAATTTTAATGATAGAGAGTAATTCTAACTGGTAGCAATTCCTAATCGCGGGTGCACTACAATCTTTACTGGAAATACAAAACATAAAAATTCAGGAAAAGTTGTTCTCAACTTGTTTTAGCAGCTAAAGCATCCACTGAATGTTGCAAATCGTTAGCAAAATACGAAATCGGGTCCAGTGGCAACAAAAAATTATGTTTACAATATAGCCTTATAGCTGAAATGTTTGCTTTTGAATTAAAAGAGTAGAATTCTACATGTGAGGTGGTACCCAAATTATTACCGTCCCCCCAGACATTTAAAATTTTACCAAGTAGGTACGCACTACATAGAGTTTTGTTGCAGCCTTTCAGTCTTCTCACTTAATAAATGATTTTTGAGCCGTACGTACTTCATATTACTTTGCAAAATGTGTTCACTGCTCTATGTAACATTTGTCTATATTAATAATGATTGACTGATGTTTTTCAAAATGAAGATTACGTTCACCTATAGTAGTATTTACTTACAGTCTTTTCAATTAATACCAAGACGTTCTAAGCAATTTACTACCAACTTTACTCCTCCGAGTAGGGAAAGTCAGGTAAAGCACTCATCGCGGGAAAAGAAGTGAGTTTTTTTGTGTGAGGGGGGGGAGGGCAAAAGGGTGTGCCATTACGCGGGAAAAATCAATTTTCGTTCCACTCAGTGCCCTAAGATACCCTCAGATGACCTATGCGAATTAGCTTGTATTCTCTTGTATTTCACTATTTGTAATTTTTTAGCATCGTAGTGTTCGGTTTATGTATTTACTACTTAGAGATCAGGTGAATTACAGCTAGTGAGAAAAAATTTGGGTACTTTTTGAGAAATTAATCATTTTGTGTACTAAACTTGATGCAAAGGCAACTAAAAAATGTCTAGTGTTTACTACGATAGTTGAACTTTGTGACCACTGATTCTGATGCCTCGATGGATGTCATACGTTACCCTGTCATACGATAGCCTGGGCACTTTGCCCAGCCATTCCCTGCATGTTAAGGTGATGAATTATTATTCCGTGTTAAATGGCATTCACTTGCATAGTCATCTTCGAAATATGTTTTTCCCCGTTCCTGTGTGCAATATACATAATACAACATACGAGTTGAATTTCTACAGTCACAACCAATTACCTTAGTACTGTAATGTTCCACGACGCTTACATATTAGTTTGTAGTTTAATGTTAATCGCGTATTGTGGTTTTCGAATTTGCAGGCAACAGCTCTGCGCTGAAAGCCCGAAGTGATTTTCGTTAAGTAGCAGCTCTAACAGCGAAGATGTTGCTGGCAGTTTTTGCAAATATGCACCAAGGGAAGATGACCTATCTCCCAAAGCTTTTAACGATACGGAGTAACATATCGTTGAATTGAGAAGGAAAGTGCGAGAACGGTAACAAATTAAGACAGTGGACACATAACGCGGTTGCGTTTTTTTTAGGCCAAATATCAATGGAAAAGTAGATTTTTATTGGCTGCGAGGGAAACCCCAAGTTGAATCCAGAAGCAGAATGGAAGTACATTCGATTCTAGATATTCTGCCTGGTACATTGTGTCCTAAACGGTCAGACTGGTACATTGATTCCGAGATAATGGCTTGGTACAGTACATTCGGTCCGAACATACGGTCCGATGTTTTCGGCCCGATTAGAGAATTAGACCCCAACCCTAATTTCAAGTCGAGGGATTTCGGGATTGTGCACAGACAATCTCGGGATCACAGGATAATCCCGGGATTTGGGGTAGCAATTAAAAATATAGGAAAAAAAATGTGTGAAGTTGTTTTTCCATTGTGATTTTAGTAACAAATCTGAGTAGCATGTGTCCCCAAACAATAGTCATTTATTATGTTCAGACTTGAATTCATAGAATCAAGATACTTTTTCAAAACAAATATTAGTTTCTCTACAAATTTTTGCAGGCAGTTGACTTCTAAATAATAACGGGGTAGTTAGTAGCAGGTACGTTTCACATATTATAATATGAATCTGGCAAATTTACATATCTTACAGTCAACAATTCAAAATGTTAAATTTAGTTTTTCTGCGAATTACAGAAATACGATCGAAGAAATAACAAAGCGTACAATGTCTAGTCACTCAACCTGCTTCTTAATTTTTTGCTGTTGCCGTGAAAGTGCTTTCGAGTCTGATTGAAGTTAGGGGGATTTCTAATACGTACTTATAAGATCGTTCAGATCACAACTCAGATTGGAGATTGAGGCTTCAAAAAATATTCCCTTCTTGACGATTTTGAAAAAAAAAAAAATGATTCTGTGTATGCTTATGCAGAGAGTTTTATCATGATTTTATCTACTTCGGCCTGAAGTTTTACTTTGAGACTTAAATCACTTTTACTATCAATTGTGGGTTTGGGTTACATCATTTGCTTGTCATGGTCTCACAAGTTACTCTTAATGTTTAGTCTCTTTGTTAGCGAAATTATCTGTTTTTATAAGAATCTTGGTGGAGGTAGTAAATAAATCCATTATTTTAACGTCTATTGTTTGCCCATAATCATAAAATGATTTCTAAACTTTGTACATAACCATTATTTTATGCAATTTTTGCCAATTAACCAATAAGAATAAATTTGTATACCTACGCGATGCAAAGCGCGGCTTTTTAAACATCTTTTCAATCACAACTTTTTTGTTGGCCGGCGCAAACGCGACTAAAATCAGCTATTAAAACATGGTGACGGGTAAGAAAGTCAATGAGACAGTGACATATATGATATATTTTTAAAAACAATTTTCCTATTTTTTGTTAATCCAGGAAATCTCGAGGTTAAACATTTAATCCCGAAATTTTTGGGACTGGAAATGGGAGGGGATCCCGATATCGGATCCTCTAGGCCCAAGAGAAAATCTTCAGAGAAAGACTTTAAAACACTCTATGATTTACCTAAAGTGGCCAAGCGATTATAGAGGGACTGGTTATTATATCTGGTGTCAAGTAATGCCGATCTGTATGACAGAAATGTAAGCGAACTGGACGCTGTGATAATAGATAGTAAAGGAAGTGTTTCACTTTCGTCTTCGAATGTAACTATCACAAACATGATCCTTATATTGTGTATATGGAATTTGTTGATTTCCAATGTAACTTTTTTTCCTTTATTAAATAATGAGTTGAACAAGTCAACTGAAATTACGCTAGTTATAAATAAAACAACTGACATTGCTAAACTCATTTGGCTTCGTATGTCATCCGTTCCCGCGAGATGAAAGTTTTGAGAAGGAAATTCAGTAGCAGTAATAATTTTAAAAAATGTAGAGGTGTTTCTAGAAGCTAGTGTAAAGTTCGTATGAATCGGCACTTGTTAATTAATACAAAATGTAAGTAAATATCACCATATATGAAATTAATCTTCCACTAATAAAAAAAGTTAACGAACATTAATATTCAAATATGTTACCAATGACCCTGAAGTACTCTTCAATAAAAAGTCGAAATGTCTATTACATTTTACCTGGTTGCAATATGATTATATCATGACAAAAAGACTTAGGAAGAAAGGTAAAATAAAATGTAAATTACCAAGCTAAATGGCACATTTAGTGATTATAAGTACTTTTTGTAACACAATCAGTGACTGGCGTTATAAAGGAGAAGGAAGACAGAAGGAAAATGAAGAAACTGTTTTGAGTGCAATACCGAGCTCGGTGTGTGAGCGGGAACGCTCTTGTTTCGCATTCGATAGGACGCAGGTTTGAACCCCCGTCCGGCTATCTAGATTTTTTTTTTTTTTTTACATTATTTTCCCAAATCATCACACGCGAATGCCATTTGTTCCTTGAAAATTCCATGTCCGATTTTCTTCATGTTCCTTCGCCCCAGTCCTTTACCACCTTCAACGTCGACAAGGTTTAAAGCAAAATAAATAAATATAAAAACAAGCGGGAAGTGGGATGACGACTTAATGTATATTGTGGCAAGAATAGGAGTTTTCCATAGAAGTATTCCGTGGAACAGAAAGAAATGTACGTGAAGTTGGAATAGTAACTGTTTTTAGGCATAAATAGGGTTGCAGATTAGAGTCTGGAACAAATTACCAAGGAATATGTTCGATAAATTACCTCAAACACTAAATGGATTGAAAGTGAATATTCGAGGAATGATATAAAATGTGTGGTTGGATATTGGTATTGGGTATGTGATGTTATTGAAGTTAACAGTATTGACAGGAGAAACCGTTCTTTTTTAAGTCCAAATTTTGTATTTTGTCTCACAATTTTACTTTAGATTAAAGGAAGATATTTTTTTTTCTTGGTAGTTCTTATTTTTTCCGTCATCGTCAGCTGAATGTTGCAAATTCAATTACTGCATTCGTGTTACACACAAACATTTTTAGGATGCTCTCTATATGAGTATGAAATTTGGGATTGCCTTAAGAAACAAAGAACGCTACCACTTACTTCTCAGAAATTTGTGTGCCTATTTGTCTGTTATCCGTTGTTTTTAACCACAAAAATCAGTGAAAGGATTAACATTACCACTTAATTAATGACAAAATTGTAATTCTTACCTGCAGAACTATTAATATTCCAAATATCATCATAGCAGACACACGCTGTTTTGCGTTACCTAAAATTGAGATAATTTTTTTTTAGTTTAGAGTGTTATACAGACTTATCAATTAATTACTTTAAATAAACTGTAACATTTCTAAAAATACATTAATATTAAATTTAGTTCCTAATAAGCATCGTTTTATTCAAGTAACTAGGCTGTTTTTGAAATTCGTCGTTTAAAATTATGCACACTCAGTATTGTCTAAAGACACAGATTCTATACAGACTTTGCAAGTTGGCTTTGTAAATTGTATTTGGGTAATTGAATTTGTGCACTATTATTAAAATGATAAACAGGAGTTTCTGTTTGAACAGCCTCTATATCTTTTGGGATATGTATTAATGATTTTAAATTTCATTGCAAACAAAATTGTGTTCAAAATAGCTTGCTTACAAAGGCATCTCACACTTTCATATGTCTCGGTGAGTTTTTAAAATCTAAATGGTGGAATGATTTGAAAAATACTGATGCGTACTTTCGAAACATCCATAAATTCCTTCATACGTAATAGTATGAAAAAATTTGAACTATTTGTTACTCCTAAGTTTTCTTCCTCTTTATAGTAAGACCACTAGCTTTCTAGTAACCATATGAATTAACATACTTATAGCTAAGGAAATAGCGTCTGTTCCTATGGGGGAAGAAATTTTGGAAGCAATACCAGATACATTGAAATTTAATCTGAAATTTATGGCTACAACAGTTTTAATTTTCTATTATATTGGTATCATTGAAAGAAAAGCACACTAATCATCGAATGCCTTCTGTGTGACAGCATCTCGAAAAAAATTCAGCCGCAGCTGAAAAGGGCGCTGCGAAGGGAAAACCACGACACTTGGAATTACGCGAAAAACTGCTATGTCCACTCCTGACAGACCAATAAAGGTTTCTCGATTCATCCTGAAAATTAATTTCTTATTACGAGTTTTTTGGGCAGAATAGTTTATCGAATACAGCAAGTATGTTCCCTCACTTCTACATCTTCCGTGTCTATTCCGTTAATTTATTTATAACAAGCTTTTGACCGTGAATCCATGTGGACCAAATAAGTTCTCGCTCTTGTTACTTTTCCGTGAAGATTATTATAATTAATCTGTTACTATTTGGTGCCAATATCACAATCAACCAAGTGTAATGTGTATATTATTCTTTTTATTATTCATTTTTTTAATGCAGCATCTTTCTCTAAATAATAATAATAATAATTCAGTGAGGTCATAATGACCTAAAGACGGGATTTCTATTTTCTGCGTATTCCACCCCATTCGTAGCCGCCTTAATCTAACCCGGTAGTCCTACCGGCTACAGGGGACCTACAGTTTAAAGTGGAATCAAAACCTCGGAAGCGTTCTGACGTACTTCAGATTACACAGAAAGCTGTGCCAGAGGTGTAGGTCGGGGTAAGGGCCTATTGAAACCCCTGAATAAAGAACAACTGCAATTTACATTCAATTAATTTCTCCCTCAGAATCGAAAAATTAGTTATTAATTTAACTAATTCTAAGTGTTCACATCACTAGTGCCGTCCTTCTGCATGATATGCTAAATACCCAATATTTGTAGAGAGAATTGACAGATAGCTTAATGACAGTGTCTCAAATGTCTCATATATTCATTTTTTGCTTCGTCCCAGTTAAGGTACTGTGGTAATATACATTTTAATTTTAGGTGAAACCAAAATTTAAAATTATGAAAAACACGTCAAGCGCTGTAACCCTAAAACTAAATGAATGTATGAACTTTGGATTTGTTTGTATTGGATGTATCCTAGTTCACTGAAAATTCATGGATTATTTAAATGTGAAGATATAAATTTAATATAACATTATTGTACAAGAATTTCTGGAGCGAAATGAATATTCATTTTTCGAAATTGTAGAGGCATTTACTTAATGATGTTTCCAAATAAATAGTCATAGATGAAAATAATTGTAACTGTCATATAAAAAATGACGTTATTTTTTATAACTAAATCATACTTATTTAAATAATAATTTGAAAGGTAAATACCAGTTTAGTTACTAAGCCCAACTTTATTACTACAGCTTATAGACTAAGAAATATTATTCAAACTGCAAATCCGCATATAAGTAACCTGTCTCTGAAATACCTGGAGTCGCCATCGCCTTAGCTTCTTTCTTTACTTGCAATAGTGAAGCTGACAGCTGAAACGAGACTTTCCGTGTGTATTTAAGGAAAAAGAGAGTACTTAAACGAAAAATTTCAAACAATATAGGAGGCTACTAAATAATAAAAACACCCATTTAATGATACTAAAAAGGGTTGCTATTCTTAACACAAAGACAAAATACCTTTTTTAAATTTTCTAGATGATAACAATTTATATACATTCTCGTTGGAATCTATAAAAACAGTTATCAAACAGGTAGGACGTATTATAAATTATGAAATTAAATGTCTTGTACAAATGCCTGTCATAACTTCTAATATAACACTAAAATTGTTTATTTTTTTATTTTTAATAATTGTTTTAGATAAAATATCACTATTTCATGAAGGTCTCAAACAAGATACAAGGCTGCTTTAATAATATAAATACACATATAATGATACTAAAAAGCGTTGCAAAGACAAAGTACCTTCTGTAAATTTTATACATCAAAACAATTTATGTATATTCTCTTTGGAATCTATAAAAAGGGATATCAAACAGATAGGAAGAATTATAAATTAAGAAACTAAACTTCTTGAGTCTTGTACAAATAGCTGCCATAACTTCAAACATAACAAAAAAATAATTTTTTAAAGTATAAATGTTTTAGAAAAAATGTCACTAGTTCATAAACGGTACCTAATATCTCAAAGGTCAAACTTTTCTAATATCTTGATATTAAAAAACAGCAACCAGTCACAGTTTGTTTGATGTTTTATGTTTAATAAACCATTTCCGGTTTCGAACACAAATTGTTCATCATCAGATGGTTTTTCATGTATTT
This sequence comes from Vandiemenella viatica, assembly GCA_031002005.1. Classification (NCBI taxonomy): domain Eukaryota; kingdom Metazoa; phylum Arthropoda; class Insecta; order Orthoptera; family Morabidae; genus Vandiemenella; species Vandiemenella viatica. Next base: position 83,539,109 of record CM061919.1, on the reverse strand, counting down.
TTATGTATGTATTAAATTATGCTTTTGCAAAATGTAAGCGTGCATCATTCAAAAGTTGAATGTTACAAACTGAATTTTTCTTGATTGATGTGATGTATTGATAAATAATTATAAATATTTCACCAATATAAGCATCTGAATAGCACGCTAGACATTTGCATGGATAAAATATTAAAACTTTTCTGTCTTTATCTTTATCTTGGACCAGTTTGTCCCTTAATATACTCGTTTACGTGATTGCTGTTGGTCTTTTTGTACCCATGACATTCTACCGTAGTGTTTTTTTTTTTTAAGGTGGCTGCTACTTGTTAACTTCGTTGGCAAAGAACGGCACCAAATGCTGTATCCGGTCTTCCTATTATATACCGGTACCTACTAAAAAGTAGCCGTAATAATCCATTTTTCACATCGACTAATTCATTTGAACATATTAGCGGGTGCACCAACTGTAACAAATATTTTGACACTTTTTGCCATTAGAAATTGGATATTATCATTAAATAATTGTTTCTCAAGTCATCACTGTGCTTTTTTCAAAGAAATTAGGCGTCCACCTATAATTGTTTTCAGAAGTTTCTCCATTAGATAAGTTTCAAGTACGCTGCATGCACAACAACAGTCGTAAACTTTCAATGTGAATTCCTGATTGTACGCAGTTTTATCGTTGTTTCTGAAAAAATCCAAATAGCTGATCCGTCAGTTAAGTAATAATGGACGGTACTGTCATTGAGGTACCTGAAGGAAACTGGTATGCTTAGTCCAAATTGTAAAATACCTGATTTGTCAAACAGTGCAGAACAGTATAAAGCTAACGTGAGTGAAAATTTCATTCCTACAATTATTGTTCCACGCTCAAAAAAATTCAGTCCTCATCCCACATACATTCCGGATTCACTACTTCTAAGCAAATTTCCTCCTTTCAAATAGTTGAATCAGAAGCCATCAAACCAACGAAAAAAAAAATCCAAGTTTATTCGAGCAGTTTGTTGCTTTTAAATGCTAAGAGAAGAAAAGTCATTAGGCGCAAAATATTTTCAGAAACTCACAGAAAATGTATATATCACATATAATGAAAGTAGCATGATATGTCTGTAAGTTATCTAAATGTTTTTTTTACCAATATTTTTCTCAGTGGTTGTAGCTATTGGGGTTGTAAGATTTCGATTCATTCTGCATATGTGAATATTCTTCTTCTTCTTTTGGTCCCTATCCGTTCCGGTAACCATTTTGGCTGTTTTGTCTCTGCTGGTTGATTCTCAGATTAGCTCCGTAGTTGTCTTGGAAGTCCATATACTCACATTTTTCTAGACAGAAAGCGAATCTTATTAAAGTTAACAAAAGTCTTCTCTTTGTCACAATTACAGATTGTCTTAATGATCACACAATCTATTTTAAGTGAAACATTTTTATTTATAGAACTCATCGCGTTTATTACTTCTTCTCGGTACCATTAGCCAAGAGCGTACTAGTTTCTACTTCTTCCCCAACTACTATATTTCAACAAAAAATGTTCATTTGTTCGTTATATGAAGGATCATCAGTTTATAAACTAACTTATCACCGCAGCAGTAAGGTGTCACTTTACTCATCCCCCTCGGTGCTCTTTCTCCAAAATCTTATGTATATAAAAATAGACGTATGGTTCCCTATGTTTCATTTTTCAGCCCCCACTACGTAGCACAGGTCACTGGTTTATGTGGAGGTAGCATGGTGTTTTCTATCGTGCACAACGTGGGCCGAATTTCGATAACTGTGGAGGTGTAGGAAATATGGCGGTTAAAGGTGGTCGATGCAGGGCTTTATCATATTTCAACCATTGACTTACGTGTCCCTAAACTTCTCTTTCCTGCCACAACGGTTGCATGTCGGTAGCTTTGGTGGAGTTGGAGATATGGTGGTGGAAAGTGGTTGACCTGGGGCACCTTCAGATTTCGACCAAAGATGTGTGTGTCCCTATGTATCACTTTGTAGCTGTGGGTGTGTGTAGCTATAGGGGTCAGGGAATTATGGTTGTTGATAATGGTAGACTTGGGGCACTTTCATATTTCAACCAAAGACGCGTATGTATCACTTTTTAGTCAAAATTATCTATCGCAGGAAACTGACGTTTGGACGTGGTAGTAGCATACATTCACCGATCGTGCACAACGTTGGCCGAATTTCAGTAACTGTGGGGGTGTGGGAGATATGGTGGTTGAAAGTTGCCGATCAAATATTTTCGTATTTCGATGAAAGGCATATGTCTACATCTACATATATACTATGCAATTCACAAAATTGTGGGTGGCAGAGGGTGCTTAGCACCAAAGCTAAACTCTTTGCTGTGCATTCCAATCCCTAATGGTACGAGGGAAAAAAGAATTCATATAAGAATCAGTCCGGCACCTTATTTCTATAATTTTATCTTTCCTGTCCTTCCGACTCAAATAGGTTGGTGGAAGAAGCATTTCACTACACTCAAAAGTGAAAGTGGGAGTACGCATGTTTACCATGTGTAGGCATATCTCCAAAACTAGATAGTGCAGATCACTGGTGTTTGTGTGTGGTAGTACCATCGAGTCCCCCATGGAGAACTATAGTGGTTGGATGTCGATTGCTATGGGTGTGTGGGAGATATTGTGTTTGAAAGTGGTCGACCTGTTGCACTTTCGCAAGACACGTACTTGTATGTCCCTATGTATTATTTTTTAGCCAAAAGTATCCAGTGCAGATAACTTGTGTTTGTGTGGATAATACATACATTTACCGATCGTGCACAACATTGTTCGAATTTTTGGAACTGTGGGGTTGTGGGAGATATTGTGCTTGAAAGTTGTCGATCGAGGATATTTTGGCATTTCTACCGAAGACTTATTTGTCCGTATGTTTCACTTTGCAGCCATAACTACATATCGCAAATCACTGGTATTTGTGTGTGTTATTAGCATCGAGTCTCCCATCGTGCGCTATGGTGGTTAGATGTCAGTAGCTATGGGGATGTGCGAGATATGGTGGTTGATTTTAGTCGACGTAGGGCATTTTCCATTTGGTACCAAAGACGTGTGTGTCCCTATATTTCAACTTGCAGCCAGAACTACCAGTGCACACCACGGGAGTTTCCGTGTGGAAGTAGCCTGAAGTTTTTCTCCGGGCACAATGATGATTCAATGTGGTTAGCTGTGGAAATGAGGTGGTTGAAAGTGGTGGACCTGATATAAAAATAGACATGCATCCCCATTCTTCACTCCATAGCCAAAACTACCGAGCGCAGTCAACTGGTGATTGTGTGTTGCTTTAACCTAAAGTCTCCCAGCGTGCACCATGGTGGTGTCTTGTTGGTAGCTATGAGGTGTGGAAGATATTAGCATTCATTCACCGATCGTTCACTACGTTGGCCGAATTTCGGTAGCTGATGGGGAGTGGGAGATAAGGTGGTTGAAATTTGTCGACGGTGGGCGTTTTCATATTTCGACCAAACACGTGTGTGTCCCTATATTTCATTTTGATGTTTAAATACCCTGCGCAGATCAATGATGTTTTTGTGTGGTATTAAACTCAAGTGCCCATCGTGCACTACGGTGGTTACCTGTCGGTAGCTGTCAATCAAAATTCTTTACATACAGGGACGAAGCCGTGGGCACCAGGTAGTTAAACAAATGATTTTGACAAGACACAATTCTGAACTCTACCAACTTCCTCAATATTTCTTTATGTTAACGTTAATTTTATACTACCTGAAACACGGTCTTGAATTTAACACTTGTTCTTTCTTCAGTCTTTACTTGGTCTTTTATCCACGGATTGTCTAATCCGGATGTGCTTTAACTTTAAATAAGAATGGTCCATGATAGAGATTGAACCATTTTTTTTCCTAAATTCGTCAAGAACTACGGAATCCTACTATCTCCTTCATTGCGTCTGGCAAAGATTCATATAATTCAACAGTTACAAACTCGATTACTCCTGATGGCAGAATTTCCTTCATGACTCCACACTGTGCTTTTGGTGATGATTTTGCTCCTTGGCATCTGTCATACTCACTTATTCTTCTAGCCAACAACCTCGATATTGGAATTTACTTCTAAAACATACGAAGGCACAGAACTGAAGTTAGTCTAATGCAAATGGTGAAAGATGACACCTAAACGGGTATCTATCTCCGTAGTCTCGATTGGTACTATAATAATAATTCCGTGTGGTCGTAATGATCTGATGACAGAGTTTCTATTGTTGCGCATTCCGCCACTGTCGTAGCCTCCTTAACCTAAGCCGTTAATACTATCAGGTACAAGGGACCTAAAGTTTAACGTGGAATTCGAACCACGGAAGCGTTCTGGTGTACTTCACATTACACAACAATCTGTGCCAAAGTTGGATTAAAGTCCAATGAAAATCCTCACCGAGAGTGGGATTGGAACCGGGGACCTTTCCATCCCAATTTAGTCACCTTAACCACTGAGCCATAAATTTCATAGCAAAAATAAGCTGTTTCCTAATTTAACACGTTTTAAAAGCCGTAGTGGTAACTAAAAATTTTCAAAAGTAGCTTAAATTTCTTCGATACCTCTGTGATGATAATAAATTATCTACTATATAATTTCGTAAGGTCACCCACTCACCTCGATAGCTATTGGCTGGAGAACGCTGTCACGTGTCAGCCTTCCCTCACAAAACAGCGACCAGAGTTACAAATAGAAGGAATTCGTGGTTATGTCTACAATTTAATAAATAAGCAACTGCTACCATATTAAATGGCATAATACATTCATTAAGTTTGCTTTTAATAGCGTTTCATAGCTTTAAAAAAAAAAATTTTGCGGCTGAAAAAACGTGGATCCACTTTTCAGTAACATGTTACTAATTAAAGCAACTTAAAAAACTTTAAAACAAAATTAAATTACTCATAGTCTCTGCTGTAACCACGAATGCCAATTGTCATTTCGGCTTAGGATAAATTTCAGTTTAATTACAACTTTCACTAATGTTGTTACTTGACCAAAATTTATGCATTACGGTTTATTTGCTTTTTAGGCATTTTACTGACAACTTCCGTTATTAGTCTTTATTCATGTTCGTTATATGTCAGTTATTAGGTTATTTTAAGTGGACATCAGACCAAATGTGTCACCGAATCGACTATTCTGGCAGCTTATTTCTGTGGATTTGAAATGTGTATTAAGTCTATACTAAGTCAGATACTATGACCAATGTTTAAATTATGAGTGTTTGCCCAGTCTCAATAATAAACAACGTGATGCTTTCGTAGCAAACAGGATTTTTTTTTTAATTTTGCAGAGTGAACTTTAAGGGTCAAATACAACTCAAGTTCGTATTTAAGCAAGTTCAAGTATATGACCTTTGAAACAGTTACATGATAGCGCGATCATTCCTGTCCGTGTTTAATACCTACCTCCATTAATCCTTCAAGCTCCAAGCTCCAAGCTCCAAGCTTCAAGCTTCAAGCTCAAGAGATTTTATTCATCCTAAGGGTGAAACACAGGTCAAGCTTATATGTGGCCAGATCAGATCAACCTGTCATAATCTTTCATCGTAAAAACTGGAACTATTCTAGACCCGTGACGATACGCAAAAAACAGTCACGGACTTACACTAGTTGTTTAATAAATGCGCCAATGCAACTGTTGTCGGATTTTATTTATTCTCATAAGATTTTCGTATGTTGTCTAGGAATTTTCAGCTATTACTGTTTTTTGTATTGTAATATGTTACGGGCTTTTTAAATCTCGAATTGAAATGTTTATATATATACAATTACTCTTACATATGGGTGTCATAGTGCAACTTACTTTTACATTTCAGTCATGATGTGTGATAGCTGATCACCTGTGTCCTTAACCAGCGTGTTGTTTACAACATATTCGTATGTAACTAGCAGCTGCCCACGACTTCGTTCGTGTTTGTAAAGAATTTTGATTGAATGGTTACCAACATGCAACCACCAAGGTGCACGATGAGTGACTCAAAGCTAATACCACACACAAACAGAAGTGATTTGCGCAGGGTATTTATGGCTGCAAAGTTAAATATAGGGACACATATTTCTTTTGTCTAATTAGGGAAATGCCCTGGATGGGCTACTTTAAACCACCACATCTCCCACAACCCCTACGGCTACCGACATTTTATGGAGCGTGGATAAACCACGTAGCTCCATTTTGGCCTCCTGTGAACCCCCCTCTCTCCCCCCCACGTAGCCCTACGTGGCTTTTGCCTCAACCCCCCCCCCCTTCCACGTAGGACGTAGCTTTTTCCCTTTTGATTCCAGAAGACATTTTATAATGTTTTCTCTTGCCAGACTATTGTAAATTACTTACGGAGATAATTAACTGAGGGAAATAAATATTCTCAAGCTGTTGCGAGTTCTATTCCTCATTTTAACTGGGAAAAATGTTGTGAAAGGAAAGCTACGTGGCCTGTTTCGGAACACCCCACTCCCCCCACGTATCCTAGCGTAGCCTTCCACCCAACCCCTCCCTCCCCCCCCCCCCCCCCTGGACCGAGCCAAGTAGTTTGTGCACGGTCCCTTACCACAATAGTGCAGGATGGAAGACTCGAGCCCACTACCACACACAAATACCAGTGATGTGCTATTCATTAGTGTTTGCAAAGTGAAATATAAAGACAGACACATGTTTGGTAGAAACAGCTTTTTTTTTTTACTTATGGCTTTACGAGGACATTAGAGGCGGGATGGGACTCGCGTAAGGAACGGGAAGGTATTCGGCCATGTCCTTTTTGACGGTAGCATCCGGGCATTCACCTGGAGTGATTTCGGGGAACCATGGAAACCCAAAATCTAGATGCCCGGACAGAGATTCGAACCGGCGTCCTCCCAAATGGGAAATAACAAAATACCATCGGTTGATCATTTCAACCACAAAATCTCCCTTATCCCCATAGCTTCCGACATACAACCATCAAAACTGTACGATGGGAGACTTAAGGCTACTAACACACACAAACGCTAGTGGACTGCGCTAGGTATTTTGGATTGCAGATTTAAATATAAGGACACACAAGTCTTTGGTCGAAATATTTAAATGCTCTCCGTTGACCAATTTCAAACACTATATCTCCCACACCCCCACATGCTACCGACATGCAACCACCATGGTGCACGTTGGGAGAAACAAGTCTACTACCTTACACAAACCCAGTTGACTGCGCTGGGCAGAGTGAAATAAAGGAACACTAATGTTTATTTTTATATCAGGTCGACCACTTTCAACCACTATATCCACCACACTTCCACAGCTGCCGATATGCTATCACCAATACACAATGAAAGATTCCAGGCTACTACCACACACAAACGCCACTGTCCTGCGCTTGGTAGTTCTTTCTGATTGCAAGGTGAAATACAGGGGCACAAACGTCTTTGGAAGAAATGGGAAAATGCCGTAAGTCAACCACCATATCTCCAATTCCCCCATAGATATTGACATTTAACCACCATACAGCAAGATTGGAGACTCGAGTCCACTATCACATTGATTATAATATATTATTCCTTGGGAGAAAGTTCTTTTAATTTCTATGCCCTACTACTGTCATTTCACACATATTTTGACAAGGGTGTCGTGACAAATTTCTAAACCTGTAAGAGTTTGGAACCACCCGTTATCGCTGTTTTATATTGGTGAAACGATGTCGTGTTCCTTTATTAGCGGTGATTTTGAAATTTGAATTCATATTTGTGTATGTGTTCTTGGAAAATTATAATATTATGTTTTGTGTTGTCAGTTGTTAAGATTTGATGTCTCTATTTGTGGTTGTTGAGGAAGTGTCACTGTCTGAGAGGGGTTCAGAAAATGTTGAGAGATTAGAATATTTCAGTACTCTTAAGTGTTCTTTATGTACTGTCTGGAATTGTGTTCTTATTTGGCCCATGTAAACTGCACAACAATGTTTACATGTCAGTTCATATATGTCAGATTTAAGGGATATGTTTGTATGTTTTGGCTTCTAATTTGTTTGTGTATTGAGTTATCTGATTTGAGTTCATCAGATAATTATCTTAAATATATCACTTTGTTGTGTCACATTAAATTACAACGTACTATATTGTGCCCGTTAATTATATTTAATCGAAATTCCATTAATATACAACCAGTAGTATTTGTATGAATTGCGTTCAACGAAAAAAATCCTTAGTTTTTCATTTTTTGACGTAACATAAATATGAAACATACTGAATTTGTCCGCGGGATGACAGGCTATACAGTAACTGAAAACACATTAAAATTTGACCTGTAGTTTTTGTTTGAATCGCGTTCAACGGAAAATTTTTAATTTTTAAACCCTATTTCACCCGTGAATGCTGTATACAATTCAAAATCGCTTCGTATTCCGACCACTAGTGTTTGAGTGAATCGCATTAAACTGAATACTATTTCTTTTTTGTGTGCCGCTTTGTTTCGTCATCAACATGAAACGTACCCCATTTTACCCTCGAGACCAAGGGTTGTACATTAAACGAAACCCTGTTAAAACCCAACAAGTAGTTTATCCCGTTAATCAAAATGCATACACACACTGAAAAGAAAAGTTGATTTATGATCTTTAGCTTATTAATAGTAGACCCAACTAATAATTTTACTATCTTGAATGGACAGATTTTTCATGGGTACTGTTTTATTGTGAGTTTTGATTAACTTCATTTGAATTGCAGTAAATTAATGCTCCTAGTGGCTCTAATCATTAAATTCAGTTAATGCGTGACTGTGGAATGACGAAAGAACGTTTTTAAAAAAGATATCTGATAGGAGATACGATGCTTTCAAGCTATTAAAATTCACAATTAATGTACCAAAGGCTGTTGTTTCTTTCTAAACAAAGAATCACAAAGTGTGTAAAACTAAGTCTATTTCAAATTGTATTGCCATTGCAACCTTTAATAAAGTTTATGGACGTCATTCAGTTTATATCATAAGAAACAAACAACGTTTATCACCCGTAAAACTAAAGGATAAAGGGAAAAAAGGATATGAGCAGCTATTATTACTTCAAATATAATCCAAAGAAAAATTTAAAACGGTACTCATAGCAGATAAAATTTTTATAAGTATAGTTAGAAGCATGAAGGTTAAGAATGGAATCCACGTACCTTTTTGAAATCATGTGATTCCTCAATAAGCTGGTTTCAGTTATAATGATCAAATTATAAGTTTTTACAAATCGTTATTGGTGACCGGAATAATATATAGAAGAATGGAAAGAGCAGTAGAAGAGATTATAGGTGAAGATCACTTTGGGTTTAGAAAAAATCGAGGTACAATGGAAGGAATTCTGGCTTTAAGATTAATACTTGAGGGGCGGATGAAGACAATAAAACATACTTGTATGGCGTTTGTTGATTTAGAAAAGGTATTTGATAATGTTAAGTGGGACAAGATGTTCAAAATCAGGTCTAAAATATCGAGATAGAAGAATACTTTCTAAAATATGTAAGAATCAAGTGGCTAAAAGTGGAGAACCATGAGAGATATGCATCAGTTTAAAAGATAGTGAGTCGTGGTTGTAGACTATCCCCGCTAATATTCAACTTGTATGTAGAAGAAACAATAAAGAAAGTCAAATAAAAATTTTCATGTGGCATAAGTGTTCAAGAGGAAAAAATCAGAATGCTACAATTTACCGTTGACATTGTCTTGTTTACAGAACAGGCTGAAGATAATGAGAAGTTACTGAATGGCGTGAACCAAATACTGAAGGAAGAATTTGGACTGAATATAAATCATAGCAATACAAAAGTGATTAAATGTATCAGAAATGATACCAATCATAGTGGATTAAATACAAAAAATGTGGATTTGTATAAAAATTAGGAGGCGGAGGCGGGTAGAAGGGGTGGTTTCTCAATGAAATTCATATGGGACCACTTTGGAGTGATACCCTATCCAGTAAAAAAATTTAATTTAAATCGGTTCAAAATTGGTGAAAATATCGCTTGTCATACATACAAAAAAAAAAAAAAAAAAAAATATACAGACGAATTGAGAACCTCCTCCATTTTTTGAAGTCGGTTAAAAATAGAATTTGATGCAATAGGAGATGTAGGAGAATTCTGTTACTTGGATAGCAAAATTACAACCAATAGCCGAAGCAGGAATGACGTAAAAAGCAGAATAGTACTAGCAAAAAGATCCTTCATGAAAAAGATAAATCTTTTAGTTTCTAGGAATTAGAAAGAATTTTTTTAAATTCTATGTGTGGAGCACAGCACTTTATGGTAGCGACTAACGAATATCAGAAAGATGCTACAGAAGAATGCTAAAAATTAAGTGGATAGACAAAGTACAAATTGAACGAGTTTTGGAAATGATGAGCGAGGAAAGAAGCTTGTGGAAGAAACTTACAGAAAGAAGAGACAGGCTGGTAGGTCATATATTGACACCTGGATTGGTTAATTTGTTAGTGGAGGGAACAGTCGAAGGTAGGAACTGCAGAGGAAGACAGAGATTAGAATATATGAAGCAGATAACTGAGGACGTGGGTTGTAAGGGATATGTAAAGATTAAGAGGTTAGCTCAAGAAAGGAAGGGATGGAGGATTGCATCAAACCAGTCAAAAGGCTGATTTCAGTAAAAAAAAGGTAATCAATCAGTACAATGATTTATAAATTCCCATTTTAAAAATCTTCCTCAATATTTGAATGTATCCACTTAGACAAAAACAAATGAAATTGTAACATACGTAGATTGCCGGCCTCGGTAACGTAGGGGCTACAGTGGTAGCTCCGCGTACCAAAGGTCGCCGGTTCGAGTCCTGCCCAGGGGGATGGGTGTTTAGTGTTGTGTCTGTGAATGTCTTGTCCGTGTTGTAGTGTCCTTGTGTCAATACTTGATAGCAACAAATCACATTGAGCTGGCTGTATGGCCCAGTAGCCGAATGCCCCCCCCCCCCCCCCCCAAAAAAAAAACCATACGTAGATTATTCTTACAACTTATATTCAATTGAGCTAACGTTACATACTAATCCTCGGATTGTTCAGTCAAACCACTTTCAGCCTCTTTCAAGCAACAGAAATCTCCGGCAGCATATCGACATTTAAATGACATTGACCAAAATTCACTGCGTACACTCAAAAACAGTTGCAACTGCCGCAGTTTTCTGCTGAACAGTTGAGACCTCAAACTTGCCGCAGCATGTAGGGTGTCACCTTAATTACGAAACTCAAAATTGGGGGGGGGGGGGAACACATCCGGCATAATCTCACTACATCTCATCAACGGGGAGAGTGAAGCCCATAAAAATCTCACGTCAATTTTTTATTTCAGATTGCCGCCCTTCAAAGAGCAGAAGAGTTAGAAAAAATAGTCTTCAGAATTAAGGTCAATCGCTCGTAGGGAGAGGGGGTGGGGGGGGGGGGGGGAATAGCACGAAATCTTACCAACGGGATGGTCCAAATTTAAGAAAAATCTCAACACGTAATTAATGGGTGCCGCCCTGAGAATTTTTGATTGTAATATTTGCCTGTTTGGCATCAGCTTCAGTTATCTCGGAACTATAATTTTTAATCTCGTTTTATGTTAGGTTTTTTTTATTGTTTACGACCTTACGGATCGTCGACGTCGAGGTCATTAGAGACGGGAAGGACAGGGGACAAGGAGATGGTGCAAGGAGCGGGAAGGAATTCGGCCATGCCCTTTTGAAGATAGCATCCTGGCATTTACCGACAGTGATTTGGGGAAATCATAGAAAACCCAAATCTCGGATGGGGATTCGTTTCATGAAGGCTTTATTATTCATGTAATATGCTCTTTTATTTGTTTAATTTTTTGCAACGCTCATTTCCCTGTATTTATACTACTTACATTAATAGACGCACTGGTCGTCCTTCCATTTTCTGGTACTGTCCAAGGATGCTTATTGTTGAATTTTTCTCTTCCTTCCGCTCGTGTGTAGAAGTTTTCCGCTAGTTGAATATATCTCTTTAGAAGTATTTGAATTTCTGCCGCCTGGTGTAGCTCCACAGTTAGAAATTTTACTGGTAAGTGTAACGCTCTCATCAATGCCTGGTTCTGCCTCCTCTGCCGTCTATATAGGTGTATTGTTGCTACAAAGGACCAGCCCACATCTCTCGTTTTGAAGGCCGTAGCGGCTAAGTACTTGGTACAGCTTGCCCAGTGTACTCTGCACCTGTACTCTTATACCTTCTGCGTGCGTTTGCTATCCAAAATAACTCTCAGATACTCTGCTGTGTTTACCCAGGATACTCTTTTCTCCATGAGCTCAAGTCTCGTTCTGCGTGGCATGTAACTCCATGTTAGGATAGCGGATTATCTCTTCCGTGTGTTGCCTATCTCTCGGTATCATGAAGTCCTGCTTCGAGGCGTCATGTAACAAATTTCGAACGGCGAGAGGCTGCATAGATCGCAGTGTCTTCTCCGTTCAGTGCTGTCTCTACTTGTCGTCGCATGGATTGATTGGTCCCGTAGAGTGTGTATAGAACATTATCGAGTGCCGACAACACTGCCTTTTGAGATGCCGTTGCGTATGGTTCTTTTTATTGAGCAGTCTTTATTGAGCTTCTCGACAATAGTCCGTTTCTTATCATACTAAGCAAAAGGTAACACCTTACTCAGATAAGTATGTAGGGAAGGGGATATCTGCTGCCGTTGTTTCAGCAAATTAGGAGACAGGAAAGACTTACGTCAGAAAACGCTGAGGATGCTGGTGGCAGCGTTATCACGTAACTCCTGGTTGGGATAATATGTCTGCCAGTTTTGGTAGCCATTTTTAAGGAACAATTTTTTTATTTGGTTTCTCGAAAACGGCTCTAACCTCATTACGTAGACGGTTCAGGTACCAGTAGGCCTACTGATGTTAGTTAAGCTTCTCTTTGGTTAACTGTGCACCTTAAAACGCCTAGGAACCCTTCACGCCTTTTTACTTTAATCTTGGATATTGAACAGAAATCGAAATATGCCGATCGAAGATCGGTACCCCAGGTACTATTACTTAAGGTTTGAAGTTTCTGTCGTAGGATGTGGTGGGAAAAAGAATAACATTGGAGTAGATATTTAACTGCCCGGAGCTGGCGTTGAACATCCAGAGGAAATTCAGCAGTCTCGATCAAATGGGCGTTTGTAGGCGTTGTTCTCATTGCTCCGATGCAGATGCGGAATGTTCAGAATTGTACCTGGTCTAACTTACGCATAGTTTGCTGAGAGGGGTTGCCGTAGACGATGCTGCGATATTCGAGATGTGGTCTTATTAGTGTTTTGTAGAGCGCGTGGCCTGATCTACTCCCCACCATGTATGTGCTACTGAGCGCAGTATGTTGAGTGATGCACTGGTTCTAGTTGTTATGTGTTCTACCTGGGGTTTCCAGGAGACCCTGCTGTCTAATATTACTCCGAGAAATTTGACTGTTGCGCGGACGGGGAAGGTGTCCCAGTTTAATTTGTTCTTGCTGGAGAGGATTTTTTCTACGAGTGAATAGTACTGTCCTTGAGGGGCTAGATGTAGGCCATGATGGTGTAACTATGTTGTGAGTTTTTCCACAGCTTCCGAGACCCATCCGCGAATCAACTTGAACCATATGGCGTATATATAGATGCATAAGTCATCTGCGAATTTATGGGTCTTGATGTGGGGTCCTAAGATGTTCTCCAGATCGCAGGTGTATATGATGTATAGTAGTGGGATAAGAATTGAGCCATGAGGAATACTTTGGTTAACGAGATATGGACCTACTAGTGAGTTGTTCTTTTCTCAGAGGTATATTGTGCGTTGGTAAAAAGCTAAGTAAATACCGTTTAAAACGAAAGTCGGGATGCCCTTTGCTTGAAGTTTTCTCACGAGGAGAGAAAGCTGGACGTTATCATACGCGCTTGAGATGTCTAGGAGCAAACCCATTAAAAATCCCTGGTGTTTGAATGTTCGTTCAGTATCTGAGGTAAGGATGGTTAGGTTGTCTATGGTGCTGCGGCCTATCCTGAATCCAAATTGACATGTGCGGAGTTGACTTCAATGTTCTAAACACCATTCTATAGGGTTTTTCAAAAGTCGTTCGGCGGTTTTGAAGACTCGTGATAAAAGGGCGATTGGATGGTATGATGTTGGAAGTTTGGGCTCATTTCCAGGTTTTAAAATAGGAACTGTTATTTGCGTTGACCATGCTTCCGGTAGTTTATTTGATGACCATAGTTTTTGTAACAGTTGTATCAAATGTAATGTTGCTTTTGGGGGGGAGTTGTCGAATTATAGAGTAATGTACACAGACGGAAAATTCCCAACACCAAGAAAAAATTATTGTAGAGTAATGAAATTTGGACAATGCATTTGTCAAGTTAACATGTTTAATTGATTAAATTTTCAAGATCACAGGTTAATTTAAGCTCAAGAAAATGCATTTCAAATGTGAAATACTGTTAAATTAATAGCCGGTGTAACCTCCAGAATTTTGAATGCAAGCCTGCAAACGTGAATGCATTGTGTCATACAGGTTTCGAATGTCACTTTGTGGTATGGAGTTCCATGCTTGTTGTACTTGTGCTGTCAATACTGGGACGGTCAGTGCTGGCTGTGGATGATGCTGGAGTTGTCGTCCAATGATATCCCATACGTGTTCAATTGGAGACAGATCTGGTGATCTCGCAGGCCAAGGTAACATGTCGACACTCTGTAGAGCACGTTGCGAGACAACAGCGGTATGAGGGCGAGCGTTATCCTGTTGAAAAACTCCCCCTTGAATGCTGTTCATGAATGGCAGCACTACAGGTTGAATTACCAGACTGACGTACAAATTTGCAGTCAGTGTGTTTGGTATAACCACAAGAGTGCTCCTGCTGTCATAGGAAATTGCTCCCCAGACCATGACTCCAGGTGTAGGTCCAGTGTGTCTAGGCCGCAGACAGTTTGGTTGCAGGCGTTCCCCTGGCCTCCTTCTGACCAACACTCGGCCATCACTGGCACCAAGGCAGAACCTGCTTTCATCAGAAAACACAACAGATCTCCACTCCGTCCTCCAATGAGCTCTGGCTTGACACCACTGGAGTCGCAAACGGCGATGGCTTGTAGTCAGTGGAATGCACGCTACAGGGCGCCTGGCTCGGAGCTGTCCTTGAAGTAACCGATTTCTAACAGTTCGTTGTGTCACTGTGGTACCAACTGCAGCTCGAATTTCTGTAGTGCTGCCATTCATGAACAGCATTCAAGGGGGAGTTTTTCAACAGGATAACGCTCGCCCTCATACCGCTGTTGTCTCGCAACGTGCTCTACAGAGTGTCGACATGTTACCTTGGCCTGCGAGATCACCAGATCTGTCTCCAATTGAACACGTATGGGATATCATTGGACGACAACTCCAGCATCATCCACAGCCAGCACTGACCGTCCCAGTATTGACAGCACAAGTACAACAAGCATGGAACTCCATACCACAAAGTGACATTCGAAACCTGTATGACACAATACATTCACGTTTGCAGGCTTGCATTCAAAATTCTGGAGGTTACACCGGCTATTAATTTAACAGTATTTCACATTTGAAATGCATTTTCTTGAGCTTAAATTAACCTGTGATCTTGAAAATTTAATCAATTAAACATGTTAACTTGACAAATGCATTGTCCAAATTTCATTACTCTACAATAATTTTTTCTTGGTGTTGGGATTTTTTTTTCCGTCTGTGTATATGGTCGTATCCGGGAGCGGAGTCTCTGGATGCAGTAAGTGCTTTATCAAGTTCCGTTAGGGAGAAGGGTCTTTCAAATCCTTTGTATGTGTTGACTTGTTCTTATAAATTGATGATTGTCTCGAAGGGAGGGAGGGAGACAATTGGCGGCGCTAATATCGCGGCGATTTCTTCTGCTTTGCATGTGATTGTTGCAGTGGGAGATGTTTTTTCTTCATTCTTCGTATCCTTGTCCATACTTCGTTCGGTGGTGTGTCCTTCGAGATTCTGGTGCAATAGGTTTTCCAGCTGTTTAGTTTCTGTTGTTTGATGAAGCGTTTGACCTGTGCGTTTAGTCTTTTATATTCGTTGTAAGTCTCCCAGGTGGGATGTTGTTTGTATTTTTTAACTGCTAATTTTCTTGTAGTTATCATTTTGGAACATTCCGGGGTCCACCACGGGCAGGCGATTGAAGCCTTCCTACTATATATGCGATGTACTGGGGTAGTTAAAGTTGCGGCGAAGTTAATTAAGGAAATAAAGTTGTCATAATTTTCAATTGGTGAAGCGTTTTGTGTGCAGGTGTGGTGTTCAGCGTCTATGATTTGGGCATAACGGCACCAGTTGGCTTTGCTGATGTTCCATTTGCTGGTTGGGTAGATTAGTTATGACCCTCTTGCCATAAGATGTGAAATGGTGATGGCGAGATGGTCTGATCTGAGAATATATGGGATGGTGCTCCATTGAATGTCTGTGGATATGTGGGGTGATACTAACGTCAAGTCCACCGCTGATGGTCGGAGGCCTGGTCTTAAACTTTGGGTGGGCGTGCCGTCATTGAGGGGATCAAGTTGTATTCGTCTAGTAGTTGTTTAATTTCTTTTACCGATTGGTCTTCGTATTCGCATCCCCGAGTGGTACTTTGGGCATTGAAGTCTCCACAGAGCATGTATGGAGGTTCAAGCTGTTTGTAAAGATTATGCCATTCTTGTGGTGCTATTTTGCTTCTTGGGGGTCGGTATAGTGAAATGATTGTGAGTTTATACTCTGGGAGCGCCATCCGCACTGGAACAGCTTCTAGGTGCGGGACGTTGGTTAGGTCTAGGTCTAGCACTCTGACGTCTAGGGTGGTTTTGATTAGGAGGGCCACTCCGCCATAAGCGTCTGTTCGATCTGTTTGTATGACCGAATAGCCCCGAAAGTATGCCGGTTTTTCTGAGCCAGGTTTCATTTAGTGCGGCTATAGATAATTGCTGGATGGGTAGTTCTTTTTGTAGGGTTTGTTAATTTGCCGAGACAGATCGGATGTTTAACGTATCTGTCCAGCCAATGGGAGTCAACCTCAGGGAAGCCTGATTAAACAAAGTATCGGCGTCAGTTCGTGAAGCAAATCTTTTAGCAGTAGTGAATTAGTTATGGAGTAATCCCCGTATGGAGATTTCTATTACTATTCCACCCCCCACTGACTCAGAAGACAACTACCAATATTTCAGATCAATGATCTACCATTTATTCACTCTCTGAGTGTCTGTGGCATATCTAGCATAACTTTGAAGTATATCTGCGTTTTACTGAATGCCATTTCTCCAGTTATCAACAATTAATCTTACTCAACTACATCTCTCAGCACTCATTGCAAGGAGTTACACACGTAACCGTAGTTGAATTATTGCTAAATCTCTCTCCCTACCGAAATCCCAAAACCGCAAAAAACAATGAGCTGAACTATGCGGACTCACCTTGGGGCAAGTCGCGTCATCTAAATCCTCCAGCCACGCTACAAACTGTAACTGAATCGATACCATCTCTCTTTCTTAAAACCCATAACAACTGCAGTGATAATATTACGAAGATGAGGGCACATGCTTTGTTATCGTTTTGCTGATAACCCCGAAAATTAATGAATCTTCAAAGATTATCACTTATTTGATAAATTCATGTCTCGTTAATAATATTCTTGCCTGTACTGTAATTCTGATAAAGCTGAACTATTTGTTTAATTGTTTTTGGATTTCAAGTTTTTGTTTTTTTTCGTGGGTTGTAACTGTTTTCATTAAACGTTCCATACTTAATTTCTAAAGGACCACTATTCATGTTAGATTTTAATTAATTCATGTCGCAAATCAATGAACCCTCTGACCTTAAAAAAATAATGATGTTAAGTTTTTCAGGTATGATAATATCATCATGGAATTTACATACATCAAATATAAGCAATTCATTTTGTTTTTTTGTAATAGTTTATTTGAGCAGATGTTTCTCTGGAATGAGTTTTTCAAATCAACGATATTGTACTTTCTGTTAAGCCTCTAATAAATGTAGAGTACATTATGAGGATTAATATTTCTTAAAAGAATAAATAAAAGCTGAAGCTATCACTTTGCATCCTCTATGTCTTCTCGCAGTTAAATTAAACAGATATCATCTGATTTTTGCCAAATAATTTAGCATTCCTGTAGATGACACTAAAGCAGTTCGTTGTAGAATTTAGAGGATGTAATTCTGGTTTCCTCCTAGTTTGTGCCTGGTTCTGGCGAGATTATTTGCAACAGTGTGCTATGAAATGTGTGATACTCATTTTTGAGGTTTGTTTTAAATTCCACCAAATCTTTTTATTTTATTTCTTATGACATGTTATTAACTTTATACAAAAGTAATGGAATTCACTGGTCTGATTTGAATGAAGTTTACGAAAGTAGAAAACAGCAGTAGAAGTATTTAGATCCGAAGAACTCATACGAACATGTCAATTTAAAACATATTTTAATTCCTATGACTTGTCACCGTACAGTATATCTTAAATTTTTATAGACAATTTATAATAGAATTCGGAAACATTATAAATTCTGTCTTTGTGCGTTTCGGAAGACAGATTGTTGCAACATTGTTTGATCAAAGCATTTGTGTGTGGATTTTTTTTAAGTTCGTTTTCCACTAATGAACCACAACTATCGGATAAAGTGTGTAATTAGGAACAATTCCTTGTAGTTGATGAGCAATTATAACGCGTTGAAGGATTTATCCAATTCAGTATTTGTATCGTTTCTGATGACATCTTAATTGTTCCAGATATCATTATCCTGACATCAAACTGGTAATTGCGATCGATTAATCAAATTTAACTCTTGTTATTCGTTTTAATTTCAACAGTTTTTTCTTCCAATTCCTGTAAAACATAATATGGAGAGTTGAGACAAACTTAGCTGCAAATTGGTATGCTGTTACTCGCCTGCGTATAGGGCACTGTTCTCTAACGCATAGCTTTTTTCTCCAGCGGGAGGACACACCGGAATGTGATGCTTGTGGCGTACCTTTGACGGTAGGTAAAATTTTACTGATTGTGTGTTTTATTTTCGGATTTAAGGGCACACGTTGGCCTAACCAACGATCTGTCCCTTATTTTAAATAATGACACTAGTAATGTGGCTAAAGTTTTAAAATATTGTGTACTAGCCGGTCTTATTCCTAAATTTTTGTGAAGGCCGGGGCCTAAGTTTTTAAGGTCAATGAGTGGCCATTTTACAGCCACTCATCCATGTACGTAGTTATTTTTTAACAATTAGTTTTAAGTTATTAAATCGGGTTGGCCTCTTTTCAGCCAACCTAATATGGTTTGTAAAGTTAACATTTTTAATGGCCCCTTTACAGACAATATTTTAGGATTTTAATTGATATGGCCGTCTGTATGGCCAACCCCCCTACAGTGGGCCATGCAGACGGTAATATTGCAGATTTTAAGCCACATTGTTAAGACGTTTGTTGTTAGGGTGCTAATAACCCCGTCGTCGACGCCCTCTTAAGTCCCAACAACAACAACAACAACAAGTTTCGTGACAACATGTTGATTAATTAAAAACCTATTGGGTGACATATCCATTTTTAACCCGACAACTTATTAAAGTCATAGAAATTACAAACATGGGGAGCAAAATGAGGACTTTTTTCTTCTTATTGCTTTACGCTTTGTGGAGAACATTATAGAAGGGATAGGATTGGGGACAAAAAAGTGGAAGGAATTTGGCCATGGACTTTTTTGAAAGAAGCATCCCAGCATTTGTCTGGAGTGATTTGGGGAAAACATGGAAAACCAAAATCTGGATCGGGGATTCAAACCGCGTCCTCTACAATGCGAGGCCAGTGTGTTACTGCTTCCCCACCATGCTCAAAATGATCGTAACAGGCATTTGACGCAAATCAGCTGTTGGTCTGTTTGTGTCCCAACTCTTATAGGATGCGTCTTGGTCAGTTTAGCATTGCAAGTAAATGAGATCTCAAGATGAAAGCTATGCTCCTACGCACCAGACGTACTGATTTAGGTTTCATACTCAATTACTGAAAAATTAATTAATCTTTGCTGGAAAAAAAAAATCTATAAACATGCACAAACTTAGCGTGTAGCAAAGTTTGCGATGTGAGCGCACAATTATATATATATATATATATATACATATATGAAATTATTGAAGCATTTAAGAGGAATACATGGTAACAGAATGAAATAAAAAATAACTGAAAACTCCCACAGTAACTTTTACATGCTTTATGTTTTAATTTTTCTCTATCCTCCAAATATTATGTCGAACGCACTCAAAATGTCTTTAATTCGACCCATAAGGTCAGTTTTGTCATTCCCAAGTGTTTGGTTTCCAGCAAGTTCTTTCAGTTGCTTTAGATCTGCAGTAACTTTGTTGATTAATGAAGAAGCATCGAGCGTTGACACCTCACGCTTAGTGGATGTCGTCTTCATACCATCGGAAGAAACGCACTGCAACAAAACACTTTCCTTAAGAAATACATCACAATTTTTTTTTGATTGTTAGGTTAAACTCAGAAAGACTATGCTGATTAACTGCTTTAGCTCTACGTGTGAGACAATAAAACATATGCAGAGAAACTTATAAGTAGACTACGCTCATGTTTCTGATCGCAGTTTATATACTTCAATCTGCACGCTGTTGCACCATAACCAAATAGTTTTCCTTGATTGTCATGGATTAGTGTTTACGTATTCTCAGTACAGAGCAGGGGAATAAAATATATTCCGGTGATCCACGTATGTTCCAGTGTCATCTGAAATCATCTAGAAACGGTGCTCTTTCGGGACGCTTCACATGTGTTTGGTAAGGCATGATTGAGCACCATAAGGAAAATTTTGTTTCGCCTGCCTACTGGAGGCTATTAGGTGCATCTTTATTAGGAATGTGCGGAGAGGAAGCCCCAAGGCCGCGCTTCCCTCCTAGCTTGCGAGTGTAAATGGAAAACAAAGAATTAGAGGTACACTCTTTGGCAAAAAAATTGACTGTCCGCGCCTGAGTCTAAGTCCCTTAATTCGCACAATGTGGCATCATTGCGCGTATTCAACTCAGCGCCATCTGTTATTCATTTCCTTAAGTCAAGCCTCGAACAAAGCAGGAAGACTCCGCCCGCCCATTGACGATTCTTCTTGGTAGTCCATTTATCATTCCCCACATTTCAGTAAAAAGCTATTGACCGATCTCGAAACAGGTAACGCATTTTTCTGTCCCTGCATTGACTATAATATTAGCCAAGATATCGCCGACCATACCTCAGTCGGACGAAATTCGGTTCCAGCTACACTTTTCTTAAATTCTGATCGTGAAACATATCGTTAAAGTTGTAATTAACAAGATTGCAATAAAGCGCAGTAAAAATGAGGTTCAGTTATACATTTTATTCCAAATAATTAGCGCAAAATTATAACGATATTTATTATTTATATATTGATGTGGCTAATTAGTTGCCATAATGCAACACATAATGGGGTGTGTGGTCCGAGAAGTGGGTGTAAATGTTCAAAGATCCAGAGTTTTTAGTTCTACAAAACTATTGAAACGATTATAAAGAGATTATTTCGGATAATTGTCTAATGCCAGTTGAATGTAACTGACTTCCGAGGCAGGGTAAGGTTGTTTACCCACTGCACGAGCCGTCTGTGAACATGAGCTCCGTTTGCTTGTGGCTAACCATCTAATCTTGTAAACGCGTGGTCCTCGGTTCGAGTCTAGTTTTTCCAATTATTTTTTTGCAGTTATTTTAAACAAGTCGAACCTACAACTGCGTTATGCGTAAAATATAACATCGACTCTTACCTGCTTGCGTCAGGACATAACATACTTAAGGAAAGACTCGTAACTGAGTGCTTCTTAATAAACTGCACACGTAACTATGAAAGCTTTCACAGAGGTAACAGTAGGAGGGGATAGCCGATTCAAGCGCACCGCCAGGTGGCAGCACGGTCGCGTGACGTCACAACATGGCCGCCCCCGTTTGGAGCGACCAAGATGGCCGCCGAGCGCACCGCCCGGTCAAGATTGCCGCCCCCCGTTGGGGTGACCTAGATGGCCGCCGTTAGTTCACAGATCGGCCGCACAGATGGCACCATCTCCCAAGGGCTTAATTTCTAGTTCATTTGGTGGCGGCTAGATGGCGTTCGGTGGCATTATTTCCGGCGCGGTTTGCGAAATGTGTACACTGTTTCAACGACTGTTATCTCTGTTTACTAAGCGTGACGAAATATGTATTCCTAGCGTCCTGTTAAGCAAGCACTGAACATCTTGGCTACTATCGACACACAGTAAAATATTTTCTTCGGTACTTAAGCGTAAATCATTGCAATTTTACTAAAAACAAAAAAAGTCCACATTAAAACGACCTCGGCAGTGTTGGGGCAAGGTCGCCGGTTCGAGTGTTTAAGTGTTTTGTGGAAAAGCCACAAAGTTACGTAATTTCCACGCCTCGAAAAGCATAAATGTTTCCTTTTAACGGGAAAAAAAGTCATAAACTCCAGATATAAATTCTATGTGTACCTGTTTTCATGAAATTATTTAGCGTTCTTGCCTCTCATTCGGGAGGACGGAGGTTCCAGGCATCCATGGTTTCCCCCAGGTGAATGCCGGGGATGCTACCTTCAAAAGGCCATGGCCGAATTCCTTCCCATCCTTTCCCGTCTCTAAAGACCTCGCTGTTAACATAAATTCCGTTCATCGAAGCAGGCAGACATTAAAAATTAATTCACCGACGAAGAGACGGGAAACAAACTCACTTTTTCATTATGAACAATATAATATAACTCACGAGTGTCACCTACAGTCCGTGTATTTTAAAGGATGTATTAAATTAGGGGTATTTATATTTTTATTTATATTTCTCGTGTCCAGGACATAACAAGTTGAAAAAAACAAATAACATTAATTAATTAATATTAACTATAAACACAATTATATAGAATGTGACCAGAATTCCGCAATCTTGATGGCCTTCTCGTTTGCCCTGTAAAGGTCGTCGATATTGCAGGTTTCAGGGAGATTCCTGCATATCAGAAGATGTTGTGGGTTCTGAAGCTCACCACATTCACATAGATCGTTGTCATTAGTGTACCCCCATTTTTTAAATATTATATTTACATCGGGACACTTCAGTTCTTAGTCTGTTTAAAGCCTTCCATATAGCATATGGCTGATTACATCCCGCAGCCGGTGCCTCTTTGATGTTCCTCCACCAGGACAAATTTCAAAATTAGGGGTAATGAAATTGTGTGTCTCCAAGTGAATGCCGGGGATGCTACCTTCAAAAGGCCATGACCGAATTCATTCCCATTCCTTTCCCCGTCTCTAAAGACCACGTTGTTAGAGAGACGTTAAAAAAAGTACCTGTTTTAGCGTTCTGACCTTGTATTCGAGAGGACGGCGTTTCCGAGGAGCATCCAGATTTGGGTTTCCAAAATCACTCCAGGTGAATGCCGGGATGCTTCCTTCAAAAGGCCATTCCTTGCCCCCCATCCTTTCCCGTCTCTAAAGACCTCGCTGTTAACATAAATTCCGTTCATCAAAGCAGGCAGACATTAAAAATTAATTCACCGACGAACAGACTGGAAACAATCTCACTTTTTCACATCATGATGGACTCATTATGAACAATATAATATAACTCACGAGTGTCACCTACAGACCGTGTATTTTAAAGGATGTATTAAATTATGTGTAATGAAACACAGACACTTTTTGGACTCAAAGAGGCATTGAAGGGGTTTACTGATGGATGTAAGTATAACCTCGATTGGTTGAGAGCCTCTAAACTAAAGCAAAGTTGTCGATTTGAAACCAGACTCGTAATTGTTGCCATCCAGGTCAAACCTTTGTCGTTTGTCTATCCAGGCCAATCTATGTATCAATTCTGTTATGCTTTCGTAAGCAATCACAAATTGAGTGTCCTTAGCTGTACTTTGTCTAAAATTCCAATAAATCCCTTGTGACACATCAGTGATTGACAACTTTAACTGTATTTTACAGTACAGCACTTATGTTCCAGGAACGAAATACCGTCTGTTAATCTTACTAATTTCACACCTGTGGAATCTAAGTACGCCAGTCCTATGTGATAAAAAAAATCGAGTCACGCTAAGCACAGAACATGCCTGAGACCATCGCCTGTGGAGATATAGAAGATTTACACACTCCCTTATAGAAGAAATCCAGTGCACTATTCCTAATTCTTTCACCAAGATCCACCTCTAGCCTCATC
Organism: Vandiemenella viatica; assembly: GCA_031002005.1. Lineage (NCBI taxonomy): Eukaryota > Metazoa > Arthropoda > Insecta > Orthoptera > Morabidae > Vandiemenella > Vandiemenella viatica. Next base: position 83,514,946 of record CM061919.1, on the reverse strand, counting down.
GCCAACGTACCCACAGCACTTCCCAAAACCTACTTCTGTTTTCCAATGATTCCCACCCCAATCCCTGATCAGTTACCTTTTTTTTTTTCGTGCGTTAAAGTAAACCAAAAATTCGCAGAGTCTTCTGCTAATCAGTAGCCAGGTACCAAAATGTCCATTTAAGGTCGTTCTACTGCAGTTTTCCAGGAAAATTCTCCCCTTTTCCAGGAAATTATTTTTCAATAAATCAGGACCCAGGGGAGTTCTCCATTCGGTTTAAAATGTTCCCATCTAACGCCAACCTTCGGATTCAGGACCAAGTGTGACATTTGTTTATAATTGCATGCTTCATCCAACTAACCACGATAAAAGTGACATAATGCCCTTAGCTAACTTGGTCATCAAACAGACATCATAACCCACATTTCCATAGAAGACCCCCACACATCGACAAGTATCCATAGGTGCAGACACTAGTTCTATTGCGCCGAAGATAGTACCCACGCTTGAATTGTCGTAAATTGTTAGGTCAAAGTGGGTGTTTGGATATTTTATCCACTCAGGCCTCATCATCTAAAGTCTAATGCCAGATTGTGGTCATTGCCAACTTAGGCTCCATACACCACTCAGATTTATTCCTCCAATATCCATTCTAACAGCATTATACACCACATACAGCCCCTGACACTCTTCCAATCTCCCAATGACATCCAGTCCAGTTCCTTTATTAAGGCACTTGTTGAATATTTTCCACTAATAAATCTAGCTGCCATATTTTGCACCTTGCATTTGATGTACTAAAAATATGGACTCCATACTACACTATTTACAAACAATGGTCTGATTGTGGGTTTGTATCCAAGTCCTTCGCTTCTCTGGTACATTCCCTCATCACCCTCTCTGTTAAATGATTTTTATGTAGTGAAAAACGTGAGAAACACAATTCGTATGCCAACACAACCGGCAGTAAACTGTAAAGAGTACAGTCAAATGGGAGATTGCCTAAGCCCTGAAGCAATGGTTAGAAGCATACGTTGATGGTGAGCATAATTCTATAACCATATAACCGAGCGTGGTGGTGTAACGGATAGCGTTCTGGCCTCGCATTCGAGAGGACGGCGGTTCCGGGCATCCAGATTTGGGTTTCCCCAAATCACTCCAGGTGAATGCCGGGATGCTTCCTTCAAAAGGCCATGGCCGAATTCCTTCCCATTCCTTGCCCCCCATCCTTTCCCGTCTCTAAAGACCACGTTGTTAAAAAGGGACGTTAAAATGTTACAAAAAAAAAAATATAACCATATATTTTAGACTCAAATTAACAGAGGAAGTAGACACACGCACACACTTGTACATACATACAGCGAGGTCGACAGAACTAACATCATGGAAACGATGAAGTGGGGCAGAATTGTCGTTACCACTGATTAACTGGGCAGAACTATCGTTACCAAAATCATCAGACAGACGAGGTATCACAATACTTACACTTACATGCACAAAGAGAGACGCAGATACACATGTACAAGTCTACAGAAAGTTCAGGACAACTACCTGCACCAACCATGGAAACAAAAAAAGTGTTGTAGTACTTTCTTGCCCCCATGACTGGCTGAAAAACAGAACTCTCCTTACATATCATCTGCCTGGCGAGATAGAGGGTGTGCAAAAGATGGCATGTTTTCACCATACACCTAAGTATTTACATCATAAATAGTGTTCATCACACACAATTGATTACATTTACCATCAATACGTTTCCCCCACACTGCAACCCTATCTGCCATTCATTAAGAGTGCCCCAGGTACCATGAGTTACAATAGACATTTGACTATCAGCAGATACCAGAACCCCTCATATTCATACTAGGTCTCAACCACAAATCCATACGTATCCATGCACAAGCTCAAAGAAACAGGAACAGCAAATCATACATCCAGATAAATGAGTTTAAGGAAGGTATCACCATACTTACGCACACAGACACATATATCCATGCCTACAGCGAGCTCAACACAACAACCAGCCCAATCATGGAAAAGAAAAAGTGGGACAGAACCCCCATGGCTCATAACTGACCAAAAAATCATGAGTAACATATGTTCCAGGTACCATACTCTTCACATCAACATCATCTAATTTATCTCACACAACAGACCTCACTACCATCCAGTATCATGTGTGCTAGGTACAAAACTGTTCACATTAGCACCACCACATCTATCCCACACCTTAACCCTTACTGCCATTCAGTAACATTTACCCCAGGTACCACGAGTAGCAGTAGACATCTGGTCATCAGACAGATATCATAACTCCCATATTCATACTAGGTCTCAACCAAAAATCTGTACGTCACCTCACACAAGCAAGGTATCACCACATTTACGAAAAAAACACACAGAGATAGAGACTCATACATACGTTCATTTCCAGGCCTACAGCGATCTCGACTCAACAACTAGCCCAATCATGGCAACGAAAAAGTGGAACAGAACACGCATGACTGGCCAAAAATCATAGAAAGACACACATAAACACATACATACACACTAACATGTCAATGCATTCAAACAGTTCCATTCATCACCACACATAACTGGAGGAAAAAACTGAAGAGTTACAGGATGTGTGAAGTTTGAAATCACAGCCACATCTCTCCCACACCGCAACCCTTTTTTGTCATTTAGTAACATGTGACCCAGGTACCATGAGTTACAATAGACACTTGTCTATCAGACAGTAATATGTGCCTCCATGTACCACGAGTAGCAGTAGACACTTGGTCATCAGACAGATATCATAACTCCCATATTCATACTAGGTCTCACCCACAAATCCATACGTCACCTCACACAAGCATAAGTGCAGGACAAACGAGATAAAGGAATGTATCACCACATTTACGCAAAAAACACACAGAGATAGAGATGCATACACACGTACATTTCCATGCCTACAGCGATCTCGACTCAACAACTAGCCCAATCATGGCAACGAAAAAGTGGAACAGAACACCCATGACTGGCCAAAAATCATAGAAAGACACACACACACTCACATGTCAATGCATTCACACAGTTCCATTCATCACCACACATAACTGGAGGAAAAAACTGAAGAGTTACAGGATGTGTGAAGTTTGAAATCACAGCCACATCTCGCCCACACCGCAACCTTTTCTGTCATTTAGTAATATGTGCCACCCATGTACCACGAGTAGCAGTAGACACTTGGTCATCAGACAGATATCATAACTCCCATATTCATACTAGGTCTCACCCACAAATCCATATATCACCTCACACAAGCATAAGTGCAGGACAAACGAGATAAAGGAATGTATCACCACATTTACGCAAAAAACACACAGAGATAGAGACGCATACACACGTACATTTCCATGCCTACAGCGATCTCGACTCAACAACTAGCCCAATCGAGGCAACGAAAAAGTGAAACAGAACACCCGACTGACAAAAAAATCATCATTAACATGTGTTCCAAGTAACAAACTCCTCACATCAAAATCATATCATTTAACTCACACTACAGACCTCTCTGCCATTGAGTATCGTTGGTAATATGTACAAAGCTAATTTCATAAGTTACCACATACATACAAGTAATTGCAGGAAAGGGTCCCGACACACGACATCCACACTGAGGTGTTAAATGATAGGCAGATGATAGTATGTCTTTCCAATACACCTCAGTGCTCACCACACATACTTGATTTTTTAATGTGCCATCAGTATACCTTGTGGCTGGAACTAAGCTCTTGGCAATGTTTGGCCAAAAGTCATTTGTTAATAGTAGCTCATCAATCACAAATTTTGGGTCAACCTGCCCAAGCGGGCGCGGCGCGAGGTGGCCACCCTTCCTCACAGCGGACGCGTACATCGTGTTTTAGTAGGTCGGTATACCGGCGCATATTACCGCCTCGAGCGCAATGAAATTCCGGTCTTCAGTGCGGTCCTAAAAATGCGGTTACCGGTAATAGGTCCCGGTCGGGAAACTCCGGTAAACCATCGCGGTCCGCGCTTTTAGACCGGCGTATTACGGTATTTCTGTCCGCAGTGGGGAAGGGTGGCCACCTCGCGCCGCGCCGCGCCGCAAGAAAGTACTACAACACTTTTTTTGTTTCCATGGTTGGTGCAGGTAGTTGTCCTGAACTTTCTGTAGACTTGTACATGTGTATCTGCGTCTCTCTTTGTGCATGTAAGTGTAAGTATTGTGATACCTCGTCTGTCTGATGATTTTGGTAACGATAGTTCTGCCCAGTTAATCAGTGGTAACGACAATTCTGCCCCACTTCATCGTTTCCATGATGTTAGTTCTGTCGACCTCGCTGTATGTATGTACAAGTGTGTGCGTGTGTCTACTTCCTCTGTTAATTTGAGTCTAAAATATATGGTTATATTTTTTTTTTTTTGTAACATTTTAACGTCCCTTTTTAACAACGTGGTCTTTAGAGACGGGAAAGGATGGGGGGCAAGGAATGGGAAGGAATTCGGCCATGGCCTTTTGAAGGAAGCATCCCGGCATTCACCTGGAGTGATTTGGGGAAACCCAAATCTGGATGCCCGGAACCGCCGTCCTCTCGAATGCGAGGCCAGAACGCTATCCGTTACACCACCACGCTCGGTTATATGGTTATAGAATTATGCTCACCATCAACGTATGCTTCTAACCATTGCTTCAGGGCTTAGGCAATCTCCCATTTGACTGTACTCTTTACAGTTTACTGCCGGTTGTGTTGGCATACGAATTGTGTTTCTCACGTTTTTCACTACATAAAAATCATTTAACAGAGAGGGTGATGAGGGAATGTACCAGAGAAGCGAAGGACTTGGATACAAACCCACAATCAGACCATTGTTTGTAAATAGTGTAGTATGGAGTCCATATTTTTAGTACATCAAATGCAAGGTGCAAAATATGGCAGCTAGATTTATTAGTGGAAAATATTCAACAAGTGCCTTAATAAAGGAACTGGACTGGATGTCATTGGGAGATTGGAAGAGTGTCAGGGGCTGTATGTGGTGTATAATGCTGTTAGAATGGATATTGGAGGAATAAATCTGAGTGGTGTATGGAGCCTAAGTTGGCAATGACCACAATCTGGCATTAGACTTTAGATGATGAGGCCTGAGTGGATAAAATATCCAAACACCCACTTTGACCTAACAATTTACGACAATTCAAGCGTGGGTACTATCTTCGGCGCAATAGAACTAGTGTCTGCACCTATGGATACTTGTCGATGTGTGGGGGTCTTCTATGGAAATGTGGGTTATGATGTCTGTTTGATGACCAAGTTAGCTAAGGGCATTATGTCACTTTTATCGTGGTTAGTTGGATGAAGCATGCAATTATAAACAAATGTCACACTTGGTCCTGAATCCGAAGGTTGGCGTTAGATGGGAACATTTAAACCGAATGGAGAACTCCCCTGGGTCCTGATTTATTGAAAAATAATTTCCTGGAAAAGGGGAGAATTTTCCTGGAAAACTGCAGTAGAACGACCTTAAATGGACATTTTGGTACCTGGCTACTGATTAGCAGAAGACTCTGCGAATTTTTGGTTTACTTTAACGCACGAAAAAAAAAAAGGTAACTGATCAGGGATTGGGGTGGGAATCATTGGAAAACAGAAGTAGGTTTTGGGAAGTGCTGTGGGTACGTTGGCGATGAGGCTAGAGGTGGATCTTGGTGAAAGAATTAGGAATAGTGCACTGGATTTCTTCTATAAGGGAGTGTGTAAATCTTCTATATCTCCACAGGCGATGGTCTCAGGCATGTTCTGTGCTTAGCGTGACTCGATTTTTTTTATCACATAGGACTGGCGTACTTAGATTCCACAGGTGTGAAATTAGTAAGATTAACAGACGGTATTTCGTTCCTGGAACATAAGTGCTGTACTGTAAAATACAGTTAAAGTTGTCAATCACTGATGTGTCACAAGGGATTTATTGGAATTTTAGACAAAGTACAGCTAAGGACACTCAATTTGTGATTGCTTACGAAAGCATAACAGAATTGATACATAGATTGGCCTGGATAGACAAACGACAAAGGTTTGACCTGGATGGCAACAATTACGAGTCTGGTTTTCAAATCGACAACTTTGCTTTAGTTTAGAGGCTCTCAACCAATCGAGGTTATACTTACATCCATCAGTAAACCCCTTCAATGCCTCTTTGAGTCCAAAAAGTGTCTGTGTTTCATTACACATAATTTAATACATCCTTTAAAATACACGGTCTGTAGGTGACACTCGTGAGTTATATTATATTGTTCATAATGAGTCCATCATGATGTGAAAAAGTGAGATTGTTTCCAGTCTGTTCGTCGGTGAATTAATTTTTAATGTCTGCCTGCTTTGATGAACGGAATTTATGTTAACAGCGAGGTCTTTAGAGACGGGAAAGGATGGGGGGCAAGGAATGGCCTTTTGAAGGAAGCATCCCGGCATTCACCTGGAGTGATTTTGGAAACCCAAATCTGGATGCTCCTCGGAAACGCCGTCCTCTCGAATACAAGGTCAGAACGCTAAAACAGGTACTTTTTTTAACGTCTCTCTAACAACGTGGTCTTTAGAGACGGGGAAAGGAATGGGAATGAATTCGGTCATGGCCTTTTGAAGGTAGCATCCCCGGCATTCACTTGGAGACACACAATTTCATTACCCCTAATTTTGAAATTTGTCCTGGTGGAGGAACATCAAAGAGGCACCGGCTGCGGGATGTAATCAGCCATATGCTATATGGAAGGCTTTAAACAGACTAAGAACTGAAGTGTCCCGATGTAAATATAATATTTAAAAAATGGGGGTACACTAATGACAACGATCTATGTGAATGTGGTGAGCTTCAGAACCCACAACATCTTCTGATATGCAGGAATCTCCCTGAAACCTGCAATATCGACGACCTTTACAGGGCAAACGAGAAGGCCATCAAGATTGCGGAATTCTGGTCACATTCTATATAATTGTGTTTATAGTTAATATTAATTAATTAATGTTATTTGTTTTTTCAACTTGTTATGTCCTGGACACGAGAAATATAAATAAAAATATAAATACCCCTAATTTAATACATCCTTTAAAATACACGGACTGTAGGTGACACTCGTGAGTTATATTATATTGTTCATAATGAAAAAGTGAGTTTGTTTCCCGTCTCTTCGTCGGTGAATTAATTTTTAATGTCTGCCTGCTTCGATGAACGGAATTTATGTTAACAGCGAGGTCTTTAGAGACGGGAAAGGATGGGAAGGAATTCGGCCATGGCCTTTTGAAGGTAGCATCCCCGGCATTCACCTGGGGGAAACCATGGATGCCTGGAACCTCCGTCCTCCCGAATGAGAGGCAAGAACGCTAAATAATTTCATGAAAACAGGTACACATAGAATTTATATCTGGAGTTTATGACTTTTTTTCCCGTTAAAAGGAAACATTTATGCTTTTCGAGGCGTGGAAATTACGTAACTTTGTGGCTTTTCCACAAAACACTTAAACACCGCGGCCGGACTCGAACCGGCGACCTTGCCCCAACACTGCCGAGGTCGTTTTAATGTGGACTTTTTTTGTTTTTAGTAAAATTGCAATGATTTACGCTTAAGTACCGAAGAAAATATTTTACTGTGTGTCGATAGTAGCCAAGATGTTCAGTGCTTGCTTAACAGGACGCTAGGAATACATATTTCGTCACGCTTAGTAAACAGAGATAACAGTCGTTGAAACAGTGTACACATTTCGCAAAGCGCGCCGGAAATAATGCCACCGAACGCCATCTAGCCGCCACCAAATGAACTAGAAATTAAGCCCTTGGGAGATGGTGCCATCTGTGCGGCCGATCTGTGAACTAACGGCGGCCATCTAGGTCACCCCAACGGGGGGCGGCAATCTTGACCGGGCGGTGCGCTCGGCGGCCATCTTGGTCGCTCCAAACGGGGGCGGCCATGTTGTGACGTCACGCGACCGTGCTGCCACCTGGCGGGTGCGCTTGAATCGGCTATCCCCTCCTACTGTTACCTCTGTGAAAGCTTTCATAGTTACGTGTGCAGTTTATTAAGAAGCACTCAGTTACGAGTCTTTCCTTAAGTATGTTATGTCCTGACGCAAGCAGGTAAGAGTCGATGTTATATTTTACGCATAACGCAGTTGTAGGTTCGACTTGTTTAAAATAACTGCAAAAAAATAATTGGAAAAACTAGACTCGAACCGAGGACCACGCGTTTACAAGATTAGATGGTTAGCCACAAGCAAACGGAGCTCATGTTCACAGACGGCTCGTGCAGTGGGTAAACAACCTTACCCTGCCTCGGAAGTCAGTTACATTCAACTGGCATTAGACAATTATCCGAAATAATCTCTTTATAATCGTTTCAATAGTTTTGTAGAACTAAAAACTCTGGATCTTTGAACATTTACACCCACTTCTCGGACCACACACCCCATTATGTGTTGCATTATGGCAACTAATTAGCCACATCAATATATAAATAATAAATATCGTTATAATTTTGCGCTAATTATTTGGAATAAAATGTATAACTGAACCTCATTTTTACTGCGCTTTATTGCAATCTTGTTAATTACAACTTTAACGATATGTTTCACGATCAGAATTTAAGAAAAGTGTAGCTGGAACCGAATTTCGTCCGACTGTGGTATGGTCGGCGATATCTTGGCTAATATTATAGTCAATGCAGGGACAGAAAAATGCGTTACCTGTTTCGAGATCGGTCAATAGCTTTTTACTGAAATGTGGGGAATGATAAATGGACTACCAAGAAGAATCGTCAATGGGCGGGCGGAGTCTTCCTGCTTTGTTCGAGGCTTGACTTAAGGAAATGAATAACAGATGGCGCTGAGTTGAATACGCGCAATGATGCCACATTGTGCGAATTAAGGGACTTAGACTCAGGCGCGGACAGTCAATTTTTTTGCCAAAGAGTGTACCTCTAATTCTTTGTTTTCCATTTACACTCGCAAGCTAGGAGGGAAGCGCGGCCTTGGGGCTTCCTCTCCGCACATTCCTAATAAAGATGCACCTAATAGCCTCCAGTAGGCAGGCGAAACAAAATTTTCCTTATGGTGCTCAATCATGCCTTACCAAACACATGTGAAGCGTCCCGAAAGAGCACCGTTTCTAGATGATTTCAGATGACACTGGAACATACGTGGACTTATATCACCGGAATATATTTTATTCCCCTGCTCTGTACTGAGAATACGTAAACACTAATCCATGACAATCAAGGAAAACTATTTGGTTATGGTGCAACAGCGTGCAGATTGAATGTATATAAACTGCGATCAGAAACATGAGCGTAGTCTACTTATAAGTTTCTCTGCATATGTTTTATTGTCTCACACGTAGAGCTAAAGCAGTTAATCAGCATAGTCTTTCTGAGTTTAACCTAACAATCAAAAAAAAATTGTGATGTATTTCTTAAGGAAAGTGTTTTGTTGCAGTGCGTTTCTTCCGATGGTATGAAGACGACATCCACTAAGCGTGAGGTGTCAACGCTCGATGCTTCTTCATTAATCAACAAAGTTACTGCAGATCTAAAGCAACTGAAAGAACTTGCTGGAAACCAAACACTTGGGAATGACAAAACTGACCTTATGGGTCGAATTAAAGACATTTTGAGTGCGTTCGACATAATATTTGGAGGATAGAGAAAAATTAAAACATAAAGCATGTAAAAGTTACTGTGGGAGTTTTCAGTTATTTTTTATTTCATTCTGTTACCATGTATTCCTCTTAAATGCTTCAATAATTTCATATATGTATATATATATATATATATAATTGTGCGCTCACATCGCAAACTTTGCTACACGCTAAGTTTGTGCATGTTTATAGATTTTTTTTTTCCAGCAAAGATTAATTAATTTTTCAGTAATTGAGTATGAAACCTAAATCAGTACGTCTGGTGCGTAGGAGCATAGCTTTCATCTTGAGATCTCATTTACTTGCAATGCTAAACTGACCAAGACGCATCCTATAAGAGTTGGGACACAAACAGACCAACAGCTGATTTGCGTCAAATGCCTGTTACGATCATTTTGAGCATGGTGGGGAAGCAGTAACACACTGGCCTCGCATTGTAGAGGACGCGGTTTGAATCCCCGATCCAGATTTTGGTTTTCCATGTTTTCCCCAAATCACTCCAGACAAATGCTGGGATTCTTCTTTCAAAAAGTCCATGGCCAAATTCCTTCCACTTTTTTGTCCCCAATCCTATCCCTTCTATAATGTTCTCCACAAAGCGTAAAGCAATAAGAAGAAAAAAGTCCTCATTTTGCTCCCCATGTTTGTAATTTCTATGACTTTAATAAGTTGTCGGGTTAAAAATGGATATGTCACCCAATAGGTTTTTAATTAATCAACATGTTGTCACGAAACTTGTTGTTGTTGTTGTTGTTGGGACTTAAGAGGGCGTCGACGACGGGGTTATTAGCACCCTAACAACAAACGTCTTAACAATGTGGCTTAAAATCTGCAATATTACCGTCTGCATGGCCCACTGTAGGGGGGTTGGCCATACAGACGGCCATATCAATTAAAATCCTAAAATATTGTCTGTAAAGGGGCCATTAAAAATGTTAACTTTACAAACCATATTAGGTTGGCTGAAAAGAGGCCAACCCGATTTAATAACTTAAAACTAATTGTTAAAAAATAACTACGTACATGGATGAGTGGCTGTAAAATGGCCACTCATTGACCTTAAAAACTTAGGCCCCGGCCTTCACAAAAATTTAGGAATAAGACCGGCTAGTACACAATATTTTAAAACTTTAGCCACATTACTAGTGTCATTATTTAAAATAAGGGACAGATCGTTGGTTAGGCCAACGTGTGCCCTTAAATCCGAAAATAAAACACACAATCAGTAAAATTTTACCTACCGTCAAAGGTACGCCACAAGCATCACATTCCGGTGTGTCCTCCCGCTGGAGAAAAAAGCTATGCGTTAGAGAACAGTGCCCTATACGCAGGCGAGTAACAGCATACCAATTTGCAGCTAAGTTTGTCTCAACTCTCCTTATGTTTTACAGGAATTGGAAGAAAAAACTGTTGAAATTAAAACGAATAACAAGAGTTAAATTTGATTAATCGATCGCAATTACCAGTTTGATGTCAGGATAATGATATCTGGAACAATTAAGATGTCATCAGAAACGATACAAACAGCGCAGTTATAACTACTTATGACACATTGTAATATTGAATTGGATAAATCCTTCAACGCGTTATAATTGCTCATCAACTACAAGAAATTGTTCCTAATTACACACTTAGTTGTGGTTCATTAGTGGAAAACGAACTTAAAAAAAATCCACAGACAAATGCTTTGATCAAACAATGTTGCAACTATCTGTCTTCCGGAACGCATAAAGACAGAATTTATGATGTTTCCGAATTCTATTATAAATTGTCTATAAAAATTTAAAATATACTGTATGGAGCCAAGTCCTAGGAATTAAAATATGTTTTAAATTGACATGTTCGTATGAGTTCTTCGGATGTAAATAATTCTACTGCTGTTTTCTACTTTCGTAACCTTCATTCAAATCAGAACAGTGAATTCCATTAGTTTTGTATAAAGTTGTCATAAGAAACAAAATAAAAAAATATGATGGAACAACTCTAAAAAATGAGTTTCATACATTTCATGGACACGCTGTTGAAAACAATCTCGCCAGAACCAGGCACAAACTAGGAGGAAACCTGAATTACCTCCTCTAAAGTCTACAACGTACTGCATTAGTGCCAACTACAGAAATGCTAAATTGTTTGGCAAAACTGTAGTTACCCGATATCTGTTTAATTTAACTGCGAGAAGACATACAGGATGCAAAGTGACAGCTTCAGCTTTTATTTATTCTTTTAAGAAACATTAATCCCCTTTATGTACTCCACATTTAATAGAGGCTTAACAGAATGTACAATATCGTTGATTTGAAAAACTCGTTCCAGATAAACATCTGCTCAAATATACTATTACAAAAAACAAAATGAATTTCTTATATTTGATGTATGTAAATTCCATTATGACAATATCATACTTGAAAAACTTAACACCATTATTTTTTTAAGGTCAGAGGGTTCATTGAATTACGACACGAATTAATTAAAATCTAACATGAATAGTTGTCCTTCAGAAATTTTAGTATCGAACTTTTAATGAAAACAGTTACAACCCACGAAAATAACGAAAAACTTAAAATCCAAAAACAATGAAACAAATAGTTCAACTTTATAAGAATTACATTACAGGCAAGAATATTATTAACGAGACGTGAATTTATCAAATAAGTGATAATCGTTGAAGTTTCCTTAAATTTCGGGGTTTTCAGCAAAGCCATAACAAAGCATGTGCTCTCATCTTCGTGAAATTATCACCGCAGTTGTTATGCGTTTTAAGAAAGACAGATGGTATCGATGCAATTACAGTTTGAGCGTGGCTGGCGGATTTAGATGACACGACTTGCCCATGGTGAGTCCGCATAGGTTAGCTCATTGTATTTTGCGGTTTTGGGATTTGGGTAGGGAGAGATATTTATGAATAATTTAACTACGGTTACGTCTGTAACTCCTTGCAATTAGTGCTGAGAGATGTAGTTAAGTAAGATTTATTGTAGATAACTACAGAAATGGCATTCAGTAAAACGCAGATACACTTCAAAGATATGCTAGATATGCCACAGACACTCAGAGAGTGAATAAATGGTAGATCATTGATCTGAAATATTGGTAGTTGTCTTTCTGAGTCAATTGAGGGTGGAATAGTAATAGAACTCTCCATACGGTGATTACTCCATAACTGATGCACTACTCCTAAAAGTTTTGCTTCACGAACTGACGCCGATACTTTGTTTAATCAGGCTTCCCTGAGGTTGACTCCCATTGGCTGGACAGATACGTGGAACATCCGATCTGTCTCGGCAAATAAAGAAACCCTACAAAAAGTACTAGCCACCCAGAAAATATCTATAGCCGCACTAAGTGAAACCTGGCTCAGAAAAACCGGCATACTTTCAGGGCTAATCGGTCATACAAAAATATCGAACAGACGGTTATGGCGGAGTGGCCCTCCTAAACAAAACCACCCTAGACTTCAGAGCGCTAGACCTAGACCTAGACCTAACCAACATCCTAGAAGCTGTTGCAGTGCTGATGGCGCTCCCAGAGTATAAACTCACAATCATCTCACTATACCGAGCCCCAAGAAGCAAAATAGCGCCACAAGAATGGCATAATCTTTTCAAACAGCTTGAACTTCCATACATGCTCTGTGGAGGCTTCATTGCCCACAGTACCAGTGGGGATGCGAATACGAAGACCAATCGGGAAAAGAAATTAAACAACTACTAGACGAATACAACTTGTTCCCCTCAATGACGGCACGCCCACCCAAAGTTTAAGACCAGGCCTCCGACCATCAGCGGTGGACTTGACGTTAGTATCACCCTACATATCCACAGACTTTCAATGGAGCACCATCCCATATATTCTCAGATCAGACCATCTCGCCATCACCATTTCACATCTTATGGCAAGAGGATCATAACTAATCTACCCAACCAGCAAATGGAACATCAGCAAAGCCAACTGGTGCCGTTGTGCCCAAATCATAGACGCTGAACACAACACCTGCACACAAAACGCTTCTCCAATTGAAAATTATGACAACTTTATTTCCTTAATTAACTTCGCCGCGACTTTAACTATCCCAGTACGTCGCATATATAGTAGGAAGGCTTCAATCGCCTGCCCGTGGTGGACCGCGGAATGTTCCAAAATGATAACTAAAAGAAAATTAGCAGTTAAAAAATACAAACAACATCCCACCAGGGACACTTACAACGAATATGAAAGACTAAACGTACAGGTCAAACGCTTCATCAAACAACAGAAACTTAACAGCTGGAAAACCTATTGCACCAGAATCTCGAAGGACACGCAACCGAACGAAGTATGGACAAGGATACGAAGAATGAAGAAAAAACATCTCCCACTGCAACAATCACATGCAAAGCAGAAGAAATCGCCGCGATATTTGCGCCGCCAATCGTCTCCCTCCCTGACGGAACTTGATAAACCACATCCAGCGACTCCGCTCCCGGATACGACCCTATACATCATATACATTACGCTATAATTCGACAACTCCCCCCCAAAAGCAAAAGTATATTTGATAAAACTGTTCCAAAAACTATGGTCATAAAATAAACTACCGGAAGCATGATCAACGCAAATAACAGTTCCCATTTTAAAACCTGGAAATGACCCCAAACTTCCTACATCATACCATCCAATCGCCCTTTTATCATAAGTCTTTAAAACCGCCGAACGACTTTGGAAAAACCGTATAGAATGGTGGTTAGAACATTGAAGTCAACTCCCCACATCTCAATTCGGATTCCGGATAGGCCGCAGCACAATAGACAACCTAACCATCCATACCTCAGATACTGAACGAACATTCAAGCACCAGGGATTTTTAATGGGTTTGCTCCTAGACATCTCAAGCGTATACGATAACGTCCAGCTTTCTCTCCTCGTGAGAAAACTTCAAGCAAAGGGCATCCCGACTTTCGTTTTAAACGGTATTTACTTAGCTTTTTACCAACGCACAATATACCTCTGACAAAAGAACAACTCACTAGTAGGTCCATATCTCGTTAACCAAAGTATTTCCCTAGGCTCAATTCTTAGCCCCCTACTACACATCATATACACCTGCGATCTGGAGAACAACTTAGGACCCCACATCAAGACCCTACAATTCGCTGATGACTTATTCATCTATATATACGCCATATGGTTCAAGTTGATTCGCAGATGAGTCTCGGAAGCTGTGGAAAAACTCACAACATGGTTACACCATCATGGCCTACATCTAGCCCCTCAAAAATCAAGGACAGTACTATTCACTCGTAGGAAAAATCCTCTCCAGCAAGAACAAATTAAACTGGGACACCTTCCCCGTCCGCGCAACAGTCTAATTTCTCGGAGTAATATTAGACAGCAGGGTCTCCTGGAAACCCCAGGTAGAACACATAACAACTAGAACCAGTGCTACACTCAACATAGTGCGCTCAGTAGCACATACATGGTGGGGAGCAGATCCGGCCACGTGCTCTACAGAACACTAGTAAGACCACATCTCGAACATTGCAGCATCGTCTACGGCAACCCCTCTCAGCAAACTATGCGTAAGTTAGACCAGATATAATTCTGAACATTCCGCATCTGAATCGGGGCAATGAGAACAGCACCTACAAACGCCCGTTTGATCGAGACTGCTGAATTTCCTCTGGATGTTCAACGCCAGCTCCAGGAGGTTAAATATCTACTCCGACGTTATTCTTTTTCCCACCACATCCTACGACAGAAACTTCAAACCTTAAGTAATAGTACCTGTGTGACCGATCTTCGATCGGCATATTTCGATTTCTGTTCAATATCCAAGATTAAAGTAAAAAGGCTTGAAGGGTTCCTAGGCGTTTTAAGGTGCACAGTTAACTAAAGAGAAGCTTAACTAACATCAGTAGGCTTACTGGTACCTGAACCTTCTACGTAATGAGGTTAGAGCCGTTTTCGAGAAACCAAATAAAAAAATTGTTCCTTAAAAAATGGCTACCAAAACTGCCAGACATATTATCCCAACCAGGAGTTACGTGATAACGCTGCCACCAGAATCCTCAGCGTTTTCTGACGTAAATCTTTCCTGTCTCCTGATTTGCTGAAAAAAATGGCAGCAGAAATCCCCTTCCCTACATACTTACCTGAGTAAGGCGATACCTTTTGCTTAGTATGATAAGAAACGGACTTTTGTCGAGAAGCTCAATTATGACTGCTCAATAAAAAGAACCATTCGCAACGGCATCTCAAAAGGCAGTGTTGTCGGCACTCGATAATGTTCTATACACACTCAACGGGACCAATCAATCCATGCAACGACAACTAGTGACAGCACTGAACGGAGAAGACACTGCGATCTATGCAGCCTCTCGCCGTTCGAAATTTGTTACGTGACGCCTCGAAGCAGGACTTCATGATACCGAGAGATAGGCAACACACGGAAGAGTTAAGCCGTTATGCTAAAATGTTGTTACATGCCACGCAGAACGAGACTTGAGCTCTTGGAGTAAAGAGTATTGTGGGTAAACACAGCGAAGTATCTGAGAGTTATTTTGGATAGCAAACTCACGCAGAAGGTATAAGAGTACAGGTGCAGAGTAGACTGGGCAAGCTGTACCAAGTACTTAACCGCTACGGCCTTTAAAACGAGAGATGTGGGCTGGTCCTTTGCAGCAACTATACACCTATACAGACGGCAGAGGAGACAGAACCAGGCATTGAACAGAGTGTTACACTTACCAGTAATATTTCTAACTGCGGAACTACACCCGGCGGCAGAAATTCAAATACTTCTAAAGAGATATATCCAACTAGCGGAAAACTTCTACACACGAGCGGAAGGAAGAGAAAAATTCAAAATAAGCCTCCTTGGACAATACCAGAGAATGGAAGGACGACCATTACGTCTATTAATGTAAGTAGTATAAATACAGGGAAATGAACGTTGCAAAAAATTAAACAAATAAAAGAGCATGTTAGATGCATAATAAAGCCTTCATGAATCAAATTCCCATCCGAGCTTTGCGTTTTCTATGATTTCCCCAAATCACTGTCAGTAAATGCCGGGATGCTATCTTCAAAAGGCCATGGCCGAATTCCTTCCCGCTCCTTGCCCCAGCTCTTTGTCCCCTGTCCTTCCCGCCTCTAATGACCTCGACGTCGACGATCCGTAAGGTCGTAAACAATAAAAAACCCTAACATAAAACGAGATTAAAAAATAATAGTTCCGAGATAACTGAAACTGATGCCAAACAGGCAAATATTACAATTAAAAATTCTCCAGCACAAGGGCGGCACCCACTAATTACTTGTTGAGATTTTTCTTAAATTTGGACCACCCCCTTGGTAAGATTTCGTGCTATCCCCCCCCCCTCTCTCCCTACGAGCGATTGACCTTAATTCTGAAGACTATTTTTTCTAACTCTAGCATTCGGCTTCTGGGCCATACAGCCAGGTCAATGAGATTTGTTGTTATCAAGTATTGACACAAGGACACTACAACACGGACAAGACATTCACAGACACAACACTAAACACCCATGCCCTCGGCCGGACTGGAACCGGCGACCTTTGTTACGCGGAGCTAGCACTCTAGCCCCTACGCTACCGAGGCCGGCAATCTACGTATGTTACAATTTCATTTGTTTTTGTCTAAGTGGATACATTCAAATATTGAGGAAAATTTTTAAAATGGGAATTTATAAATCATTGTATTGATTGATTACCTTTTTTTTACTGAAATCAGCCTTTCGACTGGTTTGATGCAATCCTCCATCCCTTCCTATCTTGTGCCAACCTCTTCATCTCTACATATCCCTTACAACCACGTCCTCAGTTAACTGCTTCATATATTCTAATCTTTGTCTTCCTCTGCAGTTCTTACCTTCGACTGTTCCCTCCACTAACAAATTAACCAATCCAGCATGTCTCAAAATATGACCTACCAGCCTGTCTCTTCTTTCTGTAAGTTTCTTGCACAAGCTTATTTCCTCGCTCATCATTTCCAAAACTCGTTCATTTTGTACTTTGTCTGTCCACTTAATTTTTAGCATTCTTCTGTAGCATCACATTTCAAATCCTTCAATTTTCTATCTTTCTGATATTCGTGAGTCGCTACCATAAAGTGCTGTGCTGCACACATAGAATTTGAAAATTTTATTTCTCATTCCTAGAAACTAAAAGATTTCTCTTTTTCATGAAGGCTCTTTTTGCTAGTACTATTCTGCTTTTAACGTCATTCCTGCTTCGGCTGTCGGTTGTAATTTTGCTATCCAAGTAACAGAATTCACCTACATCTCCTATTGCATCCGATCCAATTTTTGTATTTAATCCACTGTGATTGGTATCATTTCTGATACGTTTACTCACTTTTGTATTGCTATGATTTATATTCAGTCCAAATTCTTCCTTCAGTATTTGGTTCACGCCATTCAGTAACTTCTCATTGTCTTCAGCCTGTTCTGGTAACAAGACAATGTCAACGGTAAATCGTAGCATACTGATTTTTTCCCCTTGAACACTTATACCACATGAAAATTTTCTTTGACTTTCTTTATTGCTTCCTCTACATACAAGTTGAATATTAATGGGGATAGACTACAACCACGTCTCACTATCTTTTAAACTGATTCATATCTCTCATAGTTCTCCACTTTTAGCCACTCGATTCTTACATAGTTAGAAAGTATTCTTCTATCTCGATATTTTAGACCTGATTTCTTTAAAATTTTGAATATGTTGTCCAACTTAACATTATCAAATACTTTCTTCTAAATCAACAAATGCCATACAAGTATGTTTTATTGTCTTCATCCGCCCCTCAAGTATTAATCTTAAAGCCAGAATTGCTTCCATTGTATCTCGATTTTTCCTAAACCCAAACTGATCTTCACCTACAATCTCTTCTACTGCTCTTTCCATTCTTCTATATATTATTCTGGTCACCAATAACAATATGTAAAAACTTATAATTTGGTCATTATAACTGAAACCAGCTTATTGCGGAAACACATGATTTCAAAAGGTACGTGGATCCTATTCTTAACCTTCATGCTTCTAACTATACTTATAAAATTTTTATCTACTATGAGTACCGTTTTAAATTTTTCTTTGGATTATATTTGAATTCTTAATAACTGCTCAAGTACTTGTTCCCCTTTATCCTTTAGTTTTACGGGTGATAAACGTGGTTTGTTGCTTATGATATAAACTGAATGACATCCATAAACCTTATTACAGGCTGCAATAGCAATACTATTTGAAATAGACTTAGTAATATACAATTTGTGATTATTTGTTTAGAAAGAAACAACGGCCTTTGGTACATTAATTGTTAATTTTTGTAGGTTGAAAGCATCGTATCTCCTTTCAGATATCTTTTTTATCAACGTTCTTTCGTCTTTCCACAGTCACGCATTAACTGAATTTAATGATTAGAGCCACTAGGAGTATTAATTTACTGCAATTCAAATGAAGTTAATCAAAACTCACAATAAAACAGTACCCATGAAAACTCTGTCCATTTGAGATAATAAAATTATTAGTTGGGACCACTATTAATAAGCTAATGATCATAAATCAACTTTTCTTTTCAATGTGTGTATGCATTTTGATTAACGGGATAAACTGCTTGTTGGGTTATAACAGAATTTCGTTTAATGTACAACCCTTGGTCTCGAGGGTAAAATGGGGTACGTTTCATGTTGATGACTAAACAAAGCGAGAGACAAAAACGAGATAGTATTCAGTTTAATGCGATTCACTCAAAAACTAGTGGTCGGAATATGAAGCGATTTTGATTTGTATGCAGCATATATGGGCAACCCTTGGCTCCCGGGCTGGATCCGGTCCTCCACCAACTTCAGTCCGACCCGCGAGAAATTCAGAAATTTCAAATAACGCTTAAAACTCAAGTCTCCCATTAATTTTCATTTGATTAATCTATCTGTTTTTGTTAATTTGCATTTTTTATGTTTGATTATCCTATTGTAATTCTAGTAAATAAAAAAATTGTTAATTTTTATCGCCTTTTTATTCACTGCTTTCTACTTCTTTCTTACCTACTGCCCGCGACCTGATTAAGTCCGGCCCGTGACCTGATTAACTCCCGAAATTACGCCCTCAGCTAAGCAAAGGTTGCCCATACCTGGTATACAGCGTTCAGCGGGTAAAATAGGGTTTAAAAAATGAGAAAATTTTCGTTGAACGCGATTCAAACAAAAACTACTGGTCACTTTTTGATGGGTTTTCAGTTACTGTATAGCCTGTCATCCCGCGGACAAATTAGTGTATGTTTCATATTAGTGTTACGTCAAAAAATGAAAAACTAAGGATTTTTTTTCGTTGCACGCAATTCATACAAATACTACTGGTTGTATATCAATGGAATTTCGATTAAATGTAATCAACGGGTACAATATTACGTTGCAATTTAATGTGACACAATAAAGTGATATATTAAGATAATTATCTGATAAACTCAAATCAGATAACTCAATACACAAACAAATTAGAAGCCAAAACATACAAACATATCCCTTAAATCTGACATATATGAACTGACATGTCAAGATTGTTGTGCAGTTTACATGGGCCAAATAAGAACACAATTCCAGACAATATATAAAGAACACTTAAGAGTACTGAAATATTCTAATCTCTCAACATTTTCTGAACCCCTCTCAGACAGTGACACTTCCTCAACAACCACAAATAGAGACATCAAATCTTAACAACTGATAACACAAAACATAATATTATAATTTTCCAAGAACACATACACAAATATGAATTCAAATTTCAAAATCACCGCTAATAATGCACACGACATCGTTTCACCCATATAAAACAGCTATAACGGGTGTTTCCAAACTCTTTTACAGGTTTAGAAATTTGTGTCACGACACCCTTGTCAAAATGTGTGTGAAATGACACTAGTAGGGCATAGAAATTAAAAGAATTTTCTCCCAAGGAATAATATATTATAATCAATGTGATAGTGGACTCGAGTCTCCAATCTTGCTGTATGGTGGTTAAATGTCAATATCTATGGGGGAATTGGAGATATGGTGGTTGACCTACGGCATTTTCCCATTTCTTCCAAAGACGTTTGTGAACCTGTCTTTCACCTTGCAATCAGAACTACCAAGCGCAGGACAGTGGCGTTTGTGTGTGGTAGTAGCCTGGAATCTTCCATTGTGCATTGGTGATAGCATATCGGCAGCTGTGGAAGTGTGGTAGATATGGTGGTTGAAAGAGGTCGACCTGATATAAAAATAGACATTAGTGTTTCTTTATTTCACTCTGCCCAGCGCAGTCAACTGGGTTTGTGTATGGTAGTAGACTTGTGTCTCCCCACGTGCACCATGGTGGTTACATGTAGGTAGCTAGGGGAGTATGCGAGATATAGTGTTTTAAATTGGTCGACGGAGAGCATTTTCATATTTCGACCAAAGACTTGTATGTCCTTATATTTAAATCGGCAGTCCAAAATACCTAGCGCAGTCCACTACCGTTTGTGTGTTTTAGAAGACAATTACAGACAAAATATAAAGAACACTTAAGAGTACTGAAATATTCAAATCACTCAACATTTTCTGAACCACTCTCTGACAGTGTGCATTTTTGGTGTTTGTACGTCGGAAGCTATGGGGAAATGGGAGATTTGGTGGTTGAAATTGATCGGTTGAAAATGATCAACCGAGGGTATTTTGTTATTTCGACGGTTGGGTGAACGGTTAATACTCTGGCCTCGCATCCGGGAGGACGCCGCACAGTGTGTTATTTTCCAAATCTAGAGGGACAAAAGTCAATTTTGACACTAGTCTACAAAGGCAAAATAGTTATTTATATTTAAAGTAGACAAACTACATTATTAGGAACAAAGGTTTATTTTACGCGTATCTGCGCCTAACAATAGAAAAAATAATTTGAACAATGGGCTTCCTGTGACCCACCGATAAGTGCTCCATTCGGCCGCGCCATTCGACTGAGTTTGGTCGATGATTACGCTGTGTTTCTGTGTGGTATTAGGAATTTGTGTGTTGCTATTGCGTTTGGTGAGTTTCAAGATAAGTTTAAGCATGATTTTTCCGTAATACGTTTTAAAACTGAATACTGAGCATCATTAAAACAGAGCGAGATTATTTCTGATAAAGAAAAACTACTGAGCCAGTTTCATTTTGAGTTTTAGTTTATTATACCAAATTATACCAATCTATTCTTATATTTATTTGAAAGAGCTGCTTATTAACTACAAGAATTACCTTTATTTGTTTGCGACACCCATACAACTTTTCTTCATTTTCAGAAAAAATTTCGCATAGAGAATTTTTCAACGTATGGTTTGCTAACGCAAAACAATCAAGGATAGATGGTTTGTTACAGTTTGTATTGCAGTAACTAGGTGACCCATTGTTTTCAGATGACATTATAATGAGTTTTAAAGCTACTATCAGAATTGATTCCCTAAAAATTGAGCAAAGATGGTCTAAAATGGGAAGACACACAGACCGCTTCCTAAACACATATTCTAAGTGGTTAGAAATATTAATGCCTCTTCTAGGTGAATGAAGACAAAGCTCTTTCACGATTGCTGCAGAATTTCGTTTTCCTGACTTGCAAAGCAGCACTTCGGTTGGCATCGAAATTTCTCTTGGCTTGCCGTTTCAGGGAGATGCTTGATTCGTAGTCTTTTTGCTTTAATACTTGAACTCTCAAAGTATTTTTGTGGTCTGCCATATATGCCCGAACTCATCCCAGGAAGTGCAGTTTCGGTGACAATATCAGGTAATGAAACGTTTCATTCTAACCACTTAGAATATGTGTTTAGGAAGCGGTCTCTATGTCTTCCCGTTTAAGACCATCTTAGCTCAATTTTTAGAAAATCAATTCTGATGGTAGCTTTTAAACTCATTACAATGTTATTTGAAAACGATGTGTCACTTAGTTACTGCAATACAAACTGTAACAAACCATCTATCCTTGATTGTTTTGCGTTAGCAAACCATACGTTGAAAAATTCTGTACGCTAAATTTGTGCGCAAACAAATGAAGGTAATTCTTGTAGTTAATAAGTAGTTCTTTCAAATAAATATAGAAATAGATTGGTATAATGTGGTATAATAAACTAAAAGTCAAAATGAAACTGGATCAGTAGTTTTTCTTTATCAGAAATAATCTCGCTCTGTTTTAATGATGCTCATGATTCAGTTTTAAAACGTATTACGGAAAAATCATGCTTAAACTTATCTTGAAACTCACCAAACGCAATAGCAACACACAAATTCCTAATACCACACAGAAACGCAGCGTAATCATCGACCAAACTCAGTCGAATGGCGTGGCCGAATGGAGCACTTGATCGGTGGGTCACAGGAAACCCATTGTTCAAATTATTTTTTCTATTGTTAGGCGCAGATACGCGTAAAATAAACCTTTGTTCCTAATAATATAGTTTGTCTACTTTAAATATAAATAACTATTTTGCCTTTGTAGACTAGTGTCAAAATTGACTTTTGTCCCTCTAGATTTGGAAAATAACACACTGTGCGCCGGTTCGAATCTCTGTCCGGGCATCCAGATTTGGGTTTTCCATGGTTTCCCAAAATCACTCCAGGCGAATTCCCGGATGCTACCGTCAAAAAGGACATGGCCGAATACCTTCCCGTTCCTTACGCGAGTCCCATCCCGCCTCTAATGTCCTCGTAAAGCCGTAAGTAAAAAAAAAAAAAAAGCTATTTCTACCAAAGATGTGTCTGTCTTTATATTTCACTTAGCAAACACAAATACATAACACATCACTGGTATTTGAGTGTGGTAGTGGCCTCGAGTCTCCCATCCTGCACTATTGTGGTAAGGGAGCGTGCAAAAACTACGTGGCTCGGTCCAGGGGTGGGGGGGAGGGGTTGGAGGCTACGTGGGGGGAGGGCGGTGTTTCGAGCCAGGCCACGTAGCTTTCCTTTCACAACATTTTTCACAGTTAAAATTAGGAATAGAACTCGCAACAGCATGTGAATATTAATTTCCTTCAGTTAATTATCTCCGTAAGTAATTTAAAATAGTCTGGCAAGAGAAAACAGTACAAAATGTCTTCTGGAATAAAAAGGGAAAAAAACTACGTGCTACGTGGGAGGGGGGGGGGGGGTTGAGGCAAATGCCACGTAGGGGGGCATCCACAAATTACGTGAGGTGTTTTTCCGGATTTCTGGACCCCCCCCTCCCCCTTGGTGAGATTTCGTGAGATCTGGCCGGACCCCCCCCCCCCCCCCCTCTGGTGAGATCAGATCCGTGAGAACCCCCCCCCTACAAATCGCACTCGAAACTTTTGTAGACTTTTTTTTTTTTTTTTTTTTAGGTCACACCGTAACTTTTTCACGAAATACCCTCCTAAAATCGACTTAGGCGCAAATTGTAGACCTTTTTTTTTGGCTCTACTATCCCCAAATTTTTCGCAAAATCTCACGTGAGATTTCCGTAGACCCCCCCCCTCCCCCCTGGTGAGATTTGGTGAGATTTCGCCGGACCCCCCCCCCCCCTATTTCACCTCACGTAATTTATGAACGCCCCCTAGGGCTACCTGGGGGGGGGGTTCAAAGGTGCCCAAAATGGAGCTACGTGGTTTATGCACGCTCCCTAAGATGTCGGTAGCCGTAGGGGTTGTGGGAGATATTATTACGTTCTTCGGTGTTTTAATTTATATATTGATTAATTAAAAAGTCCACCAAAAAGGTAATGTTGAAGATTGGTTTATTCATTTCAAAACAAAGTCAGCGATATTCACATACATAGATACAATACACAGATGCACTTCTGAACAGTCGCAAAGATAATCTCTGCAACACTGAATACTGAATGAAGTCAACTAACTAACTAACTGCTCTGTCCAGCCGATCTGTTTATATAGTCTCTATCGAAATTACGAGAATTCTTCAAAGGCATCCGCCCGATATTTCTCGATCATTAACAATCACTCAAACAATCAAACATATTAAAAACAATCGGAATTAATACAAAATTAATTAACAACATTACAAAATGATCAGAAATGGTAATTAGAGATACTTAAATACAAAATTATTTGCAGAAATCATCTCAAACTGTAGAAAATTGTCCTGTAGACATCATAACTTGCATTAATACATGGAATTACAAACATTTAAGAAATTCTCTTGCACCATTCAGTTCCTAAACATATTAAATGGACTTTAAATAATTTTCTTACATAAAACAAAGTCTATATACACTGATTTACAAGATATTACAAAACAAACATACCAGATCATATTCAAGCAAACTTTAGCTCACTACAAATATTTCATACAGTACAATACTATTATAAATTCAGGTATGAGGGCTGTTACAATATGGTGGTTTAAAGTTGTCCATCTAGGGCATTACCCTAATTCGACAAAAGAAATATGTGTCCCTATATTTAACTTTGTAGCCATAAATACTCTGCGCAAATCACTTCTGTTTGTGTGTGGTATTAGCTTTGAGTCACTCATCGTGCACCATGGTGGTTGCATGTTGGTTACCATTCAATCAAAATTCTTTTCAAACACGAAAGAAGTCGTGGGCAGCTGCTAGTTACATACGAATATAAGTTGCAAACAACACGCTGGTTGACGACACAGGTGATCAACTATTACACTTCATGACTGAAATGTAAACGTAAGTTGCACTATGACACCCATATGTAAGAGTAATTGTATATATTTAAACATTTTAATTCGAGATTTAAAAAGCCCGTAACATATTACAAAAAACAGTATAGCTGAAAATACCTAGAGAACATACGAAAATCTTATGAGAATAAATAAAATCCGACAACAGTTGCATTGGCGCATTTATTAAACAACTAGTGTAAGCCCGTGACTTGTTTTTTGCGTATCGTCACGGGTCTAGAATAGTTCCAGTTTTTACGATGAAAGATATGACAGGTTGATCTGATCTGGCCACATATAAGCTTGACCTGTGTTTCACTCTTAGGATGAAAAAAATCTCTTGAGCTTGAAGAACTCAGAAGCATTAATAGAGGTAGTTATTAAACACGGACAGGAACGATCTCGCTAGCGTGTAACAGTTTCAAAGGTCATATACTCGAACTTGCTTAAATACGAACTTGAGTTGTATTTGACCCTTAAAGTTCACTCTGCAAAATTAAAAAAAAAAAAAAAAATCCTGTTTGCTACGAATGCATCACGTTGTTTATTATTGAAATTGGCCAAACACTCATAATTTAAACATTGGTCATAGTATCTGACTTAGTATAGACTTAATACACATTTCAAATCCACAGAAATAAGTTGTCAGAATAGTCGATTCGGTGACACATTTGGTCTGATGTCCACTTAAAGTAACCTAATAACTCACATACAGCGAACATGATTAAAGGCCAATAACGGAAGTTGTCAGTAAAATGTCTCAAAAGCAAATAAACCGTAATGCATAACAACATTACTGAAACTTGTAATTAAACTGAAATTTATCCTAAGCCGAAACGATAATTGGCATTCGTGGTTACTGCAGAGACTATGCGTAATTTAATTTTGTTTTAAAGTTTTTTAAGTTGCTTTAATTAGTAACATGTTATCGAAAAGCAGATCCACGTTTTTTCAGCCGCAAAATTTATTAAAATTTTTTAAGCTATGAAACGCTGTTAAAAGCAAACTTAATGAATGTATTATGCCAATTAATATGGTAGCAGTTGCTTATTTATTAAATTGTAGACATAACCACGAATTCCTTCTAATGGTAACTCTGGTCGCTGTTTTGTGAGGGAAGGCTGACACGTGACAGCGTTCTCCAGCCAATAGCTATAGAGGTGAGTGGGAGACCTTACGAAATTATATAGTAGATAATTTATTATCATCACAAAGGTATCGAAGAAATTTAAGTTACTTTTGAAAATTTGTAGTTACCACTATGGCTTTTAAAACGTGTTAAATTAGGAAACAGCTTATTTATGATATGAAACTTTATGGCTCAGTGGTTAAGGTGACTAAATGGGGATCGAAGGGTCCCCGGTTCGAATCCCATTCTCGGTGAGGATTTTCATAGGACCTTACACCAACTATGGCACAGATTGTTGTGTAATGTGAAGTACACCAGAACGCTTCCGTGGTTCGAATTCCACGTTAAACTGTAGGTCCCTTGTACCTGGTAGTGATTACGGGTTAGGTTTAGGAGGCTACGACAGTGGCGGAATGCGCAACAATAGAAACCCTGTCATCAGATCATTAGGACCACACGGAATTATTATTATAGTAACAATCGAGACTACGGAGATAGATACCCGTTTAGCTGTCATCTTTCACCATTTCCATTAGACTAACTTCAGTTCTGTGCCTTCGTATATTTTGGAAGTAAATTCCAATATCGAGGTTGTTGGCTAGAAGAATAAGTGAGTATGACAGATGCCAAGGAGCAAAATCATCACCAAAAGCACAGTGTGGTGTCATGAAGGAAATTCTGCCATCAGGAGTAATCGAGTTTGTAACTGTTGAATTATATGAATCTTTGCCAGAGGCAATGAAGGAGAGAGTAGGATTCCATATTTCTTGACGAATTTAGGAAAAAAAAAGGTTTTGATCTCTATCATGGACCATTCTTATTTAAAGTTAAAGCACATCCGGATTAGACAATCCGTGGATAAAAGACCAAGGAAAGACTGAAGAAAGAACAGGTGTTAAATTCAAGACCGTGTTTCAGGTAGTATAAAATTAACGTTAACATAAAGAAATATTGAGGAAGTTGGTAGAGTTCAGTATTGTGTCTTGTCAGAATCATTTGTTTAACTAACTGGTGCCCACGGCTTCGTCCCTGTATGTAAAGAATTTTGATTGACAGCTACCGACAGGTAACCACCGTTGTGCGCGATGGGCACTTGAGGTTAATACCACACAAAAACATCAGTGATCTGCGCAGGGTATTTAAACATCAAAGTGAAATATAGGGACACACACGTGTTTGGTCGAAATATGAAAACGGCCACCGTCGACAAATTTCAACTACCTTATCTCCCACTCACCAACAGCTACCGAAATTCGGCCAACGTTTTGAACGATCGGTGAAGGTATGCTAATATCTTCCACACCTCATAGCTACCAACAAGACACCACCATGGTGCACGCTGGGAGACTAAAGCAACACACAATCACCAGTGGACTGAGCTCGGTCGTTTTGGCTATGGAGTGAAAAATGGGGATGCATGTCTATTTCTATACCAGGTACCCCACTTTCAACCAGCTCATTTCCACAGCTACCCACATGGAATCATCATATTGCACGGTGAAAACTTCAGGCTACTTCCACACGCAAACTCCCGTGGTGTGCACTGGTAGTTCTGGCTGCAAGTTGAAATATAGGAACACACACGTCTTTGGTACCAAATGGAAAATGCCCTACGTCGACTAAAATCAACCACCATATCTCCCACATCCCCATAGCTACTGACATCTAACCAGCATAGCGCACGATGGGAGAGTCGATGCTAATAACTCACACAAATACCAGTGATTTGCGCTATGTAGTTATGGCTGCAAAGTGAAACATACGGACACATACGTCTTCGGTAGAAATCCCAAAATATCCTCGATCGACCACTTTCAACCACCATATCTCCCACAACCCCACAGTTCCACAAATTCGAACAAAGTTGTGCACGATCGGTAAATGTATGTATTACCCACACAAACACAAGTGATCTGCACTGGATACTTTTGGCTAAAAAATAATACATAGCGAACTATGGGAGACTCGATGCTAATACCACACACAAATACCAGTGATTTGCGATATGTAGTTATGGCTGCAAAGTGAAACATACGGACACATATGTCTTCGGTAGAAATCCCAAAATATCCTCGATCGACCACTTTCAACCACCATATCTCCCACAACCCCACAGTTCCACAAATTCGAACAAAGTTGTGCACGATCGGTAAATGTATGTATTACCCACACAAACACAAGTGATCTGCACTGGATACTTTTGGCTAAAAAATAATACATAGCGAACTATGGGAGACTCGATGCTAATACCACACACAAATACCAGTGATTTGCGATATGTAGTTATGGCTGCAAAGTGAAACATACATACACATAAGTCTTCGGTAGAAATGCCAAAATATCCTCGATCGACAACTTTCAACCACCATATCTCGCACAACCCCACAGTTCCAAAAATTCGATCAAAGTTGTGCACGATCGGTAAATGTATGTATTATCCACACAAACACAAGTGATCTGCACTGGATACTTTTGGCTAAAAAGTAATACATAGTGTAATAAAACACAATTTTGGGTGCTCAGAAAAAAAAAAGGGAGGGGGGAATTAATATTAATTCTGAAATAATTCCTGAAAATGGAAACTTACATATATGATAATGATGTTAAAAGGGGATCTAATAGGTTACTAACTAGAACCATGAATTTCAGACACAAAATAAAACCTCATTTATTGAGTCTTATGGCCATACAAGGTCGGGTAGTAATTAACGTTACGTTAAACACAATTAGATCAGCAAAAACAAGCAATACCCGACGTTTACAATTCGCCGGAGTAAGCAAACAAAACTGAATGAAATATCTCAAACAAGTAATGAAAACAGCAAAGTTAACATTGAAATAACATGGCAACACAGGCCATCAAATTGAAGCTAACATTTTACTGTACAAAGGAAAATCCCAGGGGGCGCCGTATAAAGTGAATGAAAAGCATCAAAATTGAATTAACAAACAGCAAGATGCTTGAAAAAAAAATTGAATCGAAATATAAATTCAGCTAGCTCAGAATTTAAGTGACGGGAGCAGAGTCTTAACCCAGGCGTCGCTTAAGGGCACATAAGTCTGTTAAAATCCACTGAATAGTGACCGTCGTTTCTGGTACATTACCATAGAATCATCGCCGTGATGGTGAGCGACAAACACAATGCCACTGCAGCAATGGAAGCTAAATAAGCGGCTACGACCGCGTTATTAGCATAACTTCCGAATAATGGCAAGAACGCCACTCAACATCTCGCTTTCCCAAAGCAAGAAATGATCAACCACAATGATCATCAGAGAGCGTGCCGGCTGGCACGTCTATTCACCAGCTCGTCTTTGACCTAAGTCACGTCCGTTCATCAGCTCGTCTTGGACAGAAGTGATGTCTAAAATGGCTCCTTCTTCTTCCTCGGCTAGTTGCTCGCCACATGTAAAAGAACTCCACGGAATTAGTATTGTAGACCCCAATAAATGTTCAGGATTGGCTATCTACACATTTCCGTCGTCACGTGTTTAATATCATGCGTCGCATTCGCCGTCTTCTTCGCGCGTTTCCTACGTGGCCTTCGGGGTAGTAGCGGGGTAGGGATAGGTCACCGCCCGATTTCGAACGGGACTCAAGCCGGGCTGTCCCGGCGCCATCGAGTCGCCTCGCCTGCTCCATTGTTCCTCTCTCAACCGCCGAAATGGCAGTTTCTAGCCTTCGATATTCAACCCTTCTGAGCCATGCGTTTACAGAAAAATTGATTTACAATAAAATATACCTTTGGCCGCCCTGGTTTTAAACATACATTTAACCTATCCAGACAACCCTCATTATTTACAATTAATTACACGTTGCAAGACTAAATAATTAATAAATTTGAATATAACAAAAAAAAAAGAATTATGAATATAATTAATAATAATTTAATTATATTCATTGTGGGTGACGCTGTCACACCACAATATACCTGCTACCCAATCAAAGATAAAATTATGCCAATAATTTTATTTGAACTATTCTAACCA
>CM061919.1:83423439-83483514 GCA_031002005.1 Vandiemenella viatica | reverse complement strand
CTTCAAAAGGCCATGGCCGAATTCCTTCCCATCCCTCTCTAAAGACCTCGCTGTTAACATAAATTCCGTTCATCGAAGCAGGCAGACATTAAAAATTAATTCACCGACGAAGAGACGGGAAACAAACTCACTTTTTCATTATGAACAATATAATATAACTCACGAGTGTCACCTACAGTCCGTGTATTTTAAAGGATGTATTAAATTAGGGGTATTTATATTTTTATTTATATTTCTCGTGTCCAGGACATAACAGTTGAAAAAACAAATAACATTAATTAATTAATATTAACTATAAACACAATTATATAGAATGTGACCAGAATTCCGCAATCTTGATGGCCTTCTCGTTTGCCCTGTAAAGGTCGTCGATATTGCAGGTTTCAGGAGATTCCTGCATATCAGAAGATGTTGTGGGTTCTGAAGCTCACCACATTCACATAGATCGTTGTCATTAGTTACCCCCATTTTTTAAATATTATATTTACATCGGGACACTTCAGTTCTTAGTCTGTTTAAAGCCTTCCATATAGCATATGGCTGATTACATCCCGCAGCCGGTGCCTCTTTGATGTTCCTCCACCAGGACAAATTTCAAAATTAGGGGTAATGAAATTGTGTGTCTCCAAGTGAATGCCGGGGATGCTACCTTCAAAAGGCCATGACCGAATTCATTCCCATTCCTTTCCCGTCTCTAAAGACCACGTTGTTAGAGAGACGTTAAAAAAAGTACCTGTTTTAGCGTTCTGACCTTGTATTCGAGAGGACGGCGTTTCCGAGGAGCATCCAGATTTGGGTTTCCAAAATCACTCCAGGTGAATGCCGGGATGCTTCCTTCAAAAGGCCATTCCTTGCCCCCCATCCTTTCCCGTCTCTAAAGACCTCGCTGTTAACATAAATTCCGTTCATCAAAGCAGGCAGACATTAAAATTAATTCACCGACGAACAGACTGGAAACAATCTCACTTTTTCACATCATGATGGACTCATTATGAACAATATAATATAACTCACGAGTGTCACCTACAGACCGTGTATTTTAAAGGATGTATTAAATTATGTGTAATGAAACACAGACACTTTTTGGACTCAAAGAGGCATTGAAGGGGTTTACTGATGGATGTAAGTATAACCTCGATTGGTTGAGAGCCTCTAAACTAAAGCAAAGTTGTCGATTTGAAAACCAGACTCGTAATTGTTGCCATCCAGGTCAAACCTTTGTCGTTTGTCTATCCAGGCCAATCTATGTATCAATTCTGTTATGCTTTCGTAAGCAATCACAATTGAGTGTCCTTAGCTGTACTTTGTCTAAAATTCCAATAAATCCCTTGTGACACATCAGTGATTGACAACTTTAACTGTATTTTACAGTACAGCACTTATGTTCCAGGAACGAAATACCGTCTGTTAATCTTACTAATTTCACACCTGTGGAATCTAAGTACGCCAGTCCTATGTGATAAAAAAAATCGAGTCACGCTAAGCACAGAACATGCCTGAGACCATCGCCTGTGGAGATATAGAAGATTTACACACTCCTTATAGAAGAAATCCAGTGCACTATTCCTAATTCTTTCACCAAGATCCACCTCTAGCCTCATCGCCAACGTACCCACAGCACTTCCCAAAACCTACTTCTGTTTTCCAATGATTCCACCCCAATCCCTGATCAGTTACCTTTTTTTCGTGCGTTAAAGTAAACCAAAAATTCAAAATTCGCAGAGTCTTCTGCTAATCAGTAGCCAGGTACCAAAATGTCCATTTAAGGTCGTTCTACTGCAGTTTTCCAGGAAAATTCTCCCCTTTTCCAGGAAATTATTTTTCAATAAATCAGGACCCAGGGGAGTTCTCCATTCGGTTTAAAATGTTCCCATCTAACGCCAACCTTCGGATTCAGGACCAAGTGTGACATTTGTTTATAATTGCATGCTTCATCCAACTAACCACGATAAAAGTGACATAATGCCCTTAGCTAACTTGGTCATCAAACAGACATCATAACCCACATTTCCATAGAAGACCCCACACATCGACAAGTATCCATAGGTGCAGACACTAGTTCTATTGCGCCGAAGATAGTACCCACGCTTGAATTGTCGTAAATTGTTAGGTCAAAGTGGGTGTTTGGATATTTTATCCACTCAGGCCTCATCATCTAAAGTCTAATGCCAGATTGTGGTCATTGCCAACTTAGGCTCCATACACCACTCAGATTTATTCCTCCAATATCCATTCTAACAGCATTATACACCACATACAGCCCCTGACACTCTTCAATCTCCCAATGACATCCAGTCCAGTTCCTTTATTAAGGCACTTGTTGAATATTTTCCACTAATAAATCTAGCTGCCATATTTTGCACCTTGCATTTGATGTACTAAAAATATGGACTCCATACTACACTATTTACAAACAATGGTCTGATTGTGGGTTTGTATCCAAGTCCTTCGCTTCTCTGGTACATTCCCTCATCACCCTCTCTGTTAAATGATTTTTATGTAGTGAAAAACGTGAGAAACACAATTCGTATGCCAACACAACCGGCAGTAAACTGTAAAGAGTACAGTCAAATGGGAGATTGCCTAAGCCCTGAAGCAATGGTTAGAAGCATACGTTGAT
Organism: Vandiemenella viatica; assembly: GCA_031002005.1. Taxonomy (NCBI): domain Eukaryota; kingdom Metazoa; phylum Arthropoda; class Insecta; order Orthoptera; family Morabidae; genus Vandiemenella; species Vandiemenella viatica. The sequence goes on along the minus strand of CM061919.1, from coordinate 83,480,894 downwards.
GGTGAGCATAATTCTATAACCATATAACCGAGCGTGGTGGTGTAACGGATAGCGTTCTGGCCTCGCATTCGAGAGGACGGCGGTTCCGGGCATCCAGATTTGGGTTTCCCCAAATCACTCCAGGTGAATGCCGGGATGCTTCCTTCAAAAGGCCATGGCCGAATTCCTTCCCATTCCTTGCCCCCCATCCTTTCCGTCTCTAAAGACCACGTTGTTAAAAAGGGACGTTAAAATGTTACAAAAAAAAAAAATATAACCATATATTTTAGACTCAAATTAACAGAGGAAGTAGACACACGCACACACTTGTACATACATACAGCGAGGTCGACAGAACTAACATCATGGAAACGATGAAGTGGGGCAGAATTGTCGTTACCACTGATTAACTGGGCAGAACTATCGTTACCAAATCATCAGACAGACGAGGTATCACAATCTTACACTTACATGCACAAAGAGAGACGCAGATACACATGTACAAGTCTACAGAAAGTTCAGGACAACTACCTGCACCAACCATGGAAACAAAAAAAGTGTTGTAGTACTTTCTTGCGGCGCGGCGCGGCGCGAGTGGCCACCCTTCCCCACTGCGGACAGAAATACCGTAATACGCCGGTCTAAAAGCGCGGACCGCGATGGTTTACCGGAGTTTCCCGACCGGGACCTATTACCGGTAACCGCATTTTTAGGACCGCACTGAAGACCGGAATTTCATTGCGCTCGAGGCGGTAATATGCGCCGGTATACCGACCTACTAAAACACGATGTACGCGTCCGCTGTGAGGAAGGGTGGCCACCTCGCGCCGCGCCCGCTTGGGCAGGTTGACCCAAAATTTGTGATTGATGAGCTACTATTAACAAATGACTTTTGGCCAAACATTGCCAAGAGCTTAGTTCCAGCCACAAGGTATACTGATGGCACATTAAAAAATCAAGTATGTGTGGTGAGCACTGAGGTGTATTGGAAAGACATACTATCATCTGCCTATCATTTAACACCTCAGTGTGGATGTCGTGTGTCGGGACCCTTTCCTGCAATTACTTGTATGTATGTGGTAACTTATGAAATTAGCTTTGTACATATTACCAACGATACTCAATGGCAGAGAGGTCTGTAGTGTGAGTTAAATGATATGATTTTGATGTGAGGAGTTTGTTACTTGGAACACATGTTAATGATGATTTTTTTGTCAGTCTTGGGTGTTCTGTTTCACTTTTTCGTTGCCTCGATTGGGCTAGTTGTTGAGTCGAGATCGCTGTAGGCATGGAAATGTACGTGTGTATGCGTCTCTATCTCTGTGTGTTTTTTTTTTGCGTAAATGTGATGATACCTTCCTTTATCTCGTGGATGTATGTGCCTGCACTTATGCTTGTGTGAGGTGACATATGGATTTGTGGGTGAGACCTAGTATGAATATGGGAGTTATGATATCTGTCTGATGACCAAGTGTCTACTGCTACTCGTGGTACATGGGTGGCACATATTACTAAATGACAGAAAAGGTTGCGGTGTGGGCGAGATGTGACTGTGATTTCAAACTTCACACATCCTGTAACTCTTCAGTTTTTTCCTCCAGTTATGTGTGGTGATGAATGGAACTGTGTGAATGCATTGACATGTGAGTGTGTGTGTGTCTTTCTATGATTTTTGGCCAGTCATGGGTGTTCTGTTCCACTTTTTCGTTGCCATGATTGGGCTAGTTGTTGAGTCGAGATCGCTGTAGGCATGGAAATGTACGTGTGTATGCATCTCTATCTCTGTGTGTTTTTTGCGTAAATGTGGTGATACATTCCTTTATCTCGTTTGTCCTGCACTTATGCTTGTGTGAGGTGACGTATGGATTTGTGGGTGAGACCTAGTATGAATATGGGAGTTATGATATCTGTCTGATGACCAAGTGTCTACTGCTACTCGTGGTACATGGGGGCACATATTACTGTCTGATAGACAAGTGTCTATTGTAACTCATGGTACCTGGGTCACATGTTACTAAATGACAAAAAAGGGTTGCGGTGTGGGAGAGATGTGGCTGTGATTTCAAACTTCACACATCCTGTAACTCTTCAGTTTTTTCCTCCAGTTATGTGTGGTGATGAATGGAACTGTTTGAATGCATTGACATGTTAGTGTGTATGTATGTGTTTATGTGTGTCTTTCTATGATTTTTGGCCAGTCATGCGTGTTCTGTTCCACTTTTTCGTTGCCATGATTGGGCTAGTTGTTGAGTCGAGATCGCTGTAGGCCTGGAAATGAACGTATGTATGCGTCTCTATCTCTGTGTGTTTTTTTCGTAAATGTGGTGATACCTTGCTTGTGTGAGGTGACGTACAGATTTTTGGTTGAGACCTAGTATGAATATGGGAGTTATGATATCTGTCTGATGACCAGATGTCTACTGCTACTCGTGGTACCTGGGGTAAATGTTACTGAATGGCAGTAAGGGTTAAGGTGTGGGATAGATGTGGTGGTGCTAATGTGAACAGTTTTGTACCTAGCACACATGATACTGGATGGTAGTGAGGTCTGTTGTGTGAGATAAATTAGATGATGTTGATGTGAAGAGTATGGTACCTGGAACATATGTTACTCATGATTTTTTGGTCAGTTATGAGCCATGGGGGTTCTGTCCCACTTTTTCTTTTCCATGATTGGGCTGGTTGTTGTGTTGAGCTCGCTGTAGGCATGGATATATGTGTCTGTGTGCGTAAGTATGGTGATACCTTCCTTAAACTCATTTATCTGGATGTATGATTTGCTGTTCCTGTTTCTTTGAGCTTGTGCATGGATACGTATGGATTTGTGGTTGAGACCTAGTATGAATATGAGGGGTTCTGGTATCTGCTGATAGTCAAATGTCTATTGTAACTCATGGTACCTGGGGCACTCTTAATGAATGGCAGATAGGGTTGCAGTGTGGGGGAAACGTATTGATGGTAAATGTAATCAATTGTGTGTGATGAACACTATTTATGATGTAAATACTTAGGTGTATGGTGAAAACATGCCATCTTTTGCACACCCTCTATCTCGCCAGGCAGATGATATGTAAGGAGAGTTCTGTTTTTCAGCCAGTCATGGGGGCAAGAAAGTACTACACCACTTTTTTTGTTTCCATGGTTGGTGCAGGTAGTTGTCCTGAACTTTCTGTAGACTTGTACATGTATATCTGCGTCTCTCTTTGTGCATGTAAGTGTAAGTATGGTGATACCTCGTCTGTCTGATGATTTTGGTAACGATAGTTCTGTCCAGTTAATCAGTGGTAACGACAATTCTGCCCCCACTTCATCGTTTCCATGATGCTTGCTGTTCTGTCGACCTCGCTGTATGTATGTACAAGTGTGTGCGTGTGTCTACTTCCTCTGTTAATTTGAGTCTAAAATATATGGTTATATTTTTTTTTTTTTTGTAACAGTTTAACGTCCCTTTTTAACAACGTGGTCTTTAGAGACGGGAAAGGATGGGGGCAAGGAATGGGAAGGAATTCGGCCATGGCCTTTTGATGGAAGCATCCCGGCATTCACCTGGAGTGATTTGGGGAAACCAAATCTGGATGCCCGGACGGGATTCCGCCGTCCTCCCGAATGCGAGGCCAGAACGCTATCCGTTACACCACCACGCTCGGTTATATGGTTATAGAATTATGCTCACCATCAACGTGTGCTTCTAACCATTGCTTCAGGGCTTAGGCAATCTCCCATTTGACTGTACTCTTTACAGTTTACTGCCGGTTGTGTTGGCATACGAATTGTGTTTCTCACGTTTTTCACTACATAAAAATCATTTAACAGAGAGGGTGATGAGGGAATGTACCAGAGAAGCGAAGGACTTGGATACAAACCCACAATCAGACCATTGTTTGTAAATAGTGTAGTATGGAGTCCACATTTTTAGTACATCAAATGCATGGTGCAAAATATGGCAGCTAGATTTATTAGTGGAAAATATTCAACAAGTGCCTTAATAAAGGAACTGGACTGGATGTCATTGGGAGATTGGAAGAGTGTCAGGGGCTGTATGTGGTGTATAATGCTGTTAGAATGGATATTGGAGGAATAATTCTGAGTGGTGTATGGAGCCTAAGTTGGCAATTACCACAATCTGGCATTAGACTTTAGATGATGAGGCCTGAGTGGATAAAATATCCAAACACCCACTTTGATCTAACAATTTACGACAATTCAAGCGTGGGTACTATCTTCGGCGCAATAGAACTAGTGTCTGCACCTATGGATACTTGTCGATGTGTGGGGGTCTTCTATGAAAATGTGAGTTATGATGTCTGTTTGATGACCAAGTTAGCTAAGGGCATTATGTCACTTTTATCGTGGTTAGTTGGATGAAGCATGCAATTATAAACAAATGTCACACTTGGTCCTGAATCCGAAGGTTGGCGTTAGATGGGAACATTTTAAACCGAATGGAGAACTCCCCTGGGTCCTGATTTATTGAAAAATAATTTCCTGGAAAAGGGGAGAATTTTCCTGGAAAACTGCAGTAGAACGACCTTAAATGGACATTTTGGTACCTGGCTACTGATTAGCAGAAGACTCTGCGAATTTTGAATTTTTGGTTTACTTTAACGCACGAACAAGGTAACCCTGGTAACTGATCAGGGGTTTGAGTGGGAATCATTGGAAAATAGAAGGAGGTTTGAGGAAGTGCTGGGCGTATGTTGGCGATGAGGCTAGGGGTGGATCTTGGTGAAAGAATTAGGAATAGTGCACTGGATTTCTTTTATAAGGAAGTGGGTAAATTTTCTATATCTCCACACCTCGGCCACAGGCATTCTAGGCATGTTCTGTGCTTAGCGTGACTCGATTTTTATCACATAGGACTGGCGTACTTCGATTCGAGAGGGGAAATTAGTAAGATTAACAGACGTATTTCGTTCCTGGAACATACGTGCTGTGCTGTAAAATACAGTTAAAGGTGCCAATCACTGATGTGTCACAAGGGATTTATTGGAATTTTAGACAAAGTACAGCTAAGGACACTCAATTTGATTGCTTACGAAAGCATAACAGAATTGATACATAGATTGGCCTGGATAGACAAACGACAAAGGTTTGACCTGGATGGCAACAATTACGAGTCTGGTTTTCAAATCGACAACTTTGCTTTAGTTTAGAGGCTCTCAACCAATCGAGGTTATACTTACATCCATCAGTAAACCCCTTCAATGCCTCTTTGAGTCCAAAAAGTGTCTGTGTTTCATTACACATAATTTAATACATCCTTTAAAATACACGGTCTGTAGGTGACACTCGTGAGTTATATTATATTGTTCATAATGAGTCCATCATGATGTGAAAAAGTGAGATTGTTTCCAGTCTGTTCGTCGGTGAATTAATTTTTAATGTCTGCCTGCTTTGATGAACGGAATTTATGTTAACAGCGAGGTCTTTAGAGACGGGAAAGGATGGGGGGCAAGGAATGGCCTTTTGAAGGAAGCATCCCGGCATTCACCTGGAGTGATTTTGGAAACCCAAATCTGGATGCTCCTCGGAAACGCCGTCCTCTCGAATACAAGGTCAGAACGCTAAAACAGGTACTTTTTTTAACGTCTCTCTAACAACGTGGTCTTTAGAGACGGGGAAAGGAATGGGAATGAATTCGGTCATGGCCTTTTGAAGGTAGCATCCCCGGCATTCACTTGGAGACACACAATTTCATTACCCCTAATTTTGAAATTTGTCCTGGTGGAGGAACATCAAAGAGGCACCGGCTGCGGGATGTAATCAGCCATATGCTATATGGAAGGCTTTAAACAGACTAAGAACTGAAGTGTCCCGATGTAAATATAATATTTAAAAAATGGGGGTACACTAATGACAACGATCTATGTGAATGTGGTGAGCTTCAGAACCCACAACATCTTCTGATATGCAGGAATCTCCCTGAAACCTGCAATATCGACGACCTTTACAGGGCAAACGAGAAGGCCATCAAGATTGCGGAATTCTGGTCACATTCTATATAATTGTGTTTATAGTTAATATTAATTAATTAATGTTATTTGTTTTTTCAACTTGTTATGTCCTGGACACGAGAAATATAAATAAAAATATAAATACCCCTAATTTAATACATCCTTTAAAATACACGGACTGTAGGTGACACTCGTGAGTTATATTATATTGTTCATAATGAAAAAGTGAGTTTGTTTCCCGTCTCTTCGTCGGTGAATTAATTTTTAATGTCTGCCTGCTTCGATGAACGGAATTTATGTTAACAGCGAGGTCTTTAGAGACGGGAAAGGATGGGAAGGAATTCGGCCATGGCCTTTTGAAGGTAGCATCCCCGGCATTCACCTGGGGGAAACCATGGATGCCTGGAACCTCCGTCCTCCCGAATGAGAGGCAAGAACGCTAAATAATTTCATGAAAACAGGTACACATAGAATTTATATCTGGAGTTTATGACTTTTTTTCCCGTTAAAAGGAAACATTTATGCTTTTCGAGGCGTGGAAATTACGTAACTTTGTGGCTTTTCCACAAAACACTTAAACACCGCGGCCGGACTCGAACCGGCGACCTTGCCCCAACACTGCCGAGGTCGTTTTAATGTGGACTTTTTTTGTTTTTAGTAAAATTGCAATGATTTACGCTTAAGTACCGAAGAAAATATTTTACTGTGTGTCGATAGTAGCCAAGATGTTCAGTGCTTGCTTAACAGGACGCTAGGAATACATATTTCGTCACGCTTAGTAAACAGAGATAACAGTCGTTGAAACAGTGTACACATTTCGCAAACGCGCCGGAAATAATGCCACCGAACGCCATCTAGCCGCCACCAAATGAACTAGAAATTAAGCCCTTGGGAGATGGTGCCATCTGTGCGGCCGATCTGTGAACTAACGGCGGCCATCTAGGTCACCCCAACGGGGGGCGGCAATCTTGACCGGGCGGTGCGCTCGGCGGCCATCTTGGTCGCTCCAAACGGGGGCGGCCATGTTGTGACGTCACGCGACCGTGCTGCCACCTGGCGGTGCGCTTGAATCGGCTATCCCCTCCTACTGTAACACTGAAAGAAATCTTCTCGGGCTTCAACATCGTAGAAATAGTGTCGTGTGGTTACGTTAGGTGGACTATAACGAGTTCGCACCATCTTCAAGGAGACGAAAAACTAAATAATATTACTATACCAATTTCTTATTATGCGTCTGGATTTACGATTCGTCGACTTCTAAGTCATTAAAGGTGGAAAGGGAATGGAGACAAGGAATGGGAAGGAATTCGGACCATGGGTTTTGGAAGAAATAATCCCGCCATTCACACGAAGTGACTTGGAGAAAACGAAGGAAAATCCAAATCTGGATAGCCGGATAGGAATTCAAACCAGCTTCCTCTCGAATGCGGAGCCATAGCGTTAACGCTCAGCCATTAGGTTCAGTTTTTCAATATCTTTCGTATTTGATCTATGATGCCGTCCATAAATTATTTAAAAAATCTATTGAAAAGTTAAAAATCGTAAATTAAAATATATGTGCAGAAGTGAGTTCATCTGATGAGAGCGGGGATATCAAAAAAATCTCTGAAATCAGAAACGCAATTCAAATTTCATTTTCTCTCTCTCTACTCTTTTCGCCCCTCTCTCTTTTTTTAATTTTTTTTTGCTAGGGCTTTACGGCTCGTCGACAGAAAGGTCATTAGAGGCGGGAATCGGATTGGGGCAAGAAACGGGCAGGAACTCGGCCATGGCCTTTTCAAGGAAGCATCCGGGCGTTCGCCTGGAGTGACTTGGGGAAACCATGGAAAACCCAGATCTGGATGCCCGGACGCGGATTCAAACCCGCGCCCTCCCGAATACGAGGCCAGAACGTTAACCGTTCACGCACCACACCCGGTACTTTTTTTTAATTTTTAGCAGCTATCAAATTCAAAGTGAATATAAGCTCCCTCTTATATGGAAGATATTGTCATATTAATCCCGTTGTTTAATGAAGTAGTATTAAACCAAAAATGACGAGCAAAATTGATCGGTTTGCTAGTAACCAAATAGATAACATTTCAGTCTTTTCGTAGAAATGTTAAAAAAAAAAATATCAATTCACATTCTAATTGAGCAAAGACCTCAAACCGGATGCTAAAACTACAGAAATTTGCAGTCTAAATAAAATTTGGTAAAATAAGAAATTTCAATGTAGTTATGATGTAATTCTCTATAATATTTTCTCATTTTTTTTCAAGTATGTCTTTCAGTAAAGATTAAGAGGTAGTTGGAATGAAATTATCACGCTGAGCAATAACACAGCTAATTGTTACAAAATTTTATAAATCGGCAGTACTACTCTCCGCAGCTAGAGTGTAATTCTAAAATATCATAGTAGACGGAAACGTAGTGTTTACAAAGCGTATAATACTGGTTTCCTTGTTCCTTGCCACACTGACATTCCCGCACTGAATTTCAATTTTATGCCTCAGTTTTCCTCCTACAATGTTCTGATTGAATGCCTATAAGACTTTGCAATATTTAAACTTACAAAAGAAATTGTTGCTCGTCATTCTGAGACAGACATTATAATGTAAATTATTTGGGTTGGAATAAAATATACAGTAGCTACAGTTTGAATTTTGAAAAAACCGTGCGGCAAGAGAATCAATTCTTATCACCGATCAAGAAAAACGAAGTTACTTTCATAGCGTTTGTTGATTTAGAAAAAAAAGCTGTTGGTGATGTAAGGCGGGACAAAATGTTCAAACTTTTTAAAAAAAGTCAGGTCTTACGTATCGAGATAGAAAAATATTTTATAAGTGATATAAGAAGTGGCTATAATAAAAGTAGAGAATCATGAGAGTCACCAATCAGTTGAAAAGTGTATCAGATATGGTTGCAGTTCATCCTTACTAATAATATTCAACTTATATGTGGAGGAAGCTACAAAAGAAGTAAAAGAGGAATTTTAATGTGGCTTCATGAAAAAGTAGTTTCAAATATTGCCCCAGGAACCAGAGAGAACTTTTTAAAACTGTATGTATGGAGCATAGCACCTTATGGTAACGAAGCATGGACTTCAGGAATACCTGAAAGAAGGAAAATTGAAGCATTCGAAATGTGGTGCTATAGGAGGATGCCGAAAATTAAGTGGACAGTTAAACCACGAAATTAATATGTTTTGTAAATGATGGCTGACGAAAGAAGTTTGTGGAAGAATCGTACACAAAGAAGAAACAGATTCGTGGGTGGTTTTTTAATACATTTGGGATTGGTTATGTATGAAGCAGATAACGGTGGACGTGTTTTAAGAGAGGTGTTTTGAGATGAAGGGGATAGTGCAAAATAAGATGGGATGGTGGTTTATATCAAACCAATCGAGAGACTGACGACAGTAAAATAAGAGATGAAATAAGACAGAAGGTGCCGGCCGATTGAGACCTACTCCCCCGAAACACATCGATGGGGCCGACAGCTTAGCGTCCAAATCCGGCGGACGAGTCACTGTCAGAAGTTCCATACGCGCTACAGAGAGGTTTGGGATTTAAACCAGGACTTTCGTGCACCATCTGATAATTAGTAATAATGCACCGCCACCGAAACATGCCCTAGTTCTAAAAAGTTCTTCAACCACCGGAGCTCAAATCAGGTGACGCCGCGCATCATCACGGAGCTATAATGACCCGAAACGAGGAAGTTGGCTATAGAAGTGTAGCATTTAAAAATCAACCTTTCACCTCCGTCACATGCTGTTTGGTGCAGACGCGTAAATTCCAATTGAGGTAGCTGACTCAATCTCATACCACTGCGGTGCAAGACAATCTTCTTATATCTATCACCTTAGTAATATATGAATTTTATGAGCGGAACCGAATATAAAGCATCCAGCATCTTTAATTCATTTAATTTATAGCTGCTGAAAATATAAAAAAATGGAGAGAGGTTGAAAATGAGAGAGAGAGACAGATTTTTTTTTTTTTTAATTGTGTTTCTGATTTCAGAGATTGTTTTGGAAACTCACCCTCTCATCAAATTATCGCACTTCTACCGACATTTTATCATTTACGATTATTAACTTTGCTTTAAGTAGATTTTTAAATAATTTTATGGATGTAATCGTAGACCAAATACGACTAGTAATGAAAAAGTGAAGCTAATGGTGTCGCATTCGGGAGGAGACGGCTTCGAATACCTCCACCTATCGAGATTTGGGTTTTCCAAAATCACTCCAGGCAAATGGTGGTATAGTTCCTTTAAAAAGCCAAGGCCGAATTTCTTCCAGTTCCTTTTCCGCAGTCCTTCCCCGCCTCTAACGACCTCGACGTTGACGAAACGTAGTGCCATAAGAAGGAAAAAAATTGAATGGGAAGGAGTCATTGTTAGTCGGGTTAATGCAAGCTGCGACCACAACAACTACTACTACTACAGCTACTGTAAAACGCTGAAAAAACTCAGAAGTTCAATTCAGAAACGAAGAAGACGAAATGTAAGCAAGGAAGCAAGCATTGTTCACGACATAGCTGGTCCACACGTTGCTTATCACACCGTCGATCTTCTGCAAAACTTTGGTTGGAAAATAATCACCCACCCATCATACAGTTGCAGACTTGGCCCACAGTGACTACCACCTTTTCCTAAGCTGCGAAAATATTTGACCTGACTTAGATATTAAAGATGAAGTTCAATGCTTGCTCAAAGACATGAGGCGAGCATACATTCTTTTTCCCTTTTTTGCTTATGGTTTTACGCGTTGTCGACATCGAGATCATTAGAGGCGTGAAAGGAGTTGTAGCAAGGATTTCTCCAATGGCCTTTTAAAGGAACCTTTCCAGTATTCACATAGAGTGATTTGGGGAAATCAGTGAAACCCAAATCTGGATGGCCGGACGAGGATTCGAACCCGCAACCTCCCGAATGAGAGGCCAGCGCGTCAGCGCTTATTCCACCACGCTCCATTATTTTTATAAACTGTCACTGCATCTACAATAATGCGTGTGCCGAATTGTGAAGATGGAGAAAAATAAATGATTGCTCAATCTTTCCAAAAGAGTCGATCGTGATAAATTATTACGTGTTATTTAGTGTTATAAAGGTATTCTTCTTGGCCGAAGGAAATAGGAAAGTTGGCACTTACTTCCTCTTAGACGTTGCCACATCTACTTCTTCCAGTGTTGCCACGATTTCTGACTTCTGGCAGTGCTGTGGTAATTTCCTATTCAAGGAAACGTATCTTACAGCTAGGCGGTATCAAGAGAACAGACACATTGCCTAAATAGAAATTTACTTTCCTTCCCCGTCTATCTATCATATTTTTATTTGACTGATTATTTCTGTTATAACAGTTTGATTCTTTATATAGATCATCATTAACTATTCAACTTGAAATGTTGTATCTTTATATATATATATGTTTACTTTTATTGTATAATGGACGAGGTAGGTTTACCCGTAATGCAAAATGGTTGAACGGTTAAGCATTGGCCTGCGGAGGTGAGGGTACTGGGTTCGATCCCACCTCAAGTCGAGCATTTTTACATTGACTATCCCCTTCTCACTTGTTGTAAAATACATATCATATATGTAAAAGTAACATTATTATATTTTACATCAAATTGTTTAAAAACAAACTCCGATGAAAACATTTTTTTGATTAGTTCATAGGCCTCATTGGCGGTTAAAGGTGTGTTTGTGGAATTTAAAATATTGCTCATCCAATATAATGTGACGAGTTTAGTTGACTTTAGTTCCGTAAAGGCAGAGAGTTTGATTGGAGTTGTTGCTGTAGAGTTTCTCACTTGAAATGTCAAAGAAACTATTTTTTTAACGGTTTTTGTTGGGTTTTCTTCCTGTGATTTTAATTTCGTGTGAGTTATGCCTTTTTAATTGAAAATGTCTTGTTAAGGCATCAGGAAAAATAACGTTGGACAAAAAATCATGTATGTGCAATCAACAGCCTTGGAGGCTCAGTACTTGCTTACAATTGAAATTTCATTCAGGCGGAACACTTCCCAGCGATACAACTGGAAACAGATGTTTACTGTGTTTGCGTAAAACTCCAAGAATAAACCCCGTTTGCGAAAATTCAGGATCAGTATGGAGTCCATAGTGACTTATTCACGTGATGGCTCAAAAGAAAAAGTAAGTGTCACTAATGATAGAAACTGTTGGTAACTGATGGTGCTGCCGTAAGGCTAAAATGAGGAAATACCTCCAGTGCAGAGTATTTATGGAGTTATAAGATCAATAATTATAGAGAAATTAGCATTAACAAATCTTATTTAGGATTATAGAGTTATCCGTTCTGTTGAAATGATCGTTAAAAAATCATATAATTACGCATATTAATGCTAATGATTTCAATGCAATATTTCGTTACCAGTTGCCCACGTGTCATTTATGTAATTAGTACCGAACATGAGACAAAATTGTCCGCGATGTGTTCTTGTTTTGCAAAATAACTTGCAACAGCCCAAGTGAGTAAACGATTTTGATGGTATTTCTCCTGATGTCTTGACGAGTTATTTTCAATAAAAATTCCGCAACATGAAGTTAAAATAACAGAAAAAAATAGTTTCTTTGACATTACAAGTGAGAAACTCTACAGCAACAACTCCAATCAAACTCTCTGCCTTTACGGACTAAAGTCAACTAAACTCGTCACATTATATTGGATGAGCAATATTTTAAATTCCACAAACACACCTTTAACCGCCAATGAGGCCTATGAACTAATCAAAAAATGTTTTCATCGGAGTTTGTTTTTAAACAATTTGATGTAAAATATAATAATGTTTACTTTTACATATATGATATGTATTTTACAACAAGTGAGAAGGGGATAGTCAATGTAAAAATGCTCGACTTGAGGTGGGATCGAACCCAGTACCCTCACCTCCGCAGGCCAATGCTTAACCTTTTTTTTTTTTTTTTTTTTTTAAAAAACTTTTTTTTATTATTTCACATTCACAAATGTTACAGTAAAATAATACATTTTCTAGTCATTACAAAATATAGCGTAAAAAAAATGTTTTTAATTTCAATATATAATAGTTGGATTACAATCATTTCCTTAAAAAGGCATTATGTTTATTCAGGTAGTTAGCATAGTTTTCTTTGTAGTATCGATACGACATAGCTCGTTTGTTTTCTGTTACTAAATAATACCAGTATTCTTGTAGATTGGCTCTTTCTTTGTTGTGCATTATGTAATGGACATAATTTGCTAAAAGCAGCATGTTGCGTTGTTCTTTTTTTTGGGTAAGAACTAAATTCAGGTGTCATTACATCTTTGATTGTAAATGCTGTGTCGGAAGTTCTGTTCAGCACTCCTAGTTTCCACCTCGTCCACTTCCAGATCGGTGTACCATGCAGCCTGTCAGCTGTGCTCTATCGTGTCCTGTTGGTTGCATTTGACACAGTTGGGTGAGTGAGCGAGGTGAATCGTGTGTAGACGACTGTTTGTTGTTACACAACGATTAATTACTCTGTACCATGTGGATCTTACTTGTGATTGTAGGTTTTCGTTTTGGACGTTCTTCCATATGTTCTTCCAGTTAACTGTTGGGTTTTTTCGTTCTATATTACTATGATATCTATTGTCCATCAACAGGTTGTATATTTCTTTGTTATTTGTGGCAGATATATTTCGAATCTTGTTATGTATGTAACTGTACTCAATAATAAATGTCCGGAATTGCATCAGCGTCGGGTTGATGTGACGTATGTCGATCGGTGGTTCTGTACTGGCGGGTAGTAGTTGATTTATTAGATATGCAGTTATGCTGTCTGGATATTTATGCCAGTTCCGTAACATGTCTTTTATAAATATAGCAAGAGATTTATATTTAACATCTTGTAGCTCGAGACCTCCTTTGCTGAGGGGTAGAGTCAGGGTTTTAAACTTTATTTTAAATATTTCCCCTTGCTGTACAAACCATCCTATTGCCGACTCTATATTCTTTGATATCTCGTTGGGAATGGGCAAGATGTGTGAAGTGTACCATGCCTTTGATAGTGCAATGGAATTTACAAATCTCACCTTTTGAATCATGTTCAATTCTCTTATTTTGTTGTTGTTGAGTAATGCTCTGACAGAGTGCAGTATTTCTTTCCAGTTTAGCGCCATCATCTCTGAATGCTGGGAGTGAAGTCAATGCCAAGTATTTCATCTTCTTCACTTCTGCCCATTTAGATCTCATTTCGTTAATACCTCGCCCAATGTTCATTACTTTTGTTTTCTTATTGTTGATTATTGCGCCCGACGCTTTACAGTATGATTCTAGTATATTTTCCACGATTTTTAGCTCATTATTGTCTTTTATCAACACGGTGACGTCATCTGCATATACTCGGGTGGTAATTTTTTTCCCATTTATGATGATTCCTTCCAGGTGGCGGTTCAAACATATTATTAGTGGTTCTATTGCGAGAGCAAATAAGTCCATAGACAGAGGGCATCCCTGTCTAACTGATCTGTTTATTTCTATTTGCTTAGATAATCTTCCATTGATCAGCATTCGTGATGTTGCACCTCCTAAGATACTTTTTAATAATTTTATGAAGGTACTATTGTAGCCCATGGTTTTTAGTGTTCTGTAGATGTGCTCATGACTAACCATATCAAACGCTTTTTGGAAGTCTACGGAGAGGACTGCTACTCGACATTTTGCTGCCTCCACTGCAGTCATGGTGTCTCTGATGTCCATTAGCGTGTGTATTATCGACCGTGATTTTCCAGTACACGCTTGGTGTTCGCCAATTACTTTCTTGATATTGCTTTTTATTCTGATTGCTATTATTCTGGTAAAAAGTTTGTAGTCGGTGTTTAACAAAGAAAGTGGCCTAAATTCGTTGGCGTTGATAGGTTTAAGGCACTTAGGGATTAACACTATCAGGCCTTCCTTGAATTCTTTCGGGATTGTCACCATTTTTAATATTTCATTGAAGATATCCGTCAGTGGTTCCTTGATTTCATTCCAAAACGTCGCATAAAACTCTACTGGAATGCCGTCTATACCGGGGCTTTTGTTTCTTTTGCTCTTCTTTATTGAACTCCATATTTCTTCTACGGAGATGTCTTCAAGGAGAAGTTGGTTGTCTTCTTCAGTGATTGTATTATCTACATGTTCCAATATTTTCTCCGATTCGAGCGTGTTAACTTCTTTTCTACTGTAGAGCTCCGTATAAATCTATGGAGGTATTCTGTTATTTGTTGCTGGTCTGCCAGTAGCACATTTGATTCAGATTTCAGTTTAGTAATGGTCTTTGCTTTCCCCTTTCGTTGTTCTGCTAATACATGGTATACGGACGCCATTTCACGGTTCTTTAGCGTTTGAGTAGTAATGTCTTTGGATCTAATTTTTAGACCTTCTAACTGTTTCCTTTTAATCTCTGTTATTTTCGCCTTTATTTTCCTGATTTTTTGAATGTTCTTCATAGCAGTCATATGATCAGTGTAGAGGTCTCTTAAACATCGGTAATAAAATTCTTTAGTATCGTCTTGCCATTTTTTCTGGACACGAGAGTAATTTTTTAGGCTGTACTGGATCCTTGGTTTGAGGCAGTGCGTCCACCATGAAATTTTGTTTGCATATTGCCAGTTTTACTCAATGCTGTTTGGATTTGGGCACGGACCTCATTTTTAAGGTCGTCACATTTCAGGATTGAAGTATTTAATTTCCAGCATCCTGGGTGTTTATATATCAGTTGTCTTGGTAGGCTTATTTTTATTTGTACAGCATGATGATCTGAGAAGTGAATTGGCCAGATTCTCTATATTTTGTATTTGATCTTGCAGCGTTCAGTGACGTAGAATCTGTCCAATCTGCTTGCTGAGGTGTTGGATAAAGGGTGAAAACCTGTTTTAGATGGATATTTCTTTTCCCAAACATCTATTAGACGTAATTTATTTACTATCTTCTTTAATTCATTACAGGAGTTGTAGTTGGGTATTTGATCAGCTGGTTTCAAAACGCAGTTGAAGTCACCTCCTATTATTCTCTTTGTCTTGTGATTGCGTAGTAGGTACGTTATTTCAGATTTGTAAAAATGTTGCTCTTTCCTGTCGTTTGGAGTTCCCAGAGGGTGCATATATATTAATAATGTGGGTATCATCCACTGTACAAGCCAGACCACGACCGTTTTCTAACATTTCAACTTGTTTAAACTCTATTCCTTCTCTCAGCAGTATTGCTGTGCCCAAGACCAACATCTGGGCCCGAGTTGAGTAGAATATTAAATCCTGTAATTGTTTTCAAAAAATTGGGGGCGCACCTCTTGCAGCAGAGCAATATCTGTATTACTATTATATAATAAATTCCACGAGACTTCTCATTTTAGGGTGACTTTCTATGGAATTTATATTAATTGTGGTTATGTTGTACAGATGTGTCATCTTTTTGTGTAGTTTCATTTTTGCTCCGCTTTATTCCATTTAAATTTAAGGTGGACACGCAGTACTTCTGAGCGGACGTTGTTCCACTACTGTCTGCCATTTAAAATCAATATTGTCACACAGTGTTGAACAAACAGTTGAGTTTTTTTTGCGTTTAATTTAATAACAATTAAGACCTTGCTCATACTTCTTATTCGCTTTGAATATCCTCTTCTTCTAAGTCACCGATGTCGTCCGACCAAAGTATTTTAGTGTTTCCACAGACGTTTTCTATTTCAAGTATCTCGCTGGTCTTGTTTTCATAGGCTTTTGCCTTCCATATAGGAGTTTGCACTTTGAGGGGTTTCATCAACATTTGTCTCCATTTGTAGAGTGGTGCCTTTTCTGGATTTTTCGGCCAATTCTTCCGCTATGGAATCAACTCCTCTCTTATCAAGTCTCGGTCTTTTGGTGTTTGGTGTGTTTTCATTCTTGCGTTCTTCCATTAGCTTAGTTTCTTTTTTCTCAGGTGATGGCGTTGTCACAGGTTGTTGTTTAACATTTTTCTTTATTTCTTTTTTCTCAGTTGATTGCATTTCCAGTGATGTAGTTTAGAGGCGGTTTTGATGTTTTCTTGTTCTGTAGTAATAATTTTCCTCTGTTTCCTTCGGTGGTTCTTGAGTTGCTTCAATATTACAAGGATTCTCAGGTTTCCATTCGGATGTTCGACGGGTCGTCTGTTCCATTCTGAGAGTATGTTCATCATTTATATTTCTATTGATTGAGGTATTACATTTGCCACACTAGCATATGATGCTTTTAAGGGTTCTCCACTGAAAGCTATATCAGGGACCAAACGCTCAGATGGTAACTGCAGAGTCTCTTCTTGGTGCATTCAGCCTTGAGATGTTCGTTAGAGTTACATATCACACACGTACGTGGCTGCCCGTCGTAAATAACGAGTGCTTTAAAATCCGGCAATGTTTACATAGGATGGTACGTGGCACTTCAGATCTATTTTCACGGTTCTAATGCCGCTGTCTACAACGAATCTTTTGCTACCATATCTTTTATCAGAGGTTACGCTCATGATTGTTCCAAATTTGTCCAAAGCTTTTCGTATGATATCTGTACTGATTTCAAAGGGAATATTATGTATTTTTACGTGTCTTATTCCCAGACCTGCATGTGATATGGAAACGTTGCTTACCTCGCCATTGCTGTGTACGAATTTTCTTTCTCCGTTGGTTTCCCTCAAAATTCGGAGGCATTCTTCTTCATCTTCGTAGCTTGACGTATATAACATTAGCGAGGAAGTCCGCCTGGATACCGTACACACTTTCTTCTCGCAGTCCAATTTCACTGTATAAACCACTCATCAATTTCAACTGCTTTTGGACGCACATATCCATTACGCACAATGAGAATTTAGCGTGGATTTTCTAACGAATTGATTAACTTCCATGACTCTTGAATTTCACTTCACTTGCTTTTATTTACTCCGTAGGCACTTAACCGCACAACACAGCAGGAAAATGCGGAGCGAACCGCTCGCTACGGCTGGTCGCGAGCGACTGAACCGTTCAACCATTTTGCATTACGGGTAAACCTACCTCGTCCATTATACAATAAAAGTAAACATATATATATAAAGATACAACATTTCAAGTTGAATAGTTAATGATGATCTATATAAAGAATCAAACTGTTATAACAGAAATAATCAGTCAAATAAAAATATGATAGATAGACGGGGAAGGAAAGTAAATTTCTATTTAGGCAATGTGTCTGTTCTCTTGATACCGCCTAGCTGTAAGATACGTTTCCTTGAATAGGAAATTACCACAGCACTGCCAGAAGTCAGAAATCGTGGCAACACTGGAATAAGGAGATGTGGCAACGTCTAAGAGGAAGTAAGTGCCAACTTCCTATTTCCTTCGGCCAAGAAGAATACCTTTATAACACTAAATAACACGTAATAATTTATCACGATCGACTCTTTTGGAAAGATTGAGCAATCATTTATTTTTTCTCCATCTTCACAATTCGGCACACGCATTATTGTAGATGCAGTGACAGTTTATAAAAATAATGGAGCGTGGTGGAATAAGCGCTGACGCGCTGGCCTCTCATTCGGGAGGTTGCGGGTTCGAATCCTCGTCCGGCCATCCAGATTTGGGTTTCACTGATTTCCCCAAATCACTCTATGTGAATACTGGAAAGGTTCCTTTAAAAGGCCATTGGAGAAATCCTTGCTACAACTCCTTTCACGCCTCTAATGATCTCGATGTCGACAACGCGTAAAACCATAAGCAAAAAAGGGGAAAAGAATGTATGCTCGCCTCATGTCTTTGAGCAAGCATTGAACTTCATCTTTAATATCTAAGTCAGTCAAATATTTTCGCAGCTTAGGAAAAGGTGGTAGTCACTGTGGGCCAAGTCTGCAACTGTATGATGGGTGGGTGATTATTTTCCAACCAAAGTTTTGCAGAAGATCGACGGTGTGATAAGCAACGTGTGGACCAGCTATGTCGTGAGCAATGCTTGCTTCCTTGCTTACATTTCGTCTTCGTCGTTTCTGAATTGAACTTCTGAGTTTTTTCAGCGTTTTACAGTAGCTGTAGTAGTAGTAGTTGTGGTCGCAGCTTGCATTAACCCGACTAACAATGACTCCTTCCCATTCAATTTTTTTCCTTCTTATGGCACTACGTTTCGTCAACGTCGAGGTCGTTATAGGCGGGGAAGGACTGCGGAAAAGGAACTGGAAGAAATTCGGCCTTGGCTTTTTAAAGGAACTATACCACCATTTGCCTGGAGTGATTTTGGAAAACCCAAATCTCGATAGGTGGAGGTATTCGAAGCCGTCTCCTCCCGAATGCGACACCATTAGCTTCACTTTTTCATTGCTAGTCGTATTTGGTCTACGATTACATCCATAAAATTATTTAAAAATCTACTTAAAGCAAAGTTAATAATCGTAAATGATAAAATGTCGGTAGAAGTGCGATAATTTGATGAGAGGGTGAGTTTCCAAAACAATCTCTGAAATCAGAAACACAATTAAAAAAAAAAAATCTGTCTCTCTCTCTCTCATTTTCAACCTATTTCCATTTTTTTATATTTTCAGCAGCTATAAATTAAATGAATTAAAGATGCTGGGTGCTTTATATTCGGTTCCGCTCATAAAATTCATATATTACTAAGGTGATAGATATAAGAAGATTGTCTTGCACCGCAGTGGTATGAGATTGAGTCAGCTACCTCAATTGGAATTTACGCGTCTGCACCAAACAGCATGTGACGGAGGTGAAAGGTTGATTTTTAAATGCTACACTTCTATAGCCAACTTCCTCGTTTCGGGTCATTATAGCTCCGTGATGATGCGCGGCGTCACCTGATTTGAGCTCCGGTGGTTGAAGAACTTTTTAGAACTAGGGCATGTTTCGGTGGCGGTGCATTATTACTAATTATCAGATGGTGCACGAAAGTCCTGGTTTAAATCCCAAACCTCTCTGTAGCGCGTATGGAACTTCTGACAGTGACTCGTCCGCCGGATTTGGACGCTAAGCTGTCGGCCCTATCGATGTGTTTCGGGGGAGTAGGTCTCAATCGGCCGGCACCTTCTGTCTTATTTCATCTCTTATTTTACTGTAGTCAGTCTCTCGATTGGTTTGATATAAACCACCATCCCATCTTATTTTGCACTATCCCCTTCATCTCAAAACACCTCTCTTAAAACACGTCCACCGTTATCTGCTTCATACATAACCAATCCCAAATGTATTAAAAAACCACCCACGAATCTGTTTCTTCTTTGTGTACGATTCTTCCACAAACTTCTTTCGTCAGCCATCATTTACAAAACATATTAATTTCGTGGTTTAACTGTCCACTTAATTTTCGGCATCCTCCTATAGCACCACATTTCGAATGCTTCAATTTTCCTTCTTTCAGGTATTCCTGAAGTCCATGCTTCGTTACCATAAGGTGCTATGCTCCATACATACAGTTTTAAAAAGTTCTCTCTGGTTCCTGGGGCAATATTTGAAACTACTTTTTCATGAAGCCACATTAAAATTCCTCTTTTACTTCTTTTGTAGCTTCCTCCACATATAAGTTGAATATTAGTAAGGATGAACTGCAACCATATCTGATACACTTTTCAACTGATTGGTGACTCTCATGATTCTCTACTTTTATTATAGCCACTTCTTATATCACTTATAAAATATTTTTCTATCTCGATACGTAAGACCTGACTTTTTTTAAAAAGTTTGAACATTTTGTCCCGCCTTACATCACCAACAGCTTTTTTTTTCTAAATCAACAAACGCTATGAAAGTAACTTTGTTTTTTCTTGATCGGTGATAAGAATTGATTATCTTGCCGCACGGTTTTTTCAAAATTCAAACTGTAGCTACTGTATATTTTATTCCAACCCAAATAATTTACATTATAATGTCTGTCTCAGAATGACGAGCAACAATTTCTTTTGTAAGTTTAAATATTGCAAAGTCTTATAGGCATTCAATCAGAACATTGTAGGAGGAAAACTGAGGCATAAAATTGAAATTCAGTGCGGGAATGTCAGTGTGGCAAGGAACAAGGAAACCAGTATTATACGCTTTGTAAACACTACGTTTCCGTCTACTAAGATATTTTAGAATTACACTCTAGCTGCGTAGAGTAGTACTGCCGATTTATAAAATTTTGTAACAATTAGCTGTGTTATTGCTCAGCGTGATAATTTTATTCCAACTCCCTCTTAATCTTTACTGAAAGACATACTTGAAAAAAAATGAGAAAATATTATAGAGAATTACATCATAACTACATTGAAATTTCTTATTTTACCAAATTTTATTTAGACTGCAAATTTCTGTAGTTTTAGCATCCGGTTTGAGGTCTTTGCTCAATTAGAATGTGAATTGAATTTTTTTTTTAACATTTCTACGAAAAGACTGAAATGTTATCTATTTGGTTACTAGCAAACCGATCAATTTTGCTCGTCATTTTTGGTTTAATACTACTTCATTAAACAACGGGATTAATATGACAATATCTTCCATATAAGAGGGAGCTTATATTCACTTTGAATTTGATAGCTGCTAAAAATTAAAAAAAAGTACCGGGTGTGGTGCGTGAACGGTTAACGTTCTGGCCTCGTATTCGGGAGGGCGCGGGTTTGAATCCGCGTCCGGGCATCCAGATCTGGGTTTTCCATGGTTTCCCCAAGTCACTCCAGGCGAACGCCCGGATGCTTCCTTGAAAAGGCCATGGCCGAGTTCCTGCCAGTTTCTTGCCCCAATCCGATTCCGCCTCTAATGACCTTTCTGTCGTCGAGCCGTAAAGCCCTAGCAAAAAAAAATTAAAAAAAGAGAGAGGGGCGAAAAGAGTAGAGAGAGAGAAAATGAAATTTGAATTGCGTTTCTGATTTCAGAGATTTTTTTGATATCCCCGCTCTCATCAGATGAACTCACTTCTGCACATATATTTTAATTTACGATTTTTAACTTTTCAATAGATTTTTTAAATAATTTTATGGACGGCATCATAGATCAAATACGAAAGATATTGAAAAACTGAACCTAATGGCTGAGCGTTAACGCTATGGCTCCGCATTCGAGAGGAAGCTTGTTTGAATTCCTATCCGGCTATCCAGATTTGGATTTTCCTTCGTTTCTCCAAGTCACTTCGTGTGAATGGCGGGATTATTTCTTCCAAAACCCATGGTCCGAATTCCTTCCCATTCCTTGTCTCCATTCCCTTTCCACCTTTAATGACTTAGAAGTCGACGAATCGTAAATCCAGACGCATAATAAGAAATTGGTATAGTAATATTATTTAGTTTTTCGTCTCCTTGAAGATGGTGCGAACTCGTTATAGTCCACCTAACGTAACCACACGACACTATTTCTACGATGTTGAAGCCCGAGAAGATTTCTTTCAGTGTTACCTCTGTGAAAGCTTTCATAGTTACGTGTGCAGTTTATTAAGAAGCACTCAGTTACGAGTCTTTCCTTAAGTATGTTATGTCCTGACGCAAGCAGGTAAGAGTCGATGTTATATTTTACGCATAACGCAGTTGTAGGTTCGACTTGTTTAAAATAACTGCAAAAAAATAATTGGAAAAACTAGACTCGAACCGAGGACCACGCGTTTACAAGACTAGATGGTTAGCCACAAGCAAACGGAGCTCATGTTCACAGACGGCTCGTGCAGTGGGTAAACAACCTTACCCTGCCTCGGAAGTCAGTTACATTCAACTGGCATTAGACAATTATCCGAAATAATCTCTTTATAATCGTTTCAATAGTTTTGTAGAACTAAAAACTCTGGATCTTTGAACATTTACACCCACTTCTCTGACCACACACCCCATTATGTGTTGCATTATGGCAACTAATTAGCCACATCAATATATAAATAATAAATATCGTTATAATTTTGCGCTAATTATTTGGAATAAAATGTATAACTGAACCTCATTTTTACTGCGCTTTATTGCAATCTTGTTAATTACAACTTTAACGATATGTTTCACGATCAGAATTTAAGAAAAGTGTAGCTGGAACCGAATTTCGTCCGACTGAGGTATGGTCGGCGATATCTTGGCTAATATTATAGTCAATGCAGGGACAGAAAAATGCGTTACCTGTTTCGAGATCGGTCAATAGCTTTTTACTGAAATGTGGGGAATGATAAATGGACTACCAAGAAGAATCGTCAATGGGCGGGCGGAGTCTTCCTGCTTTGTTCGAGGCTTGACTTAAGGAAATGAATAACAGATGGCGCTGAGTTGAATACGCGCAATGATGCCACATTGTGCGAAATAAGGGACTTAGACTCAGGCGCGGACAGTCAATTTTTTTGCCAAAGAGTGTACCTGTCGGAGAGGGGAACGGGGTGAGGTAGCAAACAGTGCGGGGGTGACCCTGGTACAGAGCGGTTGTTTCCATGCGTGCATGGAATGATAACACTATTAATTAATGATGAGCTCAGACAAGTTTTGTTATTTGTTTTCATGCGAAAAAACCTCGTTTTGAAGAGAATATTGCAGCTGGACCACTGGACTCCATTCGAAAGGATAATCATCGAATGTGTGCCAAAGCAAGTGTTCGTTTAGTGTTAACACAGTGCGACGGATAAATTTTGTTTTGTGTGTGTTGAGCACAGAAATTCCAGTATATCGGACCGCTTATTTCACAAGAACAAACTGAGTCAGACTGTGGTGCATTGTACCCGAAAACGAAAACATGAAAAGCCTTGTGCTCTCCGAATTTGAGTTAGTCGGACTTTGACATGATCTGTCATTCCACTGTTTATTGAATCAATTTTTATTATTTAGATGTTACTTTCTTGTTATATGTGTTAGTTAATACAATTCACATTTACTTATGTTTTATATCAATAAATGTGTACGTATTTCAAAATTAATATAAATTTCCTTATAGTTCAAAAAGCAAATAACTATATTTCTAAATGTTCATTGCAAATTCTGGAAGAACTCATTTCATGGCGCCCAGGCAAGATTGAGAACAGTATTTTTATATACAAAATTTTAATGATAGATAGTAATACTAACTGGTGGCAATCCCTAATCGAGGGTACACTACAATCTTTACTGGAAATACAAAACATAAAAATTCAGGAAAAGTTGTTCTCAACTTGTTTTAACAGCTAAAGCATCCACTGAATGTTGCAAATCATTAGCAAAAACGTAAATCGGGTCCAGTGGCAACAAAAAATTATGTTTACAATATAGCCTTATAGTTGAAATGTTTGCTTTTGAATTAAAAGAGTAGAATTCTACATGTGAGGTGGTACACAAATTATTACCGTCCCCCCAGACATTTAAAATTTTAACAAGTAGGTACGCACTACATAGAGTTTTGTTGCAGCCTTTTAGTCTTCTCACTTAATAAATAATTCTTAAGCCGTACATTCTTCATATTGCTTTGCAAAATGTGTTCAGTGCTCTATGTAACATTTGTAATGATTGACTGAGGTTTTTCAAAATGAAAATTACGTTCGCCTATAGTGGTATTTACTTACAGTCTTTTCAATTAATACCAAGACGTTCTAAGCAATTTACTGCCAGCTTAATTCCTCCGAGTAGGGAAACCTTTGCGAATTAGCTTGTATTCTCTCGTATTATAATATTTGTAATTTTTTATCATCGTAGTGTTTGGTTTATGTATTTATTACTTAGAAATCAGGTTAATAACAGCTAGTGAGAAAAATTTGGGTACTTTTTGAGAAATTAATCATTTTAGGTACTAAAATTGATGCAAAGGCAACTAAAAAATGACTAGTGTTTACTACGATAGTTGAACTTTGTGACCACTGATTCTGATGCCTCTATGGGTGTCATACGTTACCCTGTCATACGATAGCCTTGGCACTTTGCCCAGCCTTACCCTGCATGTTAAGGTGATGAATTATTATCCTTGTTCAATGGCTCTCACTTGCATAGTCATCTTCGAAATATGTTTTTCCCCGTTCCTGTGTGCAATATACATAATACAACATACGAATTGAATTGCTACAGTCACAACCAATTACCTTAGTACTGTAATGTTCCACGACGCTTACATATTAGTTAATAGTTTAATGTTAATCGCGTATTGTGGTTTTCGAATTTGCAGACAACAGCTCTGGGCTGAAAGCCCGAAGTGATTTTCGTTAAGTAGCAGCTCTAACGGCGAAGATGTTGCGGGCAGTTTTTGCAAATATCAAATATGCAGCAAGGGAAGAGGACCTATCTCCCAAACCTTTAGCGATACGATCGTTGAATTGAGAAGGAAAGTGCGAGAACGGTAACAAGTCAAGACTGTGGACACATAACGCTTTTTTTTTTTTTTTTTTTTCTTCCTAGGCTAATTATAAATGGAAAGGAAATCCCAAACTGAATCCAGAAGCAGAATGGAAGCACATTCGATTCCAGATATTCTGCTTGGTACATTGTGTCCTAAACGGTCGGACTGGTACATTGATTCCGAGATAATGGCTTGGTTCTGTACATTGGGTCCGAACATACGGTCCGATGTTTTCGGCCCGATTAGAGAATTAGACCCCAACCCTTATTTCTAGTCCGGGGTTTTCGGGATTGTGCACAGTCAATCTCGGGATCACAGGATAATCCCGGTATTTGGGGTAGCAATTAAAAACATAGAAGAAATGTGAGAAGCAGTTTTTCCATTGTGATTTTAGTAACAAATCTGAGTAACATGTGTCCCCACACAATAGTCATTTATTATATTCAGACTTGAATTCATACAATCAAGATACTTTTTCAAAACAAATATTAGTTTAACTACAAATTTGATTGTTGACTTCTAAATAATAAAGGGGTAGTTAGTAGCAAGAACGTTTCACATATTAGAATATGAATCAGGCAAATTCACATTTCTTACAGTCAACAATTCAAAATTTTAAATTGTGTTTTTCTGCGAATTGCAGAATATGATCGAAGAAATAACAAAGCATTCAATGTCTAGTCACTCAACCTGCTTCTTAATTTATTGCAAATTGTTGCTGTTGCCGAGAAAGTGCTTTCGAGTCTGATTGAATTTAGAGGGATTTCTAATACGTACTTATAAGATCGTTCCAGATCACAACTCTGATTGGAGCTTGAGGCTTCCAAAAATCATTTCCTTCTTGGCGAGTTTGAAAAAAAATTGATTCTTTGTATGCTTATGTAGAGAGTATTATCATGGTTTTTACTTCGGCCTGAAATTTTGCTTTGAGACTTAAATCACTTGTGGGTTTGGTTTACATCAGTTGCTTGTTATCTGTTTTTATAAGAATCTTGGTGGAGGTAGTAAATAAATCAATTATTTTAACGTCTATTGTTTGCCCATAATCATAAAATGATTTCTAAACTTTGTACATAACCATTATTTTATGCAATTTTTGCGAATTAACCAATAAGAATAAATTTGTATACTTACGCGATGCGAAGCGCCCCTTTTTAGACATCTTTTCAATCACAACTTTTTTGTTTGCCGGCACAAACGCCACTAAAATCAGCTATTAAAACATGGTGACGGATAAGATAGTCAATGAGACACTGACAGATATGATATATTTTAAAAACAATTTTCCTATTTTTTGTTAATCCAGGAAATCTCGAGATCGAACATTTAATCCCGTAATTTTTGGGACTGGAAATGGGAGGGGATCCCGGTATCGGATCCTCTAGGCCTAACAGATGAATAGAAAGTCTTCAGAGAAAGACTTTAAAACATTCTGCGATGAACCTAAAGTGGGACTGGTTATTATATCTGGTGTCAAGTAATGCCGATCTGTATGACAGAAATGTAAGCGAACTGGACGCTGTGATAATGGATAGTAAAGGAAGTGTTTCACTTTCGCCTTGGAATGTTACTATCACAAACATGATCCTCATATTGTGTATATGGAATTTGTTGATTTCCAATGTAACTTTTTTTTCTTTATTAAATGATGAGTTGAACAAGTCAACTGAAATTACGCTAGTTATAAATAAAACAACTGACATTGCTAAACTCATTTGGCTTCGTATGTCATCCGTTCCCGCGAGATGAAAGTTTTCAGAAGGAAATTCAGTAGCAGTAATAATTTTAAAAAATATGGAGGTGTTCCTAGAAGCTAGTGTAAAGTTCGTATCGGCACTTGTTAATTAATACAAAGTGTAAGTAAATATCACCATATATGAAATTAATCTTCCACTAATAAACAAGGTAAATGAACATTAATGTTCAAATATGTTACCAATGACCCTGAAGAACTCTTCAATAAAAAGTCGAAATGTATATTACATTTTACCTGGTTGCAATATGATTATATCATGACAAAAACACTTAGGAAGAAAGATAGAATAAAATGTAAATTACCAAGCTAAATGGCACATTTAGTGATTATAAGTACTTTTTGTAACACAATCAGTGACTGGCGTTATAAAGGAGAAGGAAGACAGAAGGAAAATGAAGAAACTGTTTTGAGTGCAATACCGAGCACGGGAACGCTCATGCTTCGCATTCGGTAGGACACAGGTTCGAACCCCCTAAATTTTTTTTTTATATTATTTTCCCAAATTATTCCACGCGAATGCAATTTGTTCCTTGAAAAATCCATGTATGAATTTCTTCATGTTCCTTCGCCCTAGTCCGTTACCACCTTCAACGTCGACAAGGTTTAAAGCAAAATAAATAAATAAATAATAAACAAGCGGGAAGTGGGATGACGACTTAATGTATATTGTGGCAAGAATAGGAGTTTTCCATAGAAGTATTCCGTGGAACAGAAAGAAATGTACGTGAAGTTGGAATAGTAACTGTTTTTAGGCATAAATAGGGTTGCAGATTAGAGTCTGGAACAAATTACCAAGGAATATGTTCGATAAATTACCTCAAACACTAAATGGATTGAAAGTGAATATTCGAGGAATATGAAAGGTGTGGTTGGATATTGGTATTGGGTATGTGATGTTATTGAAGTTAACAGTATTGACAGGAGAAACCGTTCTTTTTTAAGTCAAAATTTTGTATTTTGTCTCACAATTTTACTTTAGATTAAAGGAAGATATATATATATATATATTTTTTTCTTGGTAGTTCTTATGTTTTTCCGTCATCGTCAGCTGAATGTTGCAAATTCAATTACTGCATTCGTGTTACACACACATTTTTAGGATGCTCTCTATATGAGTATGAAATTTGGGATTGCCTTAAGGAACAAAGAACGCTACCACTTACTTCTCAGAAATTTGTGTGCCTATTTGTCGGTTATCCGTTGTTTTTAACCACAAAAATCAGTGAAAGGATTAACATTACCACTTAATTAATGGCAAAATTGTAATTCTTACCTGCAGAACTATTAATATTCCAAATATCATCATAGCAGACACACGCTGTTTTGCGTTACCTAAAATTGAGATAATTTTTTTTTATTTTAGAGTGTTATACAGACTTATCAATTAATTATTTTAAATAAACTGTAACATTTCTAAAAAATACATTAATATTAAATTTAGTTCCTAATAAGCATCGTTTTATTCAAGTAACTAGGCTGTTTTGAAATTCCATCGTTTAATATTATGCACACTCAGTATTGTCTAAAGACACAGATTCTATACAGACTTTGCAAGTTGGCTTTGTAAATTGTATTTGTGTAAGAATGAACATGCACTATTATTAATATGATAAACAGGAGTTTCTGTTTGAACAGCCCTACATCTTTTTGGGATATGTATTAATGATTTTAAATTTCATTGCAAACAAAATTGTGTTCAAAATAGCTTGCTTACAAAGGCATCTCACACTTTCATATAGATCTCGGTGAGTTTTTAAAATCTAAATGGTGGAATTATTTGAAAAATACTGATGCGTACTTTCGAAACATCCATAAATTCCTTCATACGTAATAGTACGAAAAAATTTGAACTATTTGTTACTCTTAAGTTTTCTTCCTCTTTATAGTAAGACCACTAGCTTTCTGGTAACCACATGAATTAACAAACTTATAGCTAAACTAATAGCGTCTGTTCCTATGGGGGAAGGAATTTTGGAAACAATACCAGATACATAGAAATTTAAACTGAAATGTATGGCTATAACACTTTTAATTTTCTAATATATTCGTATCATTGAAAGAAAAGCACACTAATCATTGAATGACAGACCAATAAAGGATTCTCGATTAATCCTGAAAATTCATTTGTTATTACGTCTTATAACTACATAAATCACCAGTTTGGTTCAGTATGAGAGTTTTTTGGGCAGAATAGTTTATCGAATACAGTATGTTCCCTCACTTTTACATCTTCCGGGTCTATTCCGTTAATTTATTTATAACAAGCCTTTGTCCGTGGGTCCATGTGGACCAAATAAGTTCTCGCTCTTGTTACTTTTCCGTGAAGATTATTGTAATTAATCTGTTACTATTTGTTGCCAATATCACAATCAACCAAGTGTATATTATTCTTTTTACTATTCATTTTTTAATGCAGCATCTTTCTCTAAATAATAATAATTCAGTGAGGTCATAATGACCTAAAGACAGGGTTTCTATTTTCTGCGTATTACACCCCATTCGTAGCAGCCTTAATCTAACCCGGTAGTCCTACCGGCTACAGGGGACCTACAGTTTAACGTGGAATCAAAACCTCGGAAGCGTTCTGACGTACTTCAGATTACACAGAAAGCTGTGCCAGCGGTGTAGGTCGGGGTAAGGGCCTATTAAAACCGCTGAATAAAGAACAACTGCAATTTACGTTTAATTAATTTCTCCCTCAGAATCGAAAAATTAGTTATTAATTTAACTAATTCTATGTCTTCACCTCACTAGTGCCGTCCTTCTGCATGATATGCTAAGTACCCAATATTTGTATAGAGAATTGACAGTGTCTCAAATGTCTCATATATTCATTTTCTGCTTCGCCCCAGTTTGTATTGGATGTATCCTAGTTCACTGAAAATTCATGGATTATTTAAATGTGAAGATATAAATTTAATATAACATTGTTCTACAAGAATTTCTGGAGCCAAGTGAATATTCATTTTTCGAAATTGCAGACGCATTTCCTTAATGATGTTTCCAAATGAATAGTCATAGATGAACATAATTGTAGCTGTCATATAAAAAAATTCGTTATTTTTTATAACTAAATCATACTTATTTAAATAATAATTTGAAAGGTAAATACCAGTTTAGTTACTAAGCCCAACATTATTACTACAGCTTATAGACTAAGAAATATTATTCAAACTACAAATCCGCATATAAGTAACCTGTCTCTGAAATACCTGGAGTCGCCATCGCCTTAGCTTCTTTCTTTACTTGCAATAGTGAAGTTGACAGCTGAAACGAGACTTTCCGTGTGTATTTAAGGAAAAAGAGAGTAATTAAACGAAGAATTTTAAACAACATACGAGGCTACTAAATAATAAAAACACATATTTAATGATACTAAAAAGTGTTTCTGTTCTTAAAACAAAGACAAAATACCTTCTTTAAATTTTCTAGATGATAACAATTTATATACATTCTCGTTGGAATCTATAAAAACAGTTATCAAACAGGTAGGACGTATTATAAATTATGAAATTAAATGTCTTGTGTCTTGTACAAATTCCTGTCATAACTTCTAACATAACACTAAAATTGTTTTATCTTTCAATAATTGTTTTAGATAAAATATCACTATTTCATAAAGGTCTCAAACAAGATACAAGGCTGCTTTAATAATATAAATACACATATAATGATACTAAAAAGCGTTGCACAGACAAACTACCTTCTGTAAATTTTATACATCATAACAATTTATGTATATTCTATTTGGATTATATAAAAACGGTTATCAAACAGATAGGAAGAATTATAAATTAAGAAACTAAACTTCTTGAGTCTTGTACAAATAGCTGCCATAACCTCAAACATAACAAAAAAATAATTTTTTAAAAAATAAATGTTTTAGATAAAATGTCACTAGTTCATAAACGGTACCTAGTATCTCAAAGGTCAAACTTTTTTAATACCTTGATATTAAAAAACAGCAACCAGTCACAGTTTGTTTGATGTTTTATATTTAATAAACCATTACCGGTTTCGAACACAAATTGTTCATCATCAGATGGTTTTCTTTTATTTTTATATGTAATAAATTATGCTTTTGCAAAATGTAAGCGTGCATCATTCAAAAGTTGAATGTTCCAAACTGAATTTTTCTTGATTGATGTGATGTATTGATAAAAAATTATAAATATTTCACCAATATAATCATCTGAATAGCACGCTAGAAATTTGAATGGATAAAATATTGAAACGCTTCTGTCTTTATCTTTATCTTGGACTAGTTTTTCCCTTAATATACTCGTTTGCGTAAATGCTGTTGGCCTTTTTGTACCCATGACATCCTACCGTAGTGATTTTTTTTTTTTTTTTTTTTAAGGTGGCACCTACTTGTTAACTTCGATGGCAAAGAACGGTACCAAACTACTAAAACGTAGCTGTAATAACCCATTTTTCACATCGACTATTTCATTTGAACATATTAGCGGGTGCACCAACTGTAACAAATATTTTGACACTTTTTTTACCATTAAAAATTGGTTATTATCATTAAATAATTGTTTCTCAAGTCATCACTGTGTTTTTTTCGAAGAAATTAGGCGTCCACCTATAATTGTTTTCAGAAGTTTCTCCATTAGATATGTTTTAAGTACGCTGCATGCACAACAACAGTCGTAAACTTTCAATGTGAATTCCTGATTGTAGGCAGTTTTATCGTTGTTTCTGAAAAAATCCAAATAACTGAGCCGTCAGTTAAGGAATAATGGACGGAATTGTCATTGAGGTACCTGAAGGAAACTGGTATGCTTAGCCCAAATTGTAAAATGCCTGATTTGTCAAACAGTGCAGAATAGTATAAAGCTAACGTGAGTGAAAATTTCATTGCTACAATTATTGTTCCACGCTCAAAAAAATTCAGTCCTCATCCCACATACATTCCGGGTTCACTACTTCTAAGCAAATTTCCTCCTTTCAAAAAAAATCCAAGTTTATTCGAGCAGTATGTTGCTTTTAAATGCTAAGAGAAGAAAAGTCAACAGGCGCAAAATATTTTCAGAAACTCACAGAAAATGTATATATCGCATATAATGAAAGTAGTATGATATGTCTGTAAGTTATCTAAATGTTTTGTTTACCAATATTTTTCTCAGTAGTTGTAGCTATTGGGGTTGTAAGATTTCGATTCATTCTGCATTCTTCTTCTTCTGGTCCCTATCCGTTCCGGTAACCATTTTGGCTGTTTTGTCTCTGCTGGTTGATTCTCGGATTAGCTCCGTATTTGTCTTGGAAGTCCATATACTCACATTTTTTTAACCAGAAAGCTAATCTTTTTAAAGTTAACAAAAGTCTTCTCTTTGTCACAATTACAGAATGTCTTAATTATCACACAATCTAATTTAAGTGAAACATTTTTATTTATGGAACTCATCGCGTTTATTACTTCTTCTCGGAACCATTAGCCAAGAGCGTACTAGTTTCTACTTCTTCCCCAAGTTCTATATTTCAACAAAAAATGTTCATTTGTTCGTTTTATGAAGGATCACCAGTTTAGAAACTAACATATCACCGCAGCAGTAAGGTGTCACTTTAATCATCCCCCTCGGTGCTCTTTCTCCAAAATCTTATGTATTTAAAAGTAGACGTATGGTTCCCTATGTTTCACTTTTCAGCTGCCACTACATAGCACAGGTCACTGGTGTATGTGGTGGTAGAATGGTGATTTCTAACCTGCACAACGTGGGCCGAATTCCGATAACTGTGGAGTAGACTTGCGCATTATAGTTCGCGAAGAATGAGCGCGCAGTTTAGTTCGCAGCTCCCTCGCGAACTAGTTCGCTCTTTTAGTTCGTTAGTTTGCGTCTCGAATTCAGAGAAACAGATCGTTCGCTCGCCTTGCTACCGCTACTGCAAGCGCTACAATGTTTGTTATGTCAGTTTTATTATGACATAATCATTTTTTGTCGTTTCTAAATGGAATTTAATATGACCTTCTTAAAAAAAGTTATTGCATTAATAATAGCCCTTTCAAATGACATTAGCATGATCAGTTGCCGCCGATAAACCATAGTGCTCATTGTCCTTTGCACAAATGGGTAAACTGAATAACTGTACTGTTTTTACTATTTACTTTACATGCATTCGTAGAGTATTAATTTTTTAATGGATTTATTTATTATTTCATGGAAGAAACATTACTTATAAAAGGCGCTAATGACCAAGCCGTTGACGCGCCCTTAAACCCCAACAACAACACAAAATTACTTATAAAATATTATAAATGCGTTTATTTTGATGAATTAAAATACCCGTTTATTAGTAATCTGCTCTTTATATTTAAATATAGTTTCTGGAAATCATGAACAAAATATAATTCAACTATTGGCTACAAGTTAAGTACTATATGACAGAAACAATATTACCTATATTATTAAGAAAAGTAACAGTAATACTTCCAACGTGATACCTAACAATTAGACATATAAAAATGACAGTGACCCTTGAATGAGAAAGTGGTAACAATAACGAAAGTGCGTAAATTTCCAGTAATTGGAAGGTATTGAGCTATTTTTTTTTTATTTTTTTTTATTAGTTTAGGGGAGAATAATCCAACACACATTCACAATATTTTTGCGACGAATGAAACTGATGAAGACACAAAAGTTAAAATCTTTTTGAATTTCGCAAGTCATTTCTTTACATAACTTTCACAAATCTGTTAACCAACAGACTGAGATAAGTATTATATTATGTCAGCTTTAAAATCAGCGCTAGAAAAATGTAAAAGATACTGTTTCTTTGGTTAAGAAAACAAGAAAAAGCCTTTAGAAGCCAAATTCTCCACAGAAAGTGAAAATATTAAAAATAATGCTCTAGTATTCGTTGTTAAACGTCTGGAGTATCTTAGTAAATAGTTAGATTTTAATGAAAGCAATTGGCTATAGAAAATCCAAAAATTAAATTTAAAACACGAGGTTTTATTTGATGGCTGTGAGACAATATTAGAGGTTCTAAATTTATGAGAAAAAATGGGTATCAAAGTGAACGAACTTTACTCTGAAATAACAATATTACACGAAATCTAGGTAAAAGTAAGAGCAGTATATCATTAGTAAAAATGAGCTTTTGATCGACATTAATTTAACAACTGAAAGCGATAAAGCATATTAAAATTTTACTGTACACAGAAAATTGTTAAAGATGCAAGAAGTGCAAAAAAATATAGCTCAAAAAATAAAGTAGTACTCTTTCGTAAAATATTATATTTTTGAAGTGTACTATATTTTTATAGGTTATTCTAAAAAAAAAAAAAACATTCTACCATTAACCGAAGAAATGTTGGTAATCCTAGCGGCGAATGGTGATAGTTCGCGGTCGGGAATGCTCAGTTTAGTTCGCGAACGGTAGCGCTCAATTTAGTTCGCGAACTGTACCGCTCAGTTTAGTTCGCGAGCGGTAGCACTGTGTTTAGTTCGCGACCGGTAGCGCTGTGTTTAGTTCGTGAACTAGGTCGGTCCGCTCTGGAATTCCAGAAAGACAGCTCGTTCGCTCGCTTTGCTAGCGCTACTTCACGCGCTCTCCTCTTTGTTATAATAGTTGTGGTTACTTAAGTGTTAATGGGATCAAAGTGTGTTTTGTTTTCACATTTCATGTTAAATTTCCGTTTTTTCACTTCTGCAATAATTATTAATGTTTAACAGTTACATTTTTTTATTTTTATATCTGTCTCTTCAGTGAAATGTGTCCACAGCGAACTGTGTTACCTATTAGATAATAAACTATAACAAAAGTTGGTCTTCGGGAAAGGGTCGAACGAACTAATGAACTAAGGAGCGAGAGATCTGGGAACTAGTTCGCGTAGTTCGCTCGTGGGAGCGCTCATCCGAACTAGTTCGTTCGCGAAATACACAAGACTACTGTGGAGGTGTAGGAAATATGGCGGTTAAAGGTGGTCGATGCAGGGCTTTATCACATTTCGACCATTGACTTACGTGTCCCTATACTTCTCTTTCCTGCCACAACTACATAGCGTAGACCATTGGTGTTTGTGTGTGATAATAGCATCGAGTCTCCCATCTTGCACTATAGCGGTAGCATGTCGGTAGCTATGGAGGAGTTGGAGATATAGTGGTTGAAAGTGGTTCACCTGGAGCACTTTCATATTTCAACCAAAGACGCGTATGTCTCACTTTTTAGTCAAAATTATCTAGCGCAGGTAACTGACGTTTGTGCTTTGTAGTAGCATACATTCACCGATCGTGCACAACGTTTGCCGAATTTCAGTAACAGTGGGGATGTGGGAGATATGGTTGTTGAAAGTGGCTGATCAAATATTTTCGTATTTCGATCAAAGGCATATGTGTAGGTATATTTCCAAAACTAGATAGTGCAGATCACTGGTGTTTGTGTGTGGTAGTACCATCGAGTCTCCCATCGAGAACTATGGTTGTTCGATGTCGATAGCTATGGGTGTGTGGGAGATATTGTGTTTGAAAGTAGTCGACCTGGTGCACTTTCGCAAGACATGTACTTGTATGTCCCTATGTATTACTTTTTAGCCAAAAGT
This sequence comes from Vandiemenella viatica, assembly GCA_031002005.1. Classification (NCBI taxonomy): domain Eukaryota; kingdom Metazoa; phylum Arthropoda; class Insecta; order Orthoptera; family Morabidae; genus Vandiemenella; species Vandiemenella viatica. The sequence goes on along the minus strand of CM061919.1, from coordinate 83,445,463 downwards.
ATCCAGTGCAGATTACTTGTGTTTGTGTGGGTAATACATACATTTACCGATCGTTTACAACAATGTTAAAGTTGATTTATGATCTTTAGCTTATTAATAGTAGTCCCAACTAATAATTTCAATATCTCAAATGGACAGATTTTTCATGGGTACTCTTTTATTATAAGTTTTAACTTCATTTGAATTGCAGTAAATTAATACTCCTAGTGGCTCTAATCATTAAATTCAGTTAATGCGTGACTGTGGAAAGACGAAAGAACGTTGTTAAAAAAAGATATCTGAAAGGAGTTACGATGCTTTCAACCTATAAAAATTCACAATTAATGTACCAAAGGCCGTTGTTTCTTTCTAAACAAAGAATCTCAAAGTGTATATAACTAAGTCTATTTCAAATTGTATTGCCATTGTAATCTGTAATAAAGTTTACAGACGTCATTCAGTTTATATAAGCAACAAACCACGTTAATCACCCGTAAAACTAAAGGATAAAGGGAAAAAAGTATATGAGCAGCTATTATAACTTCAAATATAATCCAAAGAAAAATTTAAAACGGTACTCATAGCAGATCATGTTTTTCCTCAATAACTGGTTCCAGTTATAATGACCAAATTATAAGTTTTTATTTATTGTTATTGGTGACCAGAATAATATATAGAAGAATGGAAAGAGCAGTAGAACAGATTATAGGTGAAGATCAGTTTGGGTTTAGGAAAAATCGAGGTACAAATGAAGGAATACTTAAGGGGCGGATGAAGACAATAAAACATACTTGTACGGCATTTGTTGGTTTAGAAAAGGTATTTGATAATGTTATCTGTGACAAGATGCTCTAAAGTTTAAAGAAATCAGGTCTAAAATATCGAGATAGAAGAATACTTTCTAACTATGTAAGAATCAAGTGGCTAAAAGTGGAGAACCATGAGAGGTATGCATCAGTTTAAAAGTCTATCCCCGTTAATATTCAACTTGTATGTAGAATAAACAATAAAGAAAGTCAAAAAAAATTCATGTGGCATAAGTGTTCAAGGGAAAAAATCAGAATGCTACAATTTACCGTTGACATTGTCTTGTTAGCAGAACAGGCTGAAGATAATGAGAAGTTACTGAATGGCGTGAACCAAATACTATAGGAAGAATTTGAACTGAATATAAATCATAGCAATACAAATGTGATTAAATGTATCAGAAATGATACCAATCACAGTGGATTAAATACAAAAATAGGATCGAATGCAATAGGAGATGTAGGTGAGTTCTGTTACTTGGATAGCAAAATTACAACCGATAGCCGAAGCAGGAATGACGTTAAAAGCAGAATAGTACTAGCAAAAAGAGCCTTCATGAAAAAGAGAAATCTTTTAGTTCCATCGTTGATCAAACATTGATCTAGGAATTAGAAAGAATTATTTAAATTCTTTGTGTGGAGCACAGCACTTTATGGTAGCGACTCACGAATATCAGAAAGATAGAAAATTGAAGGATTTTAAATGTGATGCTACAGAAGAATGCTAAAAATTAAGTGGCAAAGTACAAAATGAACGAGTTTTGGAAATGATGAGCGAGGAAAGAAGCTTGTGGAATAAGCTTACAGAATGAAGAGACAGGCTAATAGGTCATATTTTGAGACTTGCTGGATTGGTTAATTTGTTAGTGGAGGGAACAGTTGAGGTAAGAACTGCAGAGGAAGACAGAGATTAGAATATATGAAGCAGTAATTGAGGATATGTAGAGATGAAGAGGTTAGCTCAAGAAAGGAAGAGATGGAGGATTGCATCAAACCAGTCGAAAAACTGAATACAGCAAAAAAAAAAAAAAGGTAATCAATCAGTACAAAGAATTATAAATTCCCATTTTAAAAATCTTCCTCAACATTTGAATGTATCCACTTAGACAAAAACAAATGAAATTGAAACATACGTAGATTGCCGGCCTCGGTAGCGTAGGGGCTACAGTGCTAGCTCCGCGTTCCAAAGGTCGCCGGTTCGAGTCCTGCCCAGGGGATGGGTGTTTAGTGTCGTGTCTGTGAATGTCTTGTCCGTGTTGTAGTGTCCTTGTGTCAATACTTGATAGCAACAAATCACATTGAGCTGGCTGTATGGCCCAGAAGCCGAAGGCAAAAAAAAAACAAAAAACAAACATACGTAGATTATTCTTACAACTTATATTCAATTGAGCTAACGTTACATACTAATCCTCGGATTGTTCAGTCAAACCACTTTCTGCTCTTTCAAGCATCAGAAATCTCCGGCAGCATATCGACATTTAAATTACATTGACCAAAATTCACTGCGTACACTCAAAAAACAGTTGCAACTGCCGCAGTTTTCTGCTGAACAGTTGAGACCTCAAACTTGCCGCAGCATGTAGGGTGACACATAAATTATGTAACTAAAAATAGGGGAGAGGGGAAACACATCCGGCATAATCTCACTAAATCTCATCAACGGGGAGAGGGAGGCCCCATAAAAATCTCACGTCAATTTTTTATTTCAGATTGCCGCCCTTCAAAGAGCAGAAGAGTTAGAAAAAATAGTCTTCAGAATTAAGGTCAATCGCTCGTAGGGAGAGGGGGGGGGGGTGGGGGGGGGGAATAGCAGGAAATCTTACCAACTGGATGGTCCAAATTTAAGAAAAATCTCAACACGTAATTAATGGGTTTTAATTGTAATATTTGCCTGTTTGGCATCAGTTTCAGTTATCTCGGAACTATATTTTTTAATCTCGTTTTATGTTAGGTTTTTTTATTGTTTACGACCTTACGGATCGTCGACGTCGAGGTCATTAGAGGCGGAAAGGACAGGGGACAAGGAGCTGGGGCAAGGAGCGGGAAGGAATTCGGCCATGGCCTTTTGAAGGTAGCATCCCGGCATTTACCGACAGTGATTTGGGGAAATCATAGAAAACCCAAAGCCCGGAAGGGGATTCGATTCATGAAGGCTTTATTATTCATCTAACATGAAAATATTTCTTTTTATGCTCTTTTATTTGTTTAATTTTTTGCAACGTTCATTTCCCTGTATTTATACTAGTTACATTAATAGACGCAGTGGTCGTCCTTCCATTCTCTGGTACTGTCCAAGGATGCTTATTGTTGAATTTTTCTCTTCCTTCCGCTCGTGTATAGAAGTTTTCCGCTAGTTGGATATATCTCTTTAGAAGTATTTGAATTTTCGCTTCAGGTGTAGCTCCACAGTGAGAAATTTTACTGATAAGTGTTAACACTCTGTTCAATGCCTGGTTCTGCCTCCTCTGCCGTCTATATAGGTGTATAGTTGCTGGAAAGGACCAGCCCACATCTCTCGTTTTGAAGGCCGTAGCGGCTAGTACTTGGTACAGCTTGCCCAGTCTACTCTGCACCTGTACTCTTATACCTTCTGCGTGAGTTTGCTATCCAAAATAACTCTCACATACTTGGCTGTGTTTACCCACGATACTCTTTCCTCCAAGAGCTCAAGTCTCGTTCTGCGTGGCATGTAACTCCATGTTAGCATAACGGCTTATCTCTTCCGTGTGTTGCCTATCTCTCGGTATCATGAAGTCCTGCTTCGAGGCGTCATGTAACAAATTTCGAACGGCGAGAGGCTGCATAGATCGCAGTGTCTTCTCCGTTCAGTGCTGTCTCTACTTGTCGTCGCATGGATTGATTGGTCCCGTAGAGTGTGTATAGAACATTTTCGAGTACCTTTTGAGATGCCGTTGGGTATGGTTCTTTTTGTTGAGCAGTCATTATTGAGCTTCTCGACAAAAGTCCGTTTCTTATCATACTAACCAAACGGTAACACCTTACTCAGATAAGTATGTAGGGAAGCGGGATTGTTGTGACGTTTTTCAGCAAATCAGGCGACAGGAAACACTTACGTCAGAAAACGCTAAAGATGCTGGCGGCAGAGTTATCACGTCAGTTCTGGTTGTGATAATATGTCTTTGAGTTTTGGTACCCATTCCGACCTCTAGAGGAGCTGGTGGCAGCCTTTTCACATCATTTTTGCATTGGCCGTTGTCAGGAGTTAGCGGTCTCTTTGCTCTTAACCGTCTTTCTCCTTGGTATTCTTCACTTGGGTCAAATAAGTTCAGCAATTAAGAGACAATTCATTGCAGAATATAAATTTCAACATTGTATTGTGATTGGACTAACGTGAATATAATATAAAGGATATGGTACTAACGGTTATTCTCGTGACTAGATATTTACTTTATAATCCTTTTTTATTTAAGTCGTATGTATAACCACTCCAAATTATACTGAATGATACACTATTTCTTGACCACACTCTCTCAGTGCCACTCCAGCTGCTACTGACTCCGCGTAAGAGAGAATTCATTTTGGCTTTCAAGCGGAGGGTGGCCACCGACCCATCTGATCACAAGTATATGCTCTTTTCTGTTGCCTCAACACACAACTGAATGTCTCTGACACTGGTAATATTTTCCTTAAGTCAAATAAATAAAATACTACGCACGTGAAACTTCAAATACAAAAATGCACATACTTTTAAATAGATCTTATATATACATCTACATCACTTGGGGTAAAATTTTATCGAGTTTTAGTAGCCATGACCACCTCTAGAAGCGCTGGTTCTCCCTGCACAACATCCAACCTGAAGATGGCGGCAGAGTCAGCCGCCGAAAGCTCGTTGTCGCATTTCAACAACATACGGCGGAAAACCCGTGAAGACTACATTTCATTAATGTCATTGTTTCGGAGGTGGAACGAGGCAGTCTACTACGAACCGATCGCCATTGCGGGCAGTGCTCCTTTCATCACGTCATCGGAAAGGAATGTCATGATCTGACGTCACTGGAATTTTTGATAGGCGTTCGGGATGTTCCTGCCAATATTTACTTCGACAGAGCGTATTTTGTATCTACATAATCCAGTATTACAGACAGAAATAATCGCTTTATTTATTTTAAAGGGTGATTATTATTAAAGTTTAAGTTTCAAAACGCTCTAAAAAACGAACCATTCATTATAATGACGTCAAAATTGAACGGCGTATTATTGAAGAAGGGGGAAAGAACCTGAATGCAAGATTTCGCTCCTCCGCACATTGCAAATCGAGTGTAGCAGTTGTTGAGGCGGCATTTCGGAAATGCTAGAATTATCAGTCGTCATTTCCCTACAGCCTGGCCGACCCATTCACCTGATATTAATCCGTGTGATTTCTGGCAGTGGGGTTATCTGAAAGATGATGTGTTCAGTACTCCGATTGCCAATAGCTGATTTGAAGTCACGCATTGCGCAACACATTCTGAACTTGACCCCGGTGACACTTCGATTGATTGTGGAATATGCTGTTTCCCGATTTAAACTTGTTGCACACAACTGTGGACAGCATATTGAACATGTTTTGAGCCAGTCTCACGAAACTTAAAAACCAATTGGATGGATACTTTTTGGATACTTTTATACGGTTTAAAACCCGATTGGATGGATGCTTTTTTTTTGTTCATGTTCTTTCCCCCTTCTTCAATAATACGTCAATCTAATCAGTGGTTCGTTTTTAGCATTTTTAAACTTAAACTTTAATAATAATCACCCTGTATACAACGCTCCAAAAGTGTATTCTTGAATGGCGAAAAAAACTGGGTCTTAACCCTGTGATGGTGTTTGTGTGGTTGTTTGCCTTAGTGTTGAGAACTAAATGTCTGAATTTATTAATTATAGTTGGACTACTAGTATGATAATGATTTTTATTATATGTGTTGAACCTCTGATTGTGTTCAAGTCTCTCTATCCGTCTCCAGTTTCTCAAGTGTAATATACTAGGACTTTTGTCTGCCCAGGTATATTTACACCTCATACACTCTAGAGCATGGTACACCTCTCTCCAGTATGTACAGTTTTACCAGATCATACCATCTCCATCACAGTATTGCTTTGGCATTTTTTTATTTTTTTTTTTTTTGCGAAGAGTTTCATTGACTGGGATATACAACATTATATTTTCTTTTTTTTTTTTTTTTTTTTTTTAAACTGTGTGGTTATTTCGCAACACTGCGTAACGTTCGTAACATTGAGTCACTAGCACTCAGTATTGCATGTAAAACCAATAATTCCTCCTTTAGAACGTCCGAATGTAATTTTTGTATCATCTGTTCTCAATTTTATGTTTGATGATTAATTAACCACCGTGTTTCGGGCTGATATGACACGAAAACACGAAAATCACACTCCCGCGGCCTCATACGGCTGAATTGTATCATTGGCAGAGGACAATCTCGCCTTGTAATATTTCAATCCACGTCTGAAAGTAAAAATTTCCTGGGTCTACTGAGGAGACTCTTAGATCGTCTAGGCCAGCCCTAATTATTTAACTCAGTACCTACTGTCTTATTTACCATGGTGGCTGTTGATATACTTGCCTTTTCTATCCTTTTTTTTAAAAAAAAAAAAGATAGAAACAGTTATAATCTGTAAGAACCATTAGGTAGACGGCAGAGTCTATCTGTATCCCGCAAAATACAAGCAAGTCCTAGAAATGTTGGAGCCAAACCTCTAGAGCCCAAGGCACTAATCTGAATTTAGTGGCTAAGTCACATAATCTAATTCTTACTCACACATCAGTTGTGTAATGGGTAAGACCTGCGATGGGTTTGATTCGAGGTGTCGGTTTAACCCTTTAGCGCAATTTGCTTTGTGAGTGCGTACATTAGAAATTTTATGCTGGCCAAACGCGGCACGCGAGGTTCATCACACTTTTATAAAACATATTTATTTTATAATGGCCAAAGTATTGAATGACAATGTATTAAAAATATACATTATTTGTGTATCTATATATTAAAAAATTAACTTTAGAAATTATGAGTAAAAGTTAACTTTGATTTTAAAGTAATTATCTAGCGAATATATGAGAGTTATTGCTTGTTTTATTTATGAGTTTACAATTATGAATTCGCAGAATAATTAAATTATATTCATTCCTAAAAAATGTTTATAGTGGGTCTAAATCTAATACGGGGATATATAATTTTATATGCGGCCCGCGGAGTTATGATGCATTTTCAAAATGACCCGCAAGATCATTTGGGTTGACCACCCCTGCTCTTTACAATAGGATCGACGTGGATTGCGCATTAGGTATGAAACTCTGTCGCATTCAAGTACGGAATGTATTTTGCTTGTTAAATAAGTGCCGTAGAATATCAGGTTAGTGCTGTGTCGACAGGTCAATATGGTGGATAGCATTTTACTCTTCGCTGACTGAATCAAAGCGACTTAATAACAATCAAAATATCTCTTCGATATCTACGAGTATCGGTATCAAAAAATAAAGACAATGGGGCCTTCACTACAACATACAATCAGTTAAAGAAACTTGTTTATCTAGAGCACATACTACGGTGCCAATTCCCTTAGTCCACTAATTACCCCTTTTCTTATTTATAATGTTATGAGATACGCCTTTACATCCTACCTTCACCCTCCTCCTGTCCTCCAATGAGGCAATGACTCCCAATCCAGCTCCTTTATCATATCCGTTACTGACTGTTTCCTACGATAATTTCCACAAACAAATCACCGAGCGTGGTGGATGAGTGGTTAACGCTCTGGCCTCGCATTCGGGAGGACGGCGGTTCGAATACCCATCCGGGCATCAAGATTTGAGTTTTCCATCGTTTCCCCAAATTACTCCAGGCGAACGCCGGGATGCTTCCTTCAAAAGACCATGGCTAAATTTCTTCCCATTTCTTGTCTCCGGTCCAATCCCGCCCCTAATATACATCTACATATATACTCTGCAATTCACAAAATTGTGGGTGGCAGAGGGTGCTCAGCACCAAAGCTAGTCTCTTTGCTGTGCATTCCATCACGAATGGTACGAGGGAAAAAAGAATTCATATAAGAATCAGTGCGGCACCTTATTTCTCTAATCTTATCTTTCCTGTCATTCCGACTCAAATAGGTTGGTGGACGAAGTATTTCACTACACTCGTAAGTGAAAGTGGGAGTACGCATGTTTACCAATAACTTTAAACGAAACGTGCGTCGTCTATCTACCAGAGACTCCCAGCCCACTCTACTAAGCAGTTCTGTGACTCTTTCATAAGGACTGTAGCAAGCGGTCATGAATTGAGCGGCTCTTCTATGTACTTTCTCTATACTGTCAATAAACCCCTTACGAAACGGATCCCAAACGGCGCGACAGTAGTCCAAATGTGGACGCACAAGAGATTTGTACGCTATCTCCTTTGTTTGTTCATTACAATTTTTCAAGACTCGACTAGGAATCGCAGCCTATAATTAGCTCTACCCACTAATGAATTAATGTGTAAGTCCTATTTCATGTTACTTTGTACTGTTACTCCCAATTATTTCATAGGATCGTCTATATCCATAACTGAACTGTTTACCTCGTATTTCTGAATAATCGGTTTCTTTTTGTTAGTTATGATCATTGTCTTGCACTTTTTACAATTTAGCGTAAGTTCCCATTCAGCGTACCATGCCAAAATAACATCCAGATCACGCTGAATTTCTAAGCATTGACCTCGATGTCGACAAGCCATAAACCCATAAGTAAAAAATAAAAAAAAATAAAAACCTAGCTTCTTTTCTTTGCACGCCCTCCAACTCCTGTATCTGAGAACAAAATGTGGGTCCCAAAAAACTACACTACCATATTCAACCAATGGTCTGACTAAACTCAATTCTGTAACTTCTCTGGTATAAGTTCCCATCACCCTCTCCAGTACATGTAGGATTTTGTAACCTTTCCATCCACCTGCCCAATGTGATCTGACCAGTTGAGTTTATTATCAAACGTTATGCCAAGATATTTTCACTTAAAGCCTTCAACAAGTAATCAGTGGAGCGCGTTTGAAGGATAGACATTCCATATATTATTTTTGACTTATCTATCAACGATTATAATACGGCTAGAAGTGGATCTGGCTGCTATACTAGTGGTGTTCCGCAGCCTTGCGAAAATTAAATGAGTTGCCATGTCACTTAGGCCAGAGTGACTTCATATAATGCGATGAAGGCATTGTCATGATACGTATGTATCACCAGCCAAAGAATTCTTCACTCAGTATCCAGGGAGGGAGGAGAGCATGAAATAATTAAGCAATGGAAGATGGCTTCCACCGGGAGAAGTAAAACGCCAGTCAGCATTTCACAAGTTTGCCAAGCTCCAATAATGCTGCAAGCTGGTAAAATGTCATCTGTCAGTAGAGAAGGAACCATAAAATATCCATCCAGCAGTGACAGAGAGAGGAAAAATCAACTAAAATACTTTGGAGAGCCATTTGGTCAGCTCCAGCCTCGCTCTCTCTTGTATCCATCGCATCGACGAGTTGGGAGTTGCAACCAGAATCCATAAGAGTTTCCGCAGAGGGGTGTATCCACCTTCAGGACCAGAAGATGCCTGATACAAAGATGGGTTCTACTGATATAAGGAAAGAGGAGTCTCAGTATTATGGATACGAACATAGTCTTGGGGATATTGTCTCAATATTACAGAGGTGGATTTAATAAGGCAATTGTACTTTGCTACATTTTTAATGTTGCTTGTAAGCACACGACCATTCTGTTATGAAATCATGTAATCATTATATAAATTCACGTACGCCATCTGATCACAGTTTACGCAATTAAATATGTAAATATTTAATTGCCATTGACCGTGAATTATACAGACACCATCCTCGCGTTCACTACATAAACTGTTAAATATTGCTGTAGTTACCTATGACGAATACTGACATCATAACCAATGGTTCACTTCAGTCTTTTGTCCACGGCGAAAGAAAAAAATCTCCAGAAAAAGCTCTTACCACCCAGTACAGTATACGATGTTAGTTATATAAAGGTTTTCAACTGTGACAGGTGGTGAAGGAGACTTAGTACTTCATACAGTGCGTAGTAAGGGTTTAGTCGTCCACACAACGGCGGCGGAGCTACCATGCACCCCCCCCCCTCCCCACCCAACATGCCTTCGCGCTTCGCGACACCGCCATAGGGAACCCACATATTAGTCAGTTAAGCCCTAATATTAATTTACTTCCTTACATACACAGTTATAGTTATCATATATTTAGTGTCGATTTCTTATCAGCTATGAACAGTCACCGAAATTTGCACGGTTCTTAAGAATGTAGCATAAACATGAATAATTCGGAGTACGAACTATATAGGCCTATCATTTTACCAAATCCAAAAGTCATGAATAAGTAAACTTCTTGGTGTATTTAACGTTTGCCTAGACTGCTTTCCGAGTTTCCGTGCGTGCCACTGGAAATATCAAGGGCTCATATCGACTTCCGGCCATTAAATTTCGGTTTTCCACGGATTACTGGAATCGGTGAAATAGAATGCCGTGGTGACTCTTCAAAAGACCATAGCCGTATTCATTTCCATACTATGCCACATCATCTCACTCTTCTAATGCCTAAGACGTCGAGAATTTCTAAGGACCAAAAAAAATCCTCATTCCCGCTACGAATGTAACAGTCAACTACAAAATTTATGTACCTTGCATTCGATGGGTGATAGAATAAGAGCGACCATCTACGAATAATCGGTAAATGCTACCTGGCGCTATAATGTGACGCTTTTCATCACATTCTAAGGCGCATCTTTATTATATAAATTATAATATTAGACTGACTTTCATAAAGCTTGGGTAACCACCAATATATTTTTAGATGATTTCCTTATAAAGTATGGAAGATTCCATGTGAGGACTGTGATGCCAATAGTGAATATACAGTGTATCTTGAGCAACGAATATCAACAATTATTGAGCTGCGCAGGCCTGAAGAGAATCGTGGCTTCCTTGAGGGGCACTCACCTGGAGGACACCGCTAGGTGCCAGCGGCAAGGTGTTGCCAACTAACAAAGCACGAGGGTGAAGGGTTTTGCTAGAGGATACGTCCTGCAAACTTGAGGCAGCAGCCACCGCACCTAACGGGAGAGAACCCGCTCCGCGAGAAAATATAGCGTCATATATCGAATATAGCCGAATCTTTCCAACGGCTGTGATCCACACGTAGAGCAAATAAGATATCCACGACATCACGTGACATCAGGTGGCCAACCTATGACCCAATCCTAGTGAGCTCATAACTTAAATTCTGGGAATTTTCTGTTAAACATGATCTTCGAGACTGCAAGGGCGGGGCCAAAGTTTACCTCGGAGGTGAAAGAGCGACGAGCTTCATTCTGCTGCGGGACACCGTTCCCGATGTAGATTCTGTTGCGGAATCCGATGTCTGGCTTCTCTCTGGGAGCGCCTAATAAGAAATTTCGATAAAAGTAGTAATAAGTATAAAACTGGCCATAGTACAATTTTTGTTAAGCTACTTTCTGCTCCATCTGTTACGGTTAATAATAACGAAGAAGAACGTAATTATTTTATAGCACTGGTGCCGTTCAAAATTATGTTTACCTAAAGTACGTTTTACGGAAGCATTCAGGATGAACGTTCCAATATTTTTACTGACATAAGTAATTTCTGTTTTATGTAGTAATGCTTTGTCTCTGTAACAAGTGTATCAAGTACACTGTCAGAGAACATTGAACCTTAGATTATGTCTCCTTTTTAGTTAAATGCAGGATACAGTAAAGTGGTTAATGCTTTTAAAAGTGAATGTGAAATAATTGCTTGAAATAACCATTTGAAACTATGATTACCAATTCTAATCCCTCGTGTCTTCCAGAACAAAAATCATCTAGAAATCGTCCAACTATTGAGAAATTATTTAGCAAAGGCTTCTCATTTCTGTAGCTGACAATATTACGGAACTTTGAAGATGATCTGATTTAAGCTTTTAATTGGTGCTAAAAAATATATGATCTTGTTGTGCTTAGATTGTTTTCAACAATGTATCTGTGGTATAAACTATTATGCAATGCTTTTTTACTGAATATTATTTTACAACAGCATTTTGTATTTCTTATGAGATGTTATTAACATTAATGAAGGAAATGTAAATAAATAACAATGTGACTTAAATGAGGGGTATCAAATTAAAAACTGTAAAAAAATGTAGAAGATATTCACAGAACACATTCGAACAGTGATGATGATTTAAAATATATATATGAATTCCTCATTGGCCTCCACATAACTATTCAACTTGCAGGAGTATATTGTAAAAGACTGCAGACATGTTCTAATACAATTAGGAATCGCAATTCAACAAACAATGCGGGATCCCGCAATCCCGTGGCATCCTGCATCATTTAGCAGTCTGGCGCACAAAATTAGCGGATCTGCAATCCGTAAAATGGGGTGAAAACATGTTTCAGTCTGCTTGACCCTTACACCCCTTCGTCACTTTCCGGTCGGACACGGTCTCTGCAGGTTTTATTGCCTCATTTGCCTGTATCCTTCAAGTTCGCATTTGACTCGCAGAAACAAATGTTTGTATTTGTCATCTTTCGTGATTAATAAGTAAATAGATTCACTTCTACGTTTTTATAAGAACTCAATTTTGTTTTTATTTATCCTATTGAAAAATTAGCTCCCAGTATCATACACATAAAAAATGAAAACATTGCAATTGTTTCTGAGAATGAAATAGAAAAAATACCAAAAGAAGGTTATGACTTTTGACAGCTATTTAAAAAACGAAAAACCTTTGGAATAAATGGTTTGCAGAACGCTTTGAAATTTTTTTTTACCATAAATTGTTTCTGTACGTCATCAGATTTGAGACATCTGTTTCTAAAAAAGTGCATTTAAACTTTCTTATTCTGCTAATATTATACGTTATATAGTCACCAATTTTTCAAATACCGTAAAAGTTGACATGATTGTTCACTTTGAATATCTCAAGAAGCAATGAAAAAGATTTTCGTTGAGTTTTAATGAGTGGACGTCCCAAAAAAATCACCAATATATGAATGTTTATGTTCATCGCAAAGAAACACATTATAATCTTGGCTTGGGTTCGTGGAGTTTACACAATGAACGGCTGACATGCTTTGGTCTCTGTCTCTAAACTCACGTTATTGGCTTAAGATCTGAAATGTAGTCTTCACGGGTTTTCCGCCGTTTGTTGTTGAAATGCGACAACGAGCTTTCGGCGGCTGACTCTGCCTCCATCGTCAGGTTGGATGTTGTGCAGGGAGAACCAGCGCTGCAGTGCAGATAAAGTGATAGGTTGACTGCTTAATAGATAAGTACATTATCTCTCGAACTGGTGTGGTTTACTGTAAGGTATGTAATATGATTTGTATGCTTACCATATTTGATTATTTACTTAATAACTAAAATTAAATTTAAAACAACAGTCTAAAGGCGAAAAGTATATTTATGGTCGCCTAGAAACTTTTAAATTAATGTTGTTTTACTAATTAAAATAAAATATTGTTAGCTGTTGTTTTCAATTATTTAAGATTATAGTAGACTTATATCAATATGCGGACTTTTATTATTTAATTTGATAACACTTTAAAAACAGTGCCGAATCCCGCAGGATTCAACAATCGCGCAATCTGTAAATGCGGGATTGCTCAATCCCTAAATAATAAAATAGAAAACGATGTAAGTTCTATGTTAGTCTCATTTATGTAACATTTGTTTGTTTACTTTTTAGTTTGTTTACTCAAGAACAAAAAAAGCCATCATCGTTTAAAGTTCCTATTTAAGATGTCTTAGTGTTTTAAAGGAGTTAATAAAATCAGTATTGTATCCTCCCAAAAGTAATGTTTACCGTGTTCTTTGTATCGTTTTTGGAGGCTTTTTTACAGTTCCATATCTTATAGTTCTGGCACCAACCTAGTAACCATGAACAATAATTTTTCATTTAAGCAATTTTCTTTATCGAATTTTGGTAGAACACCGTTAATTGATGACACAAACTTAGCTGTAAATTAACGTATTGATTTCCGTTACAGCGTTCAATTAATTAAATGTAGAACTACGTTGTTACCACGGGTGTAGTGATCTACTAAAGAATTCTCTTCGAAATATTTCTTCACTTGACAAAGATAGCAAAGGAAACTATTGAATCATTGTGTATAGCTGAATTTAACAGGACGAACACGCGTGCAATATGTCGACAGATAGATTATTTTTCAAACTGGTGTAGTTTAATGTAAGGACAGTTATGTGATTTGTGTACTTACCATATTTGATTATTTACTTAATAACTAGTATTAAATTTAAAAAGGTGAAAAGTTTATTTAAGGTAGGCTGCGAAATATTCAATTCTTACAGAAAAAAAATTAAAAAAAAAAATATTTCTCTGAAATAGCAAGAACAAATCTGACCAGTTATTGTACTGACAGATTCACAAACATGAGGAGAATACCAGGTAAACATAAAATCAAATCATTTTTCACAGACAATAAAATGGTAGGACATATCAAATCTAATGTTGATACATTTGAATCTCAATTCTTTATGTCTGTCAGTTTGGTTTTGTGCGTTTAAGCACCGTGTAATAGTGATGAACGGGTTTGAAGAACAGTTGTAACCTGTGATCCTCTCCATCAACCGACCTGTTTCAGTTTTCTGAGAAATTCCTGATACATTAACGTACTCTCGATTAAAAAACTAAAAAAGAAATGTTATTTGTCACATCAGAATACTGCCTGCAGAGGGATATTACGGTTGTTGTTGCCCACAAGATGCTTAGCGATTAAGTCAGTATGTAGAGTGGGCAACAACATGTTTTTCAGCCACAGTCTGTAATGACTAGATTTCCAGGCAAACGACGGATAAAAGTAATTCGTGCATTTACCAAAAGGATGGTATTGGATTAAAATGGAAAGAAAGAAGTCGAATGTCTCAAACTCGGTAATTTAATTTTTGGAGGGATCAACCACTAGCCAAAAATGATTTTAAATATATCCGAAAGTGAAGGAAGCCAAGGATATCCGTCATCTGATTCCGCCGATGATGAGTCTTCATCATAGTCCGAGGACTCACCACGTTCTCTGCAGCAGGTGTCCTCGGTATGTGAACCAAGTCCACCGGGAAGGAAACACTGCAGAAAATCACTTTTGTCAGAAAATAAAAATACTGTGTTGCGTTACATTTAAGTGGAATATGGTGACAAAACACATCATTACGAGGCAATCACAGGTATACAGTAACATTGTCGTGTTTTTCGATTAAATAATTTGTGTTACAATAATTATATACAACAAATTATTTTATGATTTCATAATTCATAAAAATTAACCTGTGAGAGAAATTGGGTTTAGAAATGAAGATTTTTACTTATACTTATATAAAAACACTTACTTTAGTTAAATAATTAAAAATACATAACAAATTAACTATTAAACATGACATTAATCATAATCTTATCAGCAATGTGCAGAGATATCTTCTACTAAACTTAGTGCGTATCCATTAAAATCACGGATTTGTTTATTTCTCCCATACATTTTTAATCAAACAAACAAGAAAATAAATGAATGTAATTTTTCTCGGTGTTGTTTATTTATAAACTTTTCTCGGGAAACAAACCGAGTAAGAATGGATACAATGAACATCAGATACAGTTGGCATTCCGGGAAATGAAACGTAGGCCTAATAAACACGATAATGGTCCACACGATAAATTAGCCTTCTTGCCGTACTCTGGCGCCACAACATCTAGGGTCGGAAGAGTCCTGGCAAGAAATGGCATTAAGACCATTTTTCTACAACCACCCAAATTGAGAAACATTTTGCGCTCTCCAAAAGATGACCTTGCCCTGCGTACACCCGGAGTTTACTGCATCCCGTGTGAATGTGGAAAGAAATACATCGGTCAGACCATACGGTGCGTACAACAACGTTGTTTGGAACACGCCTGACATGTTCGCCTGGGGCAAGAAGACAAATCAGCAGTGGCGGAACATAGTTTGACAGAAGGACATGGTTTCGATTTCGAAGCGACTAAGGTGTTGACACATGCGAGAGGCTTCTGGGACAGCGTCATTAAAGAAGCATTTGAAATTCGCCTCGCGTCTGATTTGGTAAACAGGGATTGTGGATTCCAGATAAGTGATGCATGGATTCCTGTAATTGAGGCTGCTCATCACCAACGCTCTGCTTTTTGTGTTCCGCGGGCGTCTAATGACATCTGAGATGCTGCTTGGCAACATAACAACATCTGTTGTTGCCATACCAGTTTGCAAAACACGCTCAAGGCTGACTTCAAGGCAGACTTCAAGACTTGCAATTGCACCTGAAGATGGCGACGGAGAATAAAGTCGCCGAAATATTGTGTATTAATCACAATATTACTCGGTTTGTTCCCCGAGAAACGTTTATAAACAAGAAAATGTTACCCTAGATGACAAACAAATTTAAACATAAAATTACATTTCGCATTCATGAAATTTTACAAAACCATTTGAACACATGAAATGTTTAGAAAATTTCGGTAAGCTAGTTAAAATAAGAGGCAGCCGCGTAGCTCAGGCGGTAGGGCATCTGACTATGGGCCGGTTGACCGGGGTTCGATCCCCGATGAAGTTTAGGATTCTTCCTGAAAGCTGAGCGTCCGGAACGATCCCACTCGAGCCGCTATCAAATGAGTACCTTTTGGGGGAAACTCTTCTGAAGAGTAAAGAAAAGGAGCTGGACCATGTCGCTGACCACGGCACATCCATTTCAGTGCATACAGTCAAGAAATAGCAATACGGAGCTCTACCTCTGCTAATTCTAGGGGAATACGGCTTGAAATCTGTGAAAACCCGCTGCCTTCACCTTTTACTTAAAATAATAACGCACGCTTTCCCTTAGGAGTAATGAGAGCAATGAGATTATTAAAGGTAACTTTGGCGTCCTACGGTTCCGTGGTACTTTGATAAAGTCATTTAAAGACGAATAGCTCATCTGTAACGGAGAGTGAAGTAGCCGCATTTTCAGGTAAAAAAAAAAATAAACGTTTACCTGCAAGGCGGGAACCGCTTTCTTGTTACGTTTCGTACTAGCGCCTGTATTCGGGAGGACGCCGGTTCGAATACCCGTCCGGGCACCCAGATTTGGGTTTTCCATGGTTTTACCAACTCACTCTAGGCGAATGCCGGGATGCTTCCTTTAAGAATCCATGGCCGAATTCCTTCTAGTTCCTTGTCCCCACCCTAATTCCTCCTCTAATGACCTCGACTTCGACGAGGCGTAAAGCCATAAGTAAAAAAAAAAAAAAAAAAATGCGTCTGCAGGTACTATTGCGAATGTTGCAAACTGCACGTTCTCTATCTGCTCCATCCGACAGAATGCTTCACGTGATGAAAGACACCCGGGATCAGATCAAGCTGTAAGCTTTCTCCCTACAGAATTACAGCTCTGGTATATTTAACCAAACAACTGTAGCGTCAGAAATATCTTCGATTGCCTACAGAACGAAATTTCTCACATTACTGCTTACTTACAACATCGACTTTGGATAGCCGTGTTTGTGCAATTCCAAGCATAAGCGAAGATTTACATACGTTTTGTCACCTATACTGCTAGTGCGAGGTTAGCCAAAGATGGCTGCTTTCTACTCTGAAAGTTACACAGCCAATTATTCCTATCTTCCAGGATGCTTGCCATTGTTTGAGTACGACTTGTGATGCATAGGGGACTATTTTTTATTTTTTTAGATTGACTTGGCAGATCATTGCGCACATGTTGAAACACATTATCCTGTTAACAAAGGGGTGTCTGGTGACCCCAAGTAGAGAATTATGGCACCTATACCAATGGTATTTTCCTATGAGCGTTCTTTCGTAACTTCGCGAAGCTTTTTAATATTGATTTCCCGCTTCTATTCATAGTTAATTAATTCTTAATAATTACAAATTAATCTTATTGTTAATTGTAATGTGGACGATGAAAATACATGGACATACTGTATTTCCTATCGTACATTAGATACCCCGAATCCAGGCGATGTCACACCTGAAACATATAATTTTCCTTGATTGCCTCGGAATGGTGTTTACAACTATTCATTAGAAAAAGGGAAACAAAATTTTTCCCTGTTATCCAAACTAACATGTTTCATAGGGACATCTGAAAGGTTTTCCTTGAAAAATGCATTATGCCATAATTTTCGTAGGTTTATAGAAACTAAAGTTTCTCTGAATTTCTGTTCATCGTTAGTCCACCGGCTCCAGGAACTTTTAGAAAATAGCATTAAAGTTAAAATGTTCGTTAGGAAGTTACAAGCGCAAAATTCCATACCGACGGTCATAAAGAAAATAATGCCGCACCTTCGGCAGTTGAAAGTTTCAACAAATAGATATGGAGATTATCGAGTTTTGATACATTATATCAGTCTTTTCACTTAATACAATGATTTCTAAGCCGTAAATTTCTTTTCTTGTTATTTAATATATGTTAGAGTGCCCTAGATATCATTTGTTGATATTTATAATGATTGATAAACGTTTGTCAAAGATAAGATTCGTACACTTATTGCTGACATGTAATTACAGGATGTCAGTACGTGCAGGTTGTAACGCATTAGATACCAGATTTTACACCCTTCTTAATTGCGTATTAGGATGATTAATAATTATTCAGCTCTAAGCAGCATTCTCGTGTATTATAAACTTGGAAATTTTTTTGTGTACCCATAGGCACGATACGTAATACAGAAAAATTATCTTGTTTTGATTGTCACAGTCATGACTAATTTTATTACTTCGAAATCTAGTGAAAAAAAAAAATGCCAGGGGATTTAAACCTAGTGTAGAACTCTTTAGAAACTGATTACTATAGAAAAACAAGTAAAAGTAAATTATTTTGCTGGTAAACAGTATTCAACATGTATGTTACTTATGGCATTAAAAAATTCGTAAACAAAAATTTAATTTCTGTGGTATACGCTTATACCATAGCAAAACCACAATGAACTAATTAAGAAAGAGACTCAAAATACCTCGTTGAAATCTATATTTATTGGGTGCGTTTAGCTACAGAAGGTAGAAATGATGTAATGGATGTAACTCAGATTGCAGCGATACTTATTAGTGACTGATATGATAAAGGAGATGGTTTGAAAATTATAGAAAGACTCAAATCCAGGGACGACAATATTTGGAATTATTAAGGCACACGGAGTTGTTTTCATTGTGGCCTAATCGATTTTGTGGGAAGAATTATGAATTTTACGTCAAAGCCAAAAGATATGCTTGACGATAAAATAACCCTTAATTTGAAGCATCAAGCAGAGAAACAAATTTAATTGCTGCAAAGGGTATAAAGTGTGTAGTACGTTACCGAGAAATATACAGGCAATGAATTTAAAATGAATATTCCAGAAACATAAAAGAAGGTGTGGTTTGGAACTGTTAACTCCCACACAATTTCTTAATTAGTGATAATAATAGGAGTAGGAATTACCAGTACTGGAAGATATTATGCTTCTTGTTTACACTTAACGGTATCTATTATTTTCAACTGTAGTTTCGATTATGTATCCATGTTAAACATTAAGCAGGAAACAAGGTTTACAGTGCAATATCAAATCATCTAGACAGGTAATTCACAAACAAATGAGAAAAAAATTAGTGTACAGAATAAAGGGACTTGCTTTTGTCTTACTTTAATCATTTAAAAAAAAATCATTACTAGTAATAGCTTTGTTTATAATAATTTTTTATTTACATTTGTATTAGGAGGTAGTTAAAACTCCATCTTGTTTTATTATTCATCATATATTGTTAAAACATTAGTTTTATATTTCTACTTAACTACAGACAAATTACTGAAAATTACCTGCAAAATTATCAGTGTTAATATTAACATCACCGCTAACACACGCTGGTTTGAATTACCTGAAATGAAATTAAAGGAATTTTTATTACATGTTGTGATGTAAACATATTTCTTAATCATTGTAAATTAAATTAAACCTACTACTAAATGAGCTTTATTTTATTCAAATAATTTGGTGGCTTTTAAATTCAGAAATTTAAGCTGTTTCTAGCACGGGTCACCATCACAGGTATCTAAACACACGCTTGCAATTTATATTTTTTGTTTTTGTTGCTGCATAAGCTGAGATTCACTTTTGGGAACGGAAGAAGATCAGTAAGAGCCATTGTGCCAAGTTGTGAATATTCCACATACTTCGTTCCATAGATTATCAAGCGACTGTTTTGAACAATAATTACATGCTTGCATTTGATGTCATTTCTAACAAAAATCTGCGCGTTTCGAATAATATATTTCCTGCCTTGTGCAAATACATCATAAAAGAATCCTGAACCGATGATTTTATTTTTATATTCTGCTCTTCAGGAAGAGCGCGCTTATTACGTAGAAATTCGAGCAGTTCTTCAAATATTACAATTGTTAACTCTGCTGTTTCATCAACGAACTCATTCACGTCAAAAAGCTTCTCTTTCCAATGCAAACAATCCAAGAATCTAATTTTCTTTTGAATGCGGTAATTTTGTCATTAACACTAAAAACATATTTAATTCATTAATTTTCCCAAATATTTCTGCCAAGAAAACTAGTCCAGATAACCAAGCCACATCGCTCAAACGGTCTTTTAAGTCAGAAGAAGTTTAGTAAACAAAACTTGCAATTCAACTCTTAGCTCGAATAATCTTACTAAGCTTTTCAATATGGTTAATAATGTTTTATGTTTGCTGTCATAATCTTTACGCAATATTGAAAACAATCGTGACTGAAGGTGGCGTGATTTGACATAATTGATTATTTTTACCGCTTGATCAAGAACCAATTAAATGTTTGGTGACATTTTCTTTACTTCGAATGCGTATTTATGCCATTTGCAAGACGAATTTGCTTTGTTGATGGCGAGCAACTGGTTCTTGTTTGAAGTATCCTACAGGATCCTTAATTCGCGGCAAAGTAGTATCGCCCTAAGGCGGCAACGTAGAAAGAAGTTTTGCAGATTTTTCAACGAGCATACATTGTGTCATGACCGCTACACATAGTTCTATAAAATTCTCAGCTACAGTGTGCGCTTCAAACACCTCTGCAATGCTATATCCGACTTTGTCTCCTTGACTTTTTCAGTTTCGGTTTCATACGACATAGTACGTAACTGTTTAACTATTATTCCTTATTCCTAAAAAAAAATCTTAGTTCTTGTATTTGTAATCGGATTGTATAATTTTTAAATGTCGGCGCATCTTAGCAGCCAGGCTACCATGGAACTATTCATAACAAGCGGAGAGATGAGCTCTTAGAATCAACAAATCCAAAATTGATGTAAGATTTGCCACTTTTGTTTTTCGTTTTTGGTGGTTGACTGAATCTTTTACTTTTTGAAACCACGTTCGAATGTGACGCGTACTATAGAATTGATTCGTCCATATTTAAACTAAAAATTATTACGAAAACTAATTCAAGTGTGAATCTGATGCCACTGGTCGGTAAGCTTTCAAAAAATAACTAGGCCTCCGTCATAGTAAAAACACTTGGGGAACGAGCGGATTTTAATGTCCTGTTTCGCTGGGGTGAGACATACATCGTAAGACTTACCTCAAATTTTAAAGCAGGTTTTAAGATTTTAAATTGAGAAAACCCATTCAAAACATGTTTTAGCGTGATACCGGAACAAACATAGAATCAGACATAATCAAGTTATACATATGGGTTTTAGAATTGACAACCAAACGTTCATCGTACAGAAAATCCGTAATCTATGTCCGAAATACCTAAAGTAGCCATCTTAGATCGTGCCTGCCGACTTCAAAATGCAAAACTGAAAAGAAACAATCGCTGTATGTAAAAGGAAAACAAAAGCTCTTAAACTATAAATCTCAAACAATACGACGCTACTAAATAATAAAAACAGTCATTTAAGGTACTGAAACTTACTGCTCTCAAAGTTCATTGAGTAAATTTTCTACACAATAAAAACTTAGGTGTAAGCTCAAAGGAAAATATAAACTGGTTTATAGTCAGCCATTCAACCAACATAAAGCATTATGAAGTATGTTTACCATTCACGTCACAGTACTAAATATATTGCGTCTTGTACGAATAGTTGTCATATATTGAAACATAGTCTTTAGAAAAATTTGATATAATAACAATAATAATTCTGATAGATATAACGTTCCGGGTGTACTAAAATTTTGAGGAGGAG
>CM061919.1:83367290-83422439 GCA_031002005.1 Vandiemenella viatica | reverse complement strand
CAGTGGCTCTTAGTGACGGATGCCTTTTCCCACTTCCCATATGTCGTCCGTTGCTCCACAATGACCACAGAGGTCACCATTTCAGCCCTCACGAAAATCTTTTCCATCGAAGGATTACCATACGCCATCATCACAGATAACGGACCGCAATTTCGAAGTCGGGAATTCCTATCCTTCTGTACCGCCAACAATATCCAACACCTCCTCACCCCGCCCTTCCACCCCCAATCTAACGGGGAGGCGGAACGGTTAGTCAGAACATTCAAAACCCAAATGACCAAATACACCACAAGTCACAAACTCGAAGAGGCATTGACACTCTTCCTCAGTTCCTATCGAACCACTGAATTGCTGCATGGCCGCCAACCTCGCACTCTCCTCCATCTCCTCTTACCCCCTCCCAAAATACAGGTACCTTCAGGCCCATTCCGTTTCACCCCGGGCTCCCTAGTCTGGGCCCGCGGGTTTGGCTCCCAGGCCGGTTGGCTTCCGGGGGTCATCCAGCGGCCCCGGGGCCGCCAACTGTGCGACGCCATCGAAACCAACTACGACCCCGCTACCCCACGGCACCGTCCTCTTCCACCACGGCACGGCCATCCACTTCTTCCTCTCCTTCCCCGCCCCCTCCACCACTCCTGCCGTCTAACCGTTGCTCAGGGACAGTTACAGCGCCACCACCGACGCCACAACCTGTCGGTCGCTCCGACACCCTTCAGCCGCAGCCTCTCGACCACCTGCGGGGGCCATCTTCAGCGCCCCCCGTACAGCCCCCGGCCATCGACGCCGACGAACCGATGCCGTTAGCTCCACAGGTACCTCCATCACAACCTGCACCACGACGCAGGTCGGCACGCATCGCCAGGGGAACAGCTCCGTACTCCCCCGGAGGTAGCCTTCATAGTCTGCTCCAGGGCGCCGCGCCAGACGACCTCGCAGACGTCGCAGACATCGCTTCCCCCCCCCCCCCGGAGGGAGGTATGTTCAGTCTGCCAGTAAAGGCCCCTGCCAGGCAGACCTCACACACAACGCGCCTGCACGCCGGGATACATATACGACTCCAAACAGGCGCAGAGGCATCAAAACAAACCAGGAAAATAAATAGAATCATCTAGAGGCTAAGTGGGACCTTTTCTTACAGAGGTCGCTGTACTACCACACAACGGAATTCCTGCGCCAGGCCGCCTATATAAGCGTAGCCGGCAACTCCACCGACAGTTCCAGCCTGACCGCTGAACCCGCGTCAACTACAGAAGACCACCGGAAGTTCGCGAGAAGCAGAAGCCGTCACTCTACCCTGGATCAGGACCAGGCTAAAATTCTCGACGGTCATTTGATAACTGTCTCACCTTTGTTTATGGTTTACCAGTTGTTTTGTGTACAAAGTAATAAACCTCAAGGAACCGTTAAGTGTAGTTCACTTCAGTTTCTTTACCAGCTTTCATTATTTCTGTCTTTAATGCATTCCATTCGTCCTCGGTTGAACTCCTTTTAGAGTTACTTCTTAGACCTAAGTCTACCATTTCTGCAAATTTTTCTCTTGTGCTAGATTGTTTCAGTTGATTCACTTCCAGTCTGTTCTGTTTATACTGCTTCCTTATTCGCTTAAATTTCAGCATGCACTTCATTACTATCAAATTATGGTCAGAGTCTATGTCTGCTCCTGGGTACGCTCTACAGTCTAGAACTTGATTCCTGAATCGCTGTTTGACCATGATATAATCTAGCTGATATCTGGACGTTTCCAGTTGTATATTCTTCTTGCATTGTTCTTAAACAGTGTGTTCGCCACTACTAGCTTATATCTTTCACAAAATTCTAGCAACCTGCTTCCTCACTCATTTCTTTCTCCAAGACCAAAACTTCCTACAGTATTCCCCTCTTTTCCTTCAACCACTATTGAATTCCAATCACCCATGATTATAATCATGTGAAGGGGAAGGAAAATCTAATGATTATTAGATTTTCCTTCCCATTCAGATATTGGATTAATTTTTCAATTTCAGCGTATATTTTTTCTATTTCTTCGTCTTCTTCCTGTGACGTTGGCATATACACTTGCACTAATGTGGTTGGGACGGGCTTAGTTTCTAACCTCATCAAAATAATCCTGTCACTAAACTGTTCATAATAACTCACCCGTATCCCTATTTTCTTGTTCAATACAAATCCTACACCAGTGACTCCATTGACAGCTTGTGTGCTAATTATCCTGTGTTCCCCAGACCAGAAATCCTGTGCGTCCTTCCATTTAATCTCACTAATCCCAACAACATCTAACTTACGTTGTTTCATCTCCCTTTTTAAGTTTTCTAGCCTACCTGCTCTATTCAGTCTTCTAACATTCCACGCTCCGACTCGTAGAATGTTTCTATCCATTCTGATGACTCCTCCCTGAGCAGTACCCACCCGGAGATCCGATTGGGGGACTATTTTACCTACGGAAGATTTTACCCAGGAAGAAGCCATCATGATGTATGTAATTTGAGAGGATTACATGTCCTCGGGATACCCTTTGGGTCTTTAATGCAGTGGTTTCCCGTTGCATTCTGCATCCCCATGCAGTTGATAATTTCTGATTCATCCGTTTTTTTGGGGCATTTTCCAACCCCAAGGGCAAGAGAGTGCCCTGAACCACTCCCCACTCTTCCGCCCTCCTTTCGGAGGTCGTTGGCAAGCAGTGGGTGACTCCTTATATCGGGAATCTTTCAGTCGCCAGAGCCTCGTCCGTGCAAACAGGGTGCACCACGTGAAGGAGAAGGCTAGTATAGTTTCTCCCAAACCCTTACACCCCCTGTAACATTTAGAAGACGGCAAATCACTGTAAATGATGGAATATTAGAATAAGTAATTTCAGAAATAAATTGTCCACTGAGATTTTTTATTGTTTTTTGTTAGAAATTTTTTTAAGCATTTCAGAATTGGTACCCATAAAGATATCTTAAGAAAAGAAACAGAATAAAATTCTTTCGATTCATTCTCCTCATAAAACACCATATAATTATTTTCCCCCATAATTTTTCTAAATTTTAACTTAGTCGTCTTTGGGGTAGTAAACGCTAAGCTAGTGCACAGTTAAAAAAGAAATCGTTAAGTTAAAGATTTCTGGTATTATGAGCCTGTGGTAGTTCGACAAATCAGAGGTTTCATATTGATTCCATCTGCCTTTAGAAGTACAGAATCCTTAAATCGAATACGAAATACACTCTTAATTTGTAATGATATTTATCCATTTTTTCTCACACTGCTCGTTAAAAAATACACTGAATTATGATACGATATCACAAACGAAAAATAGATATATTCAAACTTCGTATATTCTTGATCACTAAACCGACTGCGCAGTGGAGTATGCAGGTCCAAGACAAATCTGGCGAAATGACGAGTCTACCATCATTAACTGTAAATTTTGTGAGGAACAAACCACTAAACATATACTCCAGTTTCATACTCGTGTCCATAATTGTGCAAGGAAGATGATCTGTATCGAGAAACACCAAATGCATTTGATGTTGCTAAATACTAGGCGAAATGTGTTGAACGTGGTTAGCTTGCACAATGTATTTCATGTTTTTGACTTGGGAATAATATTAACAGATTGAGTTTGAACCTAAACACATTGTAAATATCTTCTTTGCCAATCTCATAGGAGAAGGGGTAACGAAATGTTAGATTAGAAAAGTTCCAACCCTCTTCAGTCTTTGTGAAACCTGAATATCAGCTTACGGAGCAGCGAAATCTATATCTACTAAACGAAAACCGGATAAATTTGTGATATAAAAACTCGGAAACTACTGAGCAGATTTCGAAGAGGTTTCCGGCGGTTTAAAGCTTAGAATCTCAATTCAGTGTTTTTGTATGTCTTATGTTTCCACGTTACCTAATTCTGGAGCATAAAATGAAATTCTCAAGATGTGGTGACAAATACCAAAGATGGATCCACTAGATGTAGCATGCTCCGCACTTAGCATGCAACTACAATGTGTATGACCATAGCCAATAATGAAAGAATCAAAAGCAGTTAATAGTAATACCTATGCTACATACTCCACGCTAAATAAACTTGAAAAAATTTTTCCTTTAATTGTGCATATCTAGTTTTTAAACGTCATATATGGCAGTATAAATGCTTCTAGAAACCAATTAAAAAAATACAATAAACAACAGAGATTTTCTTTAACCACGATCTCTGGCAGTACAGCTGCAATGTCTTTGGCCATCAGCATTAGTGTTCTGTTCACGATAAAAGCATTTATTTACGATAGTGTTATTCTGGATCTACTTTTGGTAATTGTATAAAAGGCTAAATCAGCCGAGTTAAAATATCTGGCGTTTCGAGCAAAAAGTATATTCATTCACTTCGCAATTGAACCAAATGTTAGTTTCTAATATAATTTAGTGTTGTTTAGTAATGTAGTAATACAGTTTCTTAACTATGGTGTCGCAATTTATAACTCCATCAGACAAATCAAATGTAAAGATTTTTTTTTTTTTTTTTTTTTTTTTTTGTATCTCGCTTAGTTCTAAATAATTGAGATATAATTATGAATTCTCGATATTCAACTGTTCAGGTACGGAACAGATTTTAATTTTGAGCTCCAGTGCCAGGTGAAGTAGCATAATCAGAAAATTTTCTGCTCCAGCTGCAGATGAGGAAGCATATTGGGACAAACCCAATCTTTAACACTGTGAAAACTCAGTCAAAATTGACTCAGAAATTTTCAGGTAATGCTAGAGTATTCGTAAAATAAATGTGTCGTAACGTCTTAAGACGTACGTTTAATTTTAACTTCGACCCAAAGCTTTCAAATTCTGAAAATTCATTCAAAATCTGTAGTATATATTAATGTGCGTATGGTACATGTTTCGATTTTCGAGCAGCAACATTAGCAGAAGTTGTTATTAGGTTGAAATGTAACCTGAAAACTGACATTCCGTATCAAAGTATCTAACCCACCCCATTCTTGGAATTGTGCGCCTAAATCAACGTTTAGTTTAGTACAGGAAATGTCTGGTACCAATTTATTGCAGCTTGATACACATGAAACTTTTCGAACCAATGAAAATAGTGTACTTGCAAATAAACTTCAACCCTCTCCTTTCTCGGTAGGGGTGGGTGAATTCTAGGTTTGCTTTGATTCAGAAAATTGTTGGTGAAAATTTTATAAAACTTTGAACATGTGTTTCTCATTGCTTGAATAATAATAGTGTACTAGTACATCGACACCAACTATGCCGGCAACGCCGGGAACTCTGCTAGTATACTTGTAAAACCGAGATTCGAAACGAGTTCCTCGAAAAACGGAGTCAGACCCATTGCTACTGGGTTACAATAACGCAGGAGAACCCGTTCTAGATCCGCAGAGCGAAAGTCTACAACACTGTGGGTCGATTCCTTCAATTATTGACGTTGACTTTGATGTCAAGTATGGAAATAGACAGCCGAGACGACGACTCCTTGACCTTGCACCCGAAACCAACAGGTGGAAAGCTGCGTTGGTCTCGCACGTGTAAGCCAGGGACTACTAATGGCATCCTTGGCATTAACCTTTCACTTCATAGTCAACTACTAACCAGCTTCGCTTGCGCAACGTGGACGAGGTAAAACACCACACTCGTTTTAATAACAACACCAGGTTTTTTTTAGTTTTGAACGTTAGCAGAACCGGATGGTTTCGAAATGGCAGCAGCAATTATCAGCCTGCTATATACACTCTGAGATCCGTAAGATATAATATCGATATATGATAAACGTAGCGACAATCATATGATGGGAATGATACCATTTTTAATTTTTTCAAAGGTAGAAACTGCCACTATGTTTTCCATAACACAGTTACGACCAACACCCGAAGCGTGGAGAGAAGAATGAAGTAGAACATGGATTTTATGAGTGAAAAAAATTGGTATTTGCCTTGATAGACTTCGGGAAATTACGGATAACCGGAATCTATATAGCCGGATCGGGAGACGAAACAGACTATTCCAGATTCCCACAAACGTGTATTATACCCCCTCCTCCACAGACACCAGCGTAACCTAGTTGGTGAGCTGTGGAGCTAATACGGAGTAATGTTATACAGCTCGTTCCTTCTTCAAGATAAATGCACCAGTTACCAGGGCTCAAACTGGCCAGCGATCTTTAGCGAAAAAACCAGTGTGCGTATTCCTAAGCTCCCTGTAAGAAGACACGATTTAGTTTATGATAGCATTCGTGCTTCACTCTACAAACAGACACAGTTTAACAGTTCTACGATATCCAATTTCCTCCACATGGTGGAGTAAAAGTATACTCGTTTCAGCCAAATCAAGCAGAAATCAGTAAACTGCAAAATTTGACATTCACCCTGGGAATATCATGAAGGAACTTAAAAGAATAAAAAACGTAAATGGTCCGTTGTAGATAATATTGCTACTGATGTTTCAAAAGATAGCGAGGTATTACATTGTACGCTATTTTCAAACTTTTTTTTTTTTTTTTTTTTTTTTTTTTTTTTTTTTTTTTTTTTTTTTTTTTTTAATTGAATCTGGAGACATGCTGCTTTTGAGAACACTGAAAATGCGCGATAGTAGTACCATAAGAGGAGATGGAAATTACAGACCGTTTAGTTTGACAACTGTGGTAGGTAAATTAATGAACAGATTAATATGCAACAACATTCAGTAATGTCTGTGAGGAAAGAAACTGGTTTGCAAATCGAAACATGGCTTTAGGTAAGTACTTTGATGTGAATCTCAGTTAGTTGGCTACATGCAAGATATTTTGGATGAACTGGACATGGGATGACAAATTGATAGTGGAACTCTAAATCTTTCTAAGGCATTTGACAGAATGACCATAAATAAAATATAAACCATTGGATTGGATGAAAAAGTGACTTGTAATATAAACGAACTTATGAAAAGGTAAAAAGCAAATGGTTAAGGTATTAAATCAAGAATAAAAAGAAGTGGAAGTGAAAATGGCAGTGCCACAGGGTAATATATTAGGGACCATTGTTATGAATTATTTTAAATAATGATTGTGTTAATGATCCACGATCAGAATTTAGGTTGTTTGCAGTAAAAATAATGTTATATAATAGAATTAAAATGCGGTAAACTCGACAATATGTGAATGTTCACAGCAAAAAGTCCCTCGAACGCTCTGTTATATAAAAATCGATGCCATTCTCATGTTTTAGTTAAAATTCGACGACTGTGATTAGTTGAAGTTATATTGCATTGCAATTTACGATATAATTTTCTTAGATTTTTGAAGATACAAAATAAAATGTGTTACATAAATTTCATAACCATTAATTTTTAAACTCAGACCAATCATTTTAGTTTCTAAATCTGTAATGAAAATGAAGGCTACCTTTTATACAAAATCACATTAGTATGAATCACAAATAAGAAATTACTTCATATTTTATCATTACATTTCATAATAGACTGCAGTTCAATATAACATGCTGCCTTACTTCTAGCAAATAGGGGGCTTCAACCACCAGGCATCTATTCCATACACTTTTTTTAAAATTAAAATCGTGTAGAATTTGTAATATTACGGACCATCTATTCCAGGTAAAAAATTGATGCACACACAATTCAAACCAGAACATCACGCAGACGTTATTATGAACAAATACTGATCCATGGATCTGTATTTGTTCTGGATCATACTACATCTCTGAATTTAAATATTTTTATGTATTCTACAAAAATAATTAATATTTTTTTTAACGCACGGTAGTATATGTCACAATAAATCTTCTGCTGCTCCAGGAGCTACGTTTATGTCTGGTTTGTAAGATAGTTTGCCACCGTTTTTCGATTTATTTTCATTCCTACTACACATCATATACAAATCTAGAAGTAAAAACAAGTTATTACTAAACGTTGTCGTAGATAAGGAAAATAAAATTTTAATACTTCTGTTCGTGTTTATTGAACAGTTACTTCGTTTTCTTTAGTTACCACAGCGTACGCTGTTGGTTTTGCTTCAAATATGACTTTAGTTTCAATTAATAATATGGAATGTATGAATTACACTAACGTGATCTCACAATTACAGCACATCTTGAACTTTTTGTATAGATGATCAGTTGCCATTTGACGCCATCTTACCCATCATCAAACTCAGAACTATAATGTCTTTTGGCATTCATAATGAAATGAGAAATAATATACAGACGAAATATAACAACACACATACAAACAAAAGACAACATGAATGTTCACCGCTCTGGTTGAGCATCATAAGTGTAACATTAAAAATCTGGAACTGTAAGGTTAGCGGTTGTAAAAAAGAAAAAAAATAAGTTTTGCAATGAAGAAAATATTTTTGGTATTACGAGAATATGTTAATCTAATGTTTCAGTGAACTACCAACCTAAGCTGGAATATGTTTCTGACTATCATTTTACTAACTTTCTGTCTTATTACGAGGCTGAACTGAATACAAACAAGAATTATGAAGGGGTATTGTAGCTACAGAAAAAGTCTTTGATTTACAGTTTCTACATTTATCAACTTTTATCATTATGAAATTCAAGAAGATTTCACCAATTAAACAAAATAATTGTGTCAAAACCATAGCGACGAAGTACCAGCAGTGAAGGAGAATGAAGTATGTTAGGACCCAAATGCGTCTGCACACGATATCTAAACGAATGACAGGGGCGCATAACACCCAGGCGCAAAGCACAGACACGCGTTGCAGATCATACATAACGTAATTTGTTTGTTATAGGTGTACAGAAATACATGAAACTTTCCTAAAACATATGTTTTGTAATAGAACATCAAACAATAATCTTTATAATATAAGAAACCTCTATAGCATTAGTGCAAACCATCCGGAGTACCCCACGTATCAAACGTAAAAAATTCGGGATTCTGTAATGGAATTTTGGCTATGAAAATATCACTTCATTCAGGTATGTTTGAAGTCTCATCTTCAACATCTCTTTTGAGTTATCAAAATGTACCATGAAGTAAACGTTTCTGTCATGTTTGAAAAAAATTATAAAAATAACAACAAGTTAGCATAAAATTTAACCCACATACAATTTCTTTATGAAACCAGCATTAAAGACGCTTTAAACTGTAAAATAACTGAAATATGCTCTAAATTTCCAAAGCAGCTTTAAATTTAAAAATGAAATTTTAATTAACTTTCCGTTAACACTTTGTTCAGTTGGTAGATATTTGCTTTAATAAGGACAGTAAGGCTACAGATTAATGTTGGTTCTAAAGACACTGTTTAATTGATTTAATGTCACCAAAAATCTTTTTTTGAGTAAATGTAACGTTAATGTTACATCCTGTCTTAAACCAATACTGAAGTGTTAGAGAAAGGTATGTGTTTAACGAAGCCAACGAAACACAGATATTTTCTCGATAATTTTACATTTGTCTGTACAGCGTGATATTAACCAAATTTTCGCGAAATTCCACATCTATGGCCGAGAACACTTCGGATAGGTTACTAAAGTGTTGCTGACGTTTGAATGTTATTACAAAAGGAGTCGAACAATTGTAAAGGTTAAAAAAATTATTTATTTTTGGCGTTCGGTACCGAGACTATACAGCTAGAACAAAATAAATAAAATTATTTTACATTAAAAAACAGTGAATACATATAAAAAAAGGTGATAATTATTTTTGGTGCTAGAAGAACAGATAACTCTTGAGATTGCAGGCTCGATTAGATTTTCAATTGATTGTCTAGTAGAAATGTCAGGTTATCTGAGGCAATAGGATTTTATGGCTACCAACAGTGGAAAAAAAACATAAACACGTTAACTCAAAAATATAATGGCAGTAAGAAAAATAATTTAAATGAACAAGTAATGAACGTAACAATATATAATTTGGAAAATATATGAAAAAAGTGTGTATGTGTATGTGTGTGTGTGGAAGAACACTGGAAGTGAAGGTCAACAAATTTACTGTTAATTTTTTCACGAACGACGTCCTCACGAGTTAGCTGAGGGTATATTTAGAATACGCTCAGGACAGTGAGTTCTTTGACAGGTAGCTCCCCCGCCTGCAGCCACTGTCTCTGGTTTTTGCCGCGTAGAGGGACGGGTGTGGACCCGGCGGCCTCGTATGCTAATGGCAGCGTACCACGGTAGCCACGACGGCGCTAATCACCAGGCCATCGACGACAGGTCACGCTGCCAGACGCTGCCCCCGGGACACACAGGGGTGACCAACAAATACTATTCGTGATTCTGGAAACTCAACTCTGCAGCGACTATCAGTCGATCCGAGAAAGGCGTTACTACCAAATGTGCTCAGTTTCGTCCTGAAAAGGGGAGTTCAGTGGTAAGTTATTTTCATCAGGATGTTATAGTAGTTTGCTAAGTAGTAGTTTAAAGCAGAGATATTTGGTTTTGCTTAATCGCCATGAAACCACCCAAGAAATATTTATATATCCTGCATACAAAAGAGAATTCGCGAATTCGCACTACTGCTTGCCATTCGGGAGGACGATGGTCAAACCCCGTTCGGCCATCCTGACTGTGGTTTCCGTAGTTTTCCTCAGTCACTCAAGGCGAAAAAAAAAGAAAGAGAGAACTTCGTGAGCCACCTTCCTGTGACTACATAACAGCCTGCAAGACCCCTCAACGCATTCTTGAGTTACCGTCAAGTTTTTTAACTGGCTGACATCCAACACTGCATAAAGCCAAGTCTATGGAGCGCAGTAGGCCTATCTTTGGACTAAAGACATAAACCTACAGCTTGAAATTGGTACGATTTTTGTTAATTCACGAAGAAATGTTGTCTGGCTATGAAAAGTCAGAACAGTAGCCCTATTTTTCCCACTTTTTTGGATCATTAATCTCCTTCTAAATTTACGTTGCACGTAAAATTTTGAAAAAATCGTTTGTATATACCACCGCTTGAAATTGTTTTTAAGTCTGAAGGTTTTATGGTTATTGATGACCCAAAGACACATTTTATTATTGTTCAAATAGCTTCTCTGCAAGCACAATTTTAATTGGTGCTGTCTGACGTATGTAAGAACAGAGTGAAACTGTGATATAAAATCCTTACTTGAATCGCAAGGTGGTCGATTTGTTATAGTTTGTACCACTTATATACACCGTCAACCCGTAGGTAGGGCTAATCATGGGGAACCATTTTGACTGCTAGAAAGCTTGGGACAGAGAATATTAAATGGGAAATATTATTTGGGTGCACAGCAGTGCACCCACCAAGTCGAGTCAACGGCGGCAGTACTGCCTACCTTTTTCTCGAAGCGATTCGGGCAATTTTGTACCTCAATTTCTTCGGTCGTATGCATACTACATGTCTCAAATTTCTGTAATGGATAGATATCAGCAATCTTAACAAATGTACTAAATTTTATTTTGTTACTGTTCTTAGTTCGGATGTTATTCGGATGCTAACTTCAGCGATTTTGTCACTCTCTCACTGACTGACTGATGATCATCAAAACTCTAAGGCATTTCCTGTAGCCGTAGAAAGCTGAAATTTGGTATACAGAAACGTTTTACCCACATATTATAAGAAAAGTCTGAAACTCGTAAATTTACATATACCTACTCACGTGCCTACCTCTAACGTGAAGTCACTTTATATACCTCAGATTTTCACTATGGAGTGAGCTTACCATGTTTAACTAATGTGTCAAATTTTATTTCTTTCCTTTTCTTACTTTGGAAGTTTTTAAAATACAAAATATTATTTCGGCACAACACCCCGACATCAAAATTCCAATGTACTTCCAGTAATTCTAGAAACAAGTAATTTGGTACACATATATGGTTTCATCCCTAAATCATAAAAAAAATCTGATATTGGAGTTTTACTACGCAATTAATTAATTACAATCCCAAACATGAAAAATTCTGGCACATATTTGCGCGTTAATTACTTTCTTCCGGATAAAGCTATAAGCCTGTTATTTTTTATAGTATATAGAGGCAAGCAAGTTTAAGCAAAGCCTTAAATTTTACTTTGTTCCTATGATTAGTTTGGAAGTTTCTTGTTATTTATTTGCGGTGGTGGTTAAACCAGCGCCTATGTTCATTGCTCGGCTACGAAGCACATTAAATGTTTTCAGAGAGTGGGGCATTGTTGGTAACGTATATTGATGTCTTAAATTCTGAAATGTTCTTATTCACCGATTTCCAAATGGAATAAATACATTTGAGAGGCGATTCAGAATAAGCGATAAACTTACAAAAAGAAATGAGATCCCACAAAAATAGGCCAAGTCTCGCGTTCATGTATTGACAAAAAGTTATGAGATTTTCTTCTGAGTCAAGTCTACACTTTACAGTGTGTATTCAGTTCACTTTTTGAAACAAATGGTTTCTCTCGGTGTCATAGATCGTTTATTTAGGATCAAAAAATGTGATGACTTGGCCATTATGCATGTCATAATTTTTACTGAAATTGAGGGTATAATCTATACTTCTCATATTCGAAAAAGAGGGAAATCTTGGCTTTTAAGTATTTATAAGTTTGATGAAGCAACACATTTAAAGTATTTATATATGGTAACTAAAACATGGCCTGCATAGTGGCCAAGTCATCAAATTTTTTTTAATCCTAAATAAACGATCTATAACACCAAGAGAAACCATTCTGTTTGACAAAGTGAACTGAATATACGCTGTAATGTGTAAACTTGGCTCAGAAGAAGATCTCAAAATTTTTGTCACTACATGAACACATGACTTGGCCTATTTTTACAAGAATTGTTTTTGTGGGGTATGTATTACGGAACCATTAAACTACAGACAATGCTTTAAAAAAAAAAATCGTGTCTACGACACACTGAAGCTTGATACACGCAGGCACATATATATAAAAAAATGCAAATTTTACATGGCCTTTGTCATCAAGAACTGTGTAACTGATATAGATAAAAAAGTATGCTACATATGAATAAGTTAATTGATGATAAAAGCTGAAATTATTCGAAGTTTCACTAAAACGAGTTGATAAGATTTTGTGTGATGTGTGGTCCGATAGACAAAAATTGGCAATTTTTTTATAAAATGGACTTTATACCATCGCAAACATTGTAACCTATTGGGCAACAATGATTTCTACGCTCTGACCTACGACGAAAACGATCACAATGTGCAATTCGTCAAAATTCGTCCATTACTTTTTTTTGAACGAACATACAATCAGGCAAACATTATTTTACCGTTTTTTAACATCTGTTTCATCAGTAGTATACATTAGAATATGTTTCACATAAAGACACATTTCTATAATTTTATTATGTATTTCAGATACAGCATACATTATATTATAAAAAGGAAATAAATTTACTACACTTTACATATGGTGTGTCTTCTAAATGGAGCAATTCTATGCCTCGACTGAGATACACGATGAACAATTTTTTTTTCTGTGTGTTGAACAAGTGATGTATGTGTGTAGCTGACTGTTGTTCAACGTTGTGAATTGATGATGGAGGTAAGAATCGGGTCAAACCTCGTGTTGTCCAATTCAATCCCATCTTTCCGAACTGTACCAAAAGAACTACCAACAATTATCCAACGAACGGAACTACCATTAAAGTGTCATACGATATCACTCCATAAATAGTCTTATCTATCACGGAAGGTATAAATTAGTTAAGACAGTAATATGGCTGTCTACATACCCAGACAAAACCATTATCATGCCGGCCACATTCGTCTGCAACACAAGCCTATCAAATTTTTCCTTTTTTTTTCATCACTACTATGAATTCTATCTATCTTGCATATGGCATTGTAATATCTTGATCAATGGCTGCGTTTGGCATCCTCATAACATATTTCTTACCAGTTCCAATATACCAAAGGCTTTTTCATGCGTATTGTCTTTACGACTTGTCGACGTCGAGATCATTAGAGGCAGAAAAGAACTGTGGGTTGGGAACAGGCAGGAAATTGGCAATGGAATTTTGAGGGAACCATCCCGGCATTCGCCTGAAGTGAATTTGGAAAACCATGGAAAACTGAAATCTTGATAACCAGAAGGGAATACAAACCAGCGTCCTCACGAATGCAAGTCCAGAATGTTACAACTCAGAGGGGTTTTTATTATTTCGTGCATTCATAATAACAATGGACATTAGTGGATGGAAAGAGAACACTTGCTAGGGGGGGGGGGGAAGGATGGGAATGGAGGGTGGGGAAGGGTGGGTACGGGAAACAGAGGAACAGGAGGGGTTGAGAGACAATGTAACCAAATATGGGATGACCTACAAGAAGTGAAATACAGTGGCAAACCTGTTGCACCAGTGAACAGCAACAGTAGCTCAGAATACCCCGCAGTAACCCGGATAAAATGATAGCTGACGGTGCGTTGGTGAATCTATATAGTACCAGCAGAAGTACACGTGATATTTAACGGGGAACAAGCCCTCGAAACAGAAATGGATTTAAGGATAAAAGGAGCCACACGAATTATGTGCACTAAATACATGTTAGATATGAACCGGATAGCTTAAGCGACAAGAGCTGTCTTCAGGAGGAACCATGGTGTGACGTGACAGTGCTGCAGACTTGCTCCGTACCTCTCACTGCTCAGACAAGGTCGACCCGAGGCAAGATCTGAGGAGTAGCCAGCCATATGTCAGGCTAATATGTGCCATAACTTCTTATTCATACAGCCCACGAATTAGTTGTGATATATTCAGGGGGTGCAATTACCCGATAAATAATTCCCAACGCACGTCTCGTAAACAACTGTTTGTTGGGCGTTACCACAAGGGTCAGGTTTGAGTCCCACGCAACTGTCTTGGGACGCGCACCGGTAGCGTCGCTCATCAGTCATTATACCCAGCAAGTAATTCCCCGTCGTTTAAATGAAAAAACCTTGCCAGTAATGTATGGCTACTTCTTATTCGAAATTACTGGACATCTATAACACATGGCAAGTTATACCAATATTCCTTGATGCAATAATAGTTGTGAATGAGGGGTAGTGTGACGGTCATATACGATGTCACTACCACGTAATTGCATGTAATAATATTCATCGTTTCGTGAGTCAAGCTACAGATCTAAAGTCAAAAAATAAGAAGAAATATTACAGCCTTTATAAAAAGAACTCTATAACTTGGTTATACACTTTCAGTAAGCAATATGTGGAAAAAAATATGCCTACAGGGATCTGAAGCTGAAACAGAATTCTTCCCTATTATTACACATCCATGCTTTTACAATATTATACGCTGCAATATTACAAACATTATAGGTATACAAGAATAATGTTACAGCTTGCATTTAAAGTCAAAAGTCAGTAATAACATTGCTTTCGAAACATTAAGGTACGTACCGCGTGGCAGGTGAGCGGTAGAGCTCTATTCTCGCGTTCGGGAGGACTTGGCTTCGAATCTCTGTCCGGCCATCCAGATATGAATTTTTAATAGTTTCTCCAATCACTCCAGATGGATGGCCGAGTTACTTTCCGTTCCTTACCCCAAGTCCATTCCCGGTTCTTAAAACCCCGAGTTCGACGATGTATAATGCCAGAATAAAAAAAAGTATACTTGTTTTAATTTTCTATGCATTCTAAAATAACCAGATAACACTCAATATTCCATTTCCATGTTTCAGTTGATGCTTATATCTTAGAACACCTGAAGTGGTCCTCACAATCAATTTTTAGCTTTTCATATGACCCCATTTACAGGTATTTATGTGCATAATTGCTTGTTGAAGACTTGACATGAAAATACCTTTGTATAACATTTGAACAAACTCAACGGGGCAGAGCACATTGGTCAGGTAGTTAGAAAATGTTTCAAAATCCTTTACTTGATGGAAAGAGTCAAGAGAGGATGTATCTCTGAAAATCTTTTGTAAAAACGAATGCAGCGTCCATATAATTTCACCTTTATTATTCGTTGAATCTTCTTACATATATCTGGAAACAATATCCAAAAATCTTCCAAAGTGAAAAAAAAACTTTACTCATAGGTTCAATCAGTTCAGCAGACTATCAAATAAATGCGTGCTGTTGTATGTCGAAGATACGATCTCTAGAATGAATTCGCGACGTACATCTTTGGGACCAATCAACCAATCAAGAACTTGTCCTGGACGACACAAAGAAATTAATCGAACTATCTTAGAGGCTTACGAAAGGTAATCTAAGGACTACACAAAGAGTTGTGGAGAGGTGAATGCTATGCTTAAAGAGAAAAGATAAGAAAAGAGCACTTGACATTAGGTCAGTTAGAAAGGTCACAGTCATCATAGAGAAAACAGCATCTTTGAAGTGGCAATGGGCCGGCCATATTGCGTCGAGAAAAGAACTGAGGTGGACAAAAACTGTGTTAGAATGGAGCCCAAGAGATCACCACAGACGGAGAGGAAGACCACCAGACCGATGGGACAAGGACATACGCAGGGTTGTCGGAGTTTGGAACTGGATAAGGCTCACCGCAGCACACACGTTAGATAACACAACTAGAAGAATAACTCCTGAACTTTTTCTTAAACCAGTTATGACATCCACCTCGAAACATAAAAGAGACACCCTAATATGGCTAATGGGAAACACAATATACTATATATTTTCACAAAAGAATGCCAATTCCCAGGACCCATATCATCCTAACCAAAACAATTT
Organism: Vandiemenella viatica; assembly: GCA_031002005.1. Lineage (NCBI taxonomy): Eukaryota > Metazoa > Arthropoda > Insecta > Orthoptera > Morabidae > Vandiemenella > Vandiemenella viatica. Next base: position 83,405,834 of record CM061919.1, on the reverse strand, counting down.
TATTATTAGTAAGGTCAACTCTACAATGATATCTCATTAAGCATGTGATGTAAAGTTAAAGCTTTTCAACTCTAAGAGGCGGCGAAGGAGACATATTTCTAGCGACGCAGTGGAGCTAGGGTATCATACACACCGTCGGCGAAGCTACTTCACACCCCCCTCTCCCAGCCCGCACCCTACCCCTCACTCCCACTCCGAAATGTCTTCGTGACTCCCAGTTTGAGAACATCGAATCTAGTGACTCGACAATGGTCGAAATACGAAAATATCCTTGATCGACCAATTAAAAGCACCATATCTCCCACACTCTCACAGTTACCGAAATTCGGCCAACGTTGTTATCGAAGGATGACTCTGTGCTACTACCACACACAAACAGCAGTGATCTGCGCTAGATAGTTTTGACTGAAAAGTGATATACCATGACACATACGTTTTTGGCAGAAATATGTAAGTGCCGCAGCTCGATCACTTTCAACCACCATATCTCCCACACCCCAGTAGCTACCGACATCTAACCACCATAGTACACGATAGAAGACACGATATCACTACCACACACAAACACCATAGGTCTATGCTATGTAGTTGTGGCAGCAGAGTGACATATACGGAGACACATGTTTTTGGTCGAAATACGAAAATACCCTGCATCGACCACTTTTAACCATCATATCTTTCACATCCTCACAGCTATCGACTTTCGGCCAACGTTGTGCAGTACAGGAAACTCCATGCTATTTCCACATACAAAGACCAGTGACCTGTGCTAGATAGTGGTGGCTGAAAAGTGAAATATGGGAAAACACACTATTTATATATATATAAGATTAACAATCTAGGAATCACATAAATTGATTGTAATCGTTAGGAAATGGTTTTAAATATTACCAGAGAATGTTTGTAAGCTTTTAGAAGTAATTTGATTGCTATATAAGACCAATATATCAACTGGAATCTTGCGCACTTTAAAAGCTAATCAAATGTAATGCCTGTTTTATGTGGTTAGTATAACAGCTGTGTTACAATGCACGTAATGCGTCATCTTAATAAATTTTTGTTATTACTTACGGTATAAATTATGGACTTCAGTAATAGCGATAAAATTGGTGACAAAAGTCATACAGACATTTATTGCAAGCTAATTACAACTGATTCGGAATATGACAACTCATGTAATGACGTTCCTTAAACTTCATGATTCCCTTTTTTTTTTTTAAATAACTTTTATACGAGTGTCTGTTTTCCAGATTCAAATTCGTTGCAACAGTGATTTTTCGTTCTGCAATGACTCTACAGTCTACGGTTCTCATATCCACGACTTCGAGTACATTTTCGGGCATGAGTAGTTTTAATACTTTGGCTCTCCTTGATAGTGTAACACTGCGGTTAAAGATAATCATGTATCAAAGAAATATCGCAGAATATACACCAAAAATGATTTGTTGGCTATTTGGCTGTAAAGCAGAAAGTATGGTAAAAATATGTGGTATAGATTTAATGCCATACGATTTCTTTATGTATCACGCACATGATAACACATTATAATTAGAGATGCCACTAATAGTGATTTTGCCAAATACCGAATATTCGGCCACGCACTCGGCCGAAGCGCCGAATATTCGGCAGCCGAATGTTCGGCAAAAATGTGTACTGTCACAGCTATGAAGCCGTTCGCTGGCTCATATACTGGTACTAATATCGCAAAAGAACTCACTGCTATTGCAGAAACATGAAATATTCCTCATAGCAAGATCCATTTACTTGTCAATGACAGTGGAGCCAACATGATAAAAGGTGTACGAGACGCAGAATATGATTCCGCCAAGTGCTTTATTCATCGCCTGCAACGAGCTGTTGAGGAATCGCTAAAATCTCAAACGGATATAACACAGATAGTAGCTGCTACAAGACGAATTGCTACCCATTATAACCACTTGGTATTACATAAGAAAAGTTGAAATTCATTCGCCAAGAACTTGACTTGCCAAACCGCCAACTAGTACAAGATGTAAGCACTAGATGGAATTCCACATATTATTAAATGGAGAGATTAATCGAAAAAAAGCGAGCTGTTTCTTTGTACATAACTGATCACGAGTGTTTAATCAATTTAACACCATTTCAGTGGCAGCTAATGGAACAATGTATCAAGCTCCTGAAGCCGTTTCTACCAGCTCAGGTATTTCCTGCATCTCTGAAGTGATTCCACATATCGTCACATTGTTGAAATACCTGAGGACGGAAGAAACTGCATATAGAACAAATTTATTGAGAATGAGAACTTCACTACAAGCTGAGCTTGAAACACGGTTCAACTTTGATGAAATGATAAGTTTATGGTTGCCACTTTTCTTGACCCGCGTTTCAAAACCAGTTTTCTCGGATTGCTTCAAACGCAAAGAACAAAACAAAAAATTCTTTCAAAAGCTCTGAAAATTAATTGTGACTATTCTAGTAGTTCGCGGTAATGATTCTCCTCCGCGTAGTAAGAAAAGACATATTAATTAAAATGATGAAACCACTGAAATACATGAAAGTTTCTGGAACTGTTTTGAGGAAGTTGTTACTGAAAATATGCAAAATGGTGATGATGTGGAGAAGAAAAGTGTTATTGCAAATGGGATTGATTTTTATGCGAAAACTGTTCGCCTACATCGGACGGCAGACCCTTAAAAGTGGTGGTCAGCAAATGCTGAACAGTCTCAAGACTGACAGAATTCGCTCGGATTTTACTTATCGTCTCCTGGCAGTACGGTATATAGTGGGAGGCTATTTTCAGAAGCAGGTTTAGTTAATGAGGAAAAGCGCAACCGTTTGCTATCAAAAAATGTTGAAAAAATTGTTTTCATACATCACAACTTACCGCTAGTAGATTTTAAGTATTAAATGTAATAATTTGGAATTAAATAAATGCATTTTTGGGGTAATATGTGAGTTTTTTTTTCATGATTCGGTATTTGGCCGAATAGTACGCAACATTCGGCCGAATACCGAATATGGAAAAAAGTGGCCGAATACCGAATAGTAGCCGAATATTCGTGGCATCTCTAATTATAATACTCAAAAACAGCTTTATTTGAATTTTAGCGAAATATCAGGAACATTCAAGGAATCTGCGTATGTTACTTAATAATTTCGTGTTATATTTGTCACAACATTTTTGGTTTTCAAGTTCACAACCATTCAGGCCTGTTTCATGGTATAACCCTAGACCATTAGCCCAGATCTTACTATTGGATGCTTACCATAATGCGAATAATTACTATCGAGGATAATTTGAGGACTAAACATACTCAAAGCAAGCTTTATCTGAATCGAAGGTTATGTTTATTTTTTTTTTTTTAATTTATTTTATTGGCCTTTGGTCTTGCCGACCATACAGACATCTTCTAGTTTTACAATTCCTATATACATTTCAGGCTTGTTATCTTTACTTCCTTTTACAGCTTGATACTAAAGTTACATAATTCGTTGTAAGTTGACACATGTCTGTAATTGTGATTTATATTTATATAATGTTTAACTATATTTATTAACTAAATGGCTCTTAATTATATTTCCCTAATTATCTATATTGATGCCGTTTGAGCTTTTATATATCATAGGAAGTATACTTCCTCTCTTATTGTTATATTTATACAATTTAAAAGATTTAAACAAGGTTGGATAGTACATAGTTATTTACATAACAGAGGAGCTTAATTCAGTTAATACAGAATATACACAAGAGCGATGGTTAGAATATACATTGTTTGAATTGGCTTTACAGTGTTTTTCCCCTAATCTTTACTATTATAGTTTGTCTTGTCTCTTTTGTAATGAATATATTGATGTGAGGCTCTTGCATTGTAAATATCCTTATATTACACACTCATATGAGCTAACCGTCTTTATGGTTGCTTGCTACGTTTTATACATTACAATTTGATGTTTGCTTCACTAAGGAAAATAGCAATCGCCTTGTATACATCTTGTCGTTTTGAATTGAGCAGGACAGGTACGGAGACGGGAAGGGGAATTTTAATCTTTACCAGACTTGTGTATAGGTTTTTTGTGGGTAACAGATTGCGGCTGCAGGCCAGGACTATGTGATTTATATCTGATATCTCTTCTTGGTCCTCCGGACAAAACGGGGAGTGAAACAAACCTCAACAAACAATCGAGGTGTTGAGGGTAACATCCATGTCCCAGTCTCATTCGAATAATAGATGTTTTATGCCTTTTACTTAGTGTGGAATTTCCGAACCATACTTTAGCTGGAATATTAGGTTGGATTTGTGAGTAATATTTTCCTCTTTCGCATTGTGTAGTAGTCCATGAATTGGACCAGATTCGAAAAGCCTCTTTTTTAATAATAGATATGAAATCTGTATGTGGAAGTTGAACGTATTGTATATCTTCCTCTATTGTGCTTGCCTTGGCTATGCGGTCGACTGTTTCATTATGCTGAATACAGGCATGCCCCTTTATCCATAACACGTGTATCTCCTTATTCTCTGTCGAAGCTGTGTACATTAAGTTTAGTATCTCTAATAGAGGTTTGTTCAGTCCGTTCCGCTGTTTTGAGTTCTCAAGTTTTTGCGCCACGCTTTTGGAATCTGTTAGAACCAGTATTTTGTTGTAGCGTTCTTTTCCGTAATTAATAGCTTCTCTAACAGCTAATGTTTCGGCCGTATATATCGATGTTTCAGCTGGTAAACGCACTCTCTTCGATTCGTGAAAGGAAGGACAGAAATAGGCATATCCGACTGCGTCCGTGGTTTTGGAACCGTCCGTATAGATCTGTACAAAAATCTGGCCAGGTTTGTTTCAAAAAACTGTTTGTCATGGTATTTGCTGAGCTACTTTTAGCGATCCAGTCTGGTAGGTAGAATATATTTGGTTTATATCTCAGGGTATTATAGTGAAATGAGAACAGGGGAATTGTGTCCCCTTGGGAAACTAATGGTATCATGTGTTTTATTTTGGTGAAGCACTGTGCTAACATGGGCATTCGGAGTCTGGTGGCTATATCTCTTCTTTCCTGTAATGATATATATTTTATTACTCTTTGTATCACGGGGTGATTTGTTAGAGATGCTCGTCTCGTTAGATATACGCTGGATGAGAAATGGCGTCGTATTTCCAGTGGCATTTCCTAGCCTCTACTAGTAAGGCATTTGTAGGGGAGGATTTCATGGCTCCTAAGCATAGTCGGATCGCCTTATATTGTACTATATCCAGTTTTCGGAGGATATATTTGGGTGCATTTCCAAAGATAGGGCTTCCGTAATCGAATACAGGTCGTATAATAGCTCTGTATAAGTTGAGAAGAATAGTTGGATCCGCTCCCCACCATATGCGCGTTATGGCTCTTAAGATATTGAGAAGTCGTTCGGTTTTGGTTATAATGTGTCTATGTGTTTTCTTCCATGAGAGTTTACTATCTATATATAGGCCGAGATGCCTGACCGATGATCGTACTGTGAAAGAGTATGGGCCCAATTGTATCTCAGATTCTCGATATATTCTTTGTTTCCGAGTAAAGATCACTACTGATGATTTCGTAGATGATATGGTTAAACCTAAGTTTTGAGCCCACTCATGAAGCCTGATAGCCGCTTCGTGTAATCTCCTGAAGTTTATTCCATAAGATGGTGACACGGTGTATATACACACGTCATCGGCAAATTGCAGGACCCTTATTGATGGACTAAATAGATTTTCTATGTCTGCAGTGTATATGGTATACAGTATGGGGCTTAGGATTGCCCCTTGTGGTAATCCCTTTGATATCACTCGAGGACCGTGTAAAGAATTGTCTTGCAGTCGGATGTAGACAGTTCTGAGATGGATCAGATTATAAATCCCGCGTAAGTATATATCGGGCAGACCCAATTTTCTGAGCTTCTCGATTAATATTGGAATATGTACGTTATCATAGGCTGCTGATATATCCAGAAATATGGCCGTAAGGTAGCCTTTATTAATGTATGCCTGTTCAATATCAAGTGTAAGTATGCTGAGATCGTCCGTTGTGCTCCTTCCTTTTCTAAATCCAAATTGAGTCTCAGGCAACATGCCATGGTGTTCCAGCCACCATTCCAGTCTCATTTTTATGATGCGTTCTAGGGTTTTTGCTATACATGAAGATAGCGCAATTGGGCGGTATGAGTTAGCACTATTTATTTCCTTGCCAGGTTTGTGCACTGGGATAATAATTTGTGTTGTCCATTGTTTTGGGATCTCGCTTTTGGCCCAGATCTTCGTTAGTAATTGGAGTAAGACTACCTTAGCGCGGTGTGGGAGATGGTGCAGCATGGAATACTGTATGCTGTCTATGCCAGGTGCCGTGTTGAACCGGTTTTAAGGGCCAATTCCAGCTCTTCCATCGAGAACGGCTCTTCTAGTATGTTTAGTTCATGTTCTTCTTTGTCATAGATTGGTGGGTCTGTAGGTCCGGGTGGTACCGTTGGCGGAGCTATTATGTTTGCGAATTCTTCTATCCAATTTGATGTCGATTTTGGACTCTCCGGTTTTTTCCTTAGTCTGTTGATCATGCGCCATACTGAGCTCATTGGTGCTTTACTGTTTAGATTGTTGCAGAATTCTCTCCAACACATCTTTTTCTTTTCTTTAATATTCTTTTTGTTTCGGCCTCTGTCTTTTTGTATTTTAAGTAATTTTCCCAAGTAGCTTCGTGTTTGTATCTTGTGAATGCTAGCTTTCTTTTTGCTACCGCTCTGGAGCAATCTTCATTCCACCAAGGCGAGGGGATGTGTTTTTCCGTAGATCTTGGTTTGTGTTGGTTTGTTGTTTGTGTGGAATCGATCTTGCTGCCGCTTCATTTATGACGTTTAGAAATTCCTGATATTTCTGGCTAGTTGTTTTGGCGGTACCCACCCTATCTATGTTTTCTTCAATTATTTGGCTGTACTTGACCCAATTTGCTTTTCGTGTGTTCCATTTGGTGGTGGGAAGGATAAGTTGTGGTGTCTCTAGCTGTTTGGTTGTCATTATAATGGGGAAATGGTCTGATCCCCATACCTGTTGAATATTTTCCCAGTGAAATTCCGTGGCCAGCGACGGAGAGCAAATTGTTAAATCTATTACAGATTTCCGTAAGCCAGGTTTGGGTACCAAGGTTGGAGATCCATCGTTTAGGATGCATAAGTTGAAATCGTCTATGATTTCTAGAAGGGATTCCCCAAATACATCATTCCATTCACATCCCCAAGACGTATGATGTGCATTAAAATCACCACATATCAGGTATGGTTCTTCAAATTGCTGTAGGAGGGCGCGCCACTCGCTGGATTTGATTTTGGATTTAGGTGGGCAGTATACTGAGACAATAGTTAAATCCTTATTGTGGCTTCGCATTGCAATTGCTACTGCTTGGAATGAGTTTATTTGTGTATGATCTATATGGATTGGTGTAAAGTGGATAGATGTATGAATCAGTATAGCTACTCCTCCTTTCCCGTCTTCTCTGTCTTTACGTACAAGATGGTAACCTTTGATGAACATATTTGTCTCTGGTTTGAGCCATGTTTCTGTTAATGCTGCGATAGATATGTTGTTTACACTAAGTTCCCGTTGCAACGATTCCTGATTTGCTTTGACTGACCGGGCATTCCATTGTAGTATCTTGATTTTCGGTTTTTGTTTGAAGTTGTCTGAAAGGGTTCTGTTTCACTGCTTCTGCCCCGGTGCAATATCCACTGTTGTTGTGGAAGGTTGGTCGAAGTGTGAGCCATTGATTAAGTCTTGGGTCTTATGGGATTCCTGATTAAAGTTCTCTTAAAACCCCTTTAGTACTGTGGCTCTGTATAACTGGGCTGTACTAATATCTCTATAGACTTTCTAATCTCGTCCAATTGTAGAGTTTCTATGCCACTGTTTGTTATGTGTCTAGCTACTTCCACAATTAACTTAAAGATTCCTTCTATTAATTTATTTTTGCCGTTTGTATTGCTAGGAGGGTTTACATGGTTTTGTACCTTGGGAGGGTAAGGGGTTTGGCCTATAGGCGATAGCGGCAGTTGTGGTGATTGATACCATAGCTCCCGGTAATCCTGTGTTCTGTTCCTTGAGTGGGTTGTTTTGTATGCCCTACTACGATCTGGAAGTCCCTGATTATCGCAGTGTTGAGTCAAGCCTGGGATACTCCCGGAGGGGTAAGATTGTTGTTCTCTGTTATTGTGTGTCACTATGGTTTCCGTCGGCTCCACCCGATTCCCTTCTGGGGTAAGTAAGAAATTTGTTTGTGGTTTGTTTATTTTGTCATCAATGATTGGCATTGCTGATGTCCTGCCTGAATCTTGCTGCCTTTTGTGAGTCCTTGTCTGATGTGACATTTGCAGATAGATCGGTTGTTGCTGTTGTTGTGGTGTTAAGGGTGGGAATTCTGTATAGCTACTAATCGGTATCTGGGTTTGGGTCACTTGAGCATACCCTCTCGCTCGCTGTTCTATATTAGGGCCCATGTTGCTTGTTGTGTATGCTGATGCTACTTTTGTTTCCCGATATTTCAGATATATTGGGCAGCTTCTGTCTGTCGCGTAATGGTGGCCGCTACAGAGGGCGCAGCAAACGGCTGTCGTATTGCTACATTGTGTTACCAAGTGAAAGCCAGCGCATCTACTACAACGGGGTTCACGAGTCCTGCATTGCTCCTGTCTGTGACCGAGGCGTAAACAGTTCCCGCACTGGATAACTGGGGCGACGTACGGTTCCACCGAACAACGTGTGCCCAGTATAGTCACATGTGAGGGAAGATTTTGTGCGCGAAAGGTGACTAGGCAGACCGGGATGGGGGTCACTCGCTCATCATTCCTCTGTGATCTTTTGGTAAAGCGTTTTATGCGAACAACAGGAAAAGGGGAAACTATTTCTTCTTGTAGTTCTTCTTCACTTAGCGAAATATCGACATTCCTAATAATGCCTTGTTTTTGAATCAAAAAGTTTGGTATGTATGCTTCTATATTTCTAGTTTTCAGAGTATCAAGTTGGACTATGGAATTGGCTGCAGCCGCTGATCTAGTTTCTATTTTAAGCCTGTTTCTTCCAACAGTAGAGATGTTTATGATGTCCCTTTTTGTATGAATTATTATATTGAAATAAAATTTTTCCTATCGCCATTGGGTGCAATTTTGCAACGTTTCTGTCCAAGCTTTCTATAAAGATGTAATACGTACCATTATCTGTACTACTGTATCTATTGTCTTTACTACGGAATGTCTGGGTTGACTTATGAGGCTGCGTCTGGTTCAACTCGGAGCGGTCTGGGGAGGGGGGGGGAAGCTATGTCGGGCTCAGCTGAGACTGGTGACCCCGCTTCATCGCTTTCTTCCATCTGACTAATTTGTTGTAAATCAACCGTGTCCTTCCCCGATTCCTGTTTCTCTACACAACGCCGCTTAGCTGATTTGTTGGACTCACCTAAACTTTTTTCCATTTCTCCTTTGCGAGGCATCTGGTGCAGAATGGGTCCAGAAGTCATATGTGAGTCAATCAGTAGGGCTTCACTCTGCCCCACCTCCATTTCCAGCAGCGGTAGATGCTGCTGCTCTTGTTGTCCTGGATGTTGCTGCTGTTGCTGCGGATGTTGCTGTTGATGTTGCTGGAACTGCTGCTGCTGCTCTTGTTGTCCTGGATGTTGCTGCTGTTGCTGCGGATGTTGCGGTTGATGTTGCTGGAACTGTTGCTGCTGCTGATTTTGCTGCAGTTGTTGTAGTTGTTGATGCAGCTGTTGTTGCTGTAAGTGTTGCGGTTGTTGGTGCTGCTGTTGTTGGAGTTGTTGTAGATGAGGATGTTGGGTAAACGGCTGTTGTTCTCCTTCCTCCACACTAGGAGTATGTGCTTGCATACTAATGCTGTTCTCTATCTGAAGCTCACATGTTTCCCTTAATGGGTAGTTTACTGATTGTATAGGTAATGCTGGATCATTGACATAACACGTCTCTAACGCCGACTTAATAGTCTGCCCCGTGTCTAACGGGCCAGACATCTTACAGTTTTACCACAAGCTATTAGTTCACTGCTTGTTGCACTTTATAAGTTTTAAATATACTTTTATCACGACGGTACAAACACTTTCCGTAGTCGCACAAGGTAAACAATTCGGACTGACTAGCGCGCTCGCGGACCGATGTGACCTGTACGGCGATCAGGAAGTGACTGAAGGTTATGTTTAGGATCCGTAAGTATTCTAGCAATGCTGCGACTAGAAAATGGTTCCATTCGATCGCCCGCAGAACAAAACCTTATCTCTAGAACAGGAGGTCGCTGACATTATGAGGAAAAGAAAATATTATTTGTTTAGTCGAGTGGTTCCAAACATTGTTTCAACCATGGATATATTGAGCTTCCTAGTTTATCGAGCAGAATGCATATGAGACGAGATTAATGACATGAAAGAAAAACATTTGAGTGTTACAGTATAGTAAAGTATTTCGACAGAGCTTAAGAATTGTTTTCACTAATGCTTGACAACCGTAGAACCACACACGCAACAAAGTAGGTAACCTGAGATGAAACATCTAACATTAGACTTTGGAAAACGAATGGTGTCTTTAGATACGTTTGAATAAATGAGATAATATGTATTTGTTTCTTTTATTCGGTTTTCATAAAACCTGGCTCACCCAATTCTCCCATCTTTATAAGTGTTTTCTGGAATATAGAGGACCTTTCCACTTTTACATTCTCCACTGTTCTTCCGCTGTACATCTAACGCTATAGCATTCGAGGTGGGAGCTAATGCAGACAGTTCAAGATCTGTGATATCTGGCTAGGACGCCTCTAGTTGCAGCGACAAACCAAAAACATTCACCGAGCATGGTGGGTAAACGGTTAACGTTCTGGCTTCACATTCTGGAGGACGCCGGTTCAAATCCCCGTCTGGGCATCCAGATTATGTTTCCCATGTTTTCCCCAAATCACTCCAGGCGAATGCTGGTATGCATCCTTCAAAAAGGCCATGGCCGAATTCCTCCTCGTTCCTTGTCCCCAATCCCATCCCGCCTCTAATGACCTCGACGTCTACGAGGCGCAAAGCCATAAGTAAGTAAAAAAATATATTTTTTTTTTTCGTCAATACATAACGAACTAAAGATACAAACTAATTGTACTGAAGGTGATCGTAGAATTACAACGTCCGAGAAATTGGATGTGTTGTGATTAAAGGAATCTGGTACCAAGAACCAGAAGAGCAAGAACTGCAATATGTGTAAGAGTGATGAGTTAGCATAGTTTAAATGTTTAGTAATACATCTGAGGAAAATATATTGTTTTCGTAGGCATCCACATGGCTTCGTTGCATGAAATGACTCTTTGGTCCCTCTTCGGAAGAGAATTTATTTGCAAGTCCTAAATTTGTTTTTCTATGTTTCTATGAGTTGCCTATCAAACTAATATAGTTACATTATTCTTGATACATTTATGATCAAGGTTGTGTTTATGAAACGTGCTGGCCTTGATACGACATAAATCTATTGTTCAATTAAGGTCGATGATTATCATCACATGTGGACAGTTACGACCTTTGCCTGCCAAATACTCGTCATACATTACTCTATGCTTACATGTCACTCATTTTTAATCAGATGTGAATGCACGTTTAACCATTATAAGATAACAGATTGCCCTGTTTACTGTTTTGTTCACGCAAAAATAGTCGAATACAAATGTATCTACCATCATGGTACATGTTGGCAACTAATCACTATTCGAGGTATTAACTTGTTCGTTTGTGGCCAACTGTTTTCCGGTACATGTATCACTCAGAGTCAGTGATGTCGTAACTCTAAGAAACAAGTTGGAAATGTTGAGTAAAGATGCTATCGTACTGTAGTCTGTACCAGCGCTTTATGTCTTTTTAGGGATCCATTAGATTAGAAAAGGCGATTAACTGCTCAATTAAAAAATAACTTCATCAACGTGTTCAGATAACTGCTCCCCTATATGTACCCACCCGTGGGAAGTAGATGTGAATTACTCGGTGTAAAATTCAGAGGTAACAGGTGATGTAGGAACATTTCTGACTTACGTTCTAGGTGTTTTAAAATAAAAATCCAGGATTTCCACTAGAAGAATCCGTTATATAAATGTTTTCGAAATGTGTGCTTTCAGACAGAGTGACCCACAGAGCTGGGTCTAATCTCCTGTATGATGTAGGCGAGCTCACCTCCAAAAATAATTCTAGCGTCAGCTACGATGGTGTGTGGTCATTACTGCCTCTTGGCAGATCTAGATGAACTCCATCTCTGGCCACAATTAATTACTCCGTTCTAATAACTCGATGTCTGACATCCATCACTGCGGAGTTGGGATTAATCGCTGCTGGCGTGCGCTAGATGTGACTGCTGTGTTACAAAGCCTTGTAAACAGTCCTAAGTGCCCGCAAACAAGGCCGTCCGGATCTGACGTCTGTATACGGCGAGGCACGGTAGATAACAAAGGTCTCTTTTAACGGACTTTTATAAACTATTTGACGTCGGGTCAATTTCTTTCGTCAGCACGTGCTCTTCCCTCAGTGTCACTATTGTCAATGTTTTTAGAAAACTATTAAAAAACACCATGGAGTTGATTGAAAAACCCAAGAAATTATATATTTTTTTTACAAAAAAAATTAGTTTTTTTATATATAAAAAAATACGTTTGCAATGTGCATATACATAGATGGATACCAAACATAAAAAAAATTAATTTTGTCCACAGTATTCCTCAGCTGTTAAAGGTGTAAGTACACCAGAAGTTACCTGTTTCTATAAGCTTTTCCACTGTCGTATAATTGAGTGGTGGTATGTTTCCATAGTCTTGACACATTTCGTATAATTTTTTTCTCTCATGAATTTACGCCTTTCAAGGAATTTGCCAATTGCATTTTTAGAGAACATCCCAGAATTCGTCTGGGGTGATTTCGGGAAACCATGACAAACTGAAAACTGGATGTCCGGACGGAACCCACCTCTTTCCGAATGCCTCGCCCGATCGTTATCGATCACCCAATAGACTCAGTAGTCTGCATAAATAATAACGCAACAAACCTTAAAGTTATTGCCCTCAGTACCTTCTATGATATAATAAGCGGAAGCAGAAAGAAAAAATGAGTATTTAAGAAAGGTAATTCCTTTCAATAGACTAGCTCTCCCTTAAGACTCTTACGATCTGAAAGCAGCACACAACTTTCCTAACGATAAAACACTTTGTCAATTAAAGAGTGGATCCTCTTTCTCTATAACAACTGCACAGAATTCAACAATATTATAAAGGAGAAAAGAAAGACTAAGTGAACTGCCATTAATAAGCACGGAAAATCATTTGATGATCCAAAGAGTTTTAGACCAATCTCATTTCTAAGCTACCCATTCAAATTATTTGAGAGAACATTACTTAACCAATGAAGCCTTTGCATTGAAAAGAAAATTATCCCTGAACAAGCCAGGTTCCACAGAAGGTGAACATTTGTTGGTCAGATACTCAATCTGACCCAAAAATTGAAGATGGATATCAAAAATGCATAGTGAGGCATTGTTTACGTTGATGTGACGATCTGGTGTTACGGAAGATTTATGCAACCACCAGGAAATTTAATTTGTCCAAATTATATCTACTGTCTTGCACAAAAGACGATTTTCCGTTAATCGGGGTACAGGCACAGCCAATAGCGAACACAGAAAAACGTATTATCGCAGAGCAATGCAATGTCTTACTACCTAATTTTCGACATCTACGTGAACGATCGGCTGGTGGCTTACTATACCAGACATAGAGCATGTTCGAACGATCTAGCCATTGCAGGACAACTTTGAAACTGCCAGGAAATTGAGCATGTCCTCAAAAAATTAACTTGTTCCAGAGGGGGAACACAGGTGCAACAGCTTTCGTTCAGCCTTACTCATATGCTGCTCCGGTGTAGAAGAGATCGCCCTCAACCTTATGAAAGTTAATCTCTTGACTTATTACCGGTGGTCTCATACGGTCTCCTCATTGGTATGGAGTCCGGTAGGTGAGCGGTAACACTCTGGTCTGGCATTCGAGAGGACGTGGATTCGAATCTCCGTTGAGCCTTCCACATTTAGGATTTCTTGTTTTCGTGAAATTGCTGCTGGGGAACCCTTCCAGATACTTGGCCCCAAGTCTTTTCTCGTCTCTATTGGCATCGACGTGCAACGGCCAGTATGGTAGAGCTGCAGGATGTGTGCCCAAAAGCCTGTTCTCTCTCACCCCTGAAGTCAAGAAGTAGTTTCTTCGATACTGTGGCCCCATACAGGAGAAACGTCAAATGTGACAAGGACCAAAATTTGGGAAGCGATGCTTCTACCTTGAGTCATGCTGAATTTCTTCCACCAGGAAATGACCAAATGGCCCATCTGGAAAACCTTAAACCATCTCCGCATGCTGGTGGGAAAGTGCAGGGTCAACATACACATATGAACGTTCGAGGCCAATGAATTTTCTAAGTAAATTCTAGAATTTCCAACCAAAATTCTAACAAACCTAAATTTCATATTACTGCAGAAACCGAGTTTATACAGTAAAAACTACTATCTAAAAGTAATTAATTAAACAGTTGTGTGCCCAGAACTGAAAGAAACATTTTGATTCAGTCACAATTGATTAAGTAGGTGTTAACAGTAATTTTCAGTTTTAAGTAAGGATACTGAGACAAGTTCGTGAGAATCTTTCGACATCTTCAGCCACCGTCGTCACATTCACTGAGGAACATGAAAATAATATTCCTTACAGTTGCAATAAGAAAATCGATACACGTTGACATTATAGACAGAGTTATTAAGGTATTCTAAGAAGACGCTACTACAAAAACTGAAATTTATAGATCGATTGAAAGTCATATGATTATTGTCATGGTTACTGTAACCGTAAAATGTCTCAATAAGCTACCGTCAAGTAACAATAATAAAATATGTAGCCTGCTTACAAGCATATAGAAATTTATTCAGATAATTTTTATGGATTAAATAGTAGATGTTAAAATCTCGATAAACAGTTATATTAAATTGATCATACTATCATTGTTGTCACGGCAGATATTCGACTCAAAGTAATTCCTCGCCACACTCAGGTCAGCATATTGGATTTTGCTTCCCAGACTGCTCTGTAAAAGTTCTGATGTCAATAATAAATTGTAACTGTACTGGGAGGATCTTTACCATACTTGGTGTAAAAATTAGGCTTGACTGTTGGCTCAGTGATCGTGTAGTGAAACCAAATCAGACAGCAAGTTCTTTCCCACCAGTATTTATTTTAAATGTGTATGCCACTGTCTGAATTTGGTACTGCGGCTCTAGTGAGTTAAGCGTGTTTCGTTTTGCTACAAACTGACACTTCGACCAATTCTTTAAATATTCTGAATGAATTTCTAAGTTATTTAAAGTCGTTGTTAAAGCACCATCTACCATTCGTTCCTTGGATTGTTTTTTAAGTAACCAAAATTGTTATTTCCATAACACATATATACAAGTCATCCCCTTTAAATCTGTTAACTTCATATGGTCCTAGGGTAATGACAAATGGGAACGTATTTTATGCAATCACGTTCTTGTCTTCCTATTATTTGACTATCATCGTTATACGAATCTCGATAGACCAGTTGATAAGCACTTAGTTTTATTTGAACCCACCTTGCCCACAATTACGTCAAATACCCGCATACAGTATACACTTTACAGTGGAGTTTTCTTGTGGCTGTTCAGCTTGTGAACGATTTTCATCTAAATCAGCTAGTCCAAAGACTTCATTGTGTTACACGAATTTCACACATTAATGTAGTAATGCCATTGATAGGGAGGTTTTTTAATTATTAATGTTTTAGACGTGACCAGATGTTAGTGTTCTACGCCCAAATGAAGTAGGGCCGAAACTGTTATATACATATTTTAACTTAAAATTAATTGATAAATTACTTTCGATAATCTCATCAAAGTTTCATGAGAAAAAATAACACTACATAACAAATAATTCCAAGAAATTCAACTTAAAATTGAAGTACAGCGTAATATTTAGCAAAGACACTAGGGAAAATGAGCTCAGTTATCATTGCTTAGTTGGTAAAGTTGGTATTTAAATTTGAATAGAAAGAGATTACTAGCATCCACATTATGAAAAAAAAATTTAGTAATAACGCCAAACTAATTTTACTTGATATTGTTGTTTGAATGTGCTTGTGATACTGAACTATAAGCATGACATTTAGCCTCGAATATGCAATATGCAAATTAAGTACGAAGTAACCGATGAAGAATAGACACACAGTATTTGAGAATACCAGAACGAGAGACGGCAACAAGGCAATTTTACCAACATCACCTATCTGTGAAATCCCAGTGCTCCTATCGCGGCATGTTAAGAGGTAAGCTCGTGATATCTTTGTCCACTGAAAACATCTCACTGACCATTCGGTTATATTAGGTAGCTGTAATACATCGTCAGAATATTCCAAAACTCTATCAATGATAACAACACACTATACTGACCCCCCCCCAAAGTGTTAACTGCAGATCAATATCACTTTACTAGTGCAACTTCCAGTTCAGTTGGCCTCGTTGGAGTGAGAGTGACTCGTGACCAAGTGGGGAAGCCGCGTGATGGATGGGTCTGCTCATTGATGGCCGCTGTGATCTATATGCCGGCAGTGGAATACCAATGGCTCCCCGGGGGTGATGAATGAGGGCAGCTGGCATTAGAGGCCAGTGTAGGGGATACGCGTTCAGAAACATACTTACACCTGCTGCAAAGCCTATTACATACATTCCTGCATAGAGGTTACTTGTTGACTTTTACAGAGCACACTTGTGTATGATTCAATTTCTGGAGTAATTTTGAAATACGTCACATTCTTGTCGAGTTTCAGGTGTGTGACTAATCAGTCAGAATTTTGCATAGTTTTTAAAGATATATGCTGGCACAACGATATTCATTCATGTTTGTCAAGAATTTTGAAGGTTTTTATGTTTTTGCATGGAAACTTAAATATTTCCAGGATAAAAAGTAGCCTTCCAAATCAGCAACCCACCAGAGAAAATCCCGTCTAAATCGGTTCAAATACTGAATATGTTGCATATAAATTATTAATACTTGTTAATATCTAAAAAAAAGCTGTAGTTGGGGATGCACATGTCTCTTAGTTCGATCACTTTCAATCACCACATCTCCCACATCCCCTTAGCTACCAACATGCAGCCACCATAGTGCACTATGGGAGATTTGAGGCTACTACGACACACAAACACCAGTGATCACCCGGAGGTAGTTGTGGCTGCAAGTGAAATATAGGTACACACACGTCTTTGGCCAACCACTTTCAATCACAATATCTCCAAGAACCCCACAGCTACTGACATGCAATTGCCGTAGTGTACTATGGGTGACTCGAGGCCACTACCACACACAAACAGCAGTGATCTGCGCTAGGTAGTGGTGGCTGCAAAGTAAATGGAGAGACATACACGTGTTTGGTCGAAATATGAAAATGTTCAAGATCGAACACTTTCAATCGCCATACCTCCCACACCCACGCAGCTACCGACATGCAACCACCATAGTGAACGAATGGATACTGGAGGCTACATAACACACAAACACCAGTGGTCTGCGACAGGTAGTTGTGGCTGCTAGGTGAAATATAGGGACACGCACGTATTATTTTGGGTGTGTATATAAGATGTAATCCCGTATGGTATATCATCGTTTTGTTGAAGAACATCACTCTGGAGTTTAAATGCTTGTAATTTCATGTTGGCCAGGGGCGACACTGTGCATTCAGTCAGATATATGATATCAAAAACATCGGTAAATATTAAGGAATGACATGGCTTCCATACCTATTAGATCTTTTGTTGTCAAAATGTTTGACTGTTGCAGAAAGAAATTGAAAGATGTGCTTCCTCTGAAAAATTTTCCGAGTATTAAATGTATGGAATGTGCAGGGAACAAAAAGCTGTAGCGAGACATGTTGTACGTTGGAAAAATAAACCTAGGAATTTATCTTCTCAATACCGCTTCTTAGTTAGTTTTACTGAAAAATATGTTCATATGTATTATTTACAGTATTTACCTATTGTAAGCAAAGGTCACTGAGGAACTTGTGTTAAAAGTTAAAGGCTTTCGGGAAGTTAAACCTAGGTTTACGAATATTTAAAAAGAACTGATTGTTGCACAATGTACACGAAACTCATATAAAAACTGGTAAATTTGAAAAAGAAATTATTAGCTATGGATACAATCAACAGCTTAATCATACGATTATACCTATAACCGGGTCATTTAATTGCAAAACGAGGTTTAAAGTAGGAAAAGTAGGTGTTGCCGAAGTCCAGTACATAGCTCACAGTAGTTGGTGTATTCGTGGTTGTACAAATAGTTTCTAAAGGTTCGCTGTCTGAGTAAAGGGGAGTAGAGGGATTGGGAAGCTCCATTGGCTTGCAACTCATGTGAACTGAAAGTGACTTAATTTAGAACTAGTATGTTAGAATGAGGATTTACACGGTGAGTGAGGGAATCTTAAACTTGAAGGAGGCATCCGTGTTGGCAATTGATTAAAGAAGCAATGACCCATAACGTTAAACACTATCAGCTACTGTGGTTCAAGCATTTGACTGTAGTGGAAGAGAGAAGAAAAGAATTATTAATTATTAGTCAAGAAGCAAACATGAGGCGAATAGGCAGACCATATTTAATGCAAGGAATAGAAAGCAACACACAGCAAAAGGAGGCGCATGATAAATAATTTTGGACAAATGCGCGAAGTAGCAAGAGCCCCAGAACTCCGTAAAAAGTAAGGAATTTTGATACGGTCAGTTATTTAACTAAGGTAAAAGTGTATTGGGTTACATTATTAATGTGTGGCACATCCTTTTCGTTATATTGTCGCTGTTAGCTGTGATTGAGATACGAGTACTTAACGAATTGTGTGTAAGAACTTAACGAATGCTTACTGTTTTATACCAAAGTCACGTCTGTACACAACATAACTTACAACTGTTCAACTTTATTCCTAGTGTGACATCGTAAGTGCGTTGTATCAATCAAGAAGTTTCTTTATGAGTTAACTTTACTCTTGTAACCAAAAATGTTAATAAACTAGTGAGAAACGTCTGTTTAAATCTCAGTATACGATGTTCCATTGCAGATGCTAAAGTCCTACTTTTAAAAGATGGAAAATAAATGTCACTTTACTTTTGTGGTTACTCCACACAGATCACTCATCTTGATGGTCTTAAAATACGCATTTTGTTTACTTTACAACACAGTTTTTTATAAATCTTTGTTCTTCGTTCTACATAAATTTAGAAAATTTGGGTTTTACCTTAAACATAAATTTATTGACTCTTTCCATAACATATATAAAAAAAAAAAAAAAAAAAAAAAAAAAAAAAAACTAGACCGTTGCGCCGTTCACTACAAACGATACCCCATTCCTTTTTATATAAAAAACTCTCCATCTACATAATTCAACACTCAACATCTAGATGTATGGTACCCAAAACTAACGGGAAGCGCATTGCCGTTGGTGGAACTTGTGTAGTACGCGTTTCTGCCGTTAGACGTTTTCAGCGCAACTCATTGTCAGTTCAGTGCCACCTATGGTGTCGTCCTGGCTTGTTCTGTTAATCTGCAGTGATTGTTTTTGCTAGCGCTGTTTTGTTATTGTTTCGTTTTTGATGATGGCAAGTTTACGTGAACAAAGTGCAGCTGTGAAATTTTGTTTTCTACTCAGTGAAAATGCTGTTGGAACTGTTTTAATATTTAAAACAGCTTACAAAGATGACGCTATGGGAAAAACTCCGGTGTACGAGTGGTTCACTAGGTTTAAAAATGGCGATATGTCGACTGATAGCAAATCTCCTTCTGGACGTTCATCACCTGCCCAAATCGAGGAAAATTTTGAAAAAATTCGAGAGCTTGTGCTCTCAGACCGTCGACAGACAATTGAACAACTGTCAGAGATTAGTGGGTTATCTTGGAGCACGGTTCAGCGAATTTCAACAGAAGATTTCTGAATGAAAACGGTTGCTACGAAGTTTGTTCCTCGGGCTCTGACCGAAAAATTAAAAAGAACGACGAGTTGAAACATGTCGTGCTTTGAAACAACAGCTTAAAATTGATCCAAATGTTCTGTCAATGGTCATTACTGGTGATGCATCATGGTGCTATTGTTACGACCCAGAAACAAATCAACAGACAAGGCAATGGAAGACGTCATTTTCACCCCATCCAAAAAAATGTCGTCAAGTAAAATCAAAAATCAAAGCAATGCTCATTTGATTTTTTGATGCCAAGGGCGTAAATCATTCAGAGTTTATTCCCACACATCAGACCGTCAATAAAACCTTTTATTTAAGAAGATTACGCAACAGTGCTCGTAAAAAAAATGTTTTTTTGGCAGACAGGAGAATTGTTCTTCCATCACGACAATGCACCTGCACACACAGCTGTCTCCGTTAGGCAGTTTTTGGCTAAAAATGGCATGGTCACGCTACCTCACGCACGTTACGCGCCTGACCTGGCTCCGTGAGAGTTTTTCTTATTTCCACGCATGAATAGGGGCATTCGATTTGACAACATTAAAGAGGTCACGCAAAAAAAAAAAAAAAAAGGAGGAGCTGTCAGCCATTTCTAAAAATGACTACAGAAAATGTTTCGAACAGTGGAAGCACCGGTGGGACAAATGTTTTAGTTGTAATGGGGATTATTTTGAAGGGTTTCAGATTGTTTCGAAACAAAACAAAAAACAAAAAAAAACAACAACAAAAATAATAATTCCCATCCAAAAAAATGTCGTCAAGTAAAATCAAAGCAATGCTCATTTGATTTTTTGATGCCAAGGGCGTAAATCATTCAGAGTTTATTCCCCCACATCAGACCGTCAATCAAACCTTTTATTTAAGAAGATTACGCAACAGTGCTCGTAAAAAAAATGTTTTTTTGGCAGACAGGAGAATTGTTCTTCCATCACGACAATGCACCTGCACACACAGCTGTTTCCGTTTGGCAGTTTTTGACTAAAAATGGCATGGTTCCGCTGCCTCACGCACGTTACGCGCCTGACCTGGCTCCGTGAGAGTTTTTCTTATTTCCACGCATGAACAGGGGCATTCGATTTGACAACATTAAAGAGGTCACGCAAAAAAAAAAGGAGGAGCTGTCAGCCATTTCTAATAATGACTACAGAAAATGTTTCGAACAGTGGAAGCACCGGTGGGACAAATGTTTTAGTTGTAATGGGGATTATTTTGAAGGGTTTCAGATTGTTTCGAAACAAAACAAAAAACAAAACAAAAAACAAAAAAACAAAAAAAGAATAATAATTCCCTTTATTTTGCCTTTGGTGCCTCCTCGTACGTACAATGGGGCTCTCGTTCCCGGTCCATTTTACCACTGGCGGAATGAAGCCGAAAACTATTTTGTGGTTAGTAATGTTGTCCAAATATTTTTATTTCGGTCTGTGAGTTGTCACTGTTGCTGATATGTCTCAGAATGAACCAACACTTTGCGCACACTGATTAGTGCTGCGGATACTCTTTGAGCGGTGCACGCAGAGAGAAGTCGTCGACCCGGGTCGGGTGTGTACTCTACTGCTGTCCTTCAAGTGGGCGAGAGCGCAGATACTCATCGTCCGCTCCGCCTGTGATGCTTTTAAAATGTGGAGCGGCTAATGTCGCATTAGGGCTGGCTGAGTGTTAAATTACCAGAGAGCGGCGGTATAGAGCAGTAATTGAAGACACTCCCTCCGCTTCCTGGAAGCGAGGTGCAGCGTTCCGTACAGCTGTAGCACGGCGAAAAAGAACCACAACGACACCACCTGTCACCTCCACAACTATGCGGCCTACCACGCCCGGTGGGTGAGCTGCAACGCTCGGGCCTGCCTTGAAGGACGCGGAATCCAATCTTCGTCCAGATATCGATTTTATATGGTTTCTCGCAATAACTCCGAGCGAATGGCAGGGTGGCTCCTTCAAAAGATCAGAACCAAATTCCTTCCCGTTCCTTGTCCCCTCGTCTTCTCCCAGCTCTAATGACCTCGGTGTCAAAAATAAAATGCGTGAAAAGGGGGGGAGGGAAGGATTCTAAAGGCCCTCAGGTACAGACCTTTAAAGAAATTGTATTTTAAGAATTATTTGTAGCAAACTTGGAGTTGAATGCTTTCAGTTAATTGTGAATCTGTGGAAATGAACATTTTTTTATGCAATTAAACAAATTTAAAATGTTCAAGAACAGTAATATTCAAGAAACATTAGTTAAAAGTTGGAAATTCCAAGTATTGAGCTGAGCTACGATGTTTAGAGGACAATTTGAGACTGTTTGGACTGGTTTGTGTGGAACATTTTGTGTGTAAAAATATTTAAATGTCATTTCTGTACATTTCCTAATGATTGTGAATGATTTTGTTTTAATTTTGATTGTTTTTAACGTGATTTTAGATGTTTAAGTATTATTAGAATTCCAGAAACGTCGGTCGGAAGTCTTTGAATTATTCTGGAATTTTCTGTGAAAGCTGATATAAGCGATCGGCAGAGACGAGGTATTCAGTATTCAAAGAGTTGTATTCAAGTTTGTTTGTTATCGTTGGAGAATGTGGTTACATTTGCTCCTAGTATCTTTGGAGTCTGATGTTTTAAAGAAAAACAAATTTGAGTCTGCATGGACTCGGTATTTCATTAATAAAACGAGATACCTACGCGTAACAGGATGGTTGTGATAGGTTGTCACTGTAAAAAGATTTTTGTGTTGAAGATTTGATATGAGAGAAGGGAGATGGAGAAAGCCGATGCCAACATATTTAGGCCTACTTCTCCGAAAGAGACCAGGGGAGACTGCCAAGTAAAACGACCTGCTGCGGAAGGCGAATCGCCATCAGTAGTGTCTTATGCCTTATCTCCGCACATGCTGCGTAGAGCTTTGGGATTTAGTACACGATCTGGTGATTTGTAGTCGTGCACCACAACCTGTCTTCTTCGTGAATGATGAGAATTTCTGCGATCACCAGTTTCGGACTACTTGGCCAGTGAGGTAAGCCGGTTACTAATCACAACTTAAGTACTATGCAGAGTTCAATTCTAAATGGTGCAATAAGGAAGCAGTGGAAAATCAAACAAAAATCTCAACTTTTGAACATGTCATTTTGAACGTTTTTTCACGAGCTAAAGATCCAAAATTAGTTTTGTAAATTCAGCGAATCTTTGAAAGAACAACATCGTAAAAGTTTTGCTATATATGATGATTTTTTTTTTTTTTTTGTGAAATGTTGATTTCATTTCTAGCGACAATGGCTCATGATGAATGTGGCTCGTAGAAACATCTGAAAAGTTAATAACATTTTAGTAATAAACTTTCGTATTCCTAAAACCCACTCAATATTTGTTTCACACAACCTGACACTGAAATAACAGAAATTGACAGATTTGACTTTCTTCATTCTTACAGCTGAATGATACTAGATTTTTGAACCATATGCAACAGCAAACTAATGGTCAAAGCAAAAACAAATTTTACTAAAAATAAAGAAGGATGAAACCAGGGCCCGTGTGTCCTTATGCAAGACTTTTTGATATAAGGCAGCAGATTCCGATTTATAATATTTCATAAAATGTTTATTTTGTTATTAAGAGTATTTGAGACATCCTGATTCAGGAGCTGCTTCCGAACGATTCATTTAACAATAACGAACATAAAATTGTTCCACATTACTTTTAGGAACCTAATAAAAAAACTGAACTCAAAGTAAATATCTTTGGTCGGTTAATAAACAAGTCTTCATTATGATAACCGACCAGTTAGAAATGCTGCCTAGTGTAACAGAAGTTCTTAGTATTTTGCAATTCAATGAAACGAAAGATATTGTAACTTGCACATCCCACCCACAAACACTATAATAATATTTCCTGGGTTATTTTTTCAGTCATCTGCTCAGGTTCTCCATTTAACGCTTTGTACCACTGTTTCGTCTTGTCGGATCGGTTCATATTTCTGGTGTTGAAGACCACAAATTCCGCTTCATTGAGTGCTGACATTATCTGTGTTCGGGCGAAATTTGATCTTCCCTTTTTATCACTATTATACCTAGAACTAACCACTTCACAAACGGTTTTCATAGCAAACTAACCTTTAAAGGAAGCCGTATCTAAACGAGAAACATGATTTAATTACATGCATCGCTGGTCCCAACAGCCTAGTGGCTAACACACGATTACCTGTTTGAGTCCTATCTGCAGAAAAGGCAGTTTGAATTAATTTTTTCTCACTTTTCTGCAATGAGAAACAGTAAATTACGTGGAAATTCAATGATACAGTTGTAAATTCAATAGAAATTGTTGCAGTTTGGTTAATGATCGAAATAATTGAAAAAGAAATACCATCAACATTCTAAGCGTAAAAACTAAATACATATAAAAATAAAAAAACACAACTAAAACAATCAAAATTAAAAAAATAAACAAAGAAAGAGACAGCTTCTCTGTTCTATAGGCTTCTACTAAATCAAATACAGTACGTGCAAAAGTATGAAACATTTGTTCGTAACAAATTTCATAGGATAAAACTTTTAACAGCTATTAGAACAAACATTTATTTTTGAGTGATGTTATTGTACGTTGTTTTTGGTACCTTAGGTGCGTCGACGGTGTATTCAATACCATCCTAAACCAACAGTCTAAACACTATCTGAAAATGTATAAATGACAAATTTATTAGAACTAAGCTCTCTCACAAACATGGGCAACAGCGAAAAAACTATCAGTTGATGTAACAACTAAATGTGTTAATTTATTCAGCTACTAACATTTTCTCCCATTTTTTCCCGCGTAGTCTTATGTTTGTAGATAAATTTAAAATGTTTCTGATACGGTTCAAAATTATCGGAGGAAAAACTGGGATGTAGGAAAGTAAGTAAAATATGAGATATAGTCACATTAAAGAAATATGTTTTTATCAGTGAATCAATATTTAGACAATTTTTTTTAAAAAATTGTAATGTTACAAACAATAAATAGCAGCTTAAAAGAAAGTGTGTAAGAAAAAGGAAGTTACTGCTGTAGATGGGTATCGAAACTGCGATCTCAATTAGTAGTATACTATGCGACATCAAGTGTTCATATCAAACAACGTTGGTTATCTGCTTTTACACTTAAATGAAATTAGCAACTAGCATTCTATAAGCTTCATAAACGAGCCCCTATCGCTACAATGGAATTAGCGAGAGATACGCAAGATGTTTTACTATACCTAAAATCGTGCTTAAGAGCGACAGTCATAAATTTACAGAAATAATTGAAAAATAGCGGTAAAAATGTTGACATTAAGAATAGATTTTCGTTTATTCCTCAGATGCTCGGTGACAGAAGGTCATAATATATACCACAGATTTTAAGTTAGACCAAAAGTTTTCAAACTGTGGAAACCTCATCCAAATCTGTCCTATAGTTTTTATGTTATGGCTGAAGAATGAAACATTTGTGTTTAGGGCTTTACGTCTCGTCGACGTCGAGGTTATTCGTGGCTGTAAAGGACTGAGGAAAAGAACCGGAAGACCATAGCTTTTTGTAGGAACCACCCCTGCATTCGCCTGTTGGGATTTTCGGAAATTATGGAAAACTAAAATCTGGATGCCCGGACGGGGATTCGAACCCAAGACCTCTCCCAAATGCGGTAACACAAAAAGACAGATACAGTCCCCTACAGGATTATATATTTCATGATTTCTTCTAGTAAAGGAATTCAGTAGTAATTAAAATACCGTAACACATTTTATTTGTCTAGTAGGAGTTGCAACAAGAGTAAAAAGGTGAACGGTTATGATATATATGGACCGGCTGCGTCCGGAGGCGTTGAACTAATTGTCCGATAGAAGCTATTAAACTACCGTTAGCGCATGCTGGCATACCCGGTAGCGTTTCGATCCCACGGTTAAACGACTAACTTATTGCAAATTAATAGCAAGTGTAGCACTCCACAACAAGCAACAATGAGCTCTTAACGAAGCGGGGCTCGCCTAATAAATGGCATTGTCCGGCGGGCATACAACGCTGTGTCTGCCGATGCGAGATAAGGGGCCAACTCTCACGGCCCCCGCAAAGTCCCGTCAGGCCCCAAGGAGACGAGAGAAGTGTCCGCTCGTCGTAATAAGTAATTACACGAAGACGCTGTCATAGAAATTACAGGTGCATAAGGGTTGGAAGAGCATTTATAGTACTTCGTCTCACAATGGAACAAAATACATTTTTTTTCTTAGGCTTTACGCCTCGTGGACAGCGTGGTCATTAGAGGCGGGATGGGATTGGGGCAAGGAACGGGAAGGAATTCGGCCATGGCCTTTTTGATAGAAGCATCCCGGCATTCGCCTGGAGTGATTTGGGGAAACAATGAAAAACCCAAATCTGGATGCCCGGACGGGGATTCGAACCCGTGTCCTCCCAAATGCAAGGCTAGAACGTTAACCGTTCACCCACCACGCTCGATGGTACACAATACAGGGTGCTTCAATAAGTACTTTACAACTTTGAAAGCGTACATAAATTCAACCATATAAAATAAATAATCGCGTAATACCTTAGTATCAAATTCAGTCATCTCATATGACAGTGAGACGCACAGTTAAATTGATTTTACTGGAGGAGAAAGTACTCGTTGTGTATATAGCTTACGCGACAACAACTCTGCGGCAAACGTTTAGCATTATTTTTGTCAGAGCGCTCTGGTGGCTCAGTCTGACTGAGAAGCGATAGGTCCCCGGTTCGAATCCCTGTCTCGGCGGGGATTTTCATAGGCCTTTAACCCAACCTTCACCTCTGGCACAGCTTGCTGTGTAATTTGAAGTACGGTAGAACGCTTCCGTGCTTCGGATTTCACGTTAAACTATAGGTCCTCTGTACCCTGTAGTTTTGCCAGGTTAGGTTAAGACGGCTACGACAGGGGCGGAACGCGCAGCCAATAGAAACCCTGTCACCAGGTCATTCAGACCACACTGTATTATAATTATTATTATTGACGAATTTAAGTATTGTCCTAATAGGTCTATGTTTTAGTCATGCCAAATAATTGTTCGTTTCGGAATGAGACATAATACCACCAGGTTTGAGTTATTTAACAAGTTAGCGAGGTCTTTCCCCGTAGTACGATTTAGTTATTTAGAACCTCATATCGAGTTAAATATAAATATACCGTAAAGTTATAGTTATAAATTTAATTGTAAATGATTATTAAAACGTGCTACCATACCAAAAGCAATCACGAAAATTTGTAGAGTAATAATTTAAATGAGAAGGTTTGACGATTTCTTCGCTGTAGAATAAAACAGATTCAACCATCAATGAGCTTCGACATTATTTACAAATGCAGCTTTAGTTGATGTAAGTTAGCTGAGAAACAAAACACGTCACTTCAGAAATAAGATGCATTTGAATGTTCAATAAGGTAAGTTGCTGTACGAATCTCGTCAGTATGTCTAGCTAGGTAGATCACATTTTTAAATATAAACAATTTCTAAAATAAGTAAGCCTATTATGTAGATAGAAAAAATAATGCTCTTATTTTATTGTAAAGTAGACGCAAATAAGTTTGAAGAGGAGCATTGGGGAAATAGCAAGGAAACTTTTCAAAGTATTTCACCTACTGAAGATGGTATTAGAGATGGTATTAGATGGTATCTGAAGGATGTGCAAAGAAAAACAGGGAACTGTTGCAAAACCTATGCAAAGTCCTTGCTCGAGTATGGCTTGGGACCTACAATACAGAAATCTAATACGTCAGTTAGACACAATGCAAAGATGGGAAGCTAAATGTGTCTTAGTAAATTACAATTTAACTAACTAAATCACACCATAAATAGCTTCGATGGAAATAATTTTATGAAGATAGTTGTTTACAGCAATATGTTTAAGGCGATGAGGAAATTGATGGAAGAATTAGCAGTAGTATATGGAATGGAAGAGAGATCAGTGATTGTAAATTAACAGTGTATTTCGTCGATAATTGGAGGGGCAGAGTTTTCATTCGTAGTCAGTGGAATAAATTATTGAAAAAGGTGCCAAGAGGTGTAGAACATAAAATGAAAATGCATAAGAAACATAAATAACTGTGCACTGTGTGACATAAATGTATATAGACCTATGTATAATTTTGGGTCTGAGATTTCCCGTAGGGAGTGTTTCGATTAGTTGATGTAAACTTAAATATTGTCAGTACTAGAGACACGACGCTGTATGGTACGCAGAGACAACAGATAGTCACATACAGACGTAAACTATGGACAGTTGGGTCGGTGGCTGTTCTCCGCTCGGACAGGGAAGGGATTCTTGACTACACAGTAGTTAGTGGCAGTTGGTCTGATACTAAGAGAGGGATACGTGGTCGAGAAATAGTGTATCATTCTATATAGATTTGAATGCGTTACATTTGTTACCAACCCCATCAATTTTATTTTGCTGTTGGTCAATTATTTGATGTTACTACTATGTGATTATTATTGTTTAAATTATAAATGATGTGAATGTTTGCAATTAAATGCAATAGGGTTTCCACAGATAGTAATAAGTGTAGCGAGCGGAGTATTATTAGTAGCTTAATTTTTTTTTTTTTTTTTTTTTTTTTTTTTTTTTTTTTTTTTTTTTTTTGCTTGGGCTTTGCGCCTCGTTGACAGCGAGGTCATTAGAAGCGTGATGGGATTGGGGCAAGGAACGGGAAGGATTTCGGCCATGGCATTTTTGAAGGAAGCATTCCAGCATTCACCTGGAGTGATTTGGGGAAACCATGGAAAACCCAAATCTGGATGCCTGGAAGAGGATTCGAACCCGCGTCCTCCCGAATGCGAGGCCATAGTAGCTTATGCATAGACAGTATTTCTGGTAGAGAGTCATGCGCTAGCGTTCGCACCGAGAGTGGTGGGTGAATGGTTAACGTTCTAGTCTCGCATTCGGGAGGATGCGGGTTCGAATCCCCGTCCGAGTATCCAGAATTGGATTTTCCATGGTTTTTCTAAATCACTCCAGGCGAATGCCGGGATACTTCCTTCAAAAAGGCCATGACCAAATTTCTTCTTGTTCCTTGTCCCCAGTCCCATCCCGCTTCTAACGACCTTAGCCGTCGACGAGGCGTAAAGGAATAAGTAAAAAAAAAAAAAAGCTTCCCTAGCGAACGCCACAAGTGACTGTTAAACAGCGCAGTTAGTAAATTGAATAGGGAATAATGTAAATTGTTGTTTGTGTAACGTCGTGGGTGAATTTAAAGCATTAAATTTAACGTGAATGCGAACCGAACGGTGTATTTTTCTTTAAAGATACAATAAGGAATCCTTCTGATTATCCCGTGGGCATGTTTGCCGCACCATTGGTAATTTTCAATATTTAAGAGAAACTGTCGGTTTGCAAACATGCCGTTCCTTAGTTTAAATGTGGAGTCAAATAGTAAATGCATTGGTTCACGACAGGCGTATAAATTCAAGAAAATTATCAGAAACAGTCCACTGTTGACTCGATTTTGGAAAGGGTCCACATTTAAACGGGGGCAATTAGCAAGTGGTTATATATATATATCTTATATATAAAAATCAATGTTTGTGGGTTTGTTCGTCTTCTATGCATTCCTACACCATTTATCAGATTACAATAAAACTTTGGAGAGTTTTCGAGTGTGTGTCTGCGAAGGTTCCTGTGAAAAAAAAATTCCAAAAAGTCACCCCCTATTCCCCATAACACCCCATAATTTAGGCAAACCCACATTTTTTATCCGATTTAGATAAGAATTTGTACATTTATACTTTAAAACAAACAGAAAAATACTGCCTACGTATGTTTTCCGAATATTCATCCCCTCTCCCTCTTTCCACCCCCATTTCGCTTTTACCCCATAATTTAGCAAACCACATTTTTTATCCGATTTAGATAAGAATTTGTACACTTATACTTTAAAACAAACAGAAAAATACTGCCTACGTATGGTTTCCGAATATTCTTCCCCTCCCCCCTTTTCACCCCCATTTCATTTTTACCCCATAATTTAGGCAAACCACATTTTTTATCCGATTTAGATAAGAATTTGCACACTTATACTTTAAAACAAACAGAAAAATACTGCCTGCATATGTTTTCCAAAGCGCATCCCCTCTCACCCTTTCCAACCGAAAATGAATGAAACAGCAGTTTAAAATTTATATGTAAATATTTTTTCATTTAATCTATGTGCCTACTCAAGTCCAGCAATAGTGAAGCATTGACGGGTCAGCTAGTATATATATATATATATATGTTAATAAAATGGTAAAATTTGACCCATATCGTGCATAATACCAAAGAGCAAGACAGCTAACAAAAAAAAAAAAAAAAAAAAAAAAAAAAAAAAATCCTCACAATTGAAACTACCAACGGAGCATCAGCTTCATCACAATTAATAAAAAGTCGATTTGGTAGCAATAAGTCACTGCCTTCTCTCCGCAAATACATTTACCTCTGCAACTAGGATAATGTATAGAGCATGGTCCAAGTCAAGACGTCTTTCGTGTTACGCTGTGCTTCTTTTCTACTTGTTGCCGTATGGCCTGTGGGTGACACATAACCCACCTGCTAATCCCGCCAGCGTGTTTCTCCTTGTCAGCTGTCACCCTGACACGGTATGCCGCCCGCTCGTACATTGTCCGGGCCGGAGTACAGTGTCCCCTTCATTGTGCTCTATGACTAAGCAGGGCTCACGCCAAAGATGAATGACTTAACACCGTCTTCATATTGAAATCAATGTTACTGGGAGCAGCCTACAGTCCTGCACTTCCACTTGTCCGAGTCCTTTGTAGAAGCATTACTTATCCGGCCAGTATCAGTGGCACAATCGCTTGCACTTCACATCGCATTATAGAGCCGACGATCTAGAAACTGTCGCACCGCCGAATACAACAATCTAGAGTGACGTACTTGATAACCGGAAATTACATGAAAGAAACTGCGACACTCAACTCTAAGTACCTGAATTGGAGTCAAGTAAGGTCAGATGCACAAACAAATTAGTGTTTATAAATGCACTAGCGTTTACGATTCCTTACACAGGCTGTAAATTGAACTGAATTAGCTATATATATATATGCATATGTATGTATATGTATATATAAATGTGTAAACAATTTTTCCTAAAAAACATCAGTAGCAAGTGATTTTTAGATACAGGTCATTATACGCTTAATAAAATTGCATTTAGAATAATACACTGGCGAAAATTCAAAGCGCGACACCCAGACAGAATTTTGATAAATGAATTAAATTTGACCTCAAGTATCAACAATTGAAGGATATTAAATGATTAAAAGTTGAAAGTCTCACATGTAATAGCATGATAATTACGGCTCTATTTATTACGCAAATTTGCTAAGTTTTTTTTAGTGTATGAGTGGTGAAGAATGTATTGTAAAATCACTTTTTTGTTCCACAAGTTCTTGTTGACCAAGTACGCCAACGCAAAGAGTGACGACCCTCAACATCCAAATGTCTGACAGTGAGAGAGAACGGAGAATTGGAGAGTTTGAAATGGGTGCAACGTCAGATAACAGACTTGCTACACAGTATATGAAAGAAGGCTCTAGTACTCCTAGAGCAGGCACAGGTCTATACAAAAGGACAATA
This sequence comes from Vandiemenella viatica, assembly GCA_031002005.1. NCBI lineage: Eukaryota > Metazoa > Arthropoda > Insecta > Orthoptera > Morabidae > Vandiemenella > Vandiemenella viatica. Next base: position 83,374,230 of record CM061919.1, on the reverse strand, counting down.
GCACATGAAGACCACCAGATTGTGTGGGTGGCTGTTGATGGCAGACGAGTGACTGCAATCCAGATCCAAGCAGTGGTTACAGAGATAGTCACCTCCCGGACGATTTTAAACCAATTGCTTAAAGCTTGGTTACGCTCTCCCATCCCTATGCAATATGTTCCATTAACCTGGTTTCATTTCCAGCATCGTCTGGCATGGTGTAATTTAAAACGCAAATGGACACGTGAATGGCGTACATTTGTGTTTAGAAACGAGTTTTGATTCTGTCTGTGGCAAAATGATAATCAACAATATGTTCGGAGGAGTAGTGGAGCAACGGCTTGCCCTGCTCTGATTTCAGAACGTCACACTGGTGCAGCCATTGGTGTCACGGTTTGGCGGCAATCAGTTTCGACAGCAGGACTGAGTTGGTTGTTGTTGAAGGCACAAAGACAGCCCACCACTATGTGGACGAGATGCTGTAGACTGTTGTAATAGCCGGCATGTCTACAATCCAAATCGAATCTTCCAACAGGATAGTAGCTGTGCTAACATTGTGGCCATCACAACATAAGCCTTACAAGGGGTTACCATCACAATTTGGATCGCAAGGTCCCCAGCAGATTTTCTTCCAGTAGAGCATGTCTAGGTTGCCAGGAGTAGACACATTAGATGTCATGGTCAGGCAGAACAAATTGTGGAACAACTGACTGCACTAGACATGTAGGCGCAGAGAGATATACTCCAAGAACACATCTGAACACTAATTGATTCAATGCCGGCAAGGATCCACGAATGTATAGATGCTCAAGGTGGGCGCAATTCTTACTGAAAACTGTATCTAAAGGTAATGAACATAGCCCGATCCATTTCCATTTTTTTTCATCATTTCTTCTGGGTATGACCCTGGATGTACCTATAAAGTTTCCTAAAATTTCATCATTCCTGACTGGGTGTTGAACTTTTAATTTCCGCCAGGGTATATATAAATCAAACCAAAAAATCATTGTGGGTGTTAGGAAGAAAGTATTTTTACGACTAATTTAGAAATCGATTCACTAAATTCCCCATCTAATGTTACATATTTTTGTCGTAAAAATGTTCGTTGTAATGCGAAACCAAATTTATTAAATTGAGTCTGCGAAAATCAGAATCTCCAGAAAATCGCTGTAAACTTAAGCGGCCTACATATCACTATAATTTTTGGATCAATAGTTTTTGGAACAAAGGGGGAAATGATATTTTCTTAAGATTTTGATAAGCGCTTCAAAAATTCATGGAATAGCAGGAAAATTCCAAATATTTTGAGAGTAATCTGGTTTCTAGATATCATTTGGTACCATTGAAGATTGTCTAAATAAACACTTTTTTTATATTCCTCCACTAAATCACCAACAATTTATGAAGGCAACTCGTACACTATTAATGGGTTTAATATCTAACTTGACGCACTTGATTTTGAAATTCTCTATAGACAATACATGTAACTGATACTTTTCTATTTTTAAATTCGATTCTCTATTAACTTTTTAAAAATTTATCTAATCACAAATTGAAAAGATATTCGTGTGTACAACATCGTTGACTAACTTAGTTTTTCTTTTTTGATATTTCAACCCTAAATGCACTGTTAGCTCATAAGATATATTTTTTTTAAACTGCATTTAAAACAATTCGGTTTGCTATTCTGGGAAATTTGTGCTGAAAACTATTCTCAGTGAACGCCTTGAACTTGTTGTTGTTGTTTTTTTCCCTTATGGAGGGAGTTTAATTATGTACATCAGAATTTTGCAAATAATTTTTATCTTCCACAAGATTATGTTGATTATACCATCGATTCACAACCGTAATAAACTTAATTTTAAAAATAAGTAACGAAATGGTAATTCTTATTTTAGAGCATACCATGAGATATATGTTCTGTCAGTCAGTTTATACTGACCATATCAACCAAAATCTAAAACATGTTGCAATTATATATATATATATATATATATATATATATATATATATATATATATATATATTGCTATCTCACATTATATAAGCTAAGCTGAAAAGAATCAGCATGTATCAGACAATGTGCTGTAATAATTTACATTTTCTCAATTTTCGTGTCGTTTTATTATGAACTCCGCGTTCCCACAGTAATTCAGTGCTCTCAAATTACGGTATAAACAAAGGAATCATGTTTTAATAGTTGAGTTCAAAGAACGATCCTCCATTCGACACAATTCTAGGTTTAAGAATTTAGCATGACATCACTCTTGTTATTACTGTCTCCTGCAATGAGCTATTAACCGAAATACGTGAAAGATAGCGAATGACAGCAAAGGTGGTTAGAACAGTAGCTAGTTCGAAGTTGTTTTTGAAGTATCGATGACATTTAATTATCTGGACGACTGATCTTCGTTTAATGCGAACAAGCATCCACTTTATGAATAATTAACTACCGCACTTAAAATCTTATGATGCTCATGTATTAAACACGTGGAGTCCTTGACTATCGAGTATGCGGTGCAATCGATACCCATCAATTAAAGTGTCAAGCGAACAATTTGATGCTGATCGATTGCCAATGAACTTAACACCACAATCACTCAAGTACTCTTCTACTTGTTGGAGTCACCTTAAAAATTTGTCTTCATAAAAGCTGTTGGCTTATGTTATCCCACCGTATTCAATCCAGATTCGCGGACTGACTAGCTACATGCAGAGTTTTTTCCAGTTCATTAATTGCTGAGACTCAGAGTATGATGTTTTGTTATACTTCACTAACGTTCGCATGTTACATTCTGGAGCAAATAAATAATTTTCGTTGGAGAAGGAAATATATCTGCCGAAAAAGAGGCCAGTGTGGCTCAGTGCATTGACACTGCGTACACTGGATCAGGGAGTTACAAAGGGATTGGGCACGAGCCCAGCTCACCCCCCCCCCCCACCCTTACCACCCGCGTACTTGCCATCCAACAGCAGGTTTTAGGCGGTTTTCCTTAGCCATCAAGACGAATGCCGGATCTTTCCCCAAACTCCGCTTCATAAACTAAACAATTCACAAAATATACACTTATCAAAAACAGAACATAGGTAAACGTTTCGCAGAAAGATGGCAACACTTACCCCATTAGTTATTAGTACGACGTGGGACTAGGTATATAATGCTTGGCGTCAACAAGGGTATGCACCCTTAAAATCAAAGCTCCAAATTTGACAGTGCCAGTGATCAGTAAAACTTATCAAAGCTAGCCAAGCCCAAAATTTTAGAAGAAACAGTAAATCTAGGTGTATCATTTTACCTAAAGAAACGGTAAGAGTTGCAAATGTATTCCGAGATAATATCCTTTCAAAGAATGATTTATAAATACAAGCTTTAATCTTATCTTACCATTTGTTTAAGTAGTCTTCTGCACTGCATTTTCTGTAGTAGTACTTTCTTCTGTATCATATTTAATATTCTTTATTAAATACCTTCCCTTCACATCAGCTACGCAGATAAAAAGATAGAAACCTGTGTGTCTGAGACGATGCTATTAATAATATTTAATGGAAATAACTTGTGTTAGTAAAAAAAATCTGTTTAAATTGAGCTCTTCTGTGTTGCTACTCACTATAGCATGATGTTGGTTTATTAAGTGAAATAATTTGTATGGGTTATTATTTTTAGACGTGTAAAATCAAATTTCCACAGCAACTTTTACTACACACAGTACGCTGCTCCTATTATTTTTAAGACTTTTACAGAAAAGGTTAAAGAATGTTTGCACACACAATACTCCCTTGGTGGAAAACCAGAAAATTTTTTCGTTGTCAATTAACAATTCCAAAACGCACGCATATATATGATGTCACTTTCTTTCCCTTTAGCTGCCAGGTGACAAACCGGCTGGTAAAAATAGTTGTTGCATCTAATTGATAAAAGTAGATAATGCCGAACCGCTTGAAAATTATACGAAGAAGATGGATTGTACAGTTTGTAATATTTAGGTTGTTTCTATATCTAAATTTCACATTTTCCTCTGTTACTTAAAGGTCTATTGATCTTCCCTTAAATTAGAATAATGTTAATGTAATTACCACTAATAAATCCGACCGGAGGAGTATTTTTCTGCGTTCTGTTTTGAGGGACTCTAACTCTTGGTCGAATTCTTCCAAAACAAGCATTTTATCATTTCTTATTTATACGTTTTTAGGGTGCGGCTTCAAACTTGACGTCAAGCGTCTGTACTTAATCAGCCTTTCATTAAAAACTTATGGTAAACTTTGGTTGATTCCTCATACTTGTTCAGTTAACAGAACCTCTTCTACAGGAAGAGGATCATATTTGGTTGAATGGTTGTTCATTCCAAGCCTCGTAACAGCACTCCAAGAATAGCAAATCTTATTTGCTTACGTATAGGATCTTCTTTATCTACGAAACCTTACAGCGGGCCCAGTATGATTATTTCGAACGACATGTCTCCACCGATTGAGGTCTTGATATGTTCCTCCTCTCTCTACTACTCCAAGTTTCTCTCTATTTTCCTACAAATCTTATTTTTAATCTCTCTATCTCTCTCTAGGACGTTCAGGTATTCTTCATCACTGGATTTATCTGTAATGTTCTGGCCTCATTTTCGGGAGGACGCGGTTTCGAATTCCCGTCCGGGCATCCAGATTTGGGTTTTCCATGGTTTCCTCAAATCACTTCAGGCCAATACCGGGATGCTTCCTCCAAAAGGCAATGGCCGATTTCCTTTCCGTTCCTTGCCCCCAGTCCCATCCCGCCTCAAATGACCTCAATGTCGACGAGGCGTAAAGCCATAAGTAAACATCTATGTGTTTATTTACTGCCCGTGTATTATGTCGGCTTTACATGGTCAAACCTCTTTTAAGCTTAGTTAATTAGTCTTTACTCCATTGTCAGATCCTCCTTCCAGTTGTAAGGATACATAGTTACTTCACATTTAATTTTTTTTATTGTTTTTCTTTTCTGCATTATATTTTATGTTCATATTTGTTATATCAACTTTTATTAAGATGTAATAGAATCGTTTTTATAGTATAGGCCAAGTATCCAGTTGGTATCCTGCGCGAATGCACCAGGAAGAGGTGTAAAGAATATCTCTGAACGTTACCATCACGGGCGGAATATGTAAGTGGCGTAGATAGCCCATGCATGAAAGAGGACATTAATTGTGTAATTAGTCAGAAGAACAGTATGAGGAAGTAATAAGTATGTATCATATTTGAGCAGTGATAACTTATGAAGAGTCGGAACTCTTTGAATTATTCTGGATCTTTCTGTAGCGTCTATATAAACAAGCGGCAGAGACGAGTTAGCTATTTAGTGAGGTGCAAGTTAACTGAAAGATAGAATATTTGTATGATTGTAGTTAGTATCTTTGTTCGAGTCGATACCTGATCAGTGTGTACTGTACAACGTTATTTTAGAGCTTACAAATAATAATAACAATAATAAAAAAAAATAAACCTAAGTGAAAAGTGATTCGCTGGAGCTGTTATTTCAACAACCAAATACTTATCATGGTTTCCGTGACAGGACTATACATCAAGAAATAGTAATTACCAAATACCTATCAAGGTGTCCAAACTTAATGTCATGATTGGCGTGAGATATTACTTGTATGTTCTCGGTTTACCTCTTAATGGAGTTAATGTATCCCAAATTATATTAGACCTTTGTTGGAAGACCCCTGATCTTTTCAGTGCTGTGTTTTGCACTTCTAGCCACGTTCTGCTAATATAGGTCTTGCCGAAAACTCTTACTCCTCATTACATCTACCGATTAGCCCTTATAATCAGTCAAATTATTTACTCTTTTTACTTATGGCTTTATGTCTCGTCAACGTCAAGGTCATTAGAAGTGGGGTGGGATTGGGACAAGGAACGGAAAGGAATTCGGCCTTGGCCTTTTTGAAGGAAGCATCCCGGTATTCGCCTGTAGTGATTTGAGGAAACAAACAAAAACCCAAATCTGGATGCTCGGACGGGGATTCGAAACAGCGTCCTCCCGAATGCGAGGCCAGAGCGTAAACCGCTCACCCCACCACGCTTCGGTAAATTATTTACAACGTTCGTAAACTACGAAGCTGAATGCAGAGTAGCGGCCGGTGGAGAACTGACACAGTCGTGCAACTGAAAGAACGTGTTGCATATCGCCTTATTCGGACTTCGATCAGCTCTCTCGTTGATCCGGGTCAGACAAAGGCACTATCTGCCGCGGTACAGAATGCGGACTGCGACTTCCATTGATCGTCGGCGGAACGCGGCGAATAATGGAATACTGAGAATGGCACCGCAATGAGGCTGCAGCAACGGGACTGAGAGCTTCCGACTTCTTCATCTCGGACAGTCTGCAGTCTACTGGCGGGTCTTTTTGCAGGACGTCTATCCAATAGCTTCTGTCATTCAAAATTCCCTCAATCCCTATCCCTTCCCTTGCTATTCGTAGCAAGACATTACACAGACTTTAAAAATGTATATAAAATTAAATAAAACAAGAACGGAGTATAGCTAAACATATAAAAAAATTAAGAATATATTGTTTGTTTTTGAGTTGTATGACTCTTTGAAGTCGGGGACATTAGGGGCACGATTGAGTTGAGGACAAAGCACCTTGCCGAGTACCAGGCGTATACTTTACCTCTCACCCATCACGTTCGGTCTGATGTTCACCTGCAGTTATTTGGGAAAGTCAAAATTATTGCAGCGATTTCCACGATTTTTTTTTTTGGCTGTTCTCTTATAGGTATGATGATGGGGTTTGCTGTTATAAGACAAGTGGCTCTACAAGTTTCGATTGCACTAAATACAAGCTTTCCGAGGTGGCCGCTAGAGCACTAGAGAGCAAGATGTCCTGAAAGTGAGAAAGTGAATAAGATGGATTGGTCATGCTGGGGATGCTGATCGTCAGCTGATGTCATGGCCTCCTCGTTCCCCTGACATAACCCCCTGCGACTTC
>CM061919.1:82989575-83366290 GCA_031002005.1 Vandiemenella viatica | reverse complement strand
GAATAGTACTAGCAAAAAGATCCTTCATGAAAAAGATAAATCTTTTAGTTTCTAGGAATTAGAAAGAATTTTTTTAAATTCTATGTGTGGAGCACAGCACTTTATGGTAGCGACTAACGAATATCAGAAAGATGCTACAGAAGAATGCTAAAAATTAAGTGGATAGACAAAGTACAAAATGAACGAGTTTTGGAAATGATGAGCGAGGAAAGAAGCTTGTGGAAGAAACTTACAGAAAGAAGAGACAGGCTGGTAGGTCATATTTTGACACCTGGATTGGTTAATTTGTTAGTGGAGGGAACAGTCGAAGGTAGGAACTGCAGAGGAAGACAGAGATTAGATATATGAAGCAGATAACTGAGGACGTGGGTTGTAAGGGATATGTAAAGATTAAGAGGTTAGCTCAAGAAAGGAAGGGATGGAGGATTGCATCAAACCAGTCAAAAGGCTGATTTCAGTAAAAAAAAAGGTAATCCAATCAGTACAATGATTTATAAATTCCCATTTTAAAAATCTTCCTCAATATTTGAATGTATCCACTTAGACAAAAACAAATGAAATTGTAACATACGTAGATTGCCGGCCTCGGTAACGTAGGGGCTACAGTGGTAGCTCCGCGTACCAAAGGTCGCCGGTTCGAGTCCTGCCCAGGGGGATGGGTGTTTAGTGTTGTGTCTGTGAATGTCTTGTCCGTGTTGTAGTGTCTTGTGTCAATACTTGATAGCAACAAATCACATTGAGCTGGCTGATATGGCCCCAGTAGCCGAATGCCCCCCCCCCACCCCCCCAAAAAAAAAACATACGTAGATTATTCTTACAACTTATATTCAATTGAGCTAACGTTACATACTAATCCTCGGATTGTTCAGTCAAAACCACTTTCAGCCTCTTTCAAGCAACAGAAATCTCCGGCAGCATATCGACATTTAATGACATTGACCAAAATTCACTGCGTACACTCAAAAACAGTTGCAACTGCCGCAGTTTTCTGCTGAACAGTGAGACCTCAAACTTGCCGCAGCATGTAGGGTGTCACCATTAATTACGAACTCAAAATTGGGGGGGGGGAAACACATCCGGCATAATCTCACTACATCTCATCAACGGGGAGAGTGAAGCCATAAAAATCTCACGTCAATTTTTTATTTCAGATTGCCGCCCTTCAAAGAGCAGAAGAGTTAGAAAAAATAGTCTTCAGAATTAAGGTCAATCGCTCGTAGGGAGAGGGGGTGGGGGGGTGGGGGGGGAATAGCACGAAAATCTTACCAACGGGATGGTCCAAAATTTAAGAAAAATCTCAACACGTAATTAATGGGTGCCGCCCTGAGAATTTTTGAATTGTAATATTTGCCTGTTTGGCATCAGCTTCAGTTATCTCGGAACTATAATTTTTAATCTCGTTTTATGTTAGGTTTTTTTTATTGTTTACGACCTTACGGATCGTCGACGTCGAGGTCATTAGAGACGGAAGGACAGGGGACAAGGAGATGGTGCAAGGAGCGGGAAGGAATTCGGCCATGCCCTTTTGAAGATAGCATCCTGGCATTTACCGACAGTGATTTGGGGAAATCATAGAAAACCAAATCTCGGATGGGGATTCGTTTCATGAAGGCTTTATATTCATGTAATATGCTCTTTTATTTGTTTAATTTTTTGCAACGCTCATTTCCCTGTATTTATACTACTTACATTAATAGACGCACTGGTCGTCCTTCCATTCTCTGGTACTGTCCAAGGATGCTTATTGTTGAATTTTTCTCTTCCTTCCGCTCGTGTGTAGAAGTTTTCCGCTAGTTGAATATATCTCTTTAGAAGTATTTGAATTTCTGCCGCCTGGTGTAGCTCCACAGTTAGAAATTTTACTGGTAAGTGTAACGCTCTCATCAATGCCTGGTTCTGCCTCCTCTGCCGTCTATATAGGTGTATTGTTGCTACAAAGGACCAGCCCACATCTCTCGTTTTGAAGGCCGTAGCGGCTAAGTACTTGGTACAGCTTGCCCAGTGTACTCTGCACCTGTACTCTTATACCTTCTGCGTGCGTTTGCTATCCAAAATAACTCTCAGATACTCTGCTGTGTTTACCCAGGATACTCTTTTCTCCATGAGCTCAAGTCTCGTTCTGCGTGGCATGTAACAAATCCATGTTAGGATAGCGGATTATCTCTTCCGTGTGTTGCCTATCTCTCGGTATCATGAAGTCCTGCTTCGAGGCGTCTATGTAACAAATTTCGAACGGCGAGAGGCTGCATAGATCGCAGTGTCTTCTCCGTTCAGTGCTGTCTCTACTTGTCGTCGCATGGATTGATTGGTCCCGTAGAGTGTGTATAGAACATTATCGAGTGCCGACAACACTGCCTTTTGAGATGCCGTTGCGTATGGTTCTTTTTATTGAGCAGTCTTTATTGAGCTTCTCGACAATAGTCCGTTTCTTATCATACTAAGCAAAAGGTAACACCTTACTCAGATAAGTATGTAGGGAAGGGGATATCTGCTGCCGTTGTTTCAGCAAATTAGGAGACAGGAAAGACTTACGTCAGAAAACGCTGAGGATGCTGGTGGCAGCGTTATCACGTAACTCCTGGTTGGGATAATATGTCTGCCAGTTTTGGTAGCCATTTTTTAAGGAACAATTTTTTATTTGGTTTCTCGAAAACGGCTCTAACCTCATTACGTAGACGGTTCAGGTACCAGTAGGCCTACTGATGTTAGTTAAGCTTCTCTTTGGTTAACTGTGCACCTTAAAACGCCTAGGAACCCTTCACGCCTTTTTACTTTAATCTTGGATATTGAACAGAAATCGAAATATGCCGATCGAAGATCGGTACCCCAGGTACTATTACTTAAGGTTTGAAGTTTCTGTCGTAGGATGTGGTGGGAAAAAGAATAACATTGGAGTAGATATTTAACTGCCCGGAGCTGGCGTTGAACATCCAGAGGAAATTCAGCAGTCTCGATCAAATGGGCGTTTGTAGGCGTTGTTCTCATTGCTCCGATGCAGATGCGGAATGTTCAGAATTGTACCTGGTCTAACTTACGCATAGTTTGCTGAGAGGGGTTGCCGTAGACGATGCTGCGATATTCGAGATGTGGTCTTATTAGTGTTTGTAGAGCGCGTGGCCTGATCTACTCCCCACCATGTATGTGCTACTGAGCGCAGTATGTTGAGTGATGCACTGGTTCTAGTTGTTATGTGTTCTACCTGGGGTTTCCAGGAGACCCTGCTGTCTAATATTACTCCGAGAAATTTGACTGTTGCGCGGACGGGGAAGGTGTCCCAGTTTAATTTGTTCTTGCTGGAGAGGATTTTTCTACGAGTGAATAGTACTGTCCTTGAGGGGCTAGATGTAGGCCATGATGGTGTAACTATGTTGTGAGTTTTTCCACAGCTTCCGAGACCCATCCGCGAATCAACTTGAACCATATGGCGTATATATAGATGCATAAGTCATCTGCGAATTTATGGTCTTGATGTGGGGTCCTAAGATGTTCTCCAGATCGCAGGTGTATATGATGTATAGTAGTGGGATAAGAATTGAGCCATGAGGAATACTTTGGTTAACGAGATATGGACCTACTAGTGAGTTGTTCTTTTCTCAGAGGTATATTGTGCGTTGGTAAAAAGCTAAGTAAATACCGTTTAAAACGAAAGTCGGGATGCCCTTTGCTTGAAGTTTTCTCACGAGGAGAGAAAGCTGGACGTTATCATACGCGCTTGAGATGTCTAGGAGCAAACCCATTAAAAATCCCTGGTGTTTGAATGTTCGTTCAGTATCTGAGGTAAGGATGGTTAGGTTGTCTATGGTGCTGCGGCCTATCCTGAATCCAAATTGACATGTGCGGAGTTGACTTCAATGTTCTAACCACCATTCTATAGGGTTTTTCAAAAGTCGTTCGGCGGTTTTGAAGACTCGTGATAAAAGGGCGATTGGATGGTATGATGTTGGAAGTTTGGGCTCATTTCCAGGTTTTAAAATAGGAACTGTTATTTGCGTTGACCATGCTTCCGGTAGTTTATTTGATGACCATAGTTTTTGTAACAGTTGTATCAAATGTAATGTTGCTTTTGGGGGGAGTTGTCGAATCATAGAGTAATGTATATGGTCGTATCCGGGAGCGGAGTCTCTGGATGCAGTAAGTGCTTTATCAAGTTCCGTTAGGGAGAAGGGTCTTTCAAATCCTTTGTATGTATTGACTTGTTCTTATGAAATTGAGTGATTGTCTCGAAGGAGGGAGGGAGACAATTGGCGGCGCTAATATCGCGGCGAGTTCTTCTGCTTGCATGTGATTGTTGCAGTGGGAGATGTTTTTTCTTCATTCTTCGTATCCTTGTCCATACTTCGTTCGGTGGCTGTGTCCTTCGAGATTCTGGTGCAATAGGTTTTCCAGCTGTTTAGTTTCTGTTGTTTGATGAAGCGTTTGACCTGTGCGTTTAGTCTTTTATATTCGTTGTAAGTCTCCCAGGTGGATTGTTGTTTGTATTTTTTAACTGCTAATTTTCTTGTAGTTATCATTTTGGAACATTCCGGGGTCCACCACGGGCAGGCGATTGAAGCCTTCCTAGCTATATATGCGACTGTACTGGGGTAGTTAAAGTTGCGGCGAAGTTAATTAAGGAAATAAAGTTGTCATAATTTTCAATTGGTGAAGCGTTTTGTGTGCAGGTGTGGTGTTCAGCGTCTATGATTTGGGCATAACGGCACCAGTTGGCTTTGCTGATGTTCCATTTGCTGGTTGGGTAGATTAGTTATGATCCTCTTGCCATAAGATGTGAAATGGTGATGGCGAGATGGTCTGATCTGAGAATATATGGGATGGTGCTCCATTGAATGTCTGTGGATATGTGGGGTGATACTAACGTCAAGTCCACCGCTGATGGTCGGAGGCCTGGTCTTAAACTTTGGGTGGGCGTGCCGTCATTGAGGGGATCAAGTTGTATTCGTCTAGTAGTTGTTTAATTTCTTTTACCGATTGGTCTTCGTATTCGCATCCCCGAGTGGTACTGTGGGCATTGAAGTCTCCACAGAGCATGTATGGAGGTTCAAGCTGTTTGTAAAGATTATGCCATTCTTGTGGCTGCTATTTGCTTCTTGGGGGTCGGTATAGTGAAATGATTGTGAGTTTATACTCTGGGAGCGCCATCCGCACTGGAACAGCTTCTAGGTGCGGGACGTTGGTTAGGTCTAGGTCTAGCACTCTGACGTCTAGGGTGGTTTTGATTAGGAGGGCCACTCCGCCATAAGCGTCTGTTCGATCTGTTTGTATGACCGAATAGCCCCGAAAGTATGCCGGTTTTTCTGAGCCAGGTTTCATTTAGTGCGGCTATAGATAATTGCTGGATGGCTAGTTCTTTTTGTAGGGTTTGTTAATTTGCCGAGACAGATCGGATGTTTAACGTATCTGTCCAGCCAATGGGAGTCAACCTCAGGGAAGCCTGATTAAACAAAGTATCGGCGTCAGTTCGTGAAGCAAATCTTTTAGCAGTAGTGAATTAGTTATGGAGTAATCCCCGTATGGAGATTTCTATTACTATTCCACCCCCCACTGACTCAGAAGACAACTACCAATATTTCAGATCAATGATCTACCATTTATTCACTCTCTGAGTGTCTGTGGCATATCTAGCATATCTTTGAAGTATATCTGCGTTTTACTGAATGCCATTTCTCCAGTTATCTACAATTAATCTTACTCAACTACATCTCTCAGCACTCATTGCAAGGAGTTACACACGTAACCGTAGTTGAATTATTGCTAAATCTCTCTCCCTACCGAAATCCCAAAACCGCAAAATACAATGAGCTGAACTATGCGGACTCACCTTGGGGCAAGTCGCGTCATCTAAATCCTCCAGCCACGCTACAAACTGTAACTGAATCGATACCATCTCTCTTTCTTAAAACCCATAACAACTGCAGTGATAATATTACGAAGATGAGGGCACATGCTTTGTTATCGTTTTGCTGATAACCCCGAAAATTAATGAATCTTCAAAGATTATCACTTATTTGATAAATTCATGTCTCGTTAATAATATTCTTGCCTGTACTGTAATTCTGATAAAGCTGAACTATTTGTTTAATTGTTTTTGGATTTCAAGTTTTTGTTTTTTTTCGTGGGTTGTAACTGTTTTCATTAAACGTTCGATACTTAATTTCTAAAGGACCACTATTCATGTTAGATTTTAATTAATTCATGTCGCAAATCAATGAACCCTCTGACCTTAAAAAAAATAATGATGTTAAGTTTTTCAGGTATGATAATATCATCATGGAATTTACATACATCAAATATAAGCAATTCATTTTGTTTTTTTGTAATAGTTTATTTGAGCAGATGTTTCTCTGGAATGAGTTTTTCAAATCAACGATATTGTACTTTCTGTTAAGCCTCTAATAAATGTAGAGTACATAATGAGGATTAATATTTCTTAAAAGAATAAATAAAAGCTGAAGCTATCACTTTGCATCCTCTATGTCTTCTCGCAGTTAAATTAAACAGATATCATCTGATTTTTGCCAAACAATTTAGCATTCCTGTAGATGACACTAAAGCATGTTCGTTGTAGAATTTAGAGGATGTAATTCATGGTTTCCTCCTAGTTTGTGCCTGGTTCTGGCGAGATTATTTGCAACAGTGTGCTATGAAATGTGTGATACTCATTTTTGAGAGTTTGTTTTAAATTCCATCAAATCTTTTTATTTTATTTCTTATGACATGTTATTAACTTATACAAAAGTAATGGAATTCACTGGTCTGATTTGAATGAAGTTTACGAAAGTAGAAAACAGCAGTAGAAGTATTTAGATCCGAAGAACTCATACGAACATGTCAATTTAAAACATATTTTAATTCCTATGACTTGTCACCGTACAGTATATCTTAAATTTTTATAGACAATTTATAATAGAATTCGGAAACATTATAAATTCTGTCTTTGTGCGTTTCGGAAGACATAGTTGCAACATTGTTTGATCAAAGCATTTGTGTGTGGATTTTTTTAAGTTCGTTTTACACTAATGAACCACAACTATCGGATAAAGTGTGTAATTAGGAACAATTCCTTGTAGTTGATGAGCAATTATAACGCGTTGAAGGATTTGATCCAACTCAGTATTGAAATTGTCATAAGTAGTTATACTGCGCTGTTGTATTTCTGATGACATTCTTAATTGTTCCAGATATCATTATCCTGACATCAAACTGGTAATTGCGATCGATTAATCAAATTTAACTCTTGTTATTCGTTTTAATTTCAACAGTTTTTTCTTCCAATTCCTGTAAAACATCGCTCAATAAGGAGAGTTGAGACAAACTTAGCTGCAAATTAATATGCTGTTAGTCGCCTGCGTATAGGGCACTGTTCTCTAACGCATAGCTTTTCATCTCCAGCGGGGAAGACACACCGGAATGTGATGCTTGTGGCGTCACCTTTGACGGTAGGCGGCCATTTTACTGATCGGTGTGTTTTATTTTTCGGATTTAAGAGGGAGACGTTGGCCTAACCAACGATCTGTCCCTTATTTTAAATAATGACACTAGTAATGTGGCTAAAGTTTTAAAATTTTGTGTACTAGCCGGTCTTATTCCTAAATTTTTGTGAAGTCCGGGTCTAAAGTTCTTGAGGTCAATGAGTGGAACATTTCACAGCCACTCATCCATGTACATAGTTATTTTTTAACCATTAGTTTTAAGTTATTAAATCGGGTTGGCCTCTTTTCAGAGAACCAAATATGGTTTGTAAAGTTAACATTTTTAATGGCCCATTTACAGCCAATATTTTAGGATTTTAATTTGATTTGGCCGTCTGTATAACCCCCCTAACAGTGGGCCATGCAGATGGCTAATATTGCAGATTTTAAGCCACATTGTTAAGACGGTTGTTGTTAGGGTGCTAATTACCCCGTCGTCGACGCGCTCTTAAGCCCAACAACAACAACAACAAGTTTCGTGACAACATGTTGATTAATTAAAAACCTATTGGGTGACATATCCATTTTTAACCCGACAACTTATTAAAGTCATAGAAATTACAAACACGGGGAGCAAAATGAGGTCTTTTTTTTTTATTGCTTTACGCATTGTCGATATCATTATAGGAGGGATAGGATTGGGGACAAGAAAGTGGAAGGAATTCGGCCATGGCCTTTTCTGAAAGAAGCATCCCAGCATTTGCCTGGAGTGATTTGGGGAAAATATGGAAAACCCAAATCTGGATCGGGGATTCGAACCGCGTCCTCTACAATGCGAGGCCAGAGTGTTACTGCTTCCCCACCATGCTCAAAATGATCGTAACAGCCATTTGACCGGTAGGATGTAACAAATCAGCTGTTGGTCTGTTTGTGTCCCAAATCTAATAGGATGCGGCTTGGTCAGTTTAGCATTGCGCGTAAATGAGGTCTCAAGCTGAAAGCTATGCTCTTGCGCACCAGACGTACTGATTTAGGTTTCATACTCAATTACTGAAAAATTAATTAATCTTTGCTCGAAAAAAAAAATCTATAAACATGCACAAACCTAGCGTGTAACAAAGTTTTCGATGTGAGCACACAATCATATTTATATATGAAATTAATGAAGCACTCAAGAGGAATATATGGTAACAGAATGAAATAATAAATAACTGAAAACTCCCATAATAACTTTTACATGCTTTATGTTTTAATTTTTCTCTATCCTCCAAATATCTTTCCGAAAGCACTCAAAATGTCTTTAACTGCACCCTCAATGTCCATTTTGTCATTCCCAAGTGTTTGGTTTCCAGCAAGTTCTTTCAGTTGCTTTAGATCTGCAGTAACTTTGTTGATTAATGAAGAAGCATCGAGCGTTGACACCTCACGCTTAGTGGGTGTCGTCTTCATACCATCGGAGGAAACGCACTGCAACAAAGGACTTTCCTTAAGAAATACATCACAAATTTTGTTTGTTTGTTAGGTTAAACTCAGAAAGACTATGCTAATTAATTGCTTTAGCTCTACGTGTGAGACAATAAAACATATTCAGAGAAACTTATAAGTAGACTACGCTCATGTTTCTGATCGCAGTTTATATACATTCAATCTGCAAGCTGTTGCACCATAACCAAATAGTTTTCCTTGATTGTCATGGATTAGTGTTTACTCATTCTCAGTACAGAGCAGGGGAATAAAATATTTTCCGGTGATACAAGTCCACTTATGTTCCAGGGTCATCTGAAATCGTCTAGAAACGGTGCTCTTTTGCGAAGCTTCATTTCTGTTTGGTAAGGCACGATTGAGCGCCACAAGGACAATTTTGTTTCGTCTACTTACTGGAGGCTGTTATGTGCATCTTTGTGAGTAATGTGCGGAGAGGATGCCCCAAGGCCACGCTTCCTCCTAGCTTGCGAGTGTACATGGAAAACAAAGAATTAGTGGTACCTGTCGGAGAGGGGAACGGGATGAGGTAGCAATCAGTGGGCGGGGGTGACCCTGATACATAACGGTTGTACGCGTGCGTGCATGGAATGATAACACTATTAATTGATGATGAGCTCAGACAAGTTTTGTTATTTGTTTTCATGCGAAAAACCTCGTTTTGAAGAGATGATTGTAGCTGGACCACTAGACTCCATTCGAATGGATAATCATCGAATGTGTGCCAAAGCAAGTGTTCGTTCAGTGTTAACACAGTGCAACGGTTAAATTTTGTTTTGTGTGTGTTCAGGACAGAAATTCCAGTATATCGGACAGCGCCAACTTCAACATAAACATCAACTAGATGGTAATTACATACCGTTTATTCCACAAGAACAAACTGAGTCAGACTGTGATGCATTGTACCCGAAAGCGAAAACCTGAAAATACTTGTGCTCTCCGAATTTGAGTTAGTCGGACTTTGACATGATCCGTCATTTCACTGTTTATTGAATCAATTTTTATTATTTAGATGTTACTTTTCTTGTTATATGTGTTAGTTAACTCAATTCACCTTTCCTTATGTTTTATATCAATGAATGTGTCCGTATTTCAAAATTAATATAAATTTCCTTATAATTCAAAAAGCAAATAACTATATTTCTAAATGTTCATTGCAAATTCTGGAAGAACTCATTTCATGGCGCCAAGACAAGATTGACTACACTATTTTTATATACATAATTTTAATGATAGAGAGTAATTCTAACTGGTAGCAATCCCTAATCGCGGGTGCACTACAATCTTTACTGGAAATACAAAACATAAAAATTCAGGAAAAGTTGTTCTCAACTTGTTTTAGCAGCTAAAGCATCCACTGAATGTTGCAAATCGTTAGCAAAATACGTAAATCGGTCCAGTGGCAACAAAAAATTATGTTTACAATATAGCCTTATTGTTTAAATGTTTGCTTTTGAATGTGAAGTGGTACACAAAGTATCACCGTCCCCCCAGACATTTAAAATTTTACCAAGTAGGTACGCACTATATAGAGTTTTGTTGCAGCATTTCAGTCTTCTCACTTAATAAATGATTTTTAAGCCGTACGTCTTCATATTGCTTTGCAAAATGTGTACACTGCTCTATGTAACATTTGTCTATATGAATAATGGTTGACTGAGGGTTTTCAAAATGAAGATTACGTTCGCCTATAGTGGTATTTACTTACCGTCTTTTCAATTAAAACCGAGACTTTCTAAGCAATTTACTGCGAGCTTTACTCCTCCGAGTAGGGAAAGTCAGGTAAAGCGCTCATCGCGGGAAAAGAAGTGACAGTTTTTTTCTTGGGGGGGGGGGGGGGGGGTGACGGGGAGTACAAAAGGTGGTGCCATCACGCGGGAAAACTCAATTTTCGTTCCACTCAGTGCCCTAAGATACCCTCAGATGACCTATGCGATTAGCTTGTATTCTCTCGTATTATACTATTTGTAATTTTTTAGCATCGTAGTGATTGGTTTATGTATTTATTACTTAGAAATCAGGTGAATTACAGTTAGTGAGAAAAATTTGGGTACTTTTTGAGAAATTAATCATTTTAGGTACTAAACTTGATGCAAAGGCAACTAAAAAATGTCTAGTGTTTACTACGATAGTTGAACTTTGTGACCACTGATTCTGATGACTCGATGGGTGTCATACGTTACCCTGTCATACGATAGCCTGGGCACTTTGCCCAGCCTTCCCCTGCATGTTAAGGTGATGAATTATTATTCCGTGTTAAATGGCATTCACTTGCATAGTCATCTTCGAAATATGTTTTTCCCCGTTCCTGTGTGCAAAATACATAATACAACATACGAATTGAATTGCTCCAGTCACAACCAATTACCTTAGTACTGTAATGTGGTTTAATGTTAATCGCGTATTGTGGTTTTCGAATTTGCAGAGAACAGCTCTGCGCTGAAAGCCCGAAGTGATTTTCGTTAAGTAGCAGCTCTAACAGCGAAGATGTTTGGGGCAGTTTTTGCAAATATGCAGCAAGGGAAGATGACTTATCTCCCAAAGCTTTTAACGATACGGAGTAACATATCGTTGAATTGAGAAGGAAAGTGCGAGAACGGTAACAAATTAAGACTGTGGACACATAACGCGGTTGCGTTTTTTTTTTTTTAGGCCAAATATCAATGGAAAAGTAGATTTTTATTGGCTGCGAGGGAAACCCCAAGCTGAATTCAGAAGCAGAATGGAAGTACATCCGATTCCAGATATTCTGCCTGGTACATTGTGTCCTAAACGGCCAGACTGGTACACTGATTCCGAGATAATGGCTTGGTACTGTACATTCGGTCCTAACATACGGTCCAATGTTTTCAGCCCGATAAGAGAATTAGACCCCAACCCTTATTTCTAGTCCAGGGATTTCGGGATTGTGCACAGACAATCTCGCGATCACAGGATAATCCCGGGATTTGGGGTAGCAATTAAAAATATAGGAAAAAAAATGTGAGAAGCAGTTTTTCCATTGCGATTTTAGTAACAATTCTGAGTAACATGTGTCCCCACACAATAGTCATTTATTATATTCAGACTTGAATTCATACAATCAAGATACTTTTTCAAAAGAAATATTAGTTTCTATATAAATTTTAGCAGGAAGTTGACTTCTAAATAATAACGGGGTAGTTAGTAGCAAGAACGTTTCACATATTAAAATATGAATGAGGCAATTCACATTTCTTACAATCAACAATTCAAAATTTTAAATTTATTTTTTCTGCGAATTGCAAAAATATGATCGATGAAATAACAAAGCGTTCAATGTCTAGTCACTCAACCTGCTTCCTAATTTTTTGCTGTTGCCGTGAAAGTGCTTTCGAGTCTGATTGAAGTTAGAGGGATTTCTAATCCGTACTTATAAGATCGTTCCAGATCACAACTCCGATTGGAGATTGAGGCTTCAAAAAATCATTCCCTTCTTGACGATTTTGAAAAAAAAAATTGATTCTGTGTATGCTTATGCAGATAGTATTATCATTATTTTTTCTACTTCGGCCTGAAGTTTTACTTTGAGACTTAAATCACTTTTACTTTCCATTGTGGGTTTGGTTTACATCATTTGCTTGTCATGGTCTCACAAGTTACTCTTAATGCTTAGTCTCTTTGTTAGCGAAATTATCTGTTTTTATAAGAATCTTGGTGTAGGTAGTAAATAAATCCATTATTTTAACGTCTATTTTTTGCCCATAATCATAAAATGATTTCTAAACTTTGTACATAACCATTATTTTATGCAATTCTTGCGAATTAACCAATAAGAATAAATTTGTATACCTACGCGATGCAAAGCGCGGCTTTTTAGACATCTTTTCAATCACAACTTTTTTGTTTGCCGGCGCAAACGCGACTAAAATCAGCTTTTAAAACATGGTGACGGATAAGAAAGTCAATGAGACAGCGACACATATGATATATTTTAAAAACAATTTTCCTATTTTTTGTTGATCCAGGAAATCTCGAGATCGAACATTTAATCCCGAAATTTTTGAGACTGGAAATGGGAGGGGATCCCTGTATCGGATCCTCTAGGCCCAAGAGAAAATCTTCAGAGAAAGACTTTAAAACATTCCACGATTTACCTAAAGTGGCCAAGCGATGATAGAGGGACTGGTTATTATATCTGATGTCAAGTAATGCCGATCTGTATGACAGAAATGTAAGCGAACTGGACGCTGTGATAATAGATAGTAAAGGAAGTGTTTCACTTTCGTCTTCGAATGTAACTATCACAAACATGATCCTTATATTGTGTATATGGAATTTGTTGATTTCCAATGTTACTTTTTTTTTTTATTAAATGATGAGTTGAACAATTCAACTGTACGCTAGTTATAAATAAAACAACTGACATTGCTAAACTCATTTGGCCTCGTATGTCATCCCTTCCCGCGAGATGAAAGTTTACAGAAGGAAATTCAGTAGCAGTAATATTTTAAAAGAATGTAGAGGTGTTGCTAGAAGCTAGTGTAAAGTTCGTATGAATCGGCACTTGTTAATTAATACAAAATGTAAGTAAATATCACCATATATGAAATTAATCTTCCACTAATAAACAAGGTAAATGAACATTAATGTTCAAATATGTTACCAATGACCCTGAAGTACTCTTCAGTAAAAAGTCGAAATGTATATTACATTTTACCTGGTTGCAATATGATCATATCATGACAAAAAGACTTAGGAAGAAAGGTAAAATAAAATGTAAATTACCAAGCTAAATGGCACATTTAGTGATTATAAGTACTTTTTGTAACACAATCAGTGACTGGCGTTATAAAGGAGAAGGAAGACAGATGGAAAATGAAGAAACTGTTTTGAGTGCCATACCGAGCTCGGGAATGCTCCTGCTTCGCATTCGGTAGGACGTAGGTTTCAACCCCCGTCCGGCTACCTAGAATTTTTTTTTTTACATTATTTTCCCAAATCACCCCACGCGAATGCCATTTGTTCCTTGAAAATCTATGTCCGAATTTCTTCATGTTCCTTCGCCCTAGTCCTTTACCACCTTCAACGTCGACAAGGTTTAAAGCAAAATAAACAAATAAATAATAAACAAGCGGAAAGTGGGATGACGACTTAATGCATATTGGGTCAAGAATAGGAATATTCCATAGATGTATTCCGTGGCAGAGAAAGAGATGTACGTGAAGTTGGAATACTAATTGTTTTTAGGCATAAAGAGGATTGCAGATTAGAGTCTGGAATAAATTACCATGGAATATGTACGATAAATTACCTCGAACACTAAATGCATTGAAAGTGAATATTCGAGGAATGATATGAAAGGTGTGGTTGGATATTGGTATTGGGTATGTAATGCAATTGAAGTTAACACTATTAATAGGAGAAACCGTTCTTTTTTAAGTCTAAATTTTGTATTTTGTCTCACAATTTTACTTTATATGCTCTCTATATTAGTATCAAATTTGCAGTTGCCTTAAGGAACAAAGAACGCTACCACTTACTTCTGTAAAGTTTATTTCTTCACTTTTTTGTTGGCATTTATTGCTTTCCTTATTACTCCATTTAGATTTAGACCACAAACTAAATCTCAGTAATTTGTTTGCCTATTTGTCTGTTATCAGTTGTTTTTATCCACAAAAATCAGTGAAAGGATTAACATTACCACTTAATTAATGGCAAAATTGTAATTCTTACCTGCAGAACTATTAATATTCCAAATATCATCATAGCAGACACACGCTGTTTTGCATTACCTAAAATTGAGATAATTTTTTTTTGTTTTGTGTGTTATACAGATTTATCAATTAATTACTTTAAATAAACTGTAACTTTTCTAAAAATGCATTAATATTAAATTTAGTTCCTAATATGCATCGTTTTATTCAAGTAACTAGGCTGCTTTAAAATTCGATCGTTTAGTATTATGCACACTCAGTATTGTCTAAAGAGACAGATTCCATACAGACTTTGCAAGTATGCTTTGAAACTGGTATTTGTGTAAGAAAGAACATGCACTGTTATTAAAATGATAAACAGGAGTTTCTGTTCGAACAGCCCTACATCTTTTGGGATATGGATTAATGATTTTAAATTTCATAGCAAACAAAATTGTGTTCAACATAGCATGCTTACAAAGGCATCTCACTCTTTCATAGATCTCGGTGAGTTTTTAAAATCTAAATGGTGGAAATATTTGAAAAATACTGACGCGTACTTTCGAAACATCCATAAATTCCTTCATACGTAATAGTATGAAAAAAATTTGAACTATTTGTTACTCTTAAGTTTTCTTCCTCTTCATAGTAAGACCACTAGCTTTCTAGTAACAATATGAATTAACAAACTTATAGCTAAGCTAATAGCGTCTGTTCCTATGGGGAAAGGAATTTTGGAAACAATACCAGATATATAGAAATTTAAACTGAAATTTATGGCTAAAACAGTTTTAATTTTCTAATAAATTCGTATCATTGAAAGAAAAGCACACTAATCATTGATGCCTTCTGTGTGACAGCATCTCGAAAAAAATTTCAGCTTCAGCTGAAAAGGGCGCTGCGAAGGGAAAACCACGACACTAGGAATTACGCGAAAAACTGCTAAGTCTACTCCTGACAGACCAATAAAGGTTTCTCGATTCATCCTGAAAATTCATTTGTTACTACGACTTATAACTACATAAATCACCAGTTTGGTCCAGTATGAGAGTTTTTTGGGCAGTATAGTTTACCGAATACAGTATGTTCCCTCACTTCTACATCTTCCGGGTCTATTCCGTTAATTTATTTATAACAAGCTTTTGCCCGTTAGTCCATGTGGACCAAATAAGTTCTCGCTCTTGTCACTTTTCCGTGAAGATTATTACAATTAGTCTGTTACAATTTGGTGCCAATATCACAAGCAACAAAGTGTATATTATTCTTTTTACTATTCATTTTTTTAATGCAGCATCTTTCTCTAAATAATAATAATAATAATTCAGTGAGGTCATAATGACCTAAAGACGGGGTTTCTATTTTCTGCGTATTCCACCCCATTCGTAGCAGCCTTAATCTAATCCGGTAGTCCTACCGGCTACAGGGGACCTACAGTTTAACGTGGAATGAAAACCTCGGAAGCATTCTGACGTACTTCAGATTACACAGAAAGCTGTGCCAGCGGTGATGGTCGGGTTAAGGGACTATTAAAACCCCTGAATAAAGAACAACTGCTATTTACATTTAATTAATTTCTCCCTCAGAATCGAAAAATTAGTTATTAATTTAACTAATTCTATGTCTTCACCCCACTAGTGCCGTCCTTCTGCATGATATGCTAAATACCCAATATTTGTATAGAGAATTGACAGTGTCTCAAATGTCTCATATATTCACTTTCTGCTTCGCCCCAGTTAAGGTACTGTGGTAATATACATTTCAATTTTAGGTGAGACCAAAAATTTAAAATTATTAAAAACACGTCAAGCGCTGTAACCCTAAAACTAAATGAATGGATGAATTTTGGATTTATTTGTATTAGATGTATCCTAGTTCACTGAAAATTCATGGATTAATTAAATGTGAAGAAATAAATTTAATATAACATTGTTGTACAAGAATTTCTGGAGCGAAATGAATATTAATTTTTCAAAATTGTGGAGGTATTTACTCAATGATGTTTCCAAACGAATAGTAATAGATGAAAATAATTGTTGCTGTCTTATTAATAATGACATTATTTTTTATAACTAAATCATACTTATTTAATTAATAATTTGAACGGTAAATACCGGTTTAATTACTAAGCCCAACATTATTACTACAGCTTATAGACTAAGAAATATTATTCAAACTGCAAATCCGCATATAAGTAACCTGTCTCTGAAATACCTGGAGTCGCCATCGCCTTAGCTTCTTTCTTTACTTGCAATAGTGAAGCTGACAGCTGAAACGAGACTTTCCGTGTGTATTTAAGGAAAAAGAGAGTACTTAAACGAAAAATTTCAAACAACATAGGAGGCTACTAAATAATAAAAACACACATTTAATGATACTAAAAAGTGTTGCTATTCTTAAAACAAAGACAAAATACCTTCTTTAAATTTTCTACATGATAACAATTTATGTACATTCTCGTTGGAATCTATAAAAACAGTTATCAAACAGGTAGGACGTATTATAAATTATGAAACTAAATGTCTTGTGTTTTGTACAAATGCCTGTAATAACTTCCAACATAACACTAAAATTGTTTTTTTTTTTAATAATTGTTTTAGATAAAATGTCACTATTTCATAAAGGGTACCTAGTATCTGAAAGGTCTCAAACAAGATACAAGGCTGCTTTAATAATATAAATACACATATAATAATACTAAAAAGCGTTGCAAAGACAAAGTACCTTCTGTAAATATTATACATCATAATAATTTATGTATATTCTCTTTGGAATCTATAAAAACGGTTATCAAACAGATAGGAAGAATTATAAATTAAGAAAGTTAACTTCTTGAGTCTTGTACAAATAGCTGCCATAACTTCAAACATAACAAAAAAATAGTTTTTTAAGTATAAATGTTTTAGATAAAATGTCACTAGTTCATAAACGGTACCTAGTATCTCAAAGGTCAAACTTTTCTAATATCTTGATATTAAAAAACAGCAACCAGTCACAGTTTGTTTGATGTTTTATGTTTAATAAACCATTTCCGGTTTCGAACACAAATTGTTCATCATCAGATGGTTTTTCATTTATTTTTATATGTAATAAATTATGCTTTTGCAAAATGTAAGCGTGCATCATTCAAAAGTTGAATGATCCAAACTGAATTTTTCTTGATTGATGTGATGTATTGATAAATAATTATAAATATTTCAGCAATATAAAAATCCGAATAGCACGCTAGAAATTTGCATGGATAAAATATTGAAACGTTTCTGTCTTTATCTTTATCTTGGACTAGTTTTTCCCTTAATATACTCGTTTGCGTAAATGCTGTTGGCCTTTTTGTACCCATGAAATCCTAAAGCAGTGATATTATTTTTTTTAAGGTGGCTCCTACTTGTTAACTTCGTTGGCAAAGTTCGGCACCAAATGCTGTATCCGGTCTTCCTATTATATACCTACTAAAAAGTAGCTTAATAATCCATTTTTCACATCGACTAATTCATTTGAAGATACTGTAATAGCGGGTGCACCAACTGTAACATATATTTTGACACTTTTTTTGCCATTAAAAATTGGTTATTATCGTTAAATAATTGTTTCTCAAGTCATCACTGTGCTTTTTTCAAAGAAATTAGGCGTCCACCTATAATTGTTTTCAGAAGTTTCTCCATTACATATGTTTCAAGTACGCTGCATGCACAACAACAGTCGTAAACTTTCAATGTGAATTCCTCATTGTACGCAGTTTTATCGTTCTTTCTGAAAAAATCCAAATAGCTGAGCCGACAGTTAAGTAATAATGGACGGAATTGTCATTGAGGTACCTGAAGGAAACTGGTATGCTTAGTCCAAATTGTAAAATGCCTGATTTGTCAAACAGTGCAAAATAGTATAAAGCTAACGTGAGTGAAAATTTCATTGCTACAATTATTGTTCCACGCTCAAAAAAATTCAGTCCTCATCCCACATACATTCCGGGTTCACTACTTCTAAGCAAATTTCCTCCTTTCAAATAGTTGAATCAGAAGTCATCAAACCAACGAAAAAAAAAATCCACGTTTATTCGAGCAGTTTGTTGCTTTTAAATGCTAAGAGAAGAAAAGTCAACAGGCGTAAAATATTTTCAGAAACTCACAGAAAATGTATATATCGCATATAATGAAAGTAGTATGATATGTCTGTGAGTTATCTAAATATTTTGTTTACCAATATTTTTCTCAGTGGTTGTAGCTACTGGGTTTATAAGATTTCGATTCATTCTGCATTCTTCTTCTTCTGGTCCATATCCGTTCCGGTAACCATTTTGGCTGTTTTGTCTCTGCTGGTTGATTCTCGGATTAGCTCCGTAGTTGTCTTGGAAGTCCATATACTCAGATTTTTTTAGACAGAAAGCGAATCTTATTAAAGTTAACAAAAGTCTTCTCTTTGTCACAATTACAGATTGTCTTAATGATCACACAATCTAATTTAAGTGAAACATATTTATTTATAGAAATCATCGCGTTTATTAATTCTTCTCGGTACCATTAGCCGAGAGCGTACTAGTTTCTGCTTCTTCCCCAACTTCTATATTTCAAGAAAAAATGTTCATTTGTTCGTTATATGAAGGATCACCAGTTAATCAACTAACATATCATCGCAGCAGTAAGGTGTCACTTTACTCATCCCCCTCGGTGCTCTTTCTCCAAAATCTTATATATATAAAAGTAGACGTATGGTTCTAATGTTTCACTTTTCAGCCGCCACTACGTAGCGCAGGTCACTGGTTTATGTGGAGGTAGCATGGTGTTTTCTATCGTGCACAACGTGGGCCAAATTCCTATAACTGTGGAGTAGACTTGCGCATTATAGTTCGCGAAGAAGAGCGCGCAGTTTAGTTCGCAGCTCCCTCGCGAACTAGTTCGCTCTTTTAGTTCGATAGTTTGCGTCTCAAATTCAGAGAAACAGATCGTTCGCTCATCTTGCTACCGCTACTGCACGCGCTATTTTTTTTGTTATGACAGTTTTATTAGGACATAATCATTTTTTGTCGTTTCTAAATGGAATTTAATATCACCTTCTTAACAAAAGTTACTGCTTAATAATAGCCCTTTCAAATGACATTAGCATGATCATTTGCCGCCGATAAACCATAGTGCTCATTGTCCTTTGCACAAATGGGTAAACTGAATAACTGTACTGTTTTTACTATTTACTTTACATGCATTCGTAGAATATTAATTTTTTAAATGGATTTATTTATTATTTCATGGAAGAAACATTACTTATAAAAGGCGCTAATGAACCCGCCGTTGACGCGCCCTTAAACCCCAACAACAACACAACATTACTTATAAAATATTATAAATGCGTTTATTTTGATGAATTAAAATACCCGTTTATAAGTAATCGGCTCTTTTTGTTTAAATATAGTTTTGGAAATCATAGAAAAATATAATTCTACTATTGGCTACAAGTTAAGTACTATATGACAGAAACAATATTACCTATATTATTAAGAAAAGTAACAGTAATACTTCCAATGTGATACCTAACAATTAGACATATAAAAATGACAGTGACCCTTGAATGAGAAAGTGGTAACAATAACGAAAGTGCATAAATTTCCAGTAATTGGAAGGCATTGAGCTATTTTTTTTATTAGTGTAGGGGAATATCATCCAACACACATTCACAATATTTTGGCGACGAATGAAACTGATGAAGACACAAAAGTTACAATCTTTTTGAATTTCGCAAGTCATTTCTTTACATAACTTTCACAAATCTGTTAACCAACAGACTGAGATAAGTATTATATTATGTAAGCTTTAAAATCAGCGCTAGAAAAATGTTAAGATACTGTTTCTTTGGTTAAGAAAACAAGAAAAAGCCTTTAGAAGCCAAATTCTCCAAGAAAGTGATAATATTAAAAATAATGCTCTAGTATTCGTTGATAAAAGTCTGGAGTATCTTAGTAAATAGTTAGATTTTAATGAAAGCAATTGGCTATAGAAAATCCAAAAATTAAATTTAAAACACGAGGTTTCATTTGATGGGTGTGAGACAATATTAGAGGTTCTAAATTTATGAGAAAAAATGAGTATCAAAGTGAACGAACTTTACTCTGAAATAACAATATTACACGAAATCTAGGTAAAAGTAAGTGCAGTATTTCATTAGTAAAAATGAGCTTTTGATCGACATTAATTTAACAACTGAAAGCGATAAAGCATATTACAATTTTATTGTAGACAGAAAATTGTTAAAGATACAAGAAGTGCAAAAAAATATAGCTTAAAAAATAAAATAGTACTCTTTCGTAAAATATTATATTTTTGAAGTGTACTATATTTTTAAAGGTTATTCTAAAAAAAACATTCTACCACTAACCGAAAAAATGTTGGTAATCCTAGCGGCGAATGGTGATAGTTCGCGGCCGGGAATGCTCAATTTAGTTCGCGAACTGTAGCGCTCAATTTAGTTCGCGAACTGTACCGCTCAGTTTAGTTCGCGAGCGGTAGCACTGTGTTTAGTTCGCGACCGGTAGCGCTGTGTTTAGTTCGTGAACTAGGTCGGTCCGCTCTGGAATTCCAGAAAGACAGCTCGTTCGCTCGCTTTGCTAGCGCTACTTCACGCGCTCTCCTCTTTGTTATAATAGTTGTGGTTACTTAAGTGTTAATGGGATCAAAGTGTGTTTTGTTTTCACATTTCATGTTAAATTTCCGTTTTTCACGTCTGCAATAATTATTAATGTTTAACAGTTACATTTTTTTATTTTTATATCTGTCTCTTCAGTGAAATGTGTCCACAGCGAACTGTGTTACCTATTAGATAATAAACTATAACAAAAGTTGGTCTTCGGGAAAGGGTCGAACGAACTAATGAACTAAGGAGCGAGAGATCTGGGAACTAGTTCGCGTAGTTCGCTCGTGGGAGCGCTCATCCGAACTAGTTCGTTCGCGAACTACACAAGAGTACTGTGGAGGTGTAGGAAATCTGGCGGTTAAAGGTGGTCGATGCAGGGCTTTATCATATTTCGACCATTGACTTACGTGTCCCTATACTTCTCTTTCCTGCCACAACTACATAGCGTAGACCATTGGTGTTTGTGTGTGATAATAGCATCGAGTCTCCCATCTTGCACTATAGCGGTTGCATGTCGGTAGCTATGGAGGAGTTGGAGATATAGTGGTTGAAAGTGGTTTACCTGGGGCACTTTCATATTTCAACCAAAGACGCGTATGTCTCACTTTTTAGTCAAAATTATCTAGCGCAGGTAACTGACGTTTGTGCTTGGTAGAAGCATACATTCACCGATCGTGCACAACGTTTGCCGAATTTCAGTAACTGTGGGGGTGTGGGAGATATGGTTGTTGAAAGTGGCTGATCAAATTTTTTCGTATTTCGATCAAAGGCATATGTGTAGGTATATTTCCAAAACTAGATAGTGCAGATCACTGGTGTTTGTGTGTGGTAGTACCATCGAGTCTCCCATCGAGAACTATGGTGGTTCGATGTCTATAGCTATGGGTGTGTGGGAGATATTGTGTTTGAAAGTAGTCGACATGGTGCACTTTCGCAAGACATGTACTTGTATGTCCCTATGTATTACTTTTTAGCCAAAAGTATCCAGTGCAGATTACTTGTGTTTGTGTGGGTAATACATACATTTACCGATCGTGTACAACAATGTTAAAGTTGATTTATGATCTTTAGCTTATTAATAGTAGTCCCAACTAATAATTTCAATATCTCAAATGGACAGATTTTTCATGGGTACTCTTTTATTATAAGTTTTAACTTCATTTGAATTGCAGTAAATTAATACTCCTAGTGGCTCTAATCATTAAATTCAGTTAATGCGTAACTGTGGAAAGACGAAAGAACGTTGTTAAAAAAAGATATCTGAAAGGAGTTACGATGCTTTCAACCTATAAAAATTCACAATTAATGTACCAAAGGCCGTTGTTTCTTTCTAAACAAAGAATCACAAAGTGTATATAACTAATTCTATTTCAAATTGTATTGCCATTGTAATCTGTAATAAAGTTTATAGACGTCATTCAGTTTATATAAGCAACAAACCACGTTAATCACCCGTAAAACTAAAGGATAAAGGGAAAAAAGTATATGAGCAGCTATTATAACTTCAAATATAATCCAAAGAAAAATTTAAAACGGTACTCATAGCAGATAAAAATTTTATAAGTATAGTTAGAAGCATGAAGGTTTAAGAATGGGATCCACGTACCTTTTGAAATCATGTTTTTCGTCAATAACTGGTTTCAGTTATAATGACCAAATTATAAGTTTTTATTTATTGTTATTGGTGACCAGAATAATATATAGAAGAATGGAAAGAGCAGTAGAACAGATAGGTGAAGATCAGTTTGGGTTTAGGAAAAATCTAGGTACAATGGAAGGAATACTTGAGGGGCGGATGAAGACAATAAAACATACTTGTATGGCATTTGTTGGTTTAGAAGAAGGTATTTGATAATGTTATCTGTGACAAGATGTTCAAAAGTTTAAAGAAATCAGGTCTAAAATATCGAGATAGAAGAATACTTTCTAAACTATGTAAGAATCAAGTGGCTAAAAGTGGAGAACCATGAGAGGTATGCATCAGTTTAAAAGTCTATCCCCGATAATATTCAACTTGTATGTAGAAGAAACAATAAAGAAAGTCAAATAAAATTTTCATGTGGCATAAGTGTTCAAGGGGAAAAATATCAGAATGCTACAATTTACCGTTGACATTGTCTTGTTAGCAGAACAGGCTGAAGATAAGGAGAAGTTACTGAATGGCGTGAACCAAATACTAAAGGAAGAATTTGAACTGAATATAAATCATAGCAATACAAATGTGATTAAATGTATCAGAAATGATACCAATCACAGTGGATTAAATACAAAAATAGGATCGAATGCAATAGGAGATGTAGGTGAATTCTGTTACTTGGATAGACAAAATTACAACCGATAGCCGA
Source organism: Vandiemenella viatica (assembly GCA_031002005.1). NCBI lineage: Eukaryota > Metazoa > Arthropoda > Insecta > Orthoptera > Morabidae > Vandiemenella > Vandiemenella viatica. The sequence continues at coordinate 83,342,785 of CM061919.1, read as the reverse complement.
AGCAGGAATGACGTTAAAAGCAGAATAGTACTAGCAAAAAGAGCCTTCATGAAAAAGAGAAATCTTTTAGTTTCTAGGAATTAGAAAGAATTTTTTTAAATTCTATGTGTGGAGCACAGCACTTTATGGTAGCGACTCACGAATATCAGAAAGATAGAAAATTGAAGGATTAGAAATGTGAAGCTACAGAAAAATGCTAAAAATTAAGTGGACAAAGTACAAAATGAACGAGTTTTGGAAATGATGAGCGAGGAAAGAAGCTTGTGGAAGAAACTTACAGAAAGAAAAGACAGGCTGGTAGGTCATATTTTGAGACCTGGATTGGTTAATTTGTTAGTGGAGGGAACAGTCGAAGGTAAGAACTGCAGAGGAAGACAGAGATTAGAATATATGAAGCATTTAACTGAGGACGTGGGTTGTAAAGGATATGTAGAGATGATGAGGTTAGCTCAAGAAAGGAAGGGATGGAGGATTGCATCAAACCAGTCGAAAGACTGATTTCAGAAAAAAAAGGTAATCAATCAGTGCAATGATTTATAAATTCCCATTTTAAAAATCTTCCTCAATATTTGAATGTATCCACTTAGACAAAAACAAATGAAATTGTAACATACGGAGATTGCCGGCCTCGGTAGCGTAGGCCCCAAAGGTCGCCGATTCGAGTCCGGCCGAGGGCATGGGTGTTTAGTGTTGTGTCTATGAATGTCTTGTTATTCTTACAACTTATATTCAATTGAGCTAACGTTACATACTAATACTCGGATTGTTCAGTCAATCCACTTTCTGCCTCTTTCAAGCAACAGAAATCTCCGGCAGCATATCGACATTTAAATGACATTGACCAAAATTCACTGCGTACACTAAAAAACAGTTGCAACTGCCGCAGTTTTCTGCTGAACAGTTGAGACCTCAAACTTGCCGCAGCATGTAGGGTGACACATTAATTACGTAACTAAAAATAGGGGAGAGGGGAAACACATCCGGCATAATCTCACTAAATCATCAACGGGGAGAGGGAGGCCCATAAAAATCTCACGTCAATTTTTTATTTCAGGTTGCCGCCCTTCAAAGAGCAGTAGAATTAGAAAAAATAGTCTTCAGAATTAAGGTCAATCGCTCGTAGGGAGAGAGGGGGGGGGATAGCACGAAATCTTACCAACGGGGTGGTCCAAATTTAAGAAAAATCTCAACACGTAATTAATGGGTGCCGCCCTTGAGCTGGAGAATTTTTAATTGAATATTTGCCTGTTTGGCATCAGTTTCAGTTATCTCGGAACTATATTTTTTAATCTCGTTCTATGTTAGGTTTTTTTATTGTTTACGACCTTACGGATCGTCGACGTCGAGGTCATTAGAGGCGGGAAGGACAGGGGACAAGGAGCTGGGGCAAGGAGCGGGAAGGAATTCGGCCATGGTCTTTTGAAGATAGCATCGCGGCATTTACCGACAGTGATTTGGGGAAATCATAGAAAACCCAAAGCTCGGATGGGGATTCGTTTCATGAAGGCTTTATTATTCATCTAATATGCTCTTTTATTTGTTTAATTTTTTTGCAACGTTCATTTCCCTGTATTTATACTACTTACATTAATAGACGCACTGGTCGTCCTTCCATTCTCTGGTACTGTCCAGGGAGGCTTATTGTTGAATTTTTCTCTTCCTTCCGCTCGTGTGTAGAAGTTTTCCGCTAGTTGGATATATCTCTTTAGAAGTATTTGAATTTCTGCCGCCAGGTGTAGCTCCACAGTTAGAAATTATACTGGTAAGTGTAACGCTCTCATCAATGCCTGGTTCTGCCGTCTATATAGGTGTATTGTTGCTGCAAAGGACCAGCCCACATCTATCGTTTTGAAGGCCGTAGCGGCTAAGTACTTGGTACAACTTGTCCAGTCTACTCTGCACATGTACTCTTACATCTTCTGCGTGCGTTTGCTATCCAAAATAACTCTCAGATACTCTGCTGTGTTTACCCAGGATACTCTTTCCTCCAAGAGCTCAAGTCTCGTTCTGCGTGGCATGTAACTCCATTTTAGCATAACGGCTTATCTCTTCCTTGTGTTGCCTATCTCTCGGTATCATGAAGTCCTGCTTCGAGGCGTCATGTAACAAATTTCGAACGGCGAGAGGCTGCATAGATCGCAGTGTCTTCTCCGTTCAGTGCTGTCTCTACTTGTCGTCGCATGGATTGATTGGTCCCGTGGAGTGTGTATAGAACATTACCGAGTACCTTTTGAGATGCCGTTGCGTATGGTTCTTTTTATTGAGCAGTCATTATTGAGCTTCTCGACAAAAGTCCGTTTCTTATCATACTAAGCAAAAGGTAACACCTTACTCAGATAGGTATGTAGGGAAGGGGATTTCTGCTGCCAGTTTTTTCAGCAAATCAAGAGACATGAAAGATTTACGTCAGAAAACGCTAAGGATGCTGGTGGCAGCGTTATCGCGAAACTCCTGGTTGGGATAATATGACTGCTAGTTTTGGTAGCCATTCCGACCTCTAGAGGCGCTGGTGGCAGCCTTTTCACATCATTTTTGCAATGGCCGTTGTCAGGAGTTAGCAGTCTCTTTGCTCTTAACTAGTGGCGGCTCTACCTTAAGTGCGCTCGTGCGCTGAACCACCAATCCAAAAGATTTAAAAATGACAAAATATTAAGTACCTACTTCATCTTTATTTTTATATTACCATTTTAATATTTATTTTTAAACATACAAAAACAAAAACGTATAAAAAATTAAATCTCCAATTATGGTGAAACAGTTTGAACGCTTTACTAAACTATTAAGACTTATTTTCCTGTAAAGAAATTCTCGTGCGCTTCGGCGAGTGCACGAGGACTGCTAATACAACTTGTAGGTGATACGCGTTAATACGCCTGACGCGTAAAACAAAAGATAGTTCATAGAAACGTAGGGAGTAATGAGTCGGCTGTCGAGCGCCGCACGTGCGAACCGAGGATTGCCGAGAGCACCCGATGTTTGACGAGCCAGCAGGCATGGGCGCGCGCGAGTCGACGGCAGCCATGATTGACATCTCGTTATTAGACTATCAGTATAGTTTCACTGTATGTGTGACGCGCTAATAATTGTTTATTTATATTACCGTAAATAATTGTTTTTAGTTTTTGTTTCGATTTTTTTCGAGAACTTTTATTCTATACTGTGTATGGTGTCAGTGAAAATGAGCATAAACGTTGATTATATTAAAGAAAATAACAGAACTTTTCAAAATAAAGTGAACATAAAATTGGCCGGACCGCCACGGCCCTTTTTAAATTTAAAACAAGAGTGCAAATCGAAAAATAAAGCATTTACACGAAGTTTTAAAAGTGAAATGTATAATAGAAAGAAATGGTTGTGTGGATGTGAGCGTCTTAATACATTCTTTTGTTTTCCTTGCGTTATTTTTGGCGGAGAATCGATTTGGACAGAAACAGGAATCAAGGATTTGACGCATTTGAGTGAAAAAATAAAAAAAAAACATGATTCTTCACAAGTACACCTACAAAATGTAATGAGTTTGTCTGTGTTAGGCACGGTCGACATTCGTAATCAGCTAGATTCTGTGTATAGAAGCAATATCCAAAAGTATAATGAACAAGTTGATAAAAACAGGTATATTTTATCACGTCTTATCGATTGTGTCAAGTTTTGTAGTGCCTTTGAGTTAGCTTTGCGAGGTTACGATGAAACTATTGAGTCTAGTAATGCTGGGGTGTTTCGTGGATTAATAGACTTTGTATCAGAGTTGGATACGGTCATGAAGGAGCATCTCACGTCGTCTACAGTTTTCAAAGGCACGTCAAAAACTATTCAGAACGATATTTTGGACTCAATTTTATGTGTATACCACAAAGAATTGTCCAATATTATAACAAAATGTGAATACGTAGCAGTTCAAGCTAATGAAACTACCGATGTATCGACGACTATGCAGATGGTAATGATTTTAAGATACGAAGAAAATGGACAGGTTCACGAACGGTTTTGGAAATATCTTACGCCGCATTCCCATACTGCTGAAGGACTTAGTTCTGTTATTATAAGAGAATTACGGGAACTTCAAATAACTCCGCAACAATTAATAGCACAATGTTACGATGGCGCCGCTGTAATGAGCGGGAATGTTGGTGGAGTACAGGCTACAGTAAAAACCGTCTATCCAAATGCTTCATTCGGTCATTGTTACGCCCACCAACTAAATTCAATAATATAAAAAAGTGTAAGTCAAAACAAAACCGTACAGAAATTTTTTGCTAACCTTCAAGCTTTTCCAAAGTTTTTTTCACGATCACCGAAGCGTACAGATGTTTTGAAAACTATTGTATCAAAGAAGATTCCAGCTGCTCCGCAAACGAGATGGAACTTTAATTCGCGGACCGTTGCATCAGTACATAGCTACAGGGAGCCTTTAAAAGAATGCATGACCACCATTATAGAAACGGAAAATGATACCGATTCTATAAATCAGGCTGATATGCTTCAAAGGTATTTGAACGACAGTACTTTTTTATATTGGCTTGATTTTTTTTCAATCTATTCTGCCACATAGTGAAATTTTATTCAAACAAATGCAAAAAAGAAATATTGATTTGGTTCATATAAAAAACTGTATTAATGATTTTGAAATCAGTATACAAAATGCACCTAACACCATAGATCAACTTGAAGAACCGCCTCAAAAAAGGTTTAAATCGTCTAGCTCTGTTATAGCAAAAGAAGTGTGCGATATAATTATTACTCAAGTGAAAGACAGATTCAATTTTTGTAATCATTTGATAGCAGCCAAATTATTTTACTGCGAGAACTTTACCACATACCGTTCTACTTTTCCCGACAAAGATTTCACGACCACAGTTTCCACCTATGCAGCTTTGGACAAGTACAAGTTGAAAAACGAACTATCAGCAATATACAGTCTCGACGATTTCAACAACGCAAATAGTGCAATTGCAATTTTACAGTTGTTCTATAATAATGACCTGACTGAATCATTTTCAGAGTCAATGAAACTATTGCGAATTCTGTGCACTATACCAATGACTTCAGTAGAGAGCGAGCGATGTTTTTCGACACTGAAAAGAATCAAAACTTTTCTCCGAAATACCATGTCTCAGGATCGGCTAAATGCACTTTCTGTGCTTAGTATTGAAAAAAAATTCATACAAACAATACCCGATTTTAATAAAAAGGTGATTGAACATTTCGCTTCAGAAAAATGTCGTCGTATTGATTTAATATATAAAAAATAAACATATATTATGTCAATTTTTGTTTTGTTGCATTTTCTAATTTTAATATTTTAGTAAAGTGCACCACCAGTTCGATAACCCACCAGCCGCCACTGCTCTTAACCATATTTCTCCTTGGTATTCTTCACTTGGGTCAAGTAAGTTCAGCAATTAAGAGACGAATCATTGCAGAATATAAATTTCAACATTGTATTGTGATTGGACTAACGTGAATCTAATATAAAGGATATGGTACTAACGGTTATTCTCGTGACTAGATATTTAATTTATAATCCTTTTTATTTAAGTCGTATGTATAACCACTCCAAATTATACTGAATGATACACTATTTCTTGATCACACTCTCTCAGTGCCACTCCAGCTGCTACTGACTCCGCGTAAGAGAGAATTCATTTTGGCTTTCGAGCGGAGGGTGGCCACCGATCTGATCCCATCTGACCACAAGTATATGCTCTTTTCTGTTGCTCTCTGACACTGGTAATATTTTTCCTTACGTCAAATAAATAAAACACTACGCACTTGAAACCTCAAATACAAAATTGCACATACATTTAAATAGATCTTATATATACATCTACGTCACTTAAAATTTTATCGAGTTTTAGTAGCCATGACCACCTCTAGAAGCATTAATGTCATTGTGAGATTGAAGGCTTTCACGGCGTATCGATGAAATGTAGTCTTCACGTGTTTTCCGCCGTATGTTGTTGAAATGCGACAACGAGCTTTCGGCGGCTGACTCTGCCGCCATCTCTGCCGCCGGCTCTGGTTCTCCCTGCACACCATCCAACCTGAAGATGGCGGCAGAGTCAGCCGCCGAAAGCTCGTTGTCGCATTTCAACAACATACGGCGAAAACCCGTGAAGACTACATTTCATTAATGTCATTGTTTCGGAGGTGGATCGAGGCAGTCTATTACGAACCGATCGCCATTGCGGGCAGTGCTCCTTTCATCACGTCATCCGAAAGAAATGTCATGATTTGACGTCATCGGAATTTGTGATAGGCGTTCGGGATGTTCCTGCCAATAATTACTTCAACAGAGCGTATTTTGTATCTATATAATCCAGTATTACAGACAGAAATAATCGCTTTATTTATTCTAAAGGGTGATTATAATTAAAGTTTAAGTTTCAAAACGCTCTAAAAAACGAACCCCTGATTAGAATGACGTCAAAATTGAACGGCGTATTATTGAAGAAGGGGGAAAGAAAATGAATGCAAGACGGCGCTCTTCCACACATTTCAAATCGAGTGAAGCAGTTGTTGAGGCGGCAATTTGGAAATGCTAGAATTATCAGTCGTCATTTCCCTACAGCCTGGCCGGCCCGATCACCTGATCTTAATCCGTGTGATTTTTGGCTGTGGGGTTATCTGAAAGATGTTGTTTTCAGTACTCCGATTGCCAATGTAGCTTAATTGAAGACAAGCATTGCGCAACACATTCTGAACTTGATCCCGGTGTCACTTCAATCGGTTGTGGAACATACTGTTTCCCGATTTAATGTTGTTACACACAACAGTGGACAGCATATTGAACATGTTTTGCGCCAGTCTCGCGAAACTTAAAAACCGATTAGATGGATGCTTTCTACGCTGTTTTTGGCCTCAGGACAGTTAAAATCCGATTGAATGGATGTTTTTTTTTTTTTTTTTGTTCATGTTCTTTAACCCTTTTTCAATAATACGCCGTTCAATTCTGACATCATTCTAATCAGTGGTTCGTTTTTTAGAGCATTTTGAAACTTAAACTTTAATTATAATCACCCTGGATACAACGCTCCAAAAGTGTATTCTTGAATGGCGCAAAATACTGGGTCTTAACCCTGTGATGGTGGTTGTGTGGTTGTTTGCCTTAGTGTTTAGAACTGAATGCCTGAATTTATTAATTATAGTTGGACTACTAGTATAATAATCATTTTTACTATATATGTTGAGCCTCTGATTGTGTACAAGTCTCTCTATCCGTCTCTAGTTTCTCCAGTGCATTATACTAAGACTCGCCACCTTTGTCTTTCCAGGTATATTTACTCCTCTTACACTCTAGAGTCTAGAGCATGGTACACCTCTCTCCTGTAGGTCGAGTTTTGCCAGATCAAACCATCTCCTCTAAGTCTTTTACTCTTCAATTATTCTTCGAGCTATATGCATGCTACGCTCTTTCGGTCCATCCATTTGACATGTCCCAGCCATCACAATCTTGCTTTGGCAATTTTTTCGTGAGGAGTTTCATTGACTGGGATATATAACACTTTTTTTTTTTTTTTTTTTTTTTTTTTTGTAACTGTGTGGTTATTTCGCAGTACTGTGTCACGTTCTCGTAACGTACGTAACATTGAGTCACTAGGACTCAGTATCGCATGTAAAACCAATAATTCCTCCTTTAGGACGTCCGAAAGTAATTTTTGTATCACCTGTTCACAATTTTATCTTTGATGATTAATTAACCACCGTGTTTCGCGCTGATTTGACACGAAAACACGAAAATCACACTCCCGCGGCCTCATACGACTGAATTCTATCATCGGCAGTGGACAATCTGGCCTTGTAATATTTCAATCCACGTCTGAAAGTAAAAATTTCCTTGGTCTACTTCGGAAACTCTTAGATCGTACAGGCCAGCCTAAATTATTTAACTCAGTACCTACTGTCTTATTTACCATGGTGGCTGCTGATATACTTGCCTTTTCTTTCCTTTTTTTTAAAAAAGGAAAGAAAGTGTTATAATCAGTAAGAACCATTAGGCAGACGGCAGAGTCTATCTGTATCCCGCAAAATACAAGCAAGTCCTAGAAATGTGGGAGCCAAACCTCTAGAGCCCAAGGCACTAATCTGAATTTAGTGGCTAACTCACATAATCTAATTCTTACCCACACATCAGTTGTGTAATGGGTAAGACCTGTGATGGGTTTGATTCGAGGTGTCGGTTTAACTCTTTAGCGCAATTTGCTTTGTGAGTGCGTACAATGGAATTTTTATGCTTCCTCTATACCAGGGTTGGCCAAACCGCGGTCCACGAAATTCATCACACTTTTATAAAATATATTTATTTTATAATGGCCAAACTACTGAAAGACAATGTATTAAAAATATACATTATTTGTGCCCCTCTATATTAAAAAATTAACTTTCGAAATTATGAGAAAAAATTAACTTTGATTTTAAAGTAATTATCTTCCGAATATATGACAGTTATTGTCTGTTTTTTTATGAGTTTACAATTATGAGTTCACAGAATAATTAAATCATTTTCACTCCTAAAAAATGTCTATAGTGGGTCTAAATATAATATGGGGATATATAATTTTATATGCGTCCCGCGGAGTTATGATGCATTTCCAAAGTGACCAGCAAGATCATTTGGGTAGACCACCCCTGCTCTATACAATAGGATCGTCATGGATTGCACATTAGGTATGAAACTCTGTCGCATTCAAATACGGAATGTATTTTGCTTGTTAAATAAGTGCCGTAGACTATGAGGTTAGTGCTGTATCGACAGATCAATCTGGTGGATGGCATTTAACTCTTCGCTGATTGAATACATGCGACTTAATAACAATCAAAATATCTCTTACGCGGAAAACGATGTCTACTGGTATCGGTATCAAATAATAAAGAAAATGGGGCCATCACTACAATATACAAACAATCAGTTAAAGAAACTTGTATTCAGCACGTCTGCTGAAAATTCTTGAATAGTTTTATGAGCGTATTTACAAGGATATGACATCTTCATACAGATTTGTATCTAGAGCACATACTACGGTGCCCAATTCCCTTAGCCCACTAATTACCCCTTTTTTATTTATCATATTATGTGATTTGAGTGCTCCATCACCAAGATATATCTTGTACATTCTACCTTCACCCTCCTCCTATTTCGTAAGGACTATAGCAAGTGGACACGAATGGAGCGACTCTTCTCTGTACTTTCTTTATATTGTCAATCAACCCCTTACGAAACGGATCCCAAACGGCACTACAGTAGTCCAAATGTACGCTATCTCCTTTGTTTGTTTATTACAATTTTTCAAGACTCGACCTAGGAATCGCGGCCTAGAATTAGCTCTACCTACTAACGAATTAATGTGTAAGTCCCATTTCATGTTCCTCTGTACTGTTACTCCCAAATGTTTCATAGAATCGACCATATCAAAAACTGAACTGTTTACCTCGTATTTCTGAATAATCGGATTCTTTTTGTTATGTATGCTCATTGTCTTGCACTTTTTACAATTTAGTGTAAGTTGCCATTCAGCGTTCAATGCCAAAATAACATCCAGATCACGCTGAATTTCTAAGCAATGACCTCGATGTCGACGAGACATAAAGCTATAAGTAAATAAATAAATAAAAATATATAGCTTCTCTTTTTTGCACGCCCTCCAACTCCTGTATTTGTAAACCCAATTCCCTAACACCCACTCCAGTAAGTGTAGAATTTTCTAACCTTTTCTACCACCTGCCCAATGTGCTCTTACCAGTTGAGTTTATCATCAAACGTTATGCCAAGATATTTTCACTTAAAGCCTTCAACAAGTAATCAGTGGAGCGCGTTTGAAGGATAGAAATTCCATATATTATTTTTGACATATCTATCAACGAATATAATACGGCTAGAAGTGGATCTGGCTGCCATACTAGTGATGTTCCGCAGCCTTGCGAAAGTTAAATAACTTGTCAGGTCACTTAGGCCAGAGTGACTTAGTGTAATGCGATGAAGACATTGTCATGATACGTACGTATCACCAGCCTAAGAATTCTTCAGTCAGTATCCAGGGAGGGAGGAGAGCATGAAATAATTAAGCAATGGTAGATGGCTTCCACGGCAGAAGTAAAACGCCAATCATCAGCATTTCACACATTTGCCAAGCTCCAATAGTGCTGCAAGCTGATAAAATGACCTGTCAGTACGCTAGCGAAGGAGCCTTAAACAATCTATCCATCAGTGACAGAGAGAGGAAAAATCAACTAAAACTCTTTGGACTGCTCCAGACTCTCTCTCTCTTGTATCCATCGCATCGACGAGTTGGGAGTTGCAACCAGAATCCATAAGAGTTTCCGCAGAAGGGTGTATCCACCTTCAGGACCAGAAAATTCCTGATACAAAGATGGGTTCTACTGAGATAAGGGACAAGGAGTATTAAGGATACGAACATAGTCTTGGGGATATAGTTTAAATATTACAAATGTGGATTTAACAAGGCAATTGTATCCTCGTTGCTTGTCTTGTCCTTAGCTACATTTTTAATATTCCTTGTAAGCACACGACCATTCTGTTATGAAATCATGTAATCATTATATAAATTTATGTACTCCATCTGCTCACAGTTTATGTAATTAAATATGTAAATATGTAATTGCCATTGACCGTGATTTATCCAGACACCATCCTCGCGTTCACTACATAAACTGTCAAATATTGCTGTAGTGACGTATGACGAATAATGATATCATAACCAATGGTTGACTTCAGCCATTGTCCACGGCTCCAGAAAAATACCAGTAAAAGCTGTTACCACCCAATACAGTATACGATGTTAGTCAGATAAATTTTTTTAACTGTAACAGGTGGTGAAGGAGACTTAGAGCTTCAAACGGTGCGTAGTAAGGGTATCGTCGTCCACAAAGGCGGCGGAACTACCATGCACCCCCCCCCCCCTCCCAACATGCCTCCGCGCTTCACGACACCGCCGTTGGAAACCCACATATTAGTTAGTTAAGCCCTAATATTAATTTACTTCCTTACATACACAGTTATAGTTAATATATATTTAGTATCGATTCCTTATCAGCTATGAATAGTCACCGAAATTTGCACGGTTCTTAAGAATGTAGCATAAACATAAGCAATTCGGAGTACGAACTATATAGGCTTATCATTTTACCAAACCAAAAAGTCATGAATACATAAACTTCTTGGTGTATTTAACGTCTGCCTAGACTGCTTTCCGAGTGTCCGTGCGTGGCATTGGAAAGATCAAGGTCTCATATCGACTTCATGCCATTAGATTTCGGTTTTCCACGGATTCCTGGAATCGCTCAAGTAGAATGCCGTTGTGGCTCTTCAAAAGACCATAGCCGAATTCATTTCCATACTAAGCCACAACCTCTCACTGTTCTAATGCCTCAGACGTCGAGGATCTCTAAGGAAAAAAATAAATAAAAAAAAACTAATTTCCGCTACGAATGTAACAGTCAACTACAAAATTTATGTACCTTGCATTCGATGGGTGATGGAATAAGAGAGACCATCTGCGAATAATCGGTAAATGCTACCTGGCGCTATAATGTGATGCTTTTCATCACATTCTAAGGCGCATTTTTATTATATAAATTATAATATTAGACTGACTTTCATAAAGCTTGGGAGACCACCTATATATTTTTAGATGATTTCCTTATAAAGTATGGCAAATTCCATGTGAGAACTGTGATGCCAATGGTGAATATACAGTGTATCTTGAGCAACGAATATCAAACAATTATTGAGCTGTGCAGGCTTGAAGAGAATCGTGGCATCCTTGAGGGGTACTCACCGGGAGGAAACCGCTAGGTGCCAGTGGCAAGGTGTTACCAGGTAAGAAAGCACGAGGGTGAAGGGTTGTGCTAGAGGATACGTCCTGCAACCTTGAGGCAGCAGTCGCCGCACCTAACGGGAGAGAACGCGCTCCGCGCGAAAACATAGCGTCATCCCTTGACTTAGCCGAATCTTTCCGACCGCTGTGATCCACTCATAGAGCAAATAAGATATCCACGATATCACGTGACATCAGGTGGCCAACCTATGACCAATACTATTTAGCTCATAACTTAAATTCTGGGAATTTTCTGTTAAACATGATCTTCGAGACTGCAAAAACGGGGCCAAAGTTTACCTCGGAGATGAAAGAGTGACGAGCTTCATTCTGCTGCGGGACGCCGTTTCCGATGTAGATTCTGAGAACGAAGGCTGTAGATTCTATTGCGGAATCCGAAGGCTGGCTTATCTTCTGGGAGCCCCTAGTAATTATAGGCAATTTCGATAAAAGTAGTAATAAGTATAAAACTGGCCATAGTACAATTTCAGTTAAGTTACTATCCGCTCCAACTGTTACGGCTTTTGATAACGAAGTAGATCATAATTATTTTATAGCATTGGTGCCGTCCAAAATTATGTTTACCTAAAGTACGTTTTATGGAAGCATACCGGATGAAAGTTCCAATATTTTTACTGACATACGTAATTTCTGTTTTATGTAGTAATGCTTTGTCTCTGCAACAAGTGTTTCAAGCACACTGTCTGAGAACATTGAACCTCAGATGTCTCCTTTTTAGTTAAATTCTGGATATAGTAAAGTGGTTAATGCTTTTCCAAGTGAATGTGAAATAATTGCTTGAAATAACCATTTGAAACTATGGTTACCAATTCTAATCCCTCGTGTCTTCGAGAGTAAAAATCATCTAGAAATCGTCGAACTATTGAGAAATTATTTATCAAAGGCTTCTCATTTCCATAGCTGACAATACCACGGAATTTTGAAGATGATCTGATTTAAGTTTTTAATTGGTGCTAAGAAATATATGGTCTTGTTGTACTTAGATTGTTTTCAACTACGTATCTGTGGTATTTACTATTAGGCAACGCTTTTTTACTGAATCTTATTTTACAACAGCATTTTGTATTTTTTATGAGATGTAATTAAAATTAATAAAGCAAATGTAAATAAATAATAATATGACTTAAATGAGGGTTAAAAAAAATTAAAAACCGTAAAAATAAATATAGAAGATATTCACAGAACACATTCCAACAGTGATACTGATTTAAAAAATATATATGAATTCCTCAATAGCCACCACATAACTATTCAACTTGCAGGAGTATATTTTAAGAGACTGCAGACATGTTCTAATACGATTAGGAATCGCAATTCAGCAAACAATGCGGGATCCCGAAATCTCGTGGAACCTGCATCATTCCGAACCGCAATCCTTAAAATGGGGTGAAAACATGTTTCAGTCTGCTTGACCTTTACTCCCCTTCGTCACTTTCCGCTGGGATTCGGTCTCTGCACGTTTTATTGCCTCATTTGCCTGTATCCTTCAAGTTCACATTTGACTCGCAGCAACAAATGTGTGTATTAAATGTGTGTATTTGTCATATTTCGTGATTTATAAGTAAACTAGCTGATACCCGCGACTTCGTACGCGTGGATTAAGAATTTCTTTGACAGAATTGATTATAGAAAGTTGTTGGTAGCGAAGGATTGCTCCCAAACAACACCAAGTAGACATAATATGACCAGAAAGCCATCACTGTATCATTCTACCCTCGAACCTGTCTCTAGAAGAGAATCAATTTCCAACATCTTTAAAAATAGAAAAACAAACGAAAGTGAGGGGATGTGTGTGTGTGTGTGTGTGAGGGGGGGGGGGAGGGGGGTGTTAACTAAGGATAACTTTATTTCAGCTTGGTCTTTTCTTGTTTCTTCAGCATGAGCATCCGATTCTTGGGTTCTAATAACTTTAGCTGCTCGTGCACTGCTGAGCTAAAACTTAGGCCACTTTATGCCCGCAAAGCATGTCAAAAATGAAGGCAAAGAAAAGAAAAAAAAAAACTTGTGCCAGAAACATTTAAGCAGACACAAAGTAATAGGACAAAGGAAATCGACATCTATACTAAATAATACGTTTTTTCTCTAAACGATATTTATTAACAAATTATACACTAACATAATGCGCGAGAAGCATAGCTTGAGCAACCGAACCGAGCGTGGTGGTGTAACGGATAGCGTTCTGGCCTCGCATTCGGGAGGATGGCGGTTCGAATCCCCGTCCGGGCATCCAGATTTGGGTTTTCCATGGTTTCCCAAATCACTCCTGGCAAATGCCGGGATGCTTCCTTAAAAAGGCCATGGCCGAATTCCTTCTCATTCCTTGCCCCCATCCTTTCCCGTCTCTAAAGACCTCGCTGTTGAGAGACGTAAAACAGTTTAAAAAAAAAAAAAATTGAGCAACCGACGTAACATTACAGCCTAACACACACATCCGTTTCTCTGTCACCATTCGATAACTTCTCAAAAATTCGTGACTGCTGCTGTTAAACATACTCAAAAACATAAGTCCTGTGCCCTCCCTACAGATTTTCTGATCAAATTCCGTCAATATCGGTATAGGCATTTAGTCGTCAAAACGTAACAAAAGACAGAGACTTACTTCCGAATTTATAGGATTATTACTGCAGATCACACACACACTGACTGCGAATCACCCCTCAGGGATCAATATAACGTAAAAAAGTGTACACCTACAACATTGCAAGACTACCTACGATTTGCCACGCATTGCACCCCTAACTTTGTGATACCTACAGTTTAACATTCAATCCGAATAACCGACGGCCCAGGCGTGACTCTTACGATCAAAAGCAATTTTTAAAAATCTTAGTTTCCACGGAGATTAGAACCGGAGATCACGATCAAAACACTAGTAAGCAAGCGCTTTAACCACTGAGCTATCTGACCGCTACACGGAAAAACAGTACAGAGACCTCCATATCCAACGCGTCTGTCTATCGGGGTTCAGTAATTTTTCGAAATTATAAGACAACTTGTATTAATTATACAGATAATTTTTCAACCAAAATGTAGACAGTATTTTTCTCCTTGTTTCAAAGGATAATTGTGCAAAGTTTCATCGAGATCGGATGAAAACTGTGGATTTGTATAAAGAACAAACAAACCAACAAACAAACAAACATACATACATTCATCTTTATATCTATAGATTCACTTCTACGTTTTTATAAAAACTTCAGTTTGTTTTTTTATCCTATTGTAAAATTAGCTCCCAGTAGCATACACATAAAAACTGAAAACATTTCAATTGTTTCTGAGAATGAAATGGACAAAATAACAAAAGAAGGTTAAATCTATTGGCAGTTATTTAAAAAACGAAAAACCTATGGAATAAATGGTTTGCAGAATGCTTTGAAAATTTTTTTAACCATAAATTGTTTCTGTACGTCATCAGATTTGAGATATCTGTTTTTAAAAAAGTGCTTTTTAACTTTCTAATTCTGCTAATATTATACGTTATATACTCACCAATTTTTCAAATATCGTAAACGTTGACATGATGGTTCAGTTTGAATATCTCAAGAAACAATGACAAAGATTTTCGTTGAGTTTTAATGAGTGGACGTCCCAAAAAATCACCATTATATGAACGTTTATGTTCATCGCAAAGAAACACATTATAATCTTGGCTTGGGTTCGTGGAGTTTAGACAATGAATGGCTGACATGCTTTGGTCTCTGTCTCTAAACTCTCGTTATTGGCTTAAGATCTGACAGAACAGGTATAATGCAAATTGTTGGTAAACTTATGCCTTGGTATCTGCAATTGTGCTTTCCACACAGTACACAATTGCCCGTTGATGTATTGTACAAAATTTAACTGTGACTAACTCGGACATAGACGACGGAGAGCTGGACGGGGCAATCGGAGCACAAAACGTGACCGTAACACTGGATCATCCACCTAATGAGATGGTTCCCAGATATAATGATCTCAATAAAGTGCATAAAGTTGTTAAACTTTTCAAGAAGTCTTTTATTTGTGATCATTTCGATTGAACCAACGAGCAAGGAGGCTGAAATAGCATTCTCGGCCGCTGGCTGTATAAAACGTAATTCTTTGTAAATAAAGTGATAGTTTTACTGCTTAACAGATAGGTACATTATCTTTCGAACTGGCGTGGTTTACTGTAAGGTATGTAATATAATTTTTATGCTTACCATATCTGATTATTTACTTAATAACTAAAATTAAATTTAAAACAACAGTCTAAAGGCGAAAAGTATATTTAATAAGGTCGGCTAGAAACTTTTAAATTCATGTTATTTTACTAATAAAAATAAAATATTGTTAGCTGTTGGGTTCTATTATTGAAGATTATAGTTGATTTATTTCAATATATAGACTTTATTATTTAATTTGATAACACTTTAAAATCTGTGACGAACCCCGCAGAATTGAGCAATCGCGCAATCCGTAAATGCGGTATTGCTCAGTCCCTAAATAATAAAATACAAAACGATGTAAGTTCTATGTGACTGAGGGTGGTGGTGTAATGGTTAGCGTTCTGGCCTCGCATTTGGGATGACGGCGGCTCGAATCCCCGTCCGGGCATCCAGATCTGGGTTTTCCATGGTTTCCCAAATCACTCCAGGCAAATGCCGGGATGCTTCCTTCAAAATGCCATGGCCAAATGCCTTCCCATTCCTTGCCTCCAATCCTTTCCCATCTCTAAAGACCTCTCTGTTAAGAGACGTTAAGCAGTAAAAAAAAAAGTGCGTATTTAAGATGTCTCAGTGTTTTAAAGGAGTTAATAAGCTCAGTATTGCATCCTGCCAAAAGTAATGTTTACCGTGTCCTTTGTATCGTTTTTGGTGGCCTTTTTACAGTTCCATATCTTATAGCTCTGGCACCAACCTAGTAACCATGAACAATAATTTTTCATTTAAGCAGTTTTCTTTATCGAATTGTAGTAGAACACCGTTAACTGATGACACAAACTTAGCTGTAAATTAACGTATTGATTTCCATTACAGCGTTCAATTAATTAAATGTAGAACTACGTTGTTACCACGGGTGTAGTGATCTACTAAAGAATTCTCTTCGAAATATTTCTTCACTTGACAAAGACGGCAAAGGAAACTATTGAATCATTGTGTATAGCTGAATTTAACAGGACGAACACGCGTGCAATATGTCGACAGATAGATTATTTTTCAAACTGGTGTAGTTTACTGTTAGGACTGTAACGTGTTTTGTATACTTACCATATTTGATTATTTACTTAATAACTAGTATTAAATTTAAAAAGGTGAAAAGTTTATTTAAGGTAGGCTGCGAAATATTCAATTCTTACAGAAAAAAAAAAAAAAAAAAAAATATTTCTCTGAAATAGCAAGAACAAATCTGACCAGTTATTGTACTGACAGATTCACAAACATGAGGAGAATACCGAGTAAACATAAAATCAAATCATTTTTCACAGACAATAAAACGGTAGGACATATCAAATCTGATGTTGGTACATTTGAATCTCAATTCTTTATGTCTGCCAGTTTGGTTTTGTGCGTTTAAGCGCCGTGTAAGAGGGAAGAACGGGTTTGAAGAACAGTTGTAACCTTTGATCCTCTCCATCAACCGACCTGTTTCAGTTTTCTGAGAAATTCCTGATATATTAACGTACTCTCGAGTAAAAAACTAAAAAAAAAATGTTATTTGACACATCAGAATACTGCCTGCACAGGGATATTACAGTTGTTGTTGCCCACAAGATGCTTAGCGATTAAGTCAGTTTGTAGAGTGGGCAACAACATGTTTTTCAGCCACAGTCAGTAATGACTAGATTTCCAGGCAAACGACGGATAAAAGTAATTCGTGCATTTACCAAAAGGATGGTATTGGATTAAAATGGAAAGAAAGAAGTCGAATGTCTCAAACTTCGTAATTTAATTTTTGGAGTTATCAACCACTAGCCGAAAATGATTTTATATATATCTGAAAGTGAAGGAAGCCAAGAATATCCTTCATCTGATTCCGCCGATGATGAGTCTTCATCGTAGTCCGAGGACTCACCACGTTCTCTGCAGCAGGTGTCCTCGGTAGGTGAACCAAGTCCACCGGGAAGGAAACACTGCAGAAAATCACTTTTGTCAGAAAATAAAAATACTGTGTTGCGTTACATTTAAGTGGAATATGGTGACAAAACACATCATTACGAGGCAATCACAGGTATACTGTAACATTGTCGTGTTTTTCGATTAAATAATTTGTGTTACTATAATTATATACAACAAATTATTTTATGATTTCATAATTCATAAAAATTAACCTGTGAGAGAAATTGGGTTTAGAAATGAAGATTTTTACTTATATAAAAACACTTAATTTAGTTAAATAATTAAAAATACATAACAAATTAACTATTAAACATGACATTAATCATAATCTTATCAGCAATGTGCAGAGATATCTTCTACTAAACTTAGTGCGTATTCATTAAAATCAAGGATTTGTTTATTTCTCCCATACATTTTTAATCAAACAAACAAGAAAATAAATGAATGTAATTTTTCTCGGCGTTGTTTATTTATAAACGTTTCTCGGGAAACAAACCGAGTAAGAATGGATACAATGAACATCAGATACAGTTGGCATTCCGGGAAATGAAACGTAGGCCTAATAAACACGATAATGGTCCACACGATAAATTAGCCTTCTTGCGGTACTCTGGCGCCACAACATCTAGGGTCGGAAGAGTCCTGGCAAGAAATGGCATTAAGACCATTTTTCTACCACCACCAAAATTGAGAAACATTTTGCGCTCTCCAAAAGATGACCTTGCCCTGCGTACACCCGGAGTTTACTGCATCCCGTGTGAATGTGGAAAGAAATACATCGGTCAGACCATACGGTGCGTACAACAACGTTGTTTGGAACACGCCCGACATGGTTGCCTGGGACAAAAAGACAAATCAGCAGTGGCGGAACATAGTTTGACAGAAGAACATGGTTTCTATTTCGAAGCGACTAAGGTGTTGACACATGCGAGAGGCTTCTGGGACAGCGTCATTAAAGACGCATTTGAAATTCGCCTCGCGTCTTATTTGGTAAACAGGGATTGTGGATTCCAGATAAGTGATGCATGGATTCCTGTAATTGAGGTTGCTCATCACCAACGCTCTGGGCGTCTAATGACATCTGAAATGCTGCTAGGCAACATAAAAACATCTGTTGTTGCCATACCAGTTTACAAACAACACGCTCAAGGCTGACTTCAAGGCAGACTTCAAGACTTGCAACTGCACCTGAAGATGGCGACGGAGAATAAAGTCGCCGAAATATTGTGCATTAATAACAATATTACTCGGTTTGTTTCCCGACAAAACGTTTATAAACAAGAAAATGTTACCCTTGATGACAAACAAATTTAAAGATAAAATTACATTTCGCATTCATGAAATTTTACAAAACCATTTGAACACATGAAATGTTTAGAAAATTTCGGTAAGCTAGTTGATATAAGAGGCGGCCGCGTAGCTCAGGCGGTAGGGCATCTGACTATGGGCCGGTCGACCGGGGTTCGATCCCCGATGAAGTTTAGGATTCTTCCTGAAAGCTGAGCGTCCGGAACGGTCCCACTCGAGCCGCTATCAAATGAGTACCTTTTGGGGGAAACTCTTCTGGAAAGTAAAGAAAAGGAGCTGGACCACGTCGCTGACCACGGCACATCTATTTCAGTGCATACAGTCAAGAAATAGGAATACGTAGCTCTACCTCTGCTAATTCTAGGGGAATACGGCTTGAAATCTGCGAAAACCCGCTGCCTTCACCTTTTACTTAAAATAATAACGCACCCTTTCCCTTAGGAGTAATGAGAGCAATGAGATTATTAAAGGTAACTTTGGCGTCCTACGGTTCCGTGGTACTTTGATAAAGTCATTTATAGACGAATAGCTCATCTGTAACGGAGAGTGAGAATCTATTTCTCCCGGACAGTGAAGTAGCAGCATTTTCAGGTAAAAAAAAAAATCAACGTTTACCTGCAAGGCGGGAACCGCTTTCTTGTTACGTTTCGTACTAGCGCCTGTATTCGGGAGGACGCCGGTTCGAATACCCGTCCGTTCATCCAGATTTGGGTTTTCCATGGTTTTCCCAACTCACTCTAGGCGAATGCCGGGATGCTTCCTTTAAGAATCCATGGCCGAAATCTTTCTAGTTCCTTGTCTCCACCCTAATTCCTACTCTAATGACCTCGACTTCGACGAGGCGTAAAGCCATAAGTAAAAAAAAAAAAAAAAAAAAAAAAAAATGCGTCTGCAGGTACTATTGCGAATGTTGCAAACTGCACGTTCTCTATCTGCTCCATCCGACAGAATGCTTCACGTGATGAAAGAACCCGGGATCAGATCAAGCTCTAAGCTTTCTCCCCACAGAATTACAGCTCTGGTATATTTAACCAAACAACTGTAGCGTCAGAAATATCTTCGATTGCCTACAGAACGTAATTTCTCACATTACTGCTTTCTTACAACATCGACTTTGGATAACCGTGTTTGTGCAATTCCAAGCATAAGCGAAGATTTACTTACGTTTTGTCGCCTATACTGCTAGTGCTAGGTTGGCCAAAGATGGCTGCTTCCTTCTCTGAAAGTTACACAGCCAATTGTTCCTATCTTCCAGGATGCTTGCCATTGGTTGAGTACGACTTGTGATGCATAGGGGACATTTTTTTTAGATTGACTTGGCAGATCATTGCGCACATGTTGAACCACATTATCCTAGTAACAAAGGGGTGTCTGGTGACCCCAAGTAGAGAATTATGGCACCTATACCAATGGTATTTTTCTATGAGCGTTCTTTCGTAACTTCGCGAAGCTTTTTGAATATTGATTTCCCGTTTATATTCATAGTTAATTAATTCTCAATAAATACAAATTAATCTTATTGTTAATTGTAATGTGGACCATGAAAATACATAGACATACTGTATTTTCTATCGTACATTAGATACCCCGAATCCAGGCGATGTCACACATGAAACATATAATTTTCCTTAATTGCCACGGAATGGTGTTTACATCTATTCATTAGAAAAAGGGAAACAAAATTTTTCCCTGTGATCCAAACTAACATATTTCATAGGAACATCTGAAAGGTTATCGTTCAAAAATTCATTAGGCCATAATTTTCCGTAGGTTTATAGAAACTAAAGTTTCTCTGAATTTCTGTTCATCTTCAAAAACGAACTAACTCTAGTCCACCGGCTCCAGAAAATCAACGTTTAGAAAATAGCATTAAAGTTGAAATGTTCGTTAGGAAGTTACAAGCGCAAAATTCCATACCGACGGTCATAAAGAAAATAATGTCGCACCTTCAGCAGTTGAAAGTTTCAACAAATAGATATGGAGATTATCGAGTTTTGTTACATTTTATCAGTCTTTTCACTTAATATAATGATTTCTAAGCCGTAGATTCCTTTTATTGTTATTTAATATATGTTAGAGTGACGTAGATATCATTTGTTGATATTTATTATGATTGATAAACGTTTGTCAAAGATAAGATTCGTACACTTATTGCTGACATTTACTTACAGTCTGTCTGTTATTAGTACGTGCTGGTTGTAACGCATTAGATACCAGATTTTACACCCTTCTTAATGGAGTATTAGGATGATTAATAATTATTCAGCTCTAAGCAGAATAATCAACTTGGAAATTTTTTTGTGTACCCATAGGCAAGATACGTAATACAGAAAAATTATCTTTTTTTTTATTGTCACAGTCATGACTAATTTTGTTACTTCGAAATCTAGTGAAAAATAAAATGCCAGAGGATTTAAATCTAGTGTAGAACTCTTTCGAAACTGATTACTATAGAAAAACAAGTAAAAGTAAATTATTTTGCTGGTAAACAGTATTCAACATGTATGTTACATAAGGCATTAAAAAATTCGTAAACAAAAATTTAATTTCTGTGGTATACGCTTATACCATAGCAAAACCACAATGAACTAATTAAGAAAGAGATTCAAAATACCTCGATGAAATCTATATTTATTGGGTGCGTTTAGCTACAGAAGGTAGAAATGATGTAATGGATGTAACTCAGATTGCAGCGATACTTATTAGTGACTGATATGATAAAGGAGATGGTTTGAAAATTATAGAAAGACTCAAATCCAGGGAAGTCAATATTTGGAATTATTAAGGTACACGGAGTTGTTTTCATTGTATGGATTTTGTGGGAAGAATTATGAATTTTACGTCAAAGCGAAAAAGATATTCTTGACAATGAAATAACGCTTAATTTGAAGCATCAAGCAGAGAAACAAATTTAATTGCTGCAAAGGGTATAAAGTGTGTAGTACGTTACCGAGAAACATACAGGCAATGAATTTAAAATGAATATTCCAGAAATATCAAAGAAGGTGTGGTTTGGAACTGCCAACTCCCACACAATTTCTTAATTAGTGATAATAATAGGAGCAGGAATTACCAGTACTGGAAGATATTATGCTTCTTGTTTACACTTAACGGTATCTATTATTTTCAACTGTAGTTTCGATTATGTATCCATGTTAAACATTAAGGAAACAAGGTTTACAGTGCAATATCAAATCATCTAGACAGGTAATTCACAAACAAATGAGAAAAAAATTAGTGTACAGAATAAAGGGACTTGCATTTGTCTTACTTTAATCATTTTTTTAAAAAAATCTTTACTAGTAATAGCTTTGTTTATACTAATTTTTTATTTACATTTGTATTAGAAAGTAGTTAAAACTCCACCTTGTTTTATTATTCATCATCTATTGTTAAAACCTTAGTTTTATATTTCTACTTAACTACAGACAAAATACTGAAAATTACCTGCAAAATTATCAGTGTTAATAGTAACATCACCGCTAACACACGCTGGTTTGAATTACCTGAAATGAAATTAAGGGAATTTTTATTACATGTTGTGATGTAATCATATTTCTTCATCATTGTAAATTAAATTAAGCCTACTACTAAATGAGCTTTATTTTATTCAAGTAATTCGGTGGCTTTTAAATTCAGAAATTTAAGCTGTTTCTAGCACGGGTCACCATCACAGGTATCTACTGTAAACACACGCTTGCAATTTATATTTTTTGTTTTTGTAGCTGCATAAGCTGAGATTCATTTTTGGGAACGGAAGAAGATCAGTAAGAGCCATTGTGCCAATATGTGGATATTCCTCACAACCTTCGTTCCATACATTATCAAGCGACTGTTTTGAACAATAATTACATGCTTGCATCTGATGACATTTCTAACAAAGATCTACACGTTTCGACTAATATGTTTTCTGCCTTATTCAAATACATCATAATAGGATCCTGACCCCGTGATTTCATTTTTATAGTCTGCTCTTCAGGAAGAGCGCGCTTATTACGTAGACATTCGAGCAATTCTTTAAATATTACAATTGGTAACTCTGCTGTTTCATCAACGAGCTCCTCTTTCCAATGCAAACAATCCAAGAATCTAATTTTCTTTTGAATGCGGTAATTTTGTCAGTAACACTAAAAACATATTTAATTAATTAATTTTCCCAATTATTTCTGCCAAGAAAACTAGTCCGGATAACCAAGCT
Organism: Vandiemenella viatica; assembly: GCA_031002005.1. Classification (NCBI taxonomy): domain Eukaryota; kingdom Metazoa; phylum Arthropoda; class Insecta; order Orthoptera; family Morabidae; genus Vandiemenella; species Vandiemenella viatica. Next base: position 83,319,350 of record CM061919.1, on the reverse strand, counting down.
ACATCGCTCAAACTGTCTTTTAAGTCAGAAGTAATTTAGTAAACAAAACTTCCAATTCAACTCTTAGCTCGAATAATCGTATGCTTTTCAATATGGTTAATAATGTTTTGTGTTTGATGTCATAATCTTTACGCAATATTGAAAACAATCGTGACTGAAGGTTGCGTGATTTGACATAATTGATTATTTTTACTGCTTGATCAAGAACCAATTAAATGTTTGGCGACATTTTCTTTACTTCGAATGCGTATTTATGCCATTTGCAAGACGAATTTGCTTTGTTGATGGCGAGCAACTGGTTCTTGTTTGAAGTATCCTACAGGATCCTTAATTCGCGGCGAAGTAGTATCGCCCTAAGGCGGCAACGTAGAAAGAAGTTTTGCAGATTTTTCAACGAGCATACATTGTGTCATGACCGCTACACATAGTTCTATAAAATTCTCAGCGACAGTGTGCGCTTCCAACACCTGTGCAATGCTATATCCGACTTTTTCTTCTTGAATTTTTCAGTTTCGGTTTCATACGACATAGTATGTAACTGTTCAGTAGCTATTCTTCCTTACTCCTAAAAAAAAATCATAGTTCTTGTATTTGCAATCGGATTGTATAGTTTTTAAATGTCGGCGCATCTTAGCAGCCAGGCTACCATGGAACTATTCATAACAAGCGGAGAGAAGAGCTCTTAGAATCAACAAATCCAAAATTGATGTAAGATTTGCCACTTTTGTTTTTCGTTTTTGGTGGTTGATTGGATCTTTTACTGTTTGAAACCACGTTCGAATGTGACGCGTACTATAGAATTGATTCGTCCATATTTAAACTAAAAATTATTACGAGAACAAATTCAAGTGTGAATCTGATGCCACTGGTCGGCATGCGCATTAATTCCTGCAGTAAGCTTTCAAAAAATAATTAGGCCTCCGTCATAGTAAAAACGCTTGGGGAACGAGTGGATTTTAATGTCCTGTTTCGCTGGGGCGAGACATACATCGTAAGACTTACCTCAAATTTTGAAGCAGGTTTTAAGATTTTAAACTGAGAAAACCCATTCAAAACATGTTTTACCGTGATACCGGAACAAACATAGAATCAGACATAATCAAGTTATACATATGGGTTTTAGAATTGACAACCAAACGTTCATCGTACAGAAAATCCGTAATCTATGTCCGAAATACCTAAAGTAGCCATCTTTGATCGTGCCTGCCGACTTCAAAATGCAAAACTGGAAAGAAACAATCGCTGTATGTAAAAGGAAAACAAAAGCTCTTAAACTATAAATCTCAAACAATACGACGCTACTAAATAATAAAAAGTCATTTAAGGTACTGAAACTTACTGCTCTCAGAGTTCATTGAGTAAATTTTCTACACAATAAAAACTTAGTTGTAAGCTGAAAGGAAAATATAAACTGGTTTATAGTCGGCCATTCAACCAACATAAAGCATTATGAAGTATGTTTACCATTCATGTCACAATACTAAATATATTGCGTCTTGTACGAATAGTTGTCATATCTTGAAACATAGTCTTTAGAAAAATCTGATATAATAATAATTCTGCTAGATATAACGTTCCGGGTGTACTAAGATTTTGAGGAGGAGAAGTATAACAGTGAACCTCGTGCCTTTTTAAAACATCAATTTCTTTAGTAATTTGGAATAAATAGTTATAATAAAATAATAATATTATCAATAAATTCCACTACTAACTATTTTAGTTCATGAAAGTGGGAGAATCTGAAATAGATAACTAAAAAGAAAACAAAGTTTAAATTTTTGTTCCTACCTCTCTTACCAATAAACCTACGTTTTTACTGCATCCTACGGTTGCGCTATAACATTTTATCGTCCTCTTATCTTATTCAGCGAAACTACCTACAACGATTTTATCCAACATAAGGCAGCCCATCTACGGCACAATAACATAAAATTAGAAATATTGTAAATTTCTATCACAAGATTATGAATGACCACGATATTTTTATTAATAATATATTTTTGTTTTTCGTTTTTGGTGGTTGATTGAATCTTTTACTTTTTGAAACCACGTTCGAATGTGACGCGTACTATAGAATTGATTCATCCATATTTAAACTAAAAATCATTACGAGAACAAATTTAATGCCATGAATCTGATGCCACTGGTCGGTATGCGGATTAATTCCTGCAAGCCTTCACTGCAGTAAGCTTTCAAAAAATAATTAGGCTTCCGTTATAGTAAAAACGCTTGTGGAACGAGCGGATTTTAATGTCCTGTTTCGCTGGGGCAAGATATACATCGTAAGACTTACCTCAAATTTTAAAGCAGGCTATAAGATTTTAAACTGAGAAAACCCATTGGAAACATGTTTTACTGTGATACCGGAACAAACATAGAATCAGACATAGCCAAGTTACACATATGGGTTTTAGAAATGGTAACCAAACGTTCATCGTACAAAAAAAATCCGTAATCTATGTCCGAAATACCTAAAGTAGCCATCTTACAGCGTGCCTGCAGACTTACTAATGCAAAACTGAAAAGAAACAATCGCTGAATGTAAAAGGAAAAACAAAGCTCTTAAACTATAAATCTCAAACAATACGACGCTACTAAATAATAAAAACAGTCTTTTAAGGTACTGAAACTTACTGCTCTCAAAGTTCATTGAGCAAATTTTCTACAAAATAACATTTTAGGTGTAAGCTCAAAGGAAAATATAAACTGGTTTATAGTCGGCCAGTCAACCAACATAAAGCGTTATGAAGTATGTTTACCATTCACGTCACAATACTAAATTTACAGCGTCTTGTACGAATAGTTGTCATATATTGAAACATAGAAAAATTTGATATAATAACAATAATAATTCTGATAGATATAACGTTCCGGGTGTACTAAAATTTTGAGGAGGAGAATTATAACAGTGAACCTCGTGCCTTTTTAAAATATCAATTTCTTTAGTAATTTGGAATAAATAGTTATAATCAAATAATAATATTTCCAATAAATTTCGATACTAACTATTTTAGTTCATGAGAGTGGGAGATTCTGAAATAGATAACAGTAAAAAAAAAAAAGTTTAAATGTTTGTTCTTACCTCTCTTACCTAAGTTTTTACTGCATCCTACGGTTGCGCTATAACATTTTATCGTCCTCTTAACTTACTCAGCGAAATTACCTGCAACGATTTTATGCTACTTAAGGCAGCCCATCTACGGCACTATAAAATAAAATTAGAAATCTTGTAACTTTCTATCACGAGATTATGAATGAGCACAATATTTTTTTTAACAATATATTTCTGTGAAGATATACCGGATTAAACTAAGAAACTAGTGGAAAATGATTGACAAGTAAAATACTGAAATGGTCTACACTGTTGAGACGTCTATAAGATTTTAGATGAATGCGTGATTGTATTCGTCTAGAATTGTCTTTGGCATCTGGATAATATTTTCTATGATGTTGCTATCTGAGAAACGTCTGTGAGTTCAATCATTGTTTGTCCGAAGATTTCATCCGTGCCATAGTGGAATAAAGGTCGCTGGTACTTAAACAGTAGTCTCTACAAACTCACACTTAGGGCCTACTATCTTTGTCTTGATCCAGTCAGTCCGCCAATGTTTTCCATTTGTACGGAATATTGTTGGTATTTTCTAGCAAAATAACGTGAACAAAATGGAGTGTTTATTATAATCTCGCGATTTAGTACTTAACACGATACCATTATACATCTTAGAATCCTACCGTTATACGCTACAAATCTGATGTATTTTTATTGTTTTTGATACTGAAATTTTTTTTAGGAAGTACTCATTGATGTGCGAACTGTGGCTGTATAGTTGACACATTTTATGTCATTAAAATATAGTAATATTTCATGATGTACCCTTAAAGCTTGTCCAACACTTATAATGAGACAATTCTTAAATATTGGTGCTCTCCAAATTTCGTCATCATCAATAGTGATTGCTTGTGAATTCAATTATCAAGATAATTTGGACACCAGCAAAATTAACCAGTGTGAACATGGATTTATATTTAAGAAATATAATATTTAATTCTGGGAATATACTTTATAAGGAAAGGCTGGACAATACCATCACACTTAAATAAAACCCACATTTTCACATTGGGACTTAAACATATTTTAATTTTGACTACTGTATTCTCTGTAATCACTTTCAGGTATAGAGCAAACAAGCCGTAAAAACTCGGTTTTAAGGCCTGTCTAGAGCGCGTTGCCCATTAGCTATGTCCACACTTGTGCCTCTTCCCTTTCAACTTGCCTTTTCCTCTTGCCCGTTCCTCTTGCAATATGTTCATCTTGAGGCATGCCCTGGAGGCACGCATCAGAAGGCATGCCCTTTAGTGTCCACATTCACGCCTCTTGAGGCATGCCCTCAGTGTTCCGGTGTAGCCGCAGCGAGATGGATGATTCAATTTGCCTGGCGGGCATTACAGCTGCCATTCTTATATTAGCAAAATCCCGGGGGGGGGGGGGGGGAATCGCGGAGGAAACTGTGGGTAAAGAATTATTTGGAAACTCGAAATGTGCAAATACTCCAAGAACTGCAGTTCAATCACAATTCGCTGTTTAAAAACTTAACGCGAATATAGAAGCAAAATTTTTATACTCTTCTAACAATGGTGAAACCCGCCATTCAAACGAGACACCAAATTCAGAGACGCAATACCTGCCGAAGATGTACCGTTGAAAATTCCTTCGGTCTGCTTGCTTCCGTGTTCCGAATTTTCCTAAGGCCAATTAAGTTAAAAGTTAAAAGTACGATTGTGGACATAGTCTTATGTTGCGTATATCTGCACAATTTGCTTCGTATAAAGCCAGATTGTACAAGGTTTTACTGTCCAGTGGGATCTTTGGACATTGAAGATGCCAGCAAAGGAACAACTATTCCCGGAACTTGACGCGGAACTACCGCAAAAGACACTGGCTTCGCCCCACTTCGGAGAATTCCTCTAAGACTCTCTGAAAGCTTCCGAATTGCGGGATGAATTCGTAGAATATTTTATGTCACCGATAGGCAGCATACCATGGCAAGATAACTACTTGTAAGGAAGTTTCATCTTCAATTCTAATAATACAACAAACATTTTCAACTGGAGATGTATCTGGAAAATGTAGCTGAGTAACATACTTTCAATAAATTTAGTTTCTATAAGAAATAAACGTGCACATTACCTACCCGCCTTTTATCTAATATATTAGAACGAATTGCTCTTGATCCGAGAAAAATAGCATAGCAATACGTAAGTTAAGATTAAAAGGTGTTGATTAAGTTAAATAGTTGTCCATTGTGTAAGCCTCTTGATGTTACAGCGCTATGCCGAACTCTGTATTTGATATCATAAAAAAGTTTCGGTTTTTGCCGTAGTTATAATGTAAATAACTTCGCGAGCGTAAATCTCGCGAAGTTATTTACAACATATAAGCTGACTGACATCGACTAACATAGAAAGCATTCCCTTCCAAAGAATAATCTGAAACTTTTAACTAGAAGACATTATGCAACTGTAAAAATGATTTTTGTTTATTCACAACATTCGTTGATACTTTCACAAATTCACGTAAATGCATCTGACTGCTTATTACAACAAATGTTGTTTACTGAATAATACGACATTTAATGCTCTTTAAATCTGCCTATTGATATACTAAGTACATGATGAAGCTTGAGCCTTCCCACCATTCGTTAAACGAGGTTAAATATTTCCTACGTGAAAGTACTGTATACTGCACTCTGAATTTTACGCATCCTGCACCGAATGTTTGTACAATAATTTCGCAAAACACACAATCTTACACTGTCAAAACTCTTCACAAAAATCAACCAGTGCAAAATGTTAATTAAAATGAGCATGAATTAATTATAAATGATGTGGAAAACTACTAAATATTTATTATAAGTACTGTCACTTAAATGAATATAATATTTATTTTTGACGTCCCATAACAATGAAAACGAACGTTAATCTTCGAAAAACGAAAGCGTTTCGTCGTTGGAGAGCGACATATTGCAAGCGGAGACGCACGAGAATCCACTTCAGTTGGAAACGCTTGCAATACGCCGTGCCTCCCGGTTTGTTGAACGGAATGAGGATCTCGGGCATGCCCCTGACGCATGCCTTCCGAGCCTCTCCCCCGTTCAACATGACGCATGCCTTTGACGACCAAAAGTTGAACAGGTGTGGACACAGCTTTTATAAATTGACATGGCAACGGCGGACATTGTTACATTGCCTAGCAGTGCTCTCAGACGTCAATAGCATCATACGGAGCACATAATACGGAACGTTGACGACGAGCAGCCTCAATAACCGTATACTAGAGTCACTAAGCTGGAAACCACAATCCCGGATTACAAGATCAGAGGTTCGACGACTTTCAGTCGCTTGTGTAAGAACGCTGTCCCAAAAGCTTCTTGTATACGCCAGCACCTTGGTCGATCCAAAATCAAAACCATGTTCTATGTACCAACTACGTTCCGCCACCGCAGATTTATCCTTTTGTCCAGGCGAACATGTAAGGGATGCTCCAAGCAATGTTGTTTAAAACATCGTATCGTCTAGTAGATTTACTTTTCCTTACACTGCCACAGAATGCTACGAACTCCCGGTCAACGAAGGGCATGATCATCGTTGGGGTCGCACAAAATGTTCTTCGACATTTTTTGCCAAAATCTTTCCAATCTTCGATGCTGTAGCATCAGAGAAAGCAAGAAGGCCTGGTGGTCTTGTCGCTCATTATTGTTATTATCAGACCAGTGTTTCATTTCCCGGAATGCCAATCTTGTTTGATGTTCGGTGTACCCATTCCGTCTGAAGGTATGACGTAAAAGTTCTAACTCACCCGGTACGCTGTCCTCATCACATATTGCTCGTGCCGTGTTAAGTAGCGTAGTGAACAGTCCTGCGCTATGCCGTATGGTGATGACTGCGAGCGTTTAAGTACAAGTCAGTGTGTGCAGACTTTTTGTACGCAGTGTGTCTAAATGTCCCATCAGTATTCCTCCCAATAAGGATGTCCAATAAAGGCAGGTGGCTCTTCTTTTCCACTTCCATTGTGAACTTGGATGTTTTTATTGATGCTGTTCAAATTAATGAGAAACCCCAACAAGGTTATCAAGCCGCAAGGGCCAAACGACAAATGTATCGTCCACGTCCCGGTAAAGGGAACTGGGTTTCAGGGGAGCGCTTGTCAACGCTTTCTCTTCGAAATTTTCCATTAAAAAATTTGCTATTAATGGTGATAAAGAGCTACCTATGGATCATCCTTCAATTTGTAGTAGTAGTTACCATCATAAAGAAAGTACGGCAATTGGACTATGAGACTGAACAACAGAACCATCCGAGTCTCGAAGTGTTCTAGTTGTACTTATGTCTTTTAGCCTCGTCAACGTCGAAGTCATTGGGACTGGGGACACGGAACGGTAAGGAATTTCGCCATGACCTTTTTGAAGCAAGCATCCCGGCACTCGCCTGGAGTGATGTGGAGAAACCATGGATAACCCAAATCTGGATGCCCGGTCGAGGATTCGAACCGGCGTCCACCCGAATGCAAAGCAAGAACGTTAATCGGTCACCACCACGCTTGGTCTTGTTGTAGAGACAGCGTGTCAGGCACAGAAAACCTGGTTAATAGGGAAACAACTTCAAAACTCACTATTATTTTCTGATGACGCAGTCGAAGTTCCTAAACAGTGTTAATGTATCCCAAGGAGTGTGTCCAATCAAACGTGACTTTAGTCTGTTTACCAACTTACACACCAATACCGCAGTTAACATATACAAAGTTAGCCGTCTACCTCTGATCTTACCTTAATAAAACGAATATAACTATCTTAAACTTTATTGGTACAATAAAAGAGTACCAAAATATAATTGGATATATACAATACTAATTGTCAAAATTGCAACAACGTGAAGGAATGGTCTAGATCACTCCAAAATAGGTGGTTGTATAGAACTATAAAACAATAATAAGTAATTAAGACTGGAGATGTGGAGAAACCATGGCGCGTCTGGGCCACTTCTCTTCAGTCTTTGCAATCTCTGTGTTATTTTCCTATAAGGTGTTAAAAACCACCAACAACCTTTCCAACATATGAATTGGTTGCGTTTAAATTATTACTCTACTGAACATTATGAGGGAGTAGCCGAAATAAATACAAATGCTGTGATAAATTTTCGGATACCAACAAAATATTTACATATAGATGAAAAAATTTATTTTTACTCTCGGTCGCAAGAAATTGCCGACAACGTGCAAATCGTATTTCAACGCAGCTCTCATTAATTGGTCCGTCGTGTGTTACGGGAATTGCATGTGCGGAAATCAACCAATCATCTGGTTCTCCACAACAGGCTACATTTTTAGTCCTATAAATTAAACTTGCGCAAACTTTGCAAGTAAAGGATCTTCCTGCGTGCTTCCATGCTGCCCTCATTTGAAGAACACAATGAGTGCCTACTGAGGACAATTTTCTCTCTTCTTTTTGTGAAAATCAGGTAAACATTTTTTAAGTTATTTGTATTATTATTTAATGTCATTGTTATTTAATTTGGTTTGTATTTAAGAATGTTTTGGTTGTTAAATTGTTTTTTTACTGTCTTTTAGCCATTGTTTAATGTTCTGGACCAGTTGTCGGCTTCTGTGTTGAATTCAATAGAGCTGTAGCTAACCGTATGTATTCATTGCTGAGTATCGAATACATCGCCTGACTCGATGTACCGAAATATTACACACAAATTCATTTCGTTACTCTCATTTGTTGTACGGATGTCAGTTTAATTTGATCATCGAACAAATACAAGGCATCATGCAGGAACTAAAAACGGATCACCTAGTAATTTCGTGAATGAATAGGCATTGATAATCTATATAAATAATCAAACTGTTATAACAGAAGCAATCAGTTAAATAAAAATATGATAGATCAAACGGGAAGAAAAATAATTTTCCATGTTTCGAGGTGAATTATTCCTTTTGCCGTTTAATATGGCCCGTTATGGATTTTGGATTTAAACAAAAAATGACGAACGGTAGCCGACTCGCTGCTGTTTAATACAAACCATTTTCTTGAGAAACTTTATTCATTACTCATTAAAAAAATTCTACTTCGGTTTTTTTTTATTGTACACTCATTATTTAAACTCTCACAAGCTTATCAAACCTTAATCCAACGATTTTTAAGTAAACCTACTACTATAACAACCAGTTAACAAAAACATAGATGCAGTCAGCGATGGTCATTGCTTAACCATTTGGTTTACATGTCAGCCAACTTAACCATCCCACCACATTATTTTTTACTATTATTTACACAAGTTATTTCACAATTAACTAACTCTATGGTTGTTATCTCACAATGTCGTCAATGTCTCTGTTCTTTTGATAACTTCTAGCTACAGCACTGCTAGCAGGCAGAAAATGTGACAACGTTGGAGTAAGTAAATGTGACAATGTTGCACCAGGAAATAAGTCTTAACTTTCATATTTCCTTTGGGAAGAAAATAACACTTACTGTAAAGCAAATAACTTATCACGAGCAGCATATTTGGTTTAAGATTTAATCGATTCTGACTACAATTACCCAACTTACATAATAACGTTTCAAATCATAGCTGGTATTTAGAAATACGGTTGGAATCCATTTTAATTGTACGATGGCAATCCAAAAGTAAGATCTCCCAAGCATTTATAGACACAAAATCAATTCATTTTCTGTAATGTCTACATCTTTTTAAAGGTTTTTCTACATCATTACCATTTCGGAACACTCATTTTTGTATACGCGGTGGCAGTTTATGAATGACCTGGTGTGACGCTCTGTCCTCTCATTCGGGAGGACACAGGTTTGAATCCTCGTCCGCACATCCAGATTTGGGGTTTCAATGGTTTCTCAAAATCCCTCTATGTGAATACCGGAATGGTTCCTTTAAAAGGACATGGCCGAAATCCTTACCACCACTCCTAACCCGCCTCTCGCCATTGTTTCTGTGAGCGAACGTTGAACTTCTTATTTCACATCTCTGTCGGTCAAATGTTCTCTCAGCCCGGACTATATGATGGGTGGGTGACTATTTTACAACCAAAATTTTGCAGAAGACCGATGGTGTGTTAGACGATGTATTGTTGAGCTTTATCGTGAAGAATGCTTGCGGCCTTGCTTAAAATTCCTCTTCTTCTGTTCTCAATTGCCCTTCTGAGTTTTTTCAGTGTTTCACAGTAGCTGCACAGAAGCTGGCATAAACTCGACTATCAATACCTCCTTCCAATCCATTCTTTCTTTTCTTGAGGAATTACGTTTCTTTGATGTCGCGGACATTAGAGGCGGGGAAGGACTGTGGCAAGGAACAGGAAGGAATTCGGCCATGGCCTTTCAAAAGAATCATCCCAGTATTTGCCTGGAGTGATTTGGGAATGGCATAGAAAACTCATATCTGGATGGCCAAACGGGGATTGGAACCTGCCTCCTCCCGAATGCGAGGCCAGAGCGTTACCGCTCACCCACCATACTCGGTCTTCCGATCCTTGAACACTATAGACCTTAATTTACCGGTAGACTGTGTTAGTTTGAATTTTTGTGGCCTAAGCGATTTTGGAGTCGATTATCACGGGTGACGAAAAGTGAGGGTTTCCCTTTACAACTGAGACTAAACAACAATCAAGCGAGTGACGACATGCTTCTTCACCAAATGCTGGAATTTATTTATGTTATTATACAGAAGTAAGTCCAAACAAAGAATAACGCAGAAAATTTCATGCTTTATTAAGCAAATACCATTTAACCCCCGTAGGTATAATATTGAAATACTGTAATGTACATAAGGTAGAAACTAGTAACATCATTGTAGAAAACGAAACAAACGGTAATTTAAGAACTCTCTGCTTTTAACCCATATTCTCAATGAACTTTCCTTAGTTGTACCAGATATATTAAAATTTATGTTTTTCCTATGATTGTAGTCTGGTTGTAAAATTTTTAATGACAACGGTCGTTTAATTTGTTTCAGTAATAATATTTAGCTTATGCGATTTGCTCTCACGTTTTTGATTTCCTTGACGACGATGCATAATCATTATAGTCTACCTACAGAATTAGAGAAATAATTCAAACAATAAGTTATTTGTTTCTTAAAGTTGATGTTATTTTTTGTGTTGTAAAATCATTATTTCCGAAACATGTGTCGTTTGGAAAAGGACAGATGATGTGATTTCGACGTTGCTATAAATTCGAGTAACAACCGTTCAGTGTTGCCGCCGCGAAAATGTTCGTATTTACGTGGACAGATGGTTAAGAAACATTGGATACTCACAGTTAAGAGACACTCCTCAAGTATGTTATGCACTGAAACAATTAGGTAAGAATCACTGATATGTTATACGCATAAGCAACGTGTAGGTTCCTAACGTTTAAAAAGGAAATTAAAAAAAAAATTAAGAAGTTTGAAATACTCAGATTTGAACCGAGGACTGCACATTCACAAGTCCAGAACGTTAACCACAGGACCAAGCCGTTCACGCTGCTGCGCTACTCGTCAGTGTATAAACAACGCTGTCTAGGAAGACAGTTTCAATCAATCGGCCTTGCAGACACATTTTTCCGAAAAAAATTCCTTATGATTACTTCTGTAGTTTTTTAGTACTAAAAATTCTACATTCTCGAACATTGGTATCCGCTGGTTTGTCCACAGACCACCTTACGAGTGCAATAATATCGGAAGGAATTAGCAAAGCCAGAATATAAATCAAGTGGTGTAAAATTGTCGTACCAAGTCTCTTTTTTTCTTTTTTTTTTTTTTTTGCTTCGCTTTAATGCAATCCCATTAATTACAATTTTTACGATAGGTTTCACGATCTGATGTTAGGAAAAGTATTAATGACATATAAGGGAAGGTTGATGAATTACCCCACCAATAAAGAACTTAATCCCTGCCTGTTAGCCAATTTCCCTGTTATGTTTCATGTATTGACTTCAGAAAATGAATAATCTGTGGTATACTCATAGATGATTCCAAATGAAATATCCGCCAATGAGATTGCCAAGGGGCGGAGCTAGCATTCATTGTGCTACTGTTTGCTGGCTGGGATGGAATCGTTGTCAGATTGTGTAAAATAAGGGTGATAGAATTTGTCGCCGGCGGCACATAAATGATGTGTCGTACTGGTACAAGAAATTGAATTTGGACTTTAATACAAAAAAAAAGAAGAACAACGTAGATGTAAGACAAGTATTCAAGATTCCGGAAATATTACTACTATCAAAAGCGTCCATCCTCGCTACTGAAAAGAGATGAATTTGTTGCAACAGCACCTCTATCCGGTTTCGAGTGAGGACATTCAATCAGTTAACCTTTCGTATGGACTTGGTAAAAGTCAGAACTTTCCTACCTATACATGTTCATACTTCCTGATCCAGCACGATCATAATGTAGAATACACTTCCCAACTAGTGTTGTGCGGATGCTAACATAAGACAAGGAAGCACCTCTTATTCATGTTCATTATCATTGTCTTGCACGCGCAACGACGAGCAAAGGCAAATTTGTTTCAGGAGGATGATTTGGGTCTAATACGATCAGATAACACCATCTCTACACATTGTATCCTCACCAGCACGTGGGTATAATGAACCGGCAGATAGAAGGCTGACCATAATTACCTTGTAATATCTTGTATTACCTTGTAATCAAAATGATGCATTAATCTACATGAAAAGACCGGAGAAGAGTCGTTGGCTTAAAAAGATTATACGGAAGAAAATCTGCTACAGTATAGAAGATTTTTAATTGTTGTATAAAAAAATGTGATTATTAACTTTTTAGAGGCGGTAACTTTGAAGAAAAACTTCTCGGTCTCCTAGCCGTAGCAAAATATCATCTGAGATTTTTTTTTTTTTTTTTTTTTTTTTTAAAAAAAGTGGCATTCGGCCTTTTAGCCATTCAGACAGCAACTGTGTTTCTTTTTTCTTTGTTTCTCAATTGTGTCTGTACATTCTTCTTGTGTTATTGATGATTACAAGTGACAGGACAACACAGGACAAACACAACACTTAATTAAAACCACCCATGCCATGGGCCGGACTCGAACGGCGACCCATGCAACGTGAAGCCAGCTCGCTATCTCCGCGCTACCGGGGTCGGCTTTCTGAGATTTGGACGCAGCTAGAAACCTGAGAAGGTTTTCCTTACTACCATGCGATCAACATTGTACAAACAAATAATTCCATCCTTCGCTTCGTATGATCCAATGATGAATTAGAATTGCTTGTCACTGAAGTCATATAAGCATTATAAATGCACATTAATTTGTTTTAACACTTGAGCACAAAAACTGTGATGTGTTGTAGTGCGATTAATGTTTTGTACTTCTTTATAAATTAACATGTCAAGAAATTCTTTCTAATATCTTATAACTTGGTAGTACCACGTAACTTCATTTCCTGATCTTATTCTCTGAAGCTGATTTTATACAACACCAGCTCGTACCCGCGACTTCCTACGCGTGGATTAAGAAATTTTTTTGCCATAATTGAATATAGAAAGTTGTTGGTAACGAAAGATTGGTCCCAAACAACACCGAGTCGGCATGATATGACAGGAAAGCTATCGCTATATCATTCTACCGTCGAACCTGTCTCTTGAAGAGAATCAATTTCCAATATATTTTTGTCACCATTCGATAAGGTCTCAAAATTTCCTGACTGCGGCTGTTAATCATACTGGGAAAAATGTCCTGTGCCCTTCATACAGATTTTCTTGTCAAATTCCATCAATATCGATATAGCCATTTAGTCGTCAAAACGTAACAAAAAGACAGAGACTTACTTCTGTATTTATAGTATTATTACTGCGGTTCACACACACGCACTGACTGCGAACAACCCCTGAGGGATCATTATAACATAAAAAAGTGTACACCTACAGCATTTCAAGACTGCCTACGATTTGCCTCGCATTGCACCTAACTTTGTAATATCTACAGTTTAACATTCAATCCGAATAACCGACGGCCCAGGCGTGACTCTTACGAACAAAAAACATTTTTTTAAAAATATTAGCCTCCACGGAGATTTGAACTGGAGACCACGACCCACACATTAGTAAGCAGGCACTTTAGCCATTGAGCTACATGACCGCTACACGGAGAAAAAACAGTAGAGAGACCTCCATATCCAACGCGTCTGTCTATAGCCGTTCAATAATATTTCGAAATTATAAAACAATAGATATTATTTATACAGATAATTTTTCAAACAAATGTAGACAGTATTTTTCTCCTTGTTTCAAAGGATAAGTGTGCAACGTTTCATCGAGATCAAATAAAAACTGTGGATTATTATGAAGAACAAACAAACCAACCAACAAACAAACATACATACATTCATCTTTATACATATAGATTAGCATTTGCCAGCCCCTTCGCGTACGTGGGACTAGCTGCATTACCCATTTTATTCTAGTATATTAACGTGGAGAAGCAAAAAAACGTAAATTTTATTTAAAAACTTTCCCTTCTTTTAGTCATAACTTTTGGTTTTTATTTGTATTTTTTATAATTTTTTTTCTCTCTTATATTTTGACACAGTACAATATGAAATTAAAGCTTAATGCGTCAACTAACTCTAACTGATGGTTAAAAAATGTTATGTTCTAGTTAAAAATCAGCGAAATATTTTATAACTACGTAACCATGGTACGGAGCAAGAAAAACTAAGTTGTCAATAATTACAATGTTCCACAAACGTTAAAGTCTGTAGTGGCAATAGACATGTTCGCTGCACGTGGATTTGAAGTATGAGTCTCAGATCGAACATATAAGCCGCAAACCCTGGTGGGCGTCTCATAAAGTAGTCGCCAGTCTCAATTCGAGCTCTCCGTATCTGTAGCCGGCTCCAATTCCGCAGAGCACATGGCCCGAGACGGGCGCGATTTCAAATAACAAAGTTATTAGCTGCAGTGTTGTAATAAACTGAGTTCATTGCCGAACTCTACCCGCGTTATCGCGCTAATCCTCGCAGCGGGAGAATAACTTACGAGGATCGTGAAAATGGGCAACGATTATGAGGTACCGGCTAGAAAGCAGCTATAACCAATAATCAGAGACATAATTTCTCGACTGACATAACTCATTACCCAATTTAAGTAACAGCAACTTTTTAACATCGTTATGCTCAGTTTTTCAACACAGAAGATATTATTCGGTTCGATGTACCTTCAAAAAGTATATCCAGTTGCTAACTGCACTGCGAAAAGTACCTTTGATGAAAGTACCTTCTCCAAATCTTATTCCACCAAGATTTCCATTAATGTTTTTGTTTAAGTTCATTCTTGCGATAGTTGTCCAAAACCGTTTTGCTTACAGTGTGCATCATTAATATTACTATTACTATTACTCCGCGATTCACAAAAGTGTGTGGTGGAGGGTGCATTGCACCTAACCGAAAGGGTAATAATTTGGAAGGGATATACGGGATATAGCAAGAGGCGCCCATGGGCTATTGTGAGGAACCATCCCAGCATTCGCCTGGAGTGATCTAGGAGAACTATGGAAAACCAGATCAGGATGGCCGGAAAGCTTTATCGAAAGCTACTACTGTCGTATTTTAAGTTTACTCGCCCGGTTAATCCTTTCTATTCCATTCCCTAATCGCTCGTAAAAAAAAAAAAATGAATACAGAAAAGAATCGTTCTGGCCCCGATTTTTCTTATCTTATTTTCACGGTCATTCTGAGATACGAATGTTGCTGGTAGCAATGTTTGTTTGCTGTCATTCAGAAGTATGTCAGTCGTTTTTCAATTAGCTTCCGTCAAGAGCAACACCTTCGGTGTTCCTGGTCTTCCCAACCTAACTCCTTCAACATCGCACTTACACTTTCCCTCCAACTATATATACCTGTCACGAATCTGGCGGCTATTCTTTGGACCTTCTCTAATGCTTCCATTAACCCCTTTTGATGGGGACACCATACAGAACAACAATATTCTAAGTGAAGACGCACTAGTTACTTATATGCAATCGATTTAACTTCCGGAGTGCATTGTTTTAAATTACGACCTAGAAATCGGAGCATACGATTTGCTTTCCAAACTACATTATCGGTATGTTAATTTTACGACAAATTATTACGAATTGTTACCCCTAGGTATATAGCGGAATCTACCGTTGTAAGGACAGTAGGATCAATTGTATATTCAAAGCTAGATGGTGTCACCTGTTTACTCACGCGCATGACTTGGCACTTTTTAGCTTTTAACTCCAACTGCCAGTCTTTACACCACGCAATTATTTTCATAATATCGTCTTGTAACAAAGCGCAGTCTTCCTGGGTTTTGATTTCACGATAAATAATAACATCATCGGCAAATAATCTTTTCATCCCCCTCATTATGTCACACAAATCATAAATGTATATGAGAAACAACAGAGGCCCTATCACGCTTTGCTGGGGAACCCCAGACCTCACCTCGGTAAGTGATGAACTCTCACCGTCGAGAACTACACGCTGTGTTCTGCCCTTCAGAAAGTTTGCATCCCAGTCGCATATTTGTCTAGATATGCCGTAGCCACAAAGTTTCCTAAGTAACCTAGTGTGAGGCACAGTGTCGAAAGCTTTTTTAAAATCTAATAGAACTATATCAACCTGGGATTGCCCATCTATAATATGGCACAAGTCGTGAATTAAAAGTGCAAGTTGTGTTTCGCAGCATCGGCGTTTTCTGAATCCATGTTGATTTGGATTTAAAAGCTCATCTTCATCCAGAATCCGCATGACACTTGAATAGATGATGTGTTCTAAAATCCTACAAAATATTGATGTTAACGAAATCGGTCTATAATTTTGAGGATCATTAACATTCCCATTTTTAAACACTGGACTTACGATGGCGGTCTTCCATTCGGCTGGTATTTTTCCTTGATCCAAGGAGGCGGTATATAATTTCATCAAATACGGTGCAATTTCCTTTGCGTACCTGGAGTAGAATCTTGTAGGAATACCGTCTGGTCCGGGAGCCTTATTGGTTTTTACATTCATAAGCAGTTTAGTTATTCCCTCGACATCAATAACGAGATCATTCATAATTTTGTTGGTACGATTGGCAAATGACGAAATCTCCTCTGTTTTCTGTCGTGAAAGCTTTTTTTAAGTATATTATTCAAGATTTCTGCTTTCTCTACACTAGTTTCGGATAATTCCCCATTTTCCGTAATCAGTGAGGGCATAACCTTACGAGAGCCTCTTAGTAATTTGAAATACGACCAGAACTTTTTTGGATCAGTAATCAGATCTTCGGATAAAGTCCTGGCTTGGAATTCTTTAAACGCATCACGCATTGCCTTACGCACTTCCGCTCGTAACTGGACTAATTTAGCTCGATTAGACGAGTCCCCCGATTTCTTTACCATGGCCTTTGCTTCCTGAGCAATCGCTTCACTTCCCTATTGAAACACGGAAGGTTGTTACTAACATTAATAAGCTTCTTAGGAACAAATTACTTTAAACCGTTCCGTATTATTTCTTTTAAATTAAACCAAAGTTCCTCATCATTTGTATTTAACGTGTACGTTTCAAAATTTTTCGCCAAGTGATCAACCATACCCACATCGTTTGCCTTATCGAAGCAATATACGAGTTTGTCTATGTCATGCTTCAAATTCATACTAGATTTTAAAGTTACCACAATCGCCTTATGATCACTTATACCGTCTTCTACACAAACTGTATCTACAATATCAGGATTGCTTTTAAGAAAAAGATCCAAAATGGACGAGAAATCTTTGTCGCACCGCATTGGCTCTTGAACCATCTGTTCAAGAGATGTTTCTGCAAATACTTCTAGGAACGTTTCGGTTACTAACCTATCTCTTCCCCCCAAACCTGAAAGTGCATGTGACCCAATTAACCGACGGTAGGTAAAAATTACAACCCAGGAAATTTTTTATAAATTTTATTAAGTGACTCTCTGAAGTATTCCGCGTTAGCCAAATCAGAATCCGGAGTTCGATAAAATGACCCGATTATGAACTTTAAATTTTTACCAATTTTTAACTTGACATATAACAACTCGAAAAAAAAATCAGTTTTTGGTAACGACAGAGCAATTAACGGTTTTGTTAAAGGCCACGAACACACCCCCGCCCATTGAGACAGCTCTGTCTTTCCGAAAAACATTGAAATGAGGGACAAATACTAGATTCTACCTCCGGCGTCAACCAGCTCTCAGTTCCTAGTATTGTATATACATCATTAGTCGCAACTGCAACCTCTAATACTCCGACAATTTAGGACCATTACCCTTAGCTGCTTTGTATTATTTGTGGAGTCTAAATTCGCATTTTTCATATTCGCATTCTGACGGGAAATGGGTGAAGTATTTGGGGCTGAAACATTCAATTTAATCGCACCATCACTACCAGAAACAAGATCTGAGTTATCGGCACATCCTCTTCGACGCACTGAAGGTTCCTCGGGCCTCACGGTGTTCCTAAAAAATAATTCACATCAAGACGTTTCCATATTTTAGAAACCACCATTTTCGGTGTGTAGTGACACCCGACCTGTCATATGCGTCACAGCTGGCAGCTATCATCGGCCGAAGATCAACGAAGCCCCAGTTGTTTCTGCGAAACAGCTCCTGCAAACTACAATTCAAATTAAAAATATTCCACCATACGGCCTCCCCACAATCAATGCGCGGCATAACACTACAAATTGAGAACTGCAACGTTACCGAATTAGCCCGCGGGGCTTCATACGCCTTCTTGCCAAATTTGTCCACAGATTTCACTATATCTGCAACAGAAACACGACACGAGTCATTAGTACCGACATGCGCAGCTACTCTTAACTGACGGCAGTTCGATTCTCTGATTGCTTTCGGAATGGCCTCCATGACACGTGGTACGGTTGCTCCTGGAAGACAAACAGAATGCACGTTAGAATGAGGGTCTGCACCGTTCTTCGTGGCTAGTTCTCGAAGCGGTTTCTCCAAACGTCGGACGTTGGAGCTGCCAATGACCAGTACACCTTTTCCTGGCATCGCTCGGGGCCTGCGAACACGCATTCCTTAATGGCAAGATAACATTTTGCCGTCTGCTAATTGGGAATTTTGACGCCTTTCTCCGATCCACACGATGCCAGACGGTTTCTGCAACAGGTTCTTGAAAATCCCGACTTGGTGGTTCTACTACGGTTGGCTGCAGAATTTCTTCAACGCAATGCCACACCTCGTCTAGGATGCTCCATACCTGTGCCTGAAGAGTTGCCATAGTAGTAATGATCTCCTCGAGAGCCAGACGCCTACTGGAACACATTGCACAAGCCATGTCCCTTGAATCAGTAAGAAACGGAATAAATATATCAAAAGACAATAATCGGATACTGCTGCTAACGGCTGCTGATTCACACCTACACATAAAATTCAAAGATAAAGACAAAAGTTAACTAGCACACTTTAAATCAAACACAAAAGTCGGCGACTGCTCCTAACGGTTGCTGTAGCTCGACTGGTGATTCACTACCTACACAGAAAATTCAAAGACAAAAGAAAGCTGACAAGCACACTTTAAATATATATATAAAAAAACTATCTAGCACACTTTAAAACAAACACAAAAGTCGGCGTCTGATGCAAACGGCTGCTGAGCTCGACTGCTGAGTCACTATCTTTATATTGCATCACTGTGGAATATTTCCGCCGGATTTCGACGAAACTTCACTGTATTCTATAGCCACGTATCGTTTCTTGTCTCTGCCTATCGCGTAATGTGTCTTTCAATCTGATAGATCAACATGTCAACCGTCGCTTCAGTGAGGTGAAATAACTCGAAGACTAATTAAAAAAAATAATAACATTGAAAAAAAAAATGAGCTAACTTGTCATATACTTGTATATTACTTCTAAAAGACATTTTTGTGACGAGCCAGCTCTCTACCTTCATGCATATGCTCTCAGTATTTTGTTCCTTCTTCTTTGATGCTTCTACTGTCAGGTCTGTGTATACATGTTGGTCGATTTCCATCCTTGGCCACGGATCCCGTTCTCTATACATATTGTTGATGTCAGAGGTTGCTATGTTCCATCAGGTAGTTATTTCACAGTATTTTATGAGACTTGGGCTCTTATGTGATTCTTGGGTTTTCTCTGTATATTCATGCACCAACGCGCGCACTTTTCTCCACAGTGGGTGACTGGAGTTGGTCCTTACATTTGTCCAGAATTTTAGGCCCAATTCCTTCTTTCTTAATGACAGGGGTGGCGTTGCCATTTCCACTTCCATTGCCATGACTGGCGTTATTCTTAGAAAGCCGCCCCCTATTCTCAAGGCGGCGGATTGTACAGTTTTCAGCTTTTTAAGTGTGGTCGTGGATGAAGTTTCATATAGGAATCCACCATATTCAATTTTGCTTCGAAGCTGTCGGGGGTCCGTGCCTCTGTTTAGTGCAGCCAGCGTTTTGTTGATATTTAGTCTTTGCAACGCAGCTTTCCTTGTCTCTTCTATGTGTCTTCTCCAGGATAGCTTTGTGTCTAGCCACAGGCCTAAGAACTTTATTTCCCTAACTTCTTCCATGTTCGTTCCGTCTATGCAGATTTTGAAATCCTCATTTGTGAACTGTCTTTAGGTGAAGATTCCTACTTTGCTTTCTGAATGGATAGGTCCATCCCTCTGTTCTTCAAGATGTTTCGTGTCTCTTTCACTTGTTCTTCAAGCATGGTTCTAGCCTTCTCTCTGTTTGGGTGCGTCCCATATACTACGAAGTCATCCGCGTATTGTTCGTATGTTGTTAGGTTTCTTAACCGGTTGATCATTTTTGTAGTATATATATTGAACAATGTGAGAGGGATCTCCTTGAGGTAGTCCCTGATATACATGACGATCAAGTCTCTCTCCTTCTCCAGTATACAATATATTTACTCTACGCTCCAAGTATGTTGCGTACCACTTGACGATTTCTCTTGGCAGGACGATGTTGTCCAAGGCTTCTTTGAGTATGTTAATCTGAACGTTGATATATGCGTCCTTGATGTTAAGGAAGGCCGCGAGTAGATAATTTCCTCTAACATAACTTAGCTGTATGTCCGTGACTAATGTTGTTATTTTGTCTATTGTGCCATACCCTTTCCGTAATCCCATTGTGAACATTTTTTTTTTTTAATGGCATTCGGAGGCCATACAGCCAGCTCAATGTGTATTTTTTTCAATGTATGGACGCCACAGGACGGACAGGACATTCACACAGACACACAACACTTAACATCCATGCCCGCGGCCGGATTCGAACCGGCGGCCTTCGGCATGCGGAGCTAGCACTCTAGCCCCTACGCTACCGAGGCCGGCATTGTGAACATTAGAGGTCAAGAGAATGAGACTTCAGAGTAAAGCAGCTAGGTGTCGCTAGCTTCTAGGAGTGATCTCGTCCCGCTAGATAGCCCACAACACATGACAGAGATGTTGATAAGCTATGTGTGTTTTCTATAGTAGCAAACTTTTCGGATACTTTTGTTTCTGTTATGGAAACATTTCATTTTTTCCAATTGTTTCTCAATACATTACAAGTGTTTTACTACGTACGTATTTCAGGTGACAAACAATTGTTACAAATGAGTTGGTGCGTCTTGATCCTACTACAAACCAACAACTTCGCCATTCATCGTATTTCATTCGCGAAATATCCACCTGGGCTACATAATCTATATTATTGTAAGTCTGTAAACAAGCTGCGTCAATCTGTCTTTTTGTCCAGGCATCACGAAAAACCAATTTTGGGGTTTACACAGTTTGAAATCTTATTTTCTAGTTTAAAATCTACGGTACATCTTATAACTAAATAAGTGCGGAAAGCATCAAGAAAAGATGTTTCGTTAGTAGCGAGAACAGATAGGCGTCAAAGGTCATATGCAACTAAGATGAACACTTCTTTACGCTCCAACACTATTAAAATCTCCACCCCTTGAATTCTGTTGATATTTTTTTTTTTTTTTACTACACAACGAACACGGAAAACTTAATTCAATCAATACATCAAAGATTAAGAAGTGTAACGAAATTGTGGTATTTAATTTAAGGTAAAGGTTGCAGAGGTATTACAAACAAAAAAAAACAAAACAAAAAACTTTTTTTTTTTTTTTTTTTTTTTTTTTTTTTTTTTTTTTTTTTTTTTTTTTTTGTTACCAGCAGTAGAACAAAACGCAAATTCATTTCAACTCTCACCGATTTCCGCGCGTGCGAAGCAGCGAAAAAAAGCTTGTGTGTGAATAAAATGACTGCCCAGGCAAATCATTTCTTAAATAGTGAAAGCGAAAATCTATATTGCGTTGAATGTAACAGAATATCATCTTCGCTTTCCACATCCATTATTAATTGAAACAATAGCCTCTCAATAGAAAATTATAGACTAGTGTCTCATGTGAATACAAACTCAAATACCAATTCTTTTCACGGATGACAACATTAGAAACATGTTATAAACGAGCACATGATTAAATATCGGGTTTGTGCATTTAAAATAGTAATGCGCAGAGTTTCATTTATTGTGGTAACAATAGTAATTATGTCCGAAGATTCAGCTCCTCAAAGAAGCGGCGGTGGGGTAGTAACACAATAAATCAACGTGCAACTACGCCAAGGATTTCGATCACGAAGACAATGGTGCAGAGCGATAACAGTATCGAACGAATGCTTTGAATGACTACCAAACGATGAAAAATTAATTAGAGCCTAAAAAAGAAAGAAAAGATAAATAAACAATCAATTGTTGATATCAGCAAAATATAAAATCATGTTGAAAGGCACTCATAGTATCATTATGTGATTATTTATTTATTTACTGGCAGATAGCATTCATTTGATGCTGCAACCAACTAGAAAACTACTTTCCCTTTCTGTCGCACTGGCTAATGAGTATCAGAGATTTGTGCCTTTAATCTGTGCAGTTTAATAAAATTGTCTAAAAGCTGCGAATTTATTTATTTAAAAACGAATAATTGCAATGTACACTATTTATGATAGAAATGCCAAACCAGCAAAATTTGTAATTTTGGTCTGTCTGTTCGCAAATCGAGAAAGAATTGATGCACGGATTTTAACGAAATAAAGTGATAACTCATGTTGTTGGTCAGCATATAGGACACTTTTTATTCCGGTAAGATAGAAAATTTCCTATGATACAGAGCACAAAACGGTAATTTATTTTTTCCTGGCTACATCACTCAATGGAACAATTTTAACGAAACTGTGCACAGTGATAGCTAATGACACCGGATAATATATAGGATACTTGTACACTTAAAGCCTTTAATAAACAATTCTGTCCCCATCTTCCTACCCTATAATCCATAACAATCGTTCGTTTTTTTATCTGTGTGCCTAATAAGCTTATACTTCTTTGCGTATATCTTCATTCAATGTTGACCTACCCAGTTAGATATTTTATCCTGGTCATCCTGTTCACAGTCTTCTCCCGTTTTGATGCTATTATATTCCAATATGTCATCTGCAAACAACCTAAATTCTGACTGTAAACAATAAACTCAATCATTTATCAGAATAACGAATATAGACGTAAACCGTACACTTACCAAACATTACAAAACCAAATATTACAATAACATAGAGTCGACTTGGTGGCAGGATCGGACTTCTCAATGTAACTCAGGGCACTGATTGGAATGAGTTATGATGCCACCATCACTTCTTTTCAATTCACCCGTGGCCACTTTGTACTATTTGACCCTTTTGCCGGCTCCCTCCCTATGACGAATGGAAAGTGTGAAACCTGGTGCCAGCCCACTAAGGCCTACTTTTTCGATAGATACCTAGTTTAAAGTCTCCATCTGACCGACGAATCACCATCAATATTGTCATTTACTTTCATTACACATTGGGGACATGTTTCGGATTTAACCCTAGACTCTGGTACACAATCTGGTTATAATGAATTGAGCACAACTACCTCTCCTACACTGTCAGTTGCTGATGATAAAAATTTCTTCCACCACCACTGTCGAACCAGCACACCACCAAGTTGCCGCTGGTCAGCGGAACGAACATTCCACAAACTATTTTTCAAAATTCGGAAAAGTACAACGGATAAGAAACTCAGAGAAATCGAAATCACCTGTCTCTCTACACTTAGCCTTATTTGAGTCGGAGGTCGTTGGGTCAAGAACCGTGCAGCAGGTAGTTGAGTGGGGCTGCCGGCCTTTTCAATTACGGTTCTCCCGGACGGGCGTTTAGTATTCCGCGGCTCTGCGGTTATCGATCACTGCGGGCTCGTCCGCTCGTTAAAATCAAAGTCCGGCCGTTGATGAAGAACGGGAAGGGGTCGCCTGCCAAGAGGTCTCGTGAGTTATAGCGCTTCGTGACGCCGGAACGCACGGATGCGACCTCTCCGCGACTCGCTCTTCGGCCATCGCGTGACCTCCAGTTCTGTCTACCGATAATCCGAACTCCAATTTCATTCAGCATCTCAGGAGACAACCTAAGTTCTATGCTTGGCGCAGTAGTTTTTGCATCGATGAAATAAATAAAGATAAAATGGTCACCAGATTCGGCCATCATGACACACCTGAGTGTGCTAACTCTAGAACTGTTATGATTCTAATTTATTTATTTATACATCGTATGATATTTAAATAGGTACACAATAGGTTAGGACAAATGTACATATCATAAGATTGTACAATTCATATCTCTAGATCTAATGTTTTAATCCAATCAACTGCACTGATTGACACATCATGTATTCCCGCTATTGTTCCCTTGTAGGCCTGAAGAGGACAGTCAGAAACGATGTGATTGATTGTCTGTAAGGTGGCTCCACAGTCACAGTTTGCAGAATCTACCCAGCCTCATTTGTTTATTAAGTAGCCGCATCTGCCTTGTTCTGTTCAAATCTGATTGATGATTCTCTATTGCCGCCTGGGGAGGTCGAAACCTTGTAACCGTACTGAAGGACCCTCAACTAGATTTTTATTGGCTACTGATGACTGCTCCCACTGAGTTGTCCACAGCTTGTTGATGCTGAAAGAGGACTCTGTAAGGTTGATTGCTGTCCGCCTTGGCGGTTTTCTTGATTTGAAGCGTTGGTTTTTGCTTGAATAATATCTTGATGTACATGCAGCTGATGGTTTTTCAGGATATTTTTTCATATTTTTAAGAGAGCTACTGATCTTCTTAGTGCTGGAGGTGAAATGTTACATAGCAGTGGAAGCCATATGGTGTTTGTACTCCGAATGCATCCCGTAATTATCCGCATTGCCTGATTGACTTATGATTCTAATGAAACAGTGTGTTGCATATGAAGATGAAAGAAGTGAGACGTTGAAGCTCGGTACCAGCATTTTGCCACCTCTTCCCCAGATACCAAATTTTGTTTTACTATCCGACAGACAACTCAATGTCAACAGTGTCACGTGGTCCTCACTTCATACGCACCGCTCAGAAGTTTAGGATTTAACATCGAAATTCGGTAAATACTCTTGTATTTGGTAACTGTCAACAATTACTTCGCTTAATCCAGTGGTTCCCAATTAGCTTTTCCCGAGTACCACTTCAGGAAAGTGCTCAGCCTCGCGTACGGCTTATGCCATTGCAGCTGCGCTCATCCCAGTCGAGTGCTTCGTACAACCACAGCATTACAGTGATAATTATTCTCGCACATACGCACACTGTTTGACTGACTGAAAATATATTTTGGCGGTGATTATGTATGTGTAATTTTTCTCAAGTATCTTAGCGATTACGTTAGCCAAGAGATTGCTACTCGTGTACCACTAATTGGGAACCAGTGTCCTAATAAAAAGGCTCAAACTCGATTAATAAATTTTGTCTCCATCTAGCGCAGGAAACTTTCATAGAGTGTTAGTGACCTTGCTCGCGAAACTGACGAAATCTTAATTTCAATTCTTCACTAGAGTAGTTATGAAGGTTTGATTATTGGTAGTACCAATTTCTGAAATAATTCACAATGAAATCAATTGTAATAATATTCAAATCTTTTGAGTCATCAATTACACAATTCCCAAGGGTATTTAAGAAACAAAATGTGTCTAACTGTAAAATTTTGACTCATTACTCAACCTGGTAGTGAGTACAGACACAATCGTCGCCACCTTAAGTTCCAGATGTTTTCCCCACATTCAGCCAACCGCAGTGCACCGCTAAATCTAAAATGGTAAATGAAATTGCTAGGATCATCGAATATTCAGTAAAACCGACATTACTGTCTGCTCGCTAACGACAATACCTCATTGCCAAGAGGCTAATAATATAGACTACGTGTAAATTATAAAATCATTTCACAAATCAAACAGAACGCTTTGAAATTAAAAAAAAAAGATGATGAAAACTTTCCATAGTAGTAACACACTCTCTGCTTGTGTAAACCTGTAGAGAACCGTGTAATCATAGGCTTCGGGGACCAGATTCAGTTGATTCTTGGCTGTCCGGGTGAAGCGACGTCATATTTAATAGTTCTGCCCTGGAAGAAGGCCACAGAAGGATGGTCGAAACGTCGGCTACATCAAATATGACGCGGCGTCACCCGGACAGCCAAGAATCAACTGTAGAGAACTGTGCCTATGGGTGTTTTGTGCTATAATTTAAAAATTGTCGAACTATTTTCGATGGGTATTTCACAGTTTGAAAGTTTAGAATCTATCTTAAAATCTGCGGTGTTTCTTATGACCAAATGACCAGGCGCGACAGTAGGAAGTAAAAATCTGTTATTCACCTGAAAAAATTACCGTAATAAATATTTGATACAGTCCCAACGATAAGTTGAACACTCCATCATAGGTAAACACTCCATCCAGCCTAAAAAATTTTGATAAAATTATTGACGTTTTTTATGTTAGTATTTGTGGTTTTTGGTGTTAGAAGTTATTGTCACTAAAATTCATAAGATTTAACTGTTATAACCAATTGTCGAATTTGTATTCAACGAACAATAGATTCTAATTTCTTGATACTTTCATCTTAATTTCTCAACTTAACAAATTCACATAAAAATTAAACATACCGTATTTTATACCCTGGCTATATATTATTCGAAATAATACCAAAATCCGTCGAGTAGTTTTTGTATGAATCCAGTTCATTCATACAGAGAGACACAAATTTTAAAATCAGTTCATTCATTTTATGTAGCTTGCGGATAGTACCCCAAACTATTTTAAAATAAATATCATATATGTAGATACTTTTCCCCGTACAGATTTATTATATGTACAGATTCGTTGTACACACCTGTGTATGCGGGTATTGACAAATGCTAGTCACATAGATAAAGCAGCGTATAATCGAATAAGAACAATACAGGTAGATCGTAACTCTACGAAATACTTATTCAAACAATTGGAATAATTTTATCCGGCATTAAAACAGTATTAACCGTAAATCCGTACGGCAATATTTGCCGGGAGATCCCGAAGCATTGTTCGGCCGCCGTGTGACATTGTTTCGATTAGCCGCGAACGCGCCTCTGTCACAGATGCCTAATCTTATAATCCTACAGGGTAAGGGGAGCCAACAGCTTTATGTGAAATCGGAACCACGGAGCTTCCTGGCATACTTTACAAAGCTTTTCCAGATATGAAAGTCACTTTTAAGGTCCGTAAAAATTGCAGTCGAGACTGGGATTCGAACAGGGTACCCTCCGTTCCCCAGTCACACTCCTTAACACTGAGCCATCACACCAGTTCAGTTACAACGATATGAATAAAATCACACCTTTTGCACCAATCCTCATATTTAACTGAATTTAGTCTCACATTACTTTCGTATGGCTATATAATATGGAATTCATATGGCCTCGCAATAGGGAGGATACATTTCGAATTCCTGTTCGGCCATCCAGAATTCGGTTTCCCAGGGTTTCCAAAAAAATCATTCTAGCAAGTGTTTCTCAAACTTTTAAGGACTTGTACCCCTATAAAATGTCCCAGGCGCTGGCGAACCTCCCCTGAGAAAAAACTGTGAATTTTTTTTTTTTTTTTTTTTTTTTTTTTTTTTTTTTTTTTTTTTTTTTTTTTTTTTTTTTGTATCTCGAGTACTAGTAACAAAGACCAATAGTCACCATTATGCGTCTTATACGCATGAGATAGCCAGTCCGCCAATACGTAAATCTTGTCGCTAACCCCCTACGATCAATTGGCGAACCCTTAGGGGTACTCCACTGTGTTCTGTTTCTTGTTTTCTGCGTATATACACATTTGTCACTCCAAAAACTAGCAATCTGACCGATAGTCTAAGTTCATCCGTCCCCTGCCCATGCCAGGTGTTTACTTCTGTTCGGAACCACGACGATTGGGTCCTGGCTGCAGTTCCTGTCCACTGATCAAGACATTTGCCGCACGGAAGAAGACATTGCACTGAAAGACAATGTTACTGTATTTCTGTTTTCTTACAACCTTGTTCATGATAGCTCAGTAGGATCAATGGTTTATGCAGTCAGATTTTTAAATTTCTCAACATGATTGTGACATAAGCAGTGGATACTATAGTAATATTGGCGTTCAGCTTAATTCTTGCTTTTTTCTGTTTCACATGTTGCGTAATGATCGCTCACAAGTAATTAAACTCTTGAACTCCTTTGAAGGATCTTTTGCCAACCATCCCTGATTTGACTTACCTCCGACTCGTCAGACGATCCTCAGTATTTGTTTCATTCACGAGAAGCCCTACATTGTGAGCCATTTTTCCAAGGCTTCATACATTCCTGTCATGGTCTGAGTACCTAATCAACGGAATCAATGAGCATAATATTATGATCTCCAATCTGCATTCTGTCAAAACTGTCTCCTAGCACTTTCCTCCTAGAACCAGTGAAAGTTTGTCTCCAAGCCTCATCGTCGAAACTCGGAAGATTTTTAAAATGTAGGTTTCTAGTACTATGTGAGTGTTTTATCATATTAACTTCGAAATACATTTTGTCGACATTGTCACAGGATTTCTTATCCAACAAATGGAACTGGTAATCTCAGAAATATTTCCTTACCACACTTATAGGTATAATCAGACAGTTATTTGATCCAACATTAGTCGCTTTTACGTTTGAGGAAATACTAGAAATTACATATTTTAAAATTTAATTCATTTCAATTAATTCTTCCTCCTTGGCTCTCGTCAGCACCTTGTTAGCAAAAGAAAAAAAATTACGATAAAGATACATGATGAAGATCTTTAATTTCTACTAAATAAGTGGCTGCGCAAATTTCTATGTTTATATGCGTTGTACAGATCGTTAAGTACAGTGTAACTTGTTAGAAGATCCACATCTAAAGGTGGCGAAATATGTTTTTAGAAATCATCTTTAATAAAAGACATTAAAGGATGTAACTGTATATTTGGTTGTTGATATGGTAATTAGCAATTCATGTCCTGTCGTATCCCCGAAGTACAAAAGATTATATTTCTTCCGACACCGATGCTTGATTCATTTATAATCTAGACATACACCCAACACGGAACCTAATTTCATCAATCTAGGTTAGGGGGCTAGCATCTCAGAACAGTTATTATACTAATTACCACGTACCAGCATAAAATATTCGCATCTGTAATGGGTCTTAGTGAATTAAGCTCTCAGGAAATTATTAAGGTGTTGAGTGAATTTCCCTTCTCTTCCTCGTCACGACTCGAGCCCGTTGTTTGGCGCATTCGTGCAGTCGGCAATAAATCCAAACAGTTTTGAAGAACGAATTTCTTTTTGATTTTGATCTATCGACTGCGCCTTTCTTCTGGATAAGAGCTGACCACATATATTAACAGTTGTTTCACTGCATCGACATCGGGTTCTGCCTTTCACCAACTGGAAGTGCCTGGAATGCTGAGGCTTGCTTGTTTGGCACATGTTTGTAACTCTAACAAGCACGTTTGACCCTCACTACGAACTTTGTTTCACTTGTAAGGGCATTGTTCACGATCGTACTGTAAGGTGTAGTCAAATTTGTAAGGATTTGCTTCATTCCAGTATATATTTATGTACGTAATTGCAACACTTACAATTCAATTATTATAAAGTAATTTTATCTTTTCCAGTATCGAATTGCATCAATTGATCTTATATTCTATTCTAGATCTATTTTCTCAATGGATTTATCATCAAGGATTCTTACAAATACAAACTCAAATAGTTTATTGTAAATTCACAATTTAACAGATAGCAGTCACATATTACACTATTTGAATAAATTAATTATAAGTTCCTCATGCTATTATTATTCTTCATTGCCATCGTGCTGATACTTTCGAAAATTAACTTTAATTTTACGGTTATCATGTAAGAACTTCAACCGTCTTTATACATCAGCCTCTTTTTTAATAACAAACTGATAATCAAAGTTCCTATTTTCTCCATTCTTGACGTTTCATATCCTTTATCATTCAAATGTCAAAGTTAGTCCATATATTTACAACTATTTAGTAACTAAATACGCTTTTAACATTAAATTTCATGATCAGCGAGGCCATGTACCTCACATATATCCCCCATATTATGTATTGGTTAACAAAGAATTTGACAATAAATTAAAATTCGACCAAGACGGATTGTTACCACTTTATACTTAATCATTTGAAAAATTTACTTGACACAAATAATAATTTCAAATTTCATCCTTTTCAACGTCCTACCACATATTTTTTTTTTTTTTTTTTTTTTTTTTTTTTTTACAAAAAACCTGAAACAACAAGACGAAAAATAGTCGTTTTCTTTTCACTCTACTACACCAGGTTTGAAAACTGGGTCGGTATTCCTTGTATCCCTTGTGGTGTCCTTCTGCATATCCTTAGACTTACGCTCTTTCACATTCAATCGTCCTCTACTTCTAGTCTTTATTTGTTTTTAATATTCAAGTTCATAATTTTTATGACATATTCGTCTACCTCCTCCCTTTTATCATATTCCTTCTGCCTACTTCTACTTACTGAATCCTTTGTATCCCTTTTTTTTTTTTTTTTTTTGCTTATGGATTTTCACCTTGTTGACGTTAAAGTCATTAGATATGAGAAAGTACAGGGAATAAGGAACATGAAGGAATTCCGCTATGGTCCTTTCAAGAAACCATCCTGGCATTTGCCTAGAGTGATTTTGTGAAACAATGGAAAACCGGAATGTGGGTTGCTGTACGGGGATTCGAAACCACGTCCTCCCGAATGCTAGGAACGAGCTTTGCCTCTCGCCAGTCAGAATCGGTAATTATCTAAACTAGGAATTGTAACAGATTCCATACGTTATCAGATAATTTATTCGAATCGGATAATAAATGTGTCGCGAAAATACTCCCAGAAAATTTTCAGGACTTGATTTTGAGTTTATTTTGTGGGTATTGCTGAAAAAGTAAAGTCTCCAAATATGCACTTAGTGATTATGGACATCTCGTACTGTACAACTTGATCGGTTTCAACGAAAACCGGTTAAAATCACGATTTTACTCTTTACACCTCTTCTTGTACAAAAATGTTCAAGGAGCTAGTGAAGTAACGACGAATAAGTGTCTATCGCGAGGAAAATGAAAAAAAGACTAATGGTATTATTGGCCGGAAGACCCCAAAGGATTGTTCGACCACCGGTTCGACATACTTTCTATTTGCTGCGCATGAACCACTGTCGTAGTCGTCTTAACCTTACCCGGTTATCCTACCGGGTAAAGAGGAGATACTGTTTAAAGTTAAATCAGCACTACGGAAGCGTACAGGGTACTTGTAGTAGAATGACCAAAAATGGGTCATTCCGTACATTTTTATATATATATATTTGCATATTTATATATATAAAAAGAATAGAGAGAAATTATCGGAAAGAGTTGTCAGTGTGTGTGTGGCACGTGAGCCAGACGCGCCAGAAGGTCGCGGCAGCCTGGCGGCGGCCAGGGACAATGGACACCAGCTACCCTTCTCACGCAGTCGGTCAGGCGTATAATCCCTTAGCTCCGGGGAAACGGTAAACTAAGGTGAACAAACTACCCGAGCCCAAGTTTTACGAACGGGGAATTTCGGAGGTCACAGGTGACGGAAATGTCCGAGGCTATCCCGAGTTCACCCGAGTCAAGGAAGACAAGGTTCGCCTATCGTGACAGCCGAAGGGAGGAGCTTAAAAATGGCAGAACCAATCGACAGACGTTCCTTTGCATTTTGTAACAATGGTGTATTTTTTTTCATGTACACCACGAGTGTAAGAGGAGGCTTTTTCCGGCGGACGCGAGAGAGAGGACTTGGTTCCGAGCCTTCAGAGGAGAAGGAGCGGATCTGCCGAAGCTGGAGATCGCTCTTGGCTTCGAACCTGAGGGTTAATAAGCGTGTTGTACAGTGAGGTCACTGTGCACGCATCCATTACGCTTGCACGGACGTGGTGCTTTGTCCACTATAGCCAAGGGGCTATAGTACTTCCGCCGTCGCGGGAAATACATCGCCGTCACGGTAATCATCCTACAAGTGCAGTGTGGTACTTTTATTCGGTCATTGAGTACAGCCCTGTAACGGCCACTGAATGATTAGGAGTTCTCGCACCCCCAAATATTGAGCTAGCTGGGGCAGACTTTCTTAAAGCCACACTTGGTGGATAATATAAATTATCCTGGCGCCCGGCATTTGAGATTGAATACAGTTGATGCCAATACTGTGTTTGATTTATGGTTCCCGATCATTGTGACGGGAGCTTTCATTTAAACAAATCAAGTGTGTAGCTTTCTTGCTTGCCAATTGACATTGGGAGTTTGTTTCAAGATTAATTTAAAGGTGGTTGTATTTTGATGCTTTTGTTTATTTGTTAATATGTGTTGGCAATTGTAAGAAGAGGCTTTGCATAGTTCTTTTTATCATATTTCAATGTGTCAATGTTAACGATAAATAAGCCTCGCCTGTACGCCATTTGAGTACCAAATAAATTAGCGGCCTAAGGTTTCTTTAATTATATAAAAAGAAGTAAAAGGTTTTCACCCTTACCTCCCCCCCACGCTAAACCGCCACATACTTCACATGGCACATCAGGCTGTGTCAGAAGTGAAGGTCATGTTAAGGCACTATTAAAATCCCTACCCAGACAGGGATTCGAACCGGGGATCTTTCGATCATCAGTCAGACACAGAGACACTATACGGCTCTGCCTATCGAGAGAGGTCAGTTATTAATGTTTGGTCTGGACGCGAACGGAAACAGCAGGCTTCATCGCACACGCGGCGAGACAGGACTCCACAAAAAGCACTGTGCCCTGCGATGGCGAGCACGTAATTGAGTGTGCGTGACAGTGTGGTCGTCGAGCATTGTCATTTTTCAGAAATTATGTAAAGACCGGCTTCCTACATTCCGAGTTGGTTTTTTGTGATGGGGCCGGGGGCGGTCGCCTGTCTGGCTGCCCCCCCCCTCCGCGCCACTACTGTACTGACTACCTGACACTATACAGCTCGCACGCTACCCAGCCAAAATCACATGTGGGATACAGGGTCATTACTAGGATTCGGATCTTTAGAACAAGTCATATCTTTTTTCCTGTCTTCTTTTTGAGCTGAAATGCTGAATTAAACACTGATTCAACGTTTCTGATTGTACTTAAATGTATTTTGTATATCATATTCAGACTAGTTTCCTAGTTTTGGTTCTATTTCGATAATATTTATGGCCATATGGTCATATTTTGAAGAAAAATCTAATAGTTTTTTTTAATAGTACCAGGAATTCACTAGATATAGATGAGAAGAAATTAAGATAATTATCCACAGAACTGTACTTCTGCTATACATGTGGACGGGGAAAAAGGGGGGGGGGGAATAATTTTCACTGTGTTCAGAATTCACCAGTCAAGAATTAAAGTTATGCGTTATTGTCACTCTCTAAACGTAATGTTTCGCACGCCTTTTAATCTCAACAATGCAGCAGAAACATGCCTGTGTCGATCAATATCTCAATGAAATATCCTGTCACCGTTAAATCTGCGTCAGTAGACCCACTACCATGCCTAAAATAAAATCTTCTGAAAGTGCGAAGTTACGAAAGGGAATTTAGAGAGGTATTCTCTAAATTATCTGAAATTAAAGTGACTTGAACAAAACGATTTAAAATTTAATTTCCCAGTGGTGCAACGAGTGCACGGAAACAAATTATGCTGTGTACATGAAAGCGACACTGCTATATAAGATAAATGATGTATAATTGAGCACGTTTTGATGTATAGTAATTTTAAATGTTTGATCATATTTTGTCATTTTAAGGTCACATTTACCCATTTTCAAGGTCACGTTTGCCTGCAAATGCTGTATCTCCTTTTTTTTTTTTTTTGTCCTAAATATCCGAGCCCTAGCCATTACAAATGATTGTTCAACTACTACCTAACATTTCGAAGGATTGTAGTAGTATATTTAATACTAGACGACCCGTGCGAAAATTTCGCGAAAAAATGTGATGAAAAGTGAGGTTGAATATGATGTCACCAAAGCTGAGTCGTTGCTCTTCATACTCCTACTTCATTTATCGATTTTGGTTAGAAACCCAGGGAGATAAAAGGCTCGAAAGACATTAAACGTACTTTAGAAATATTGATATTTTTACCGTTTAAGGGTCGAATTACGAAAAACTCCTTTCTTAAAATATAATGTTACCATGGGGGAGACCTTATTCTTTAATATGATACCTCATTTATCTATATCGGTTAGATATTAAGGGAGATAAATAGCTCGTGACACAAAAATGCGTTTTAGAAAAATTTATACTTTTTCCCTTTAAGGGCGGAATTCCAAAAATATTCTTTCCTAAAATATAATTTCACAAAGCTGAGACATTACTCCATATAATTCTACTTCATTTATCGATTTTGGTTAGAGATCCAGGAGATAAATCGCTCGTGACACAAAAACGAATTGCAAAAACATTGATCCTTTTTCCCTTTAAATGTCGAATTCCGAAAAATTTCTGTTTTAATATATCTCTTCACTAAAGCGGAGATCTTAATCTTTAAAATGATACTTCATTAAACGATTTGAGATAGGTATCCAAAGAGATAAATGATTTGAAACACAGAAAACAGCATTTTAGAAAAATTGACATTTTTGCCCTTTAAGGGTCGAATTCCGAAAACTTCATTTCTTAAAATATGATGTTACCAAAGTACAGGGTGAGTCAAAAGTCGCAGTACACCCTTTTATTTCAAAAACTCTGCAGGAATTGGGAAACCTGAATATTCCAGTAAGGTATTGGTGAGGTGGTCTATCTTTTACGGTATGTACCGAACATGGGCGCCATCTTGAAATCGGCCATCTTGAATCTAAGTCAATTTTTTTAAATGGAAAGGGGGTCGTGTGACACATCAAATAACATCAGAATTTTCTCACAAGTTCATTCCTGTAAACAGATTTGAAATAGCAGTTGCGGTTCAAAAGTTACATAGCTTTTTTGTTGCAGATAACTGAAGATGGCTTTGACCAAGGAGGAGAGAATTGAAATCATTTTGATGTCTGGAAAACGAAGTTTCCGTGTCATAGCTGCAGATTTTAACAACCGGCACGCAGAAAGACCTCCAATTTCACACAACACTGTCAGGTGCTTAATTTCCAAATTCCGAGAAACTGGGACTGTGGCTGACAAGGCACGGAGTGGCCGTCCAAAAAGTGCTACTGACGAGACAACCTCAACAATGGTTTTGGCGTCCTTCGTGAAGCGCCCACGACGTTTGTCAGCAGAATGTGGAATCAGCCAGTCATCGATCATACGAATCCTTCATGCCCATCGATGGCATCCATTCAATATTCAGTTACTCCAGCACCTAGCAGAGGATGACCCAGACAGTTTTGCACGTGGGCCTTAGAGGATCCCTCTTTTGCACAAAGCATCTTGTTCAGTGATGAGGCAAACTTTTATGTCAGTGGTGAAGTTAACCGTCACAACCACGGTTGTTAAAATCTGCAGCTATGCACGGAAACTTCGTTCTCCAGACATCAAAATGATTTCAATTCTCTCCTCCTTGGTCAAAGCCATCTTCAGTTATCTGCAACAAAAAAGTTACGTAACTTTTGAACCGCAACTGCTATTTCAAATCTGTTTACAGGAATGAACTTGTGAGAAAATTCTGATGTTATTTGATGTGTCACACGATCCCCTTTCCATTTAAAAAAATTGACTTAGATTCAAGATGGCCGATTTCAAGATGGCGCCCATGTTCGGTACATACTGTAAAAGATAGACCACCTCACCAATACCTTACTGGAATATTCAGGTTTCCCAATTCCTGCAGAGTTTTTGAAATAAAAGGGTGTACTGCGACTTTTGACTCACCCTGTAGAGACCATAAGCTTTAAAATGACACCTCATTCATTGATTTCGGGTAAGTATTAAGGAAGATACAGGCTTGTGACAAAAAAATACCTTATAGAAATAATATATATGATTCTGTCTGTATGGAGAGTGATTTCATAAATTGACTGTAGCTGCATTACGAGTGTTATCCAAAAAATAACTTACGTTTCTGCCTGGGGGAGACAAAGCCGCCATCATGGCGTCAAAACGTTTCTACAGTCAGTACGCATTAAATTTTCGTAGCGTAGAAGCTGTGATTCTTCTGCTATGTTGGTTGTGAATTTTTAAAATGTGCGCTTCAATAGAAAATCCCGGGTTGTGAGATGCTTTCAGTGATTGGGATTTTACTGCCAAAAAACCTGGAACCAACTGAAATTTTTCGGCATCTTTTTTAGGTGTACGGAAAAGAAATAATGAGTGAAGATGGAGCGATGCAATGGTGCATTCAGTTTAAAAATGACCGCACCAATGTTCATGATGAGGACCACAGTGGTCGGTCTAGTCTTCTGACTGATAAACTGACGATGAAAATCAATGACTAAATTCGTGAAAATCGCTGCTTTACGATTACGAAACTTTCACTTCACTATGTTTACTGTATGAAATTGTATCGGAGAAGTTTGGATGTAACCAATTTTGCGCTAGATGAGTGCCAAAAATCTTGATGGAAGAACTCAAAAAACAGCGTTTTGCTGTATCGCTGAATTACCATGAAGCTTATGATAAAGCCGCGTTTCCACGATCTCTTGTAACGGAGGCGAGACGGGACAGGACCTCATTAACAGAAGTGTAGGGACGATCGCGCGCCGCAGGTTAGCCCTCGCTTACCTGGCCGCCACCACCCCACCACGTTGCCTTGCGTCGTTTCGCACAGAGCACTTTACAGCAACAGAAGGGGTGCGCATCGCTGCTGCAAACCGATGGCAACAGCGCACCTCTACACACGCCTGTGATGTTTACCGATACAGAGTGGGTAGCTGCTTCTCATCTCCGCTAGCAGAGGCGGCCCTGTTTCCATGGCGTGTTGTTGAGTATTCGTCCCGTCCCGCCTCCGTTACAAGAGATCGTGGGAACGCGGCTTAAGGATGGTAACGCACTCCTTGATTGTGTCGTAACGGGAGATGATATGTGGTAAAACATGTCAATTTGTAGACAAAAAGACAGTCCGTGAACAAGAATTCTCCCGGAAAACGAATTAAACGTTAGCAAATGTTGTTATCCATAAAGATTATGGTAACTGTGGTTTGGGATGCTGAGGGAGCGTTTCTGGATGATTTCCTTGAATGTGGTGCAACAATTAACTTAGAAAAATATTCTGAATCACTGAAATTCAGCAGTTGACCGGTTTTTTTTTTTTTTTTTTTTGGCTTATTACTTTCCTATTTATTGGTTACAAAATTCAGAGATGTATGGTACTAGGTATCAATGCCAGGTACAAGATACAATACACAAAATCAAAGTGTGGTGCAAATACAAAGATTTAAGATACAGACTTCTTGGATGTGAAATACGAAGATACATGCTTCTGTTAAATTCATCATTCACACTGTTCATTTCTTGTGGGCTAGCAGCGTGGTCATTCCGTGAGTTTTGTTTTCTTCGGCAGCTGTCTTCTCCTGCCCTCTTCCGGGTTGGCACCCCTGTGTGTGTTGTTACGGAATGCTTGGGTGTCCGCCCATTACGAGGGATTGCAGTGCGTTGCCGTATGAGCTGGCGTAAGAATGGGAAGTGTTTGATCACCCACCGTACAGTCCAGATGTGGTGCCCAGCGATTATCACCTCTTTCCAGTGATGATGACCTGGCTCGTAACACAGCACTTTGACACTGACGCAGAACTTCACGCCGGTGTAAGCCAGTGGATGAAATCTAAGGCGGCTTATTTCTACAGGGACGGAGTGGAAACCTTATGTATCGTTATGATAAGTGCCTCAATATAATTGGCGACTATGTAGAAAAATAGTTCAAGATTGTCGATTTCAAATTTATATAATAAAACTTCTATCTGCTTTGAGAGCGCAGACTTTAGTAGTCAGTCAAGATCGGTCGTGCTGGGGACGATGATCAGCAATTCCTATCCATGACCCCACGCCCTCGCGATAAAACCCATGCAATTTTTTTTTTTTTTTTTTTTTTTTTTTTTTTTTGTGGTCAAAGATTCAGTATTAAAGTCTCCTCTTCCAAAAAACCTACCAGAACTACGAGCTGCCATCTACAGTGTTTTTCAATAGATTGACAGGGAAATGCTGCACCGAGTGTGGCAAGGGATTGACCATCAACTTGATCGCCGCACAATTAGTAAGGAGACACAAGTAGAGAATTTGTAACATGTCAAACAACTTTTATATATGACTGCAAAGTTTTGTGACAGTATGTCAAATAACACAGCTTCAGTAAATTTGTGAAATCACTATTCTCACAGACAGCATACTGAATAAACTATTTAAATTTTTCAAAAATTTTTGTCTGAGGATGAAATAGTTGAGCAATCAAAGGGAATTTAAATCACAATGCAACCAAAGGTTTCTCACAGAAGATGAATTACCGAAACGGCTCCGCAGGCAAACTCAATCATTAAGTAGACGACACAGTGGAGGGAAATTTTTAGGCCGAGAAGTGACTAGAGTCTTGCAGTGACGTTATCTCCAAACTGGTGTCTTGTGTGATAGTCTATTACTAAAGATACTCTCTTTACAGTGTAGATGATTACCGTAGTCATCCATTGAATTCTCGTCTTTCATCAACAGCATCCTGCAGTGAACCCACGTAGATTATATTTTAGCGACACGTCGGGAAAGCCTTCGTTAATACATATAATAGCGGATAATGTTGTTCGTCGTATGAAATATATATTACAAGTAGCAACATAGATGCATTTCTACATTAGTTAAGAAATATTGAGATAAGACTTTTCTAAATACGTTCTGTCACAAGTGCCGGCTAATGACAACGTAATAATTAGCAACAAACTAATTACAGCCTTACAAGGTCAACTGCAAAGTGTGTTCGTCTTGTAGCTGCAGCAGTATTGTTACCACAGTGATCCACAATCAAGCCATTCCATGAACAACCTCTGATGGAGAAACGAGACAGTGGAGTAAATGCTGGAATAAGTAGAAAAGTATGTTTCACAGCAATTAAAATAGCATCTAACCGTAAATGTCCGCTCCCTTGCAAACTCTCCCTCTACAAAGGGCGTTTGCGTCATAATGATACAAACTTTAAGATCAGGTAAACAAAATGGCCACGAGACATAACCTCTTTGTAGCTTTTCATCCGACTTATAAAATTGATGAATTCGGTAGATTTCTTATTCTTCAATTTCTTATTTGTGAACTGGGAAAAGGTTTCTCACTCACCTACGATCCTAATTTATTTCTTATTTTCACCATCTTTGTTCATCTAGTACAGTGTCAATATTTGATCTTCCATTTTCTTTAAACTTCTCTTTTAACCACACTTCATTTACTTACATGCAGTTAGTTTTTTTCTGATTCGTAAAATACTGATGTATTTTCCTTCGACGGAAGCATTTTTAGGGCTCCGTACAATTTGATTGAAACTGGAATTCTAGTGAAATTACTCATTTGTCGGTCTGTCAAAGCTCCATAGCTTCTGAAGCTTTTCTCTTAGGAACAAGTGAGCGCCAGTTTAGTCATTACGAAACTTGATAAGATTTAAAAAAAAAGAGTCGTGACCATTAAATCAATTATAGGGGGTATAGCAGGGGATTGAACGAAAAATTTGTTTAAGTTAATCATCAGGGAGATCAAATCAAAGATGGCAACACATAGATTTTGAAAACGTTTATATTTTTTATTCCATATCTTGTATTAGTTTGATGAAAAAAACCATTAAAATTTAGAACTTCTAATCTTATATAAATATAAAAATAGACGTGTGTTTTCCTATATTTCACTTTTCAGCCACCACTACCTAGCACAAATCAATGGTCTTTGAGTGTGGACGTAGCATGAAGTTTCCTGTCATGCATAACGTTGGCCGAATGCCGATATTTGTAGGGACATGGGAGATATGATGATTAAAGTTGGTCAATGTAGGGCGTTTTCATATTGCGACTAAACATTTGTGTCTCCTTATACTTCTCTTTCCTGCCATAACTGCATAGCATAGACCATTGGTGTTTGTGTGTGGTAGTAGAATCGTGACTTCTGTCGTGCACTATGGTTGTTAGATGTCGGTAGCTATGGGGGTGTGTGAGATATGGGGGTTGAAAGTGGACGACCTGCGGCAATTTCATATTTCTGCCAAAGACACATGTGTTTTGGTGTATCACTTCTCAGCGAAAACTATCTATCGCAGATCAGTGGTAGTAACACAGAGTCACCTTTCGATTACAACAATGGCCGAATTTCAGTAAATGTGGTAGTGTGGGAGATATGGTGGTTGAAAGTGGCCGATCAAGGATATTTTCATATTTCGACGAGACACATTTTGTCTCCGCATATGTCACTTTTCCGCCACAACTACATAGCATAGACCATTGGTGTTTATGTGTGGTAGTAGTATCATGTCTCCTGTCATGCACTATGGTTGTTGGATGTTGCTAGCTATGGGGGTGTGAGAGATATGGGTGTTGAAATTGGTAGACCTGCGGCACTTTAAAAATTTGTGCCAAAAAATTATGACCCTCTGTGTATCACTTTTCAGCCAAAACTATGAAGGGCAGATCACTAGTCTTTGTGTGTGGTAGTAACACAGAGTCACCCATCGATCCCAACGTTGGCCGAATTTCGGTAACTTTGGGAGTGTGGGAGATATGGAGGTTGAAAGTGGTCGATCAACGATATTTTCGTTTTTCGTCCAAAGACATGTGTGTCCGTAAATTTTACTTTGCTGCCTGAACTACATAATGCAGATGACTGGAATTTGTGTGTGGTAATAGCATCGAGTCTCCCATCGTGCACTATGGTTGTTAGATGTCGGTAGCTGTCAATCCAAATTCTTTACAAAAACGAACGAAGTCGTGGGTACCAGCAAGTTTGTAACTATAGAGATATGTCTGTAATTCTATACTGAATGAGTAATTACAACAAATTTTATTTTCAAGCAGGTTTTTTTTAAGAAAAATAGAATATATCTTTGGATAGACAAGTAGGGCAATAAAAACTTCGCGAAATTACTTTTTCGAAAATTATCAAATATTTTCGAAAATAGAGCATTCTTATTCCACTAAATTAATTTTTTTTTGTTTGATTTGTTTATTTGAAAGAAAAATTAAAAATAACTCGATCCAAAATCAATTGCTAATTTATTAAAGTTCTTATGAAATATTTTTATCAATTCAAATTAATACACAACCTGTAATCGGAGTATTACGTAATATTTTTGTTCTTGTTTTTTTGGACTTGTTTTTTGTTTTTCTTTATTACTTTTTCATCTAATTATATTCTCACTTATTAAATTTTCTCCGTCAGATACTTATCTTATGCTCAATATATCTTATATTTTGCATCGCTATCTTTCGTTCCAAAGTACTGCAGTTTTCTCCATCTCCATGTGCAGAAAGCATTTCCTTATACGCACTCTGTGTTTAGTGGGGGCATTTAAATTTTTCCTGTATTCGCTGTAAATTTCTTCAGCGTTGGTAAAAGATACGTCAGTGTCATACGATTCCATTAACCACTCGGAGGTAAACCTTCGGACGTCGTCACCAAACAGCTGGATGAAATATGGCCACTGTTAGTCGCTAATACAAGGGTTCTCAGCACCTGCTGTGTACCCGGATTCATTTCAGATAAGTCTTACTCGATTTGCGTTTTCAACGTGACGTAAAAGAGACGGGGAAAAATTAACTGCGAAAGTGAGTGGGAACGGAGAGAGACCTCCCTCGCCGTGTGTCCGAGAGAAATGGATCCCGACACGGTTCTGTAATTAGCCGCTTCGTACGAGCACGTGTGAAGAGATGTGATAGCCGTGTTAACAATTACTAAGAGTCGCCGGACCACATGCAGTGCCTTCGCCTCGTATCGGGTTCCCTGGGTGCTGACACCAAAGTAATGCCACGATTCACTGACGGTAGCGTGTACAAATTGTAGTGATTTAAGTTTTACATATGTCAGCGAGTGTGGCGGATCTTCTTCTCCACGAATGAGATATGACTCCGCGTGTGCTAAACACTACGGACCGATTTATTAAAGACAGTTTGCGGGACGGGAACACGCTGGAAATAACATCCACTTGGCCGTTGTGTTCCAAGCAAACTATAACCACTTCTAGTATACCTACTCGTA
This sequence comes from Vandiemenella viatica, assembly GCA_031002005.1. Classification (NCBI taxonomy): domain Eukaryota; kingdom Metazoa; phylum Arthropoda; class Insecta; order Orthoptera; family Morabidae; genus Vandiemenella; species Vandiemenella viatica. The sequence continues at coordinate 83,276,803 of CM061919.1, read as the reverse complement.
ATTTAATTTAATTTAACTTAATTGCGATGTAGCGCCTTTTCCGGAGGCAGTTTCCCTACACACCTATTTTTCCCTTTCCTTTTCCCGCTACTACTTTCAGCTTTAAATTCATTTCGCATTTTTGTTAAATTATTCAACATTTCTCTTGGTAATTTATACCAATCCTTGACCCCCTTAACTACGAAAGAAAATCTTCCCACACCCTTAACTCTGAAATCGAGTACCAATTTGTGGTCATGGTCATCTTTTCAATTCCATGTACATACCTCTCCTAACTCTTCCACCAATATCTTTCCCGGCCTTATCACCAATATACGCGTTGTATCCTTTCATGATTCTCTTCAAACTCCTCCTGAATTACAATGACTCCCATTCCATGTGCTTTACCATTTCACTTACTGATTGTGTTCTGCGGTAATTTTCAGAGACAAATCTAGCAGCCCTTCTTTACATACCTTCCAACTGCTGTATTTGATACCCAAAATGAGGGTCCTATATTACACTATAGTATTGAAGGAGTGGTATGACCAACGTTTTATAACCCAATTCACTTATATCTCTAGTAAGTTCCCTCTTCACTCTCTACAACAACTGAAGGATTTTGAAACCTTTTCCTACTACCTGTCCAATGTATCCTGCCCAGTTGAGCTTGTTATCAAATGTAATGCCAAGATATTTATATTCAAAATCTTCAATAAGCAATTCTTTCTCCACATTATAACCATAATCAATCTTTAATTTTTTATCTGTGTACCTAATAAGCTCACTCTTCTTTGCATTTTACTTCATTTCATGTTAGTTTACCCAGCTAGATATCCTCAGATCACACTGCAGTTGTTCATAGTCTTCTACCGTTTTGATCCCCTTTATAGCATCATGTCATCTGCAAGCAACCTATCTTCTCATAATAATACACCAACATAATCATTCAGTAGAATGACGAATAGCAATGGTACCAAAACGGTACACTGTGGCACTCCCATTTTGTCTTCCACTTTCTTCGATTCTGTGTTTTCTACCCTAACGTTTTGCTTTCCACCTATTAAGAATTCTTCTACCCAGTAAACCACATTTTTCTCCACTCCAATAGTTTTTACTTTATTTACCACCATTTTATTGCTCACTATATCAAAATCCTTTGAAAGATCTATCAATTTGGATCCCCTAGTCTACTTCATACGAAATATCTTACATATATCCTACTAATTCAGATTCTCATGAATATCCTTACCTAAAGCCATGTTGTCGACTTGTAAACCACCTAAGTTTCTCACAGATACCTCTGACGTGGTTGCATGTCAGTCTATTCATATACCCGTACTGTGCAATTCACAAATATTGTGACTTACTCTCTTCATTCCAACCCTGAATAGCACTACAAAAAAAGATTACATATAACTATCAGTACTGCATCGTATTTCTCTAATCTTATCCCTCGTGTACTACAACCTGTATAGGTTTGTTAGAGGAAGTATTAGATTGCACTCGTCAATAAATGAAAATATTTGCATATGCGTCAATAAATTGAAATGAAACCTACGTCGTCTGCCAGAAAATCATAGCCTAATCTATTTATCAGTTCAATGAAATTCTGGTGATTAGGGATCGTGCACCATCACCTTAGCCCAGGCATTTTAGGTACAAAGCTAAAAACAAAAGTAGTACTCAGATTTGGCACAGAAATTCCACCGAGAGTGGTGGTGTAACGGTTAGCGTTCTCGCCTCGCATTCGGGAGGATGCCGGTTCGAATCCCCGTCCGGGCATCCAGATTTGGATTTTCCATGGTTTCCAAAATCACTCCAGGCAAATGCCGGGATGCTTCCTTCAAGAATACCATGGCCGAATTCCTTCCAATTCCTTGCCCCCCCCCCATCCTTTCCCGTCTCTAAAGATCTCACTGTTAATAGACGTTAAGCAGATAAAAAAAAAAAAAAACAGAAATTCCTTACAATCTAACAAACAAATCCTGAAAAGTCCCTAACTCTGGAGTGTCCACGTCATAGTTTTTTCTGGTAAAAAAGCTTAAAAATGGCCTGAGTGCCAAATCAGTGTAAACAGGTTGTAACGTTTAAAATATCAGTCTTAGTAACATTTTATTGCGCCGTAGATAACCAGAAGAGGCTAACCACTGCATAAAAGTGTAGTATCTGTCATAATTATTGTTTTTATAAAAGTTACAGTAAACTCAGAATTTATCATAAAGGCGGTACGAAACATGACAAAAAAAAAATAGTTGTAGTACGCAGTTTCAGCGCTAAAATGGCATATAGTTTGCCTGTCTGTGACAAATGGTTGTCCAGATCGCCGGGCAGAGAGCTTCGCAAGCCGCTCCCCAGGCATTACAGGTATGAACCTCAGGGGAAAAAAAAAGTATATAGATTTGAAAATAGGCACATATGTTATTTAGTACCTAAGAAACAAGTCCTGAAAAGTTCCCGCCTCTGAGGTGTTTGCGTCACAGGTTTCTTCAGGTCAAAAGGGCATAAGTAGGACTTAAATGCTACAATCAGTATGAACGTCTTGCAGCATATAAAATATTAGCTTTAGTATCATTTCGTTGCACTCTAAGTAATTTGGAGAGACTAACAACTGAATGAATCTGTAGTTTTTGACGTAATTATTGTATAAAAGTAAAACCAAAGTCACATTTTATCATCAAGTAGGTACGAAACATGACTTTTTTTAATTAACCCAGATTTGCTGAAAAACTACCAAAGTTATCGTGTCAAAATCTATTATCAAAGATGTGAAATGCATTTTCAGCTTTAGAATGGTACATCGGCCATGTTTTTGTGATAAACGGTTGGCTAGATACACATAGAAAAAATCAGAAACAGTGCGCATAGCACAACGTAAGGTACCGTTCCACTCTTCTCTCCCCTCTGTCTGCATCATTCTGCCTACTTGGAATAGTACATTAAGATTTTGTGCTCTTCGAATTATACAGGGTGTCCAGAAAAGGACTCCCTGATTTCAAAATTAAATATCTCGAAAACAAAGATCGATAGAGGAATGCAGTAAACGGTATGTTTATCGTGACAGCTGTAAGAAGTGTATACAGCAGTTTGAAATAATAGTTACAAAAGCTGCTAACAGATGGCGCTGTAATCGCCAAACGTAATGCCTAAATAGTGATCCGAAGCTCAGGGCGATCAGTTCCACCATTGAAACGTGAAAGGAGGTTAGCGTACCGAAGGAAGAGTTTAAAACCATGTACACCATTGAACAACGCGTTTTTTCTGCGTTTTTATGTATGCTGATATGAGCTGTACAGCGTACAGCGCCATCTGTTAGCAGCTTTTGTAACTATTATTTCACACTGCTGTATACACTTCTTACAGCTGTCGCAATAAACATACCGTTTACTGCATTCCTCTATCGATCTTTGTTTTCGAGATATTTAATTTTGAAATCATGGAGTCATTTTCTGGACACCCTGTATATGAACCGACAGAAATAAACCTAGAAAATGAGGAAACAATATGTAGAACTATAAATTGGTGTACAAATTTATTAAACAATAAACATTTTTTATTACTGAACCCGTTGAACTAAATTTAATGTTCAGCTTCATCAACGTCCTCATTATTTGAACCATTATAGATGACATTAACACATGCATGTCCTCTGCAATGCCCGCACATTAGTGAACCTTCCAGCACAAAACGCACCTGTTCACACTGATTTCCGCAAATGCTCTTTCAATTGCAGGACCTCAAGAAGATGATTCGGAACATGAGGGAGTCTCTTGGCCCAGTGGTTCCACACAAGCAATCACTGTCGTAGGAGCATGCAAAGAAAGAGTCACTGTACCACAAATTCGTTTCACGGAGACGAATCATTCTGCCATTTTTGAACTCAACCACATTCCTATATTGCTCTCGACAAGGCATACCGGAACGTACTAGCACGTTGCCATTCGTTTGACGACTCTGTACAGACTGAATGCGGCGTAACATTGAATTGTAAAGTAACACAAAGCAGGCGCTTCTAGGCCTACGTGCTCGCCATCTCTCTGCAATCTTTAATCACTCATTACGGTTCCACTGTTCAATACATTCTCCGATTTTTGATGAATAAATGATTGACTAAGAATGTAAACTTGTGGTTATTGATCTGTTTTGGCATACCTTATCACCGCAAATATTACGAGAAACACGATTTAAGTCTCAAGTTTACCGATTCTTTTTTTTTTCGGAATATTGCAGGAAAAGTTGCGGTAGTTAGATACACACAAAATAATTGTTCATTCGACAAGCTGCACGACCGAATTTAAATAAAAGAGGAAACTCACTTTTACGTTAACGACTTGTCAAACAGTGCAAATAAGTCGAGAAATACAAAAACATGCGTCACATATACGATTTTTATGTCAGACTAAATTCGTTGCGTTTCTCAGGTAATTACTAGTCGGTAGTATGGCGGTCTCATTTTTATGGGTGCAGAAACATTTGTTATATTACCCACTTAAGACGTTGTATCTGTTTTTACGTACCTAAGAGAGAACTGCTGTCGCAGAGAGAAATGTAGGCACACGACCGATGCTGCTGTACGCCCAGCGATGAGTAATTTTATTATGACTCCCTTCGGACGCGACATTAGCCGAACACAGACTCGCGACGTAAAAACGGAACCTGTAAAACTAAAGTATCGTTGGTGTTTTTGTGTGAGTTAGCGTGTTGGTGCTGGTGATGTATGGTGTCGCCTGCTGGGAGCCGCCATCTTTTGTTTCTGGCTGGCTTGTTGCGCATCAGTTGCGCGCTTATCTCCCATTCCGGAAACGATCACTTTCGTGTCAGGAAAACAGCTGAATCTTCTCACTCGTCCTATCATATCTACGTCGCTGGAATATTAACAGACGTAGGCATATGTTCCTTCTACGCGATGTGTACTGAATAGCTTCATTGTTGGTACTTTTAATTTCTCCACGGACAATCGTGTTGGAAATTAGTTCAATGAAGCAAAATTTCCTTTTTGAAATCAAACATGTTGTTACGTTCCGGAGAGCCCAGAGCTCTTTCCATAATTTTCAGCTTGATATCTGTTCTTTCGTTGTTTCTTGCTCTTACTGGGATGCCCATATATCCATGCTATCCTCTCCTCTCAGTGACCCAATCACGTATTCTCACTTTAGAACACGACAATCTCGAGTGAAATCCGTTTGTATATACCGTATATTTGCCAGATTTTGTTCTCACTTATATCTGAAGGCATTACTACACAAACTTATATCTTTGAGCTACACTTTGATCACTTCCTTCCACCTCGTACCTTCCTCGCTTGGTACAACACGGTACTCTTTACTTAATACGATCGTAGTTTGAGGGCCATCTATTAGTTTTAGAAAATATATACACGATGCTTATTGAAAGAGATGATAGTTGACATTAGGGATAGTGTCATAATTCTCAATTATTTACTTGACTAGATGTTAATTTCGCAACGTTGCAGTTGAAGTTATGGAAGGGGGCATCCATAAATTACGTGAGGTGTTTTTCCGAATTTGCGCCCCCCCCCCCGGTGAGACTTGGTGTAAGACCCCCCCCCCGAGAGATCGATCTGAATGCTCTCGCCATTTTTTGAGACCTTTTTTTTTAAGTCTCACCCTCCCAAAGTCGGTTACACCCACACTTTTCAACGAAATACCCCCCTAAAATCGACTTTAGCTCTACAGTCCAACACAAATTTAAAAAATGTCAAGTGAGATTTTCGTTGACCTGCCCCCCCTCTCCCTTGGTGAGATTTGGTGAGATTTCGCTGGACCTCTCACCCGTAATTTATGGACGCACCCCAATGATATGAATCTCAGATTTGCAGACTACTCTAATCTTTCGCACTATGAAAATCTTAACAAAATCTGTCCAGCAGTTACTGACTTATGCCTGATTATGAGTAAAACTATATTATTTTTAGAAGAGAGTTGAAGTAAAACTCTTGAGCTGTGTGACGTAATGCAATTACACATACCTCTGGCTTGTCATAATAAATCAATAAAATTGGTTGAGTAGTTTTCGGATTAGACGAGATTATAGGTAAACATTTCCTGATCCGGCACCAAATGACGTAGTGATTTTTCAAACTGTAAAAACCCCTCAAATTCTGTTCAGCAGTTTTGGCCTGAAGCCAGAACAAACGTGCAAACAAACACAGATCTGGCTCACAGTTATGTAATAGCGCGGATGTCCCAGTCTGCGGGTTTCATGAAATCTTCCACGTTACCAATAATATTTCAACTTTCGCGCAATTTGTTTCCTTACTAATAATAATGCAATTCATACCCTGGTCATTGTTTCAATTACTGGTACCATTACTATTTTTGGTTTAGTAACCGATGATATAATTGCCTAGTAGAAAGTAGCTCTTCTGACTTTTCAGTACACATTTGCTTTCATTGAGCAAAATAAGAGACAGAGCTAATAAAGATAGCCGTAAAAGTTCGTTACACTTCTAATTGTGTCAAAACCAGTAATAAAACAATAAATTCAGCTTTTACAGTTAACACGAAATAAAATATTTTAATAACTTGCAAGTTATTTGTCGGTGTGAGGGAAAAGATATGCTTCCATTTAGTTGCTGAAGTGATAACGGATCTTCTTTCTCTTTTAAAAAACGAGATAGAAGTTCATATGATAACTATCCATGAATTAATTTTTGTTAAATGTTAGATGTAAAATATATGTAAACATAATAAATTATAGGAATGTAGAAGAGGATGAAACATTTTGCCACAAACAGATAGTGGAGAAGGGAAGAGAATTTAATTTAAATACATTGCTTTTGTGGATTATGAAAAGGCGTTCGATAATGTAAACATGGAACAACTATGGAAAATAATGCACAAAATGGATATCCAAAAGATTTCATACAAGTCATCAAGGTAATTTAAAAAAAAAATTGTTTTAGATCGCGGATATAAACTAACAGAAGAGATAATAATCAACCAAAATGTGTGACAACGTTGTAGTCTCCCTCCAACGCTCTTAAATATATTCATAGATGACTCAGCTAGGAAATAGAAGGAAAATGTCCATTCTGGAATAAAAGTATGATAGAGAAAATATGTAAACACTATGCTGTTTGCAGATGATCAATTTATCCAATCGAAAAATGAAGATGGGCCCAAAAAATCAATACAAATATTTAACATTACTAATAAAGACTACAGATTGTAGTTGCCTCTTACAAAGCAAAAGTTATGGCATCCAAGGGAAATATCCTAAAATAGTGATTGACAATCAACCAACAGAACGTCTCAAGCTTCATCTACTACATTTGTAGACTATCCTTAATGAAGATAACGAAGTGAAGAAGAAACTTTACCGATTTCAGTACATGCGTGTAACAATTCGACGAACACTAGAAGGTATAGCCCGAGAAGAGACTCAATTCAAATTTAAAAAAAAAAAAAAAAAAAAAAAAAAAAAAAAAAAAAAAAAATGGCAATACCGGCTCTGATTGCAGTGAAACGTGGGTAAATTAAATAAAGAACAAAAATAAAATTCAGTCATCCGAAATGAAGTTCCTAAGATCTGTAAACGGTTATTTTCTGATTGATATAAGAATTAATTAAGAAATAAGGCAACATTTAAATAATATAATTTCCAAAAAAAGGGAAAAATTGGAATTACTACATTCTACAGATTGGTAACAACAGATTTCCAAAGCTTGCTCTGCACTACTTTCTTACTAGATGTAGGGATATTGGTAGAACCACGAAGAGATGGTAAGAAAATTGAGAGTAAGTAAGTCAATAGTGAAGGCACGCTTACATGTAAATACTTAAAATATTTACTAAACCAAATCGTATCCTGTGCATATAATACAAGACAAAGTTGCAGAGTCAGTGCCTGATATTTGGTATCGTGTGTCGAGATAAGCTACGGAAGTGAAAATACAGATCATAATGTCTGAGGGCAGGCAATTCCAACAATGTGATTTTCCAAGTACTGTCTGCGGGTATTTCAAAGGTTTCCCTTCAGCTGTGCAGATAATCGTTGCTGGGGAGATCACGACCTCGGCGGTGGTGGATGCTATTAGACAAAGGAAGACTTGGGGTCGGTCGTGTGATCGGCTGTGATTCCCTCGGAATGCCCCTGTAGGCCACATACATAATGAGTGCTGGCAGGTTGGTTCCCATGGTTATTCCGGACATTCCGAAGTTCGCGTGCAGTCAACCCCCGCCCTCTTCGGTAGGTCGAACGGAAGGGTTGGGAAACACACGACCTCCCTCTCTGGGCTGCTGGAAGCAGTATCGATCACGCATTTTTCTTTATTTATTCCCAGGTACCTTGTCACAAACCGAAGATATATTTTCATTTACCGACAAAGCGAATGGTATCATCAGATTTATTGGGTAGCTACTAGGTTGATAAATCAGTAATGAGGCAGCTACGTGCAAAAACTGGAGCAGAATATTTATTTAACAGCTCATTCTCAAGGTGACTGTAGTGAAATTTTTAATGTCAACAGTTTAAATACTTGTCCAACAAGTAATTTAACCGAACCTGGTAGGTGACCGAGGGAACGCGTGTTCGAATCTTCGACCTGCCATTCTGATTTTGGTTTTTCTGAAATCAGTTCAAGCGAATACCGGGATAGTTCCTTTAAAAGACCATGTCTGAATTCCTTCCCTCCTCCTCTCCCGGTTCTAGTGTCTTCGACGACGACGCCGTAATGAGAATATGGCTGACAGAGGAAACAGGAAGACTTTGAAGGATAGTAGCATACTTTTTGATCCTGAATCGCCTGCCTAGAAAGAAAATACCATTACTTTTCGTTGAAAAGTTTGAGGTAAAATTAAAGAGGGAATAAAGAATATGGAGCAGATGTGTTGGAAAGTTTTCTGTGTTATTAATTTGCGACGGAACCTTGTGACTTTAGGTATAAACTGGTAACCGTGTTTTGGATAGAATAGTTCTAGGTCATGAATTTAGGATCATAAATAGCATAAATAAATAGACACAAATAAATAAATGGATGTCTTTAGTAAAAATTGTTTGGTTAAAGAAATAGTATTATCACTATAACACATACTTAGATCGATTTATAACCAAAAATACATTGTATAGAATCTAAAAATGGCAAAAATAAGCTTTTATGGACAAAAAATAAGCTTTTATGGACAAAAATATGCTTTTTTTTATGGGCAAAAGATAAGTTTTCATGGTCAAAGATGACTAAATCTGTCTGAAATACTAACTTGACCGCCATTTGACCCTAAGAGGGTTAAATATAAATATTAAAGACGGGTAGAGGAGTTCTCACATATAGTAGAAGATAGTGCCAATACGGTATACAAGAACTAAAAAAAATAATATATTGGCTGGGAAGAGAATTTTTTGGGTCCAAAGGAAACACGAGAACTGTGGAAATTAAGAAGTAATAAGTAAATATACCAGAACATAGAAATATAACAAAATCAATAAGAAAAAGGAGATTGCTGTTTTTTGGACATATTTATAGAATGGATGATAACAGATTAATAAAAAGATATGCAATTACATTTAGGAAAAAATCAACAACTTGTTGGATTAAAGAGTTGATGGAAGATTTGGAAAGAAATAAGAGAAGAGGAAACTAAGGTATTAAGTATCGAATGGTTCCAAGGCGGAAGAGGAAAGAAATCCAGTCCGAAGTGGTCTGAGGAGACAGAGAAGAAACACAGTGAAATTATGGCGGAATATGGAATTTAAACGGAATAAAATCAACAACTAAGAATGAATAATTGAAATTAGGCGTCATAGGAAAGAAAGAGAAAAGTGTATTTGTGTAGGTGTCATCTTCTCACTCGATAAGGTACTAAACGTAGGCGGTAGTTCGTCACCATAGTGAGATATCTGTTAAGTGTTCCCGTATAACACTGATCACAGGTATAAATATATGTGTAAAATGTGATTGAAACATCGTTGCTTATTATTTATTTTATTATTTATCCAACTAAAGAGCCCGTGGGACCATTAATTTGCATTGTCCTTATTTTCATTTTCCCAATACCACCTCATCCTTTCTCTGTGGGTTTAGTCTCTTTGTGTCTATGCATTTCCAAGGTTTTCAGATGTTTACTGTTGGGATCTTAGGGTAATTACTGTGAAGTGATAACAGTCTATCTAAATCCGTGCAGATGTCAGTGGGTCTAGGTGACTTCTGCAAGGTCCATCTGTCTTTTTCTATAGCCAGGTGCTTTGTGTTTTGTTACGTTGACGATGTGGACATCGTTGCTTATTATTATAAACATATTTACACTGTAATTCACTAAAGGAGAAAGCGAATTGAAGATACTTATATGCTTGCCTTGTGTGTAGACAGAATTATTTGTTGTAAAATAGGTCTGATATCACAACGTATAACCTAATATCAAGATCTAAGAAACTACTGTGGTAGATAAAGAGTACAGTTTAAATGAAAAAAAAAAAACAGAATAGAAAATTATTATGTAGACTAGCTGACCCGGTGAACTTCGTATCACCTACATCATGAGATGGCAAGACCTGACATTACCAACCAAAAACTCTTTATTGTCATGACTGTACAGTTGTGTCTCTTTGTGTACGTCACGGTTTATGCAGTTGTTCTACTACAGACACTTATGTCAACAAATAAGGTGCCTACAATTTTTTATTTGGTCTGTAATGTAATATGCATTACCCGTTTTGAACAAAGTGGATCGAGCGGCAGGACAACAGAAGTTCATGTCCTAGTTGTTATAACATTTGTGTTATTTGGATGAACTGTGTAGATGCGACCTAGAGCGTCTGAGGCAATACATTTGGGTGTCTTTCAACTGGTGTCCTATTTCCGACGCTGAAACTTCGATTATGCGTTCCACGTGTAATAGCGTGGCATATCAGCATACAGCAAAGTGCGAGCAAAAACACTGTTTGACATACTGAGAAGAAACTTGTTAATGTGGTCGTGTTGGACGTGCCGCTCTATCCGCCGCGTTCTCTTGATTGAAATACACTCGTTGTCCATTTTCTAGATGAACTGCCAAATGGACTACTGTAGGATGTCTTTCGTGGATCGAAAAAGAAAATATGTGCCAAATAGCTTCGTTGCTGCTTATATAGCGACCTATCTGATACTGAGATACTTCATCATTTGCATTTGTTACAGCGAAGATGGCCATGTCGCTACCTTTGTTAACATATTTACATATGTACTTTATCGACTTGACGGAGTTACAATATTCCACATTGATGTGAGCTTCAGTAAAGATCACTGGAAATTAATAGGGGAGGGGTAAAGGGAGAGGGGGTGCGGTTGGGCTTTGGCAAACTGAATGTAAATAGTATTTTTCTGATTTTCTGTATAAGTGTGCAAAATTCCTTCAAAGTCGGATAGGAACTGTAGCTTTGCATAAAGAACATTGACAATAGTGAAGGGGTGGAAAAGGGGAGAGGTTGGATTTTTGCAAAACTAATGTCTACAGTATTTTTCTATTCTTTTAAAGGTATACTCCCATCAAAATCTGATAAAAAGTGTGGGTCTGAGTAAAAATTAAGGGGGTGGGAAGGGGGAGAATTGTTGTGTTTTTTGAAATCATATGTAGGCAGTAATTTTATATTTGTTTTACAGTATATGTGTGCCAATTTCCATCAAAATGAATAAAATGAGTGTATTTTTTAAATTATGGGTTATAAAGGGGAAGAAGAGGTGGTTTTGGGGTGGAAAAGGGGAACGGGATTGGGTTTTGTTAAACTATGGTATTTTTCTATTTAAAAAAAGTATATATGTGCAAAGTTCCATGTAAATCGGATAAAAAGTGTGGGTTTGTGTAAAAATTAGGGGTGGGAAGGGGGAAACGTGATGCGGTTTTGGAAACCAAATTTAGGCAATATTTTTCTGTTTGTTTTACAGTATACATGTGCAAATTTCCATCAAAATCGGATAAAATCTGTGGTTTGTTTAAATTAGGGGAATGTGAAGGAGATGAGGGTTGCGTTTTTGGAAACCATATACAGGCAATATTTTTCAATTTGTTTTTAAGTATACGTGTGCAAATTTTGGTGGAAATCGGACAAAATCTGTTGGGTTGTTTAAATTATGGGGTGTTATGGGGAGGAAGGGTGGTTTTTTGGAAATTTTATTTCTTAGGAACCATCTCAGAAACGCTCTAGACAACTCACCAAAGTTTCACCGTAATCGGTTGAACGGTTTAGGAGCGCATAGAGCATAAACAAAACTCACATTGATTTTTATATATAAGATTAAATTGTCATTATTAGGATTTTCCTCACAATTTTTCCATTTTTTCTCACCGTTTAAACCTTCCCTGAACTTCCACAAATAGTTTAAGATCAAAATTAGCCAAATCGGCCCAGCCATTCCAGAGTTTTAGCGAGACTAACGAACAGCAATTCATTTTTATATATAAGATTATCTCCTTTATAACATCTTTATATGATGATGCTGAACTGTGCAACTTATATATTAAATAAGCTAGCTGAAACTTGTCGTTGTGATGTCTATCATAGCCCTATAACTATTAAATAAAGACTTGAAATTTTCACTTAAGTAGTTAGCTGAACCTAAATCTAATATCGTGTTTGTAATTCTGTAAAACTGTTTTCTGGGACAAGTCTGCAATAAACGTAAAGATTTTTTTATTATTATTATTCTAGCGTATAAGAAGCGTTTTTACAGGTCGTCAATTAGAAGCCTACGAACTTTCTTTTTCCAATCTTTTATCGTTGAAAAATAAAGGCATGAACGGCCGTCAAAGACGTCAATTTTGAACAATTTTTCTTACCAGGATCATCTCAAAAGCATTATAAATTAGCCACTTGTCTCCCATATCAACCACTTCATATATTTAAAAAATAAAATCAGTAATTTTCCGTGTATAGAAAAAACACTTACATCTACTGTAATTTGTAAGAGGTCAATAAATCATACGAAAGTTAAGTGCTCCTAGTTCAGAATACATTGCATCTTATTGGTGTGCACAAATTTTTTCATATGACACAATGCCCGTTTACGGGCTTAGGTGGTTCATACTATGGAGGATGTACTCATCCTTGGTTACTCTATTGTGGAATATGACTTGGGGTGGATTCCCGTTGCTTTTCCCAGTGAGGGTATTATGGGTTGTCGTAGATGTAGATGACTGTGGTGGTATGTGTGTTCAGTATTGTAGTGGGTGCCTTGGTGGGCAAACTACGTTACAATTATCTTTCATACCTTTATGATTAATAATTGTGGATTTTTAATTCTAATTTTTATGAAGGAGTAAAAATTTATTAATTTTGCAAGAATCTCGACGTTAGTTGGAAATTAGGGAAAATTGTCACAATATGACATTTATTTTCTTATCACTGATTACAAGTCTGAGCGAATTTACCGTTAACATTAACACAAATTAGCAAAATCATAAAAGCAACGCTCAGAGGTACAATTAGCCGTCATGAGCAAGCAAACAATTGTATATTTACTTTTAAATATATCTCAGAATCAAAATGCAAGAAATAATGACAATTGGAAACAATGAAAAATACAAATTATGACGACCTCAGACAAAGGTATCATAATACTGTGACTTTACAGTTAAAAAGGAAAATCATGGACGCCACGAATGAACAATATATCATTCGAAAATAATTAGTTCTGGCAAATTATGCCGCTAGCTCAGGGGTTTTTACAATTACAAAGTGAGAACATGGATCTATCCTCTCAAAGTCGTTTAAGGGTTCTGTTTAACGGAATGCACAATCAGATGGCTTAGTCGTAATAAGTTACCATTGCTGTTCTGCGTCTGATGTCTGCGGTGACCGGAGATGACCCATGGTATGTGAGATTACCTCACACGGCGGCTACAGACACGTCCTGTCTGTTAATGCGCATCATCGCATTACTGGCGGTGTCGCCGTGATAAGCCTGCTCCAGCAAGGCAAGTTGGCAGCCAGAAATCGTTCAACGGCAGTTGGCGAGAGAAGCCAACTTTCCAAGTCCACCTCAGACTAGACTCGACTAGAATCGAATGTAGAATGTCCAGCTCCTCGCTCTTCGGTCCACGAGGAAAACTTCTCGCTCCGCCCCTTGTAGTCTCGAAGCTCACATAAAACAGAAATTCCCAGGATTTTAAGTTATACGCTCATTTGGATTGGATCTTCAGGTTGGCACCTAATGTCACGTGATATCCCCGATATCTGATTTGTTCTTCTCATATCACAGAGGTCGGACATATTCGGTTAAGTTCGCCGGGGTGAGAGCATATTCCCGCCAGGTGATTAACCCTGTTGACCACCCATCCCCAGGGAGCAGAATGTGTGGTCCGGCAAAACCCCAGATCCGCGACGTCCTGTCGCGATGGTTCGGGAAGACCACGATTAGCTTCAAGCCTACGCAGCTAAATAACTCTTTAATATTCGCTTTACCTAGATACACTGTATGTTCACCATTTCATTACAGTCTTCAATTGGAATCTTGCGTAGTTTATAAAATTACAACAAAAATCTATTTAGGTGGTCGCCCAAGATTTATGTAAATTACTCTAACATTATGACATATATAATAAAAAAATGCACCTTATAACGAGGCGACAGCGCGTCATGTTACAGTATAAAGTGTTGTTTGTGTTGTATCAAATGAGAGTTGAAGAACGAAGGTGCGAGCCTATTCAGGCATAATCATCCGTAAGACATCGTTGGTCGCCATGCTGAACGTCTCTATCTGACGGAAAAATCACCATCAACAGTGCCGGATGCCCTGATTCCATAAGCACTGCGGAAATGTTTGTGATCTAACCCAGGTCGATGGCGCAAAATCTGGTGGCAAGAAATTGTGTACGTCTACCTCTCCTGTCCTGCTGATCGAATTCCCTAATCGGGACTTGAACCAGCTAACCCCATAACAACGCCGGGTACTATTACGGAACCGCAGCCAACTGATCCAAGGGGGAAGACTGTTATACAGGTGCTATGAATAAAAATTTGATTGGAACTAAACGTTTTTTTAATAGCATTCGGCTGCTGAGGCCATACCTCTGGCTCAGTGTGATTTGTTGCTATCAAGTATTGACAAGTGGACACTAAAACACGGACACGACATATACCACACAACACTTAAACATCCATGCCCTCGGCCGGAATCATACCGGCGACCTTCGGCACATGGTACAGAACGCTAATACGAAACTATTCATGTTTGCGCCAAGTGACTGCCATCGAACGTACCATATCCATACCTGTGAAGACAATTAGAGTGATAAACCCAAAATGAGCGAGGCACTATTGCACTTGGCTGGTTCTTGTACTTAAAACTCGAAGATTGCTTGGACCTCCCGAAGTAGGTGTATTTAACCTGGTATTTGAAGGTATCCTTAGTCTGTTATTGGATTAGTGTTGGCCAGTTCGCTTTCTCCTTACATAATCTAACCCGGTAATCCTAACAGCTAAATGGGACCTACAGTTTAACGTGGAATTCGAACTATGGAAGCGCTCTGGCGTACCTCACAATACGCAGCAAGCTGTGCCTGAGGTGAAGGTCAGGTTAAGGGCCTTTGGAAATCCCATCAGAGACAGGGCACCTTTCGATCTCCAGTCAGACTACTTGCCAGAGACTCTCAGCAATAAATCTGATTGGAACTGAACGATTGTGAAGTTGCTCACAGTTGATGGGGCGCTGAGGAAGCTCCACTACCTAACCTGAAAATATGTAAAACATTTAAATCTGCGCCAATATTTTTTTTGTTTTTAAATGGCATTTGGCTACTAAACCCATACTGCCAGCTCACTGTGATTGTGATAATCCTTGCAGTGAATCAGTTTCACCAATTCGTTGTAGCTTCTAAGTATGGACACTACAGGACGGACAGGACACTTACACACCAACACTTCAACACCCATGCCCTCGGCCGGACTCAACCGACGAACTGCGGCACACGGGGAGTACTCTAGCCCCTACGCTACCGAGGCTGGCTGACCTACTGTTTTCATACCTTTGAAAACCATTTGATCACTAAGCCCCAAACGCGCAAGGCACGATCCGTACTTCACGGGTTCTTATTCTTTTCATTTATTACCCACCAAACATTCACTGTACTCATATCATCCTTTGTATATTTGGCTGTTCATTTGAGAATTTATGAAGTTTACGAAAAATCTGTCTTCTTTTAGTGAAGTTTACAGCTAATTAAACTTTTATTCTTGTCAAAGACTTACTTTATCTAATCAGTGCTAGGACGATGCATGGTCACACTTTACGTTCGTTCTTTGATCTCCTACACGAAGAGTACATTTTCTCCCTGTTATGACAGAAATTCTTGGCTAGTACGCTATGTGATGTATTTACTGAATATCGAGCAGCCCGACAGACGACCCCGTTGTGAGGTGATCAGAGTGTACTACTTTGTGTGGTGGATGCGTCGCCGGTCCAAATGAAATGCGACGGGGCGCTGATCACTGCAATAAGAGCCGCCTCGTTACGGCTACGTGAGTCGATCCAAATGAGGGGGACGCCGCCTCCAGCACAGTGCATCTGCCCGCCGGCGGACCCTACATTCTATCACCACTACACTTCTGCAGCTGCTGTAAAGACAAACTCGTCTCTCATATCAGTCTACTGGGTGGTGAGAGCCAAGTTATCAAGATGTCTAGTAACAAAGGTTCTCTTCTTCTTATTCACTACCCTTTTCCCAACATTAGGGATCGATTGGCAATGTCGAATTTAGAGCTTTGGTTCTATGACCGCATGACCTACTGCCACGTCGTACTGCGTACTAATGGAGGAAATCTGCGAGATATGTGTGTAATTCGCGAATTTTTTGTTTGTGAAATGTGTAGAAAATGGTCGTTCCCAGGGGCGGATCCAGGATTTTGGTTTGAGGGGGGGGGGGCTTGGCGTGAATTCAGAGGGCCTGCCTTCACAGGATTTTGGTTTTGAGGGGGGGGGGGGAGGGACTTGAGTCGGCCATGGGATGTCTTTATAGGCCTTCTCGGGCCTCAAATCGGTAGAGCTAAAAAAAAAAAAGTCTCCAAAATTACAATGTCGGGGATGGACCTAGATACTTTTGGGGGGGGGCTTCAGCCCCCTAGCCCCCCTCCCCCTCCTGAAACTCGTTCTCGATCCCGTTGTATCACCCCTATTCAGTATTCAGCGCACTGAGCCACATTGTCAGGTAAGAAAGATTCTCATACTTGACATTAATAATAACACACAGATTTCCTAGTTTCGAGAAAATTTGTTTAACTTTCTCATTAGTCCTCCAGAAGGTCATGGAACTTACATCATCCTGCGTACGTTGCTGTCGGTGACAGATCATTGTAACTTAAGCAGCAAAATGATAAAACTGGAGTATAACTGTATTTAAACAGAACGAAACGAATTCTTCGAGGAACACATTTATTTCCCTTCCTTCAAGTCAGGATTACAAGTATCACTTGTTGCTATCCCTGAATAGGATGTAACCATTTATAGAGTCCTAGGCCTACGGCTTTTGTGTTATTTGCCTTTCTTTTTACTTATCGAAGCCTTGGTTACACCACGAGATTAACTTTCTGTATCGTAAGGGTTTAATAAAACGCTGTATTACTGATACTTCATAGAAGAAATGGGTTTCTTAAAGTTATACAATACTATTGAATGCGGATCGTTTCCACCTCGACGTTTTATCATATATGTTACTTGACTGCAAGGAAAGGTATCGTATGGTACGATCAGTGGATGATCAGGACGCCCGTGATGCTATCATTTATCATTTATCTGCGACTCCCGGCTTTAAGACAAAGCCGGTGGGTGAGCGGTTACTTAGAAACACCATCATCAAATTCCTTCCAAATACTTCTTGTCTCCAATCCTCTCCTGCCTCTAATAACCTCGACGTCTCCGAGGAGTAAGTCAATAATTAAAAAAAAAAAAAAAACTGGTTCTAAATATGCAAAATCCGATTCTGCTTTAACAAATTCAAGTGCCCTACAGTAAATTTTAAGGAAACTAATGTTTTGCTAGTTTCCATGCTCCCACTAACTTTCCAGGTCTCGTATTAATTGCTAACTTTATAGCTGATTTTATTCGACCTTCTCCTAGAACGAAACTGACCTTAGATGCGCTTTGTACGGTCTATTAGATTATTGTGCTTACTAGAGCTTGTAGAGCGTGTAAAGCGATGTCGGTGCGGTTTTCCCTAGTAGAATGCGGAAGAAGTTTTGCCGAAACGTCAGCCATTAATACCAGGACATTGCACCATCCCGGGTTCCACCAAACTATTTATTGTAAAGTTTTACACAATGTAATTTTGCAGTATTATTTAATATCTTCCCTGTGTTAGGTCCAGCACCCTCTTACGTCCGAGTCATGGTAGTACCACAACGAGCAGCGTCTCTTGCTACGAGTAGAATTAAATGATTGTTGTCCTTGGTTATTCCAAAAGCACTGAGCACACAGTTGTGTATATGGTTGGTCTTTAGAGACGGGGGAAGGATGAGGAGCAAGAATGGGGGCAAGGAATCGGAAGGAATTCGGCCATAGCTTTTTGAAGGAAGCATCCTGGCATTTGCCTGGAGTGATTTTGGAAACTATGGAAAACCCAAATCTGGATGCCCGGACGGGGATTTGAACCGGCGTCCTCCCGAATGCGAGGCGAGAACGCTAACCGTTACACCGCCACGCTCGGTTATATGGTTGGATTCTTCTTGAATCATAGTGATACTGAACTCCTTCATGACACAATCAGTTATACGAGGCGTTTTATTCATATAGACGTTTCGTGCGCATCTGTGACTTTTAGCCAAAATTATTTAGGTGGTACTAGAGGTGGGCGCCACGCCGGCGTGACACCGCCATGTCTCAGTGGCGCGCCGCCGCCGCCACCGACACTTGCTTCGCGGCGTGTCCTTGAGCAACTAGTTCCAACAAGACAGTACATTTAACAAGAAAATCGTTAAATTGAGTGAATAAGCAGACACTAAGAAGACAGTTAGCTAAAATAAAATAAAAAATCTTCTGTATCTGTGTTATATGACTCTCAAAACCGAACTAGTTATTGTTTGAAATATTTCACAAGTTTAGTGATGTTGGAGTAATCGTGCGACGGGCACTTCCGTTAGCTAATGTGGAACATCATTTGTGTCTTGGTCGTTGGTTCCGTAATTTTGTGATAGTGGATAATGGCATAAATAGTGTTCCAGAACTTTAAACGTTCTTTAAAAAAGAAAAAACTAGAAGATTGTCAGGCAACGAGATATCGCTGTTCGGTGCTAAAAATGCTGGAAGATTGTGAAGGCAGCGAGATTTCGGTTTCCGGTGCCAAAAATAGATACCAAAGAGGTAGAAGAAGAGTTTTTGTATTCCTTTGATAATGTCGTTCAATGCGTAGAAATGACTGGATGGAGTAGCTGATGATAGCTCACCATCAGTATCAGGTAATCTTATATATATAAATATATATATATATATATATATATATATATAAGATTTCCTGATATATATTCCTGTATTTCACTTTGCAGTCACAACTACCTAGCATAGACCACTGTTGTTTGTTTGTGGTTGTAGCCTCTATCAGTCTTGTATCATGCACTATGGTGGTTGCTTGTTGGTAACTGAGGGGTGTATGAGAGATATGGTGATTGAAATTGGTCATATTTCAACCAAAGTGTTTAATTTTTTTTTTGTAACTCTTATGGAATGTACTAAAATGTTCTAGAATATACTTGAAAAATGTTCTAGAATACGACACCGTTTTTCAGCTATTAACAATTTATTTAGTGTGTGAACCGATTTTGACGGACTTTCACTGGAGGGTTGCTGATTTGGCAGGGTGTAACATACGCTGGGAATATTTAAGACTCCGCACAAAAACATAAAAAGCTTTAAAATTCCTGACAAATATGAAAGAAGTTGTAGGCACCAGTTAGTATTAAATACATTCCTTCTATCAAAACTGCAATACCAAGTCAGCGTTTTAGAGATGCTGGAAAGTTTGCAATTGTGACCCATCAAACAACATGTTGAAAAAGGTTGGAAAAGATGAGCTAAAGATTAATCAAAGTGTATAGAAACTTTTAGACGATATACTAATTTTTTTAAAAAGTTCGCTCAGTAGTTGAGGTACCCTGTTACCAGATCATCCAGTAGAAGCGTCACCTTTGTATTACTGCAGTATTCTCAAAGACGTAGATACTTATTTAGAGGCAATACAAAAGAACAGAACTTCATTTCTTGCCTTATATATCTAAGAAGAAATCACTGACTTTGTCGTGCCAGAACAAATTAGGGTGCGGACCCTATTGCTACTTGAAACTCCTCCATTGATACATCATTTTTGCTCAAACTCTTGATGAAACACATCATGTTTATGATAGGCCAGATGGTACTGATAGTGATGATGCGATCGATCAAGAATGTTGGAGACATTTAGGTCCGATCCATCAGAATATAAAGATGGAAATTTTTTAAGTTGTGGAACAACAAGAAAAATGCGAAAGAGTATTTCTTCTGGCTGGATTAGTCATTTCTGCGAAAAGATTTAGATTCTAGACTAAGCTTAAATCGCATAAATAAAATTATCATTATTCACAATAATACAAAGAGTGCAAACATATAAAATTTCGAATAAATAAATGAAACACTATTTATTGTTTCTTATTAATATTATATATATATATATATATATATATATATATATATATATATATATATATAATAATAAAACCAATACATAAAATAGTCACGCCGCCGGCGTTAGGCGCCGCCGACTGAAAATGCTCGGCGGGGACTTTTCCAGGCGGCGCCCACCTCTAGGTGGTACAAGACGGAATGTTTGTTAATGGTAAGAGGATTAATCATATTTGAAGTATTTTCACGCAAGTAATATTATTTCTGTATAAAAGTTATCATGACAGCACGTCACAGTCACTTCTTGTGACGTGTTGTTACAATAACCATTTTGAACGACCATTTCACCTGATGATGGCAACAGACTGTAGAAACGTTGTACATGGAAGGACTTACCCGGCAGAACAGTGGAGAGTAATTATTAGCAGCTATACAGCAGAAAAGACTAAATTCGCGCATTTTTTTACTGTCAAAAGAAGCTCAAAACAGTATCCTATAAACGACACAGAATCGTATATGGAACAAATATCTGAACAAGCCACATTGTAGTTACTATTCACTTTTTACTTCCACTTATTCATGTTCATTTAAAACCATTTTCATGCAGATCCGATCGTTACTAAGCATTTACAATAGTAATAACAGTTTCGATGACTGTCAGACAACTTAGTACATCTCACGGACATTGACTACTACCGTGGCAATCATTATAACAGTTTACAGTATCACTTACATGGTCATAAATACTGTCAGTATTTTTGACACTAATTTTTTCTCGTCAAAGGGTTCGTCTGTGTGAATTTCAGAATCATCTTTAATTACCGTGAATCAAGTTCTATAAAATGAACAACAAGGAAAAATCATCTGTGGAAATACGAAAATAAAGTGCTAGTGAAAATATTCAGAGGATTTATTATTAAAACGACGATAGTATACTCAATTTTTTTTACATGAAATAAAGCGCACGGCCATACCGGATTACAAAATTATTTTCGCATGGATGCAGGGGAGGTATTTAATTAGCTGCTTTACTACTTTAGGTAAATTGTTTCAGGTTGTTAATTAATACACTTTATTAATCTGATATTATTTATTTTTTCAATGATAGCCGTATTTTGAGTAAAATTCAATGTTTGAGTATATTTTTTTTTTCAAAAAAAGATCAAAATGTTAATTTGTTGCATGTCGCAGGTTAAACACATATGTGACGCCACAAACGAGTAGAAAAAACAACTGTCATAATAAATGTTTAAATTGTTTCTCCAAATGGGTCGTATTAATCGCTGAAATGAAGTGTATTGCCCTAATTAATAAACATTATAATAGGAACTAAAAAAAAGATTCTGCTTAGTAATTTGTATGACCAGAATTTGTAACATATTTTCAATAAATTCAAATAGCCTATATGGAAGAGGAACAGGGTGGGTGAGCGGTTAACGTTGTGGTCTCGCATTCGGGAGGATGCGGGTTTGAATCCCCTTTCGGTTATCCAGATCTGGGTTTTCCATGGTTTCCCCAAATAATTTAAGACGAATGCCGGGATGCTTCCTTAAAAAATGCTATGGCCGAATTCCTTCCCGTTCCTTGTCCCCAGTCCCATCCCGCCTCTAATGACCTTAGCCGTCGACGAGGAGTAAAGCAATAAGAAAAAAAGGGGAAAGAAACATGA
Organism: Vandiemenella viatica; assembly: GCA_031002005.1. Taxonomy (NCBI): domain Eukaryota; kingdom Metazoa; phylum Arthropoda; class Insecta; order Orthoptera; family Morabidae; genus Vandiemenella; species Vandiemenella viatica. Next base: position 83,254,583 of record CM061919.1, on the reverse strand, counting down.
TAGAACGCCATATTGATGAAATTCTATCAACCCCATATTTTAAATATCTCGTCAGTATATCCTGTACTAAAACGTCCGTCTTGGATTTTTCTGTCACACCTCAATATTGTTACTATTGCTTTACACTAGAAGTAAACCTGTCAGTGTAGGAACTTTCTCAGTATTACTAGTAGTATTGTCCCTGTACGTGCAATGAGATGTAATGATTTATGTGCACAGTCACAGATGTAACCTTCTTTAAGGTGAATTTATCTGTTACCGTGTGGTAGTGCCCCGACCACTGTAGGCGCGCCCGTCTGAGGACTTCGTCTTCCCACGGCCTGCTGTGTGTCGGTGGTCCCGCGTGTCGCCTGAATAATCCCCGGTAAGCGGATCACGTCGTGGGACATGCACAAGGACCGCGCGCCCTGAACCCAGGCCACATCGTCCCAGCGCAAAGTAAATACTGGTGTCAACTTAATACCGCCCGCTGACCGGAACGTGACTGCCATCTGATCCTTCCTTTTACAAAATTACATCCAAAGACTTCCCTTCTTCAACCTTCAACGTCCCTTATCATTGAGTTGGCGGTTTTTAAACCATATGCGATTGCACTTATGCTTGGCGCTATGTTCAGGTGTAACCTTGCAAATTGAAGATCTTCTTTGGAACTTGAATCGAGTTTCTTAACTGTCTTAATGTATGATACTCATCACTGTTGTTCCGTTAGGGGAAAAAAATCTAATTATTACATTGTTAGTAGGCAGTTCTACAACGAACCCACATTAATACAAACAGTAATTACTAAAATCAATCAGTGGCAACCGTGATAGTACAATGAACGTATAACTGAGTGGTGTGAACATTTGAAGCGTTGACAATGGCCAGTTGCATTCTACGATGTAATTAGAGTGGCTGTGCGTCCTTCTCGTTCCTTGGTAAGTTTTGGCTTAATTCTACGTCAGTTTAGCTTTAAACTCATCATCATCGTTATCAAGGGCTTTCTGTTACTCAGCAGGCCCATTCACAGCGACAGCCTTCCATGCCTCGCCTTGTTTCGCCAGTCTCTTTGTCTCTGTACAGGGTGTTATAAAAAGGTACGTCCAAACTTTCAGGAAACATTCCTCACACACAAACAAAGAAAGTATGTTATGTGGACATGTGTCCGGAAACGCTTACTTTCCATGTTAGAGCTCATTTTATTACTTCTCTTCAAATCACATTAAACATGGAATGGAAACACACAGCAACAGAACGTACCAGCGTGACTTCAAACACTTTGTTACAGGAAATGTTCAAAATGTCCTCCATTAGCGAAGATACATGCATCCACCCTCCGTCGCATGGAATCCCTGATGCGCTGATGCAGCCCTGGAGAATGGCGTATTGTATCACAGCCGTCCACAATATGAGCTCTAACATGTAAAGTAAGCGTTTCCGGACACATGTCCACATAACATATTTTCTTTGTTTGTGTGTGAGGAATGTTTCCTGAAAGTTTGGCCGTACCTTTTTGTAACACCCTGTATATTTGCCATTTATCATGATGTCGTCAAGAATTTTCTTTCTTTGTCGACCTCTTCTTTTCCCTTCATTTACAATCCCTTCCAGGGCGGTTTTGGGCAGGCACTCATTCCTCAACACATGACCAATCCAGATCATTTTCCTGTTCCTTATTGTTTTTATAAGGGACCTTTGCTCTCCTACTCGTTCCAGCACCTATCATTCCTTACTTTGTCTTTCAAAGTTATTTTTCCCATCCTCCTCCATATCCACATTTCGAAAGCTTCCAACCTCTTTATATATTCTTTGCGTAGCGTCCATTTTTCCGCCACATACATTCCATACAAAACATTTAGCTAGTTTTTTCCTCAGCTTTTTTATCCAGCCTTCCGCATAATAATTTTCTTCTTTCTATTGAAAGCTTCCTTTGCCATTACGGTTCTAGTTTTCACCTCTTTCCTGCAACTCATATCACCACTCACAATACTCCAGAGATATTATTCAATTATTTCTCTTTGTAGCTTTATCGTCATTTATTCCTACCATCATAAATTTAGTTTTCTTCCTATTGATTCTCATTCCGAATTTTTTACATCCTTTGTTTTACATTATTTTTAAAGTCAACTTCCGCTAAAATAGCAACGGTAACCAAAATATCTCCGCGGAAATGCTCAGTCTTTGTTAAATAGTGTTTTATCAACAGCTGAAAATGGTCCTAAAGGTCACAATGTCTGAAAACAATTTTATAAAGTGAACTAGAGTTTGTGGTCTAAGATCGATGAGCATACAAAATTGAAAACTTAGCTCTGTATTAACTCTCTTATTTGAAACATAATCACCGAGCTGGTGCGTGAGCTTGGTAACGTTGGCGTGCAATTGAGATAACGCGAATCTAAAACGCTGTCCGGATATCCATATTTAGGTTTGCCGTGTTTTTCAGAAACCACTGTTACGATGGTTCTTTCAAAAGGCCATTGCTGAATACCTTTTTGTTGCTTGCCCCCCATCCCATCCCGGCAACAATGACTTCTGCGTCGACCGGCCTTTAAGCCAGAAGCAATCAATAAGGAACTTAACATTTCGCAAATAGCAATAATCATTAGTAAAATGATTCATGTTTTGACAGAAGCTTGACAGGCCAATTGGCGTAATTCGTTAAATACCCGGTTGACACAATTTTGTGTGATGACCATTCACTGTAGAGAACTACCTGGTTTCAGATAACACAAAAATATTCTGTGTGATTTTTTTTTTAACAGCACTAAACATAAAATCGCCCACCGATAGTTTTTCTTGATGCCTGTATAAACGGACATGCCGAAGTAGCCAGCTTACAGATTTAAAATGGCTTAGATATGGGTATAGGGGGCTGGCTAAGGAAGGTTAAGGGAAATTCATGACCTGTGCGTAGAAATCTGGTGTCAGATACCTCTGGAAGCCTACCAAGGACTTCTAAAATCCATGTTACGCCCAATCGCTGCAGTATTGAGTTCGAAAGATGGACCAATGTGTTAGTAAGTAGGTGGTCATAATGTTTTGGCTGATCAGTGTATATGTATATGATTGGTTGTACGTCCCAACCGATGAGCCAGTCACCATCAACTATTTAGGGATCCCTGCTGCATGTGCACTACTGAAGTCGTTTTTTTAAAAAAAAAAAAAAAAAAAAATGGTACTTTATCTAGTGTGATCTGCCGGATAATTATAACAGGGAGTAGATTGTAAAGCTTCTTCTTCCTCCCGTATCAATGACAACTTCAATACATAGTAGTTTTTTCGCCAGTACGATTGTTTTGTCACTGGCTGATTGTTGGTCTGACTGGGATACGTTGTTTTCGAGTTTTAGACGTGATAATTAGTCCGCCATTGTTTGCGTCTGGCCACAAAAACGTCTGATATCTGTACTCATTGGCTTCGCGGTAAGAGTCAATAGTCTCTTCTTCAAAGACGGATGAAACATCGGCATTTTACGCAATGACTCAGCGTCATCCAATCAACCAATGACTATCTGGTATCTGGTTCCTCTCGAAGATATCCTCATGATGTAAAGAATGGGAAACAAATAAGAAATCGGATATGATCTTTATAAAAGAAGCATTCTGGAATGCTTGGAAACTGGACGACCTTAGAGGAAATTCTCAAAGACAGGACTGGACGTTGCTACACAAATATAATTGTGTAGAGAAATTGGTGATTTAAGAGCTTTATCTCTTTGGGCTGGGAACTGTGCGCCGACCTGAACTCTTTTGTCATCCTGGCAAAATAGTGAATGATAAAATTTATGCCAGTCAATAATGCTTTAATCAAGTACTCCACGCCGAGCGGCAATCACCAGAACATTCTTTCAGAGGCTGACGAATGGGGAAATCTCCTCAACCGCTGGGTTGGTGTATACTTTTTCTTGGGAAATTTGAATGTTTGTGGTTTCCCCTTGCCTTTCCATGCGATATAAATGTATTTGCATGTTTATTGTTTCGTGTGTATGACTGTGATGAGTATATGTTAGGTGTAGTGTGTACGAATGAATGAAAGATGAGATAGGGTGAAACTCAGTGCTAATGTTCCACTGTTCCATGGAAAGCCTTAGAGGCGAACAGGCTTAACGTCGACATCAGACGGACGAATTTCCATTAATCGTTTTGTATGTCCTCACCCCATGGGCACTGCTAAGAGGTAACACAGGACTTGGGTGCTCAATCTGATGATTAGGAATTGTGCATCACCACCTCGTACCCTGACGGCCAAGTCCTGATAACGGAAAGTTTCCTCCACCACTATGACGTAGGTATCTTATATATAAAAATTGATTTATATATATATATATATATATATATATATACAGTACGTTTTCTATGCGTTCTTATACTATTCATACGATTACGATGAAACTTTGGTGAGTTATTGTGTGCAAGCGTGCAAAGGTTTCTGACCAAAACATTTCACAGCCTCTCCCCCTTTAAAACCTTTAATTTTTTACGAACCCACATTTTTTATCCGATTTCGATGGAACTTCTCATACATATACTTTAAAACAAACAGAAAAATACCGTATACATTTGATTTGCGAAAATCCGACCCCCTCTCCCCCTTTCCACCACCTTATTTTTGTAAACGTTCATTATACATACCCACACATTTGATCCGATTTCGATGGTCCTTTGCCCATGTATAGATTAAAATAAACAGAAAACACTCTCCAAGTTTGATTTTCAGAAGGTTAACCCCTCTCATTTTTTCCACCCCCATTAATTTTTTAAATGTTTTTATACAAAGCTGCAGTATATACAGAGCACTTGAATATTTAAAAAAATATAATCGATACATAAAAAATCATTGTCTTTTATGTTGTACATATAAATGTGTCTGCTTTGTATATATATCTACCTACATAGAAAGAAAAAGAGGAATTGCAACGCATGCCGGGCACTGAAAAATGATGCTTCAATTTATTTTATAAAACTGCACCGGCTCTTTGCCGCTCTTAGCACAACTTTACACAAGCAACTTTTCTGCTGTACGCAGAGAATTCTGCCAAAGTAGATGGTGATGGAGAATTTTTAACTACAATCCGATCAAAACGGATCTTACATCAGAACTTTAATATCCACCTGCCGAGCAATGCTAGGTACTCTACTTTCGCAGAAAACGAAAGACCGAAAATATTGTATAACCCAAAGCATCAGAATCAACTTTTTAAATTTTAATTTAATGGATAAAAATCATTGTCTTTCAGTTATTTGCTACCTGGTAATGTGTTTTTTCTCTATAAGAAATAAAAATAGGCATTGCAACGCATACCGGGAAAAGCTAATATATATATCTGAGGTTTCACGTTTGGAGTATTTTCTTTAGATGGCATAAGAATAAAAACTGTGAGTGGTAGAGCTACTCAGCTGTGTGGAGGGGCATGACGGTGCCGCAGCCAACCGAAGCAGCGGGGCTGTAAAGTGGAAGGAAATATACATGTTTGACTACAGTATCTGAAATTCGGGCTGATTGCTATCCTTTCTGCATGCAGCCTCGTATCTGTAATTTGTGTGTCGACATTCCACGTGTCTCGGCAGTCGCCCGGGGTGAATGCGTCGTGTAACACTGGCAGCAGCGACTCGAATTAAACGTTTAGCGGGCAGAGTAATTACCGTCCCTTCTGGCTATTAAACAACGCGGCAGCGCCCCAATAGTTTCTTTATGGACCCTCCGCTTTTTAGGGCATCTAAATTGTAAATTTGGAACAATAAAAGCCGCTAAATTACACCGCCTTGGAGTGGCGTATCGAGTCTTTGTGCGCTGCTGCCCGAGGTGTGTTGGTTATCATTATTCGGCGAGCACGCGGGATCGCCCGCTACTGTGTAATCACCGCGTTTAGCGTTTTTCCATGAGCGCGCCCTTGGCCGGGCGGCTACCGGATCGGGTCGCGTGACCGTCTGGTGGGTGATCCAATTACCTTAGCGCCCGCATTCCGGGGGTTGAGGCTTCGTGTTAACGGCTGGGCGGTTCAGCTGTTACGCTGCCATACGATTAAAGACGATCGGAGAGGAAATTTTTTATCCCACGAAATTAAAGGGGTGCACAGCGTGGGTGAGGGTAATGATACTGCATAAGAAAAAATTAAATAAAAAAAATGCCTCTTGGGAGATAAAGTAAATTCGGATTGCAGCAAATACGAACGTCCTGATTTTCGATTTTCTGCTCATTCTCCCTCTGATGTAGCCGTAACTACAGTTAAACTTAACTCAAAAATAATAATAACAATAAAATCTTCTCGGGCTTCCAGCCGCGTAAAAAATGCGTCATTTTCAACCAGAAATTAGAACAACTGATTCATTAGTTAACAGGGACACTGGTTATCAACTCAGTGTGGTCTGGAACCCGGCTATTAAATTGCTGAAACATTTTCGCCTCGGTAAGGAGCAGAAGATTGGATGACGTCATCGCTCTGTGTTGACTTATGTCTTCCACCGTTTCCGCGGCAACGGGTATGCAAACAGTTAATCATTAATATTTGGTTGTAAATGAGGGCTGAGCGCCTTCGTAACGTCCCATAAGTGTGACATTTTTACGCCGCTGGAAGCCCCAGAAGAGTTTATTTATATAAAACGATGTAAAAAACTTCGATCTTAAATAATAATAATTTTCATAATAGGGGTACTATTCTCTGGCGATACAATACTGCAGTTCGATAATTAGTACTGTATAAATCAGAGAGCTTGAACATGATTAGAAAGGGACAACTCAGAAAACTGGAACCAAAGGAACGAAAGATCTTGAGAAAAATCATGATGCTTGTCAAAGGAAAAGGAAAATACACACTCACGCACAATAAGGACCTATACCAACAACTGCAGTGCATTACAACTGCCATGAAAAAAAATGAGATTAATGTTGTATGGTCAAATATTTTGGATGGACAATATTAGACTCAACTCCAACATCTTTAACACCATCTTTACAGGGAAAACGACTAACGTAAAATGAGCAAAGCTAATCAGAGAAGATCCCGAACAACTGAAAATCGACCTGAATGAAATTTAAAACAGAGATAAGTACAGAAATTGATTAAAGCATCCGATTCTCTCAAGACACTAACAGCCAAAACACTACACCCCGGATCTGGGGTGAAATGTACCCAACAAAGAAAACACAACCACAGTGCAAGGATCAGAGTTAAGAACCACGTGGTGCATAGAGACGAAAACGGAAAAGAAAAAGAAGAAGGGATATAACTTTTGTTTTTGGAGATCAGAAAATCTGTAGGCTGCCACTTCGCTAGTGCTCGCTGAAAAAAACGAACACGTGATCTAAATTAACGCGTTTTTCAAAAGCGACGTAACACTCGGTAGCTAGCAGATGTTTCATCTGCAACGAGCCATCTTTAACCTTCAGGTCGTCGGATAGATTCCGACAGTATGAACACATGAGTAACTAAACAGTACCAAATAGATTGATTAACCTGAAATTCGAAGACTGCAAGACTGACCAAGGGAAGGAGAGTGGTAGGGAGGGTGTAACGCGGTTGTTGAAACGGAATGCTGGAGCAAATTCACAAAGCATGGGAAAGGCACTAAATCTGTCGTGCAAATAGCTTTGAACTCGATTACCTCATGTTAATGTAGGAACTAAATCTGTAGTTATTAAAGACGGGAAAGGATGTGGAACAAGGATAGTGGAAGGCATTCACCATACTTTTCTGCAGAAAGTAGAGTGATTTCGGGGAAGCAAGGAAAAATGAAACCTGGCTGGCTGGGTCGAGATTTGAACCCGCGTCCTCCAGAAAGCCAGGCCTGAGCGTTACCGCTCAACTACCGAATTCGGTCTATAGCAATTAATCTATCAACGACCTATCCCCAAATACTTGTAATGTCCTGTATGTATCATCCTATCCTCCTCAACATAGCATGAAATCAGTAGGAGGTATGGAAGTGATTGCAGAACTCCAGCTCCATCCAGCCTCCTCCACCGTCTGGACATGGACAAAATTGCGTATACAGGAGCTAAGTTGAGACGGTGAAACATTTCCAATGAACTCTTAGTTCAGTCTTGGAGGAAAGCACCATGAGGGCTGAGTGCTTTGTAGACATTAAAGTAAATGAACAGGTACTATATTCTTATTCTGAAGACTATGAAATTTCCAACTGGTATTTGGTCACCCATCTCGTGAATCTGTTTTTATTAGGTAATGACAATTTCTAAAAACCTCTGTAATGCTGAAAAAGTTCCACAAACAAAAAGATATCTGAGACTAGATAGAGAAAATTGACTTTGGATACGCACATAAATAAATACACAATTCTTCGTTCTTCTCTTATCTAAATCAGTTAAGGAAATAAGTAACTGATTTGTTAGATTTGCTGCATACTTTTTACACCATTTCGATAATTTCAGTTGCGTGCCTGCAAAATTTTGTTACTTCCTTTTATAAAAAAAATCCTTCAAAACTAACAAAACTACATATATCAATCAGATTCTCGATAAAAACAAAAAGAATCCACATAATATGGCTACTATACTCCAGTATAAACCATTTCATGTTACTACAGGCCTGCCCAACTTCGAGCGTACAATACACTTTAATAAACGAGGATTACATTTATAAACCATTTTTTTAAATTTTGAATTAAAAAAATAATATCAAACAGTTAGTATATTTAATTATCACGTTAGATTACAGTTAAAAATTTGATAGACAGTCACGTGACACCAAAAAAAAAGTAAGAAACAGTGAGGAAGTTTCTAGGAAGGAGTGCACATACATTACAGTAAATTTGAACTTTCCTTAACGGTTCTATCCGCACAGACCGGTACCTGCACTCTATACGGAGCATCATCGCTATTTGACACCTGACGTGGGCCACGCAACACGACTTTATCCGTGGCCAATCACCTCCTAGGAGAAACTAGGCACCAGCTCTCACTAGCCACTATATAACACGCTGCTCTGCGCGACGACAGATGTCGAGTATTTATGGGCCAAGTGGGCAATACGCAGGTGTCACCGAGGGCGTTCCCGCGTCGCAAGTTTATGGACCACTTACACTACGGACAGTTCCACACCGGCACCAACGACCTCACTCGCAAATAACCGACAGAGTTCAGACCGCGACAGCCAGTGTCGTGGGCTGGTAACTTATGACAACCACATCTTTTTTCTCTGTAAGTGTACCTATGTGTGCAGCGGTTTGTAAAGTGTCTTTGCTTAGCAGGAACACCTGTTGCTTGGAGCAGAGACGATGTTCTGGAGCGTGAAGCACTGCACTGTAGCATCCACCAACGTATCCCGACAGAAGTCACTGAACCTCATCAACTAATACGCCAACTGCAGCAAATGTCGGTGATATTACCTATTCATTCTTTGAAGAGAGAATGATCAATTTACACAAAGAACTGAAATCAAAACAAGACCCAAAAACTGAAGAAATATCTGAAAAGCACTACAAATCGTTGTCATTATGTCGGGAAATTTTCAATCGAGCCCATCAGGTGAGCGGTTCACACTTGGGCTTGGAACTCGGAAGGACGTTGTCAGAGTCTTGATGGTTAATTAATATAGTAATTAAGTAGTCCACCTTAAAGTTCAGTTTAGATTTCTGTTTATTTTCCGGAAAACTCGTCAGCGATATTGTTTACATGCAAAGATACAATCCAGAGATACTACTAACGCAGTTTTTGGCAGTTGCAAAGTGAATCCGTAAAACTAAAACAAACTGTCCTGCTGATTTCTTTATATAGGCTCTATCGAAATTTCCCGAACACTTCAAAAGCTTCCGCGAGATATTTATCGAACAGTAACAATTACTCAAACAATTAAACATATAAAAAACAATCAGAATTAATACATAATCACTTAACATCATTACAAAATGGTCAGAAATGGAAATTAAAGATACTTAAACACAAAATTATTTACAGAAATCATTTTAAACTGTAGAAAATTGTCCTGTAGACATCGTAACTTGCATTAATACTTGAAATTACACACATTTAAGCAATTCTCTTGGCACAATTCGGTTCTTAAACATATTAAATGGTCTTTAAATAATTTCCTTTCATAAAACAAAGTCTATATACACTGATTTACAGTTAATTGTGAAACAAACATACCAGATCATATTCAAGCAAACTTTAGCTCTCTACAAATACTTCATTAAATACATTCTATTTAAAGTTCAGGTATGAGGGCTGTTACAACGTGGTGTCGATTCCCAGTGCAACAACCCTAACTTCTACAGGGCTAGTCAAAATGATTGCAGTGATTTCAGAAAATTACTACAGATTTATTATTTGACATGTAGTTACAGGATTACAAAGATATATAAAAAAAAACTGTGAAAGTTTTTTAGATGTGTCTACAGATGCTCAATATGAGCACCTTTAAGTGACTCTGCACACATTCAGCCTATAATCGAGTTTTTCCCATACCCGATGCAGCATGTTTCTGTCAATGAGAGCAAACGCATTGGTGATGCGAACCCGCAGGTCTGGCAGATCAGGCTGGTACTGGTGGCACGAACACTGTGTCTTTTACGAAACCCCAAGCAAAGAAGTCGCAGGGGGTTATGATCAGGGGAACGAGGAGTCCATAACATCAGCTGACGATCAGCATCCCCAGCACGACCTATCCATCTTTCTCACTTTCTCACTTTCAGCATCTTTCTCTCTAGCGCTCTGGCGGCCACCGCGGAAAGCTTGCATTTAGTGCAATCGAAACTTGTAGAGCCACTTGTCTTATAACAGCAAACCCCATCATCATACCTATAATAGGACAGCAAAAAAAATCGTGAAATCGCTGAAATCATTTTCACTAGCCCTGTCATTTTCTTCGACTTTCCAAAATAACTGCAGGTGAACATCAGACCGAACGTAATGGGTGAGAGGTAAAGTATACGCCTGGTATTCGGCAAGGTGCCTTGTCCTCAACTCAATCCTGTCCCTAATGTCCCCGACTTCAAAGAGCCATACAACTCATAAACAAACAATATATTCTTAATTTTTTTATATGTTTAGCTATACTCCGTTCTTGTTTTATTTAATTTTATATACATTTTTAAAGCCTGTGTAATGTCTTGTTACGAATAGCAAGTGAAGGGATAGGGATTGAGGGAATTGTGAATGACAGAAGCTATTGGATAGACGTCCTGCAAAAAGATCCGCCAGTAGACTGCAGACTGTCCGAGATGAAGAAGTCGGAAGCTCTTAGTCCCGTTGCTGCAGACTCATTGCGGTGCCATTCTCTGTATTCCATTATTCGCCGCGTTCCACCGACGATCAATGGAACTCGCAGTCCACATTCCGTACCGCGGCAGATAGTGCCTTTTTCTGACCCGGATCAACGAGAGAGCTGATCGAAGTCCGAATAAGGCGACATGCAACACGCTCCTTCAGTTGCAAGACTGTGTCAGTTCTCACCGGCCGCTACTCTGCATTCAGCTTCGTAGTTTACGAACGTTTTAAATAATTTACCGAGCGTGGTGGGTGAGCGGTTTACGCTCTGGCCTCGCATTCGGGAGGACGCTGTTTCGAATCCCCGTCCGGGCATCCAGATTTGGGTTTTTGTTTCTTTCCTCAAATCACTACAGGCGAATACCGGGATGCTTCCTTCAAAAAGGCCATGGCCGAATTCCGTTCCTTGTCCCAATCCCACCCCACTTCTAATGAAATCGACGTTGGCGAGACATAAAGCCATAATTTAAAAAAGTAAATAATTTGACTGATTATAAGGGCTAATCGGTAGATATAATGAGGAGTAAGAGTTTTTTCGGCAAGACCTATATTAGCAGAACGTGGCTAGAAGTGCAGAACAGAGCACTGAAAAGATCAGGGGTCTTCCAACAAAGGTGTAATATAATTTGGGATACATTAACTCCATTAAGAGGTAAACAGAGAATATACAAGTAATATCTCACGCCAATCATCACATAAAGATTAGACACCTTGATAGGTATTTGGTAATTACTATTTCTTGATGTATAGTCCTGTCACGGAGACCATGATAAGCGTTTGGTTGCTTGAAATAACAACTCCAATGAGTCACTTTTCACTTTGGTTTACTTTTTTTGTTATTGTTGTTATTATTTGCGAGCTCTAAAATAATGTTACACACAGAACAGGCATCGACTCTACCAAGGATACTAACTACAATCATACCAATATTCCATCTTTCAGTTAACTTGCACCTCACTAAATAACTAACTCGTCTCTGCCGCTTGTTTACATAAGCGCTACAGAAAGATCCAGAATAATTCCAAGAGTTCCGACTCTTCATAAGTTATCACTGCTCAAATATGATACATACTTATTACTTCCTCATACTTTTCTTCTGACTAATTACACAATTAATGTCCTCTTTCAAGCATGGGCTATCTACGCCACATACATATTCCGCCCGTGATGGTAACGTTCAGAGATATTCTCTACACCTCTTCCTGGTGCATTCGCGCAGGATACCAACTAGATACTTGGCCTATACTATAAAAATTATTTTATTACACCTTAATAAAAGTTGATATAACAAATATGAACATGAAATATAATGCGAAAAGAAAAGCAATAAAAAAAAAAAAAAATTAAATGTGAAGTAACTATGTATCCTTACAACTGGAAGGAGGATCTGACAATGGAGTAAAGACTAAATAACTAAGCTTAAAAGAGGTTTGACCATGTAAAGCCGAAATAATATACGGGCAGTAAATAAACACATAGATGTTTACTTATGGCTTTACGCCTCGTCGACATTGAGGTCATTTGAGGCGGGATGGGACTGGGGGCAAGGAACGGAAAGGAATTCGGGCATTGCCTTTTGGAGGAAGCATCCCGGTATTCGCCTGAAGTGATTTGGGGAAACCATGGAAAACCCAACTCTGGATACCCAGACGGGGATTCGAAACCGCGTCCTCCCGAAAGTAAGGCCAGAAAATCCAGCGAAGAAGACAATCTGAACGTCCTAGAGAGAGATAGAGAGATTAAAAATAAGATTTGTAGGAAAATAGAGAGAAACTTGGCGTAGTAGAGAGAGAAGGAACATATCAAGACCTCAATCGGTGGAGACATGTCGTTTGAAAAAATCGTCCTGGGCCCACTGGAAGGATTTGTAGATGAAGAAGATCCTATACGCAAGCAAATAAGATTTGCTATTCTTGGAGTGCTGTTGCAAGGCTTGGAATGTACCACCATTCTACCAAATATCAACCTCTTCCAGTAGAAGAGGTTCTGTTAACTGAACAAGTATGAGGAATCAACCGAAGTTTACCATAATTTTTAATGAAAGGCTGATTAAGTACAGACACTTGACGCCACACCCTAAAAACTATAAATAAGAAATGATCAGATGCTTTTTTGAAAGAATTCGACGAAGAGTTAGTCCCCCACAAAACAGAAAAATACTACTCCGGCTGGAATTTTTTAGTGTTAATTGCACTAAAATTATTCCAATTTAAGGGAGGATTAGTAGACCTTTATGTAAGAGAGGAAAAATTACGAAATTTAGATACGGAAACAGCGTAACTTACAAATTGTACAATCCTTCTTCTTCGTAAAATTTTCATGCCGTTCGGCACAATCTGCTTTTACCAATTAGATGCGAGAAGTATATTTAACAGCCTGTTTGTCACTTGGCAGCTAGAGGAAACTAAAGTGACGTCATATATCTCTGTACTGTGTTCGTAATGCTGTGTGGGTTTTGGAATTGTTAATTGAGCACCAATAACTTTTCTGGTTTTACACCACGGAAATATTGTGTGTCCAAGCATTCTTTAACCCTTTCTGTAAAAGCCCTAAACAGACTAGGAGCAGCGTACTGTGGGTGGTAAAAGTTGGTACGGAAATCTGATTTCCCACGACTTAAAACAATAACCCATACCAATTATGTCCATTAAGAAACCAACATCGTGCTATAGTGAGTAGCAACACAGAAGAGCTCGATTTAAACAGATTTTTTTTACTAACACAAGTTAATATTTCCATTAAATATTATTAATAGCATCGTCTCAGACACACAGGTTTCTATCTCTTTATCTGCGTAGCTGATGTGAAAGAAAGGTATTTAATAAGGAATATTAAATATGATACAGAAGAAAGTACTACTACAGAAAATGCAGTACAGAAGACTGCTTAAACAAATGGTAAGATAAGATTAAAGCTTGTATTTATGAATCATTCTTTGAAAGGATATTACCTCGGAATACATTTGCAACTCTTACCGTTTCTTTAGGTAATATGATACACCTAGATTTACTGTTTCTTCTAAAATTTTGGGATTGGCTAGCTTTGATAAGTTTTACTGATCCCTGGCACTGTCAAATTTGGAGCTTTGATTTTAAGGGTGCATACCCTTGTTGACGCCAAGCATTATATACCTAGTCCCACGTCGTACTAATAACTAATGGGGTAAGTGTTGCCATCTCTCTGGGAAACGTTTACCTATGTTCTGTTTTTGACAAGTGTATTTTTTGTGAATTGTTTAGTTTATGAAGCGGAGTTTGGGGAAAGATCCGGCATTCGCCTTGATGGCTAAGGAAATCCGCCAAAACCTGCTGTTGGATGGCAAGTACGCGGGTGGTAAGGGGGGGGGGGGAGGAGCTGGGCTCGTGCCCAATCCCGTTGTAACTCCCTGATCCAGTTTACGCAGTCTGAATGCACTGAGCCACACTGGCCTCTTTTTCGTCAGATATATTTCCTTCTCCAACGAAAATTATTTATTTACTCCAGAATGTAACATGCGAACCTTAGTGAAGTATGACAAAACATCATACTTTGAGTCTCAGCAATTAACGAACTGGAAAAAACTCTGCATGTAGCTAGTCAGTCCGCGAATCTGCATTGAATACGGGGGGATAACATAAGCCAACAGCTTTTATGAAGACAAATTTTTAAGGTGACTCCAACAAGTAGAAGAGTACTTGAGTGATTGTGGTGTTAAGTTCATTGGCAATCGATCAGCATCAAATTGTTCGCTTGACACTTTAATTGATGGGTATCGATTGCACCGCATACTCGATAGTCAAGGACTCCACGTGTTTAATACATGAGGATCATAAGATTTTAAGTGCGGTAGTTAATTATTCATAAAGTGGATGCTTGTTCGCATTAAACGAAGATCAGTCGTCCAGATAATTAAATGTCATCGATACTTCAAAAACAACTTCGAACTAGCTACTGTTCTAACCACCTTTGCTGTCATTCGCTATCTTTCACATATTCCGGTTGATAGCTCATTGCAGGAGACAGTAATAACAAGAATGATATCATGCTAAAATTTTAAACCTAGAATTGTGTCGAATGGAGGATCGTTCTTTGAACTCAACTATTAAAACATGATTCCTTTGTTTATACCGTAATTTGAGAGCACTGAATTACTGTGGGAACACGGAGTTCATAATAAAACGACACGAAAATTGAGAAAATGTAAATTATTACAGCACATTGTCTGATATTTGCTGATTCTTTTCAGCTTAGCTTATATAATGTGAGATAGCAATATATATATATAAATAATTGCAACATGTTTTAGATTTTTGTTGATATGGTCAGTACAAACTGACTGACAGAACATATATCTCATGGTATTAGAGACAAGGATATCATTTTTCTTGTTTTAATGCTCTAAAATAAGAATTATCATTTCGTTACTTATTTTTAAAATTAATATTATTACGGTTGTGAATCGATGGTACAATCAACATAATCTTGTGGAAGATAAAAATTATTTGCAAAATTCTGACGTACAGGATTAAACTCCCTCCAGAAGGGAAAAACAACAACAAAAAGTTCAAGGCGTTCACTGAGAATAGTTTTCAGTACAAATTTCCCAGAATAGCAAACCGAATTGTGTTAAATGCAGTTTTTTTTAAATATATCTTATGAGCTAGCAGTGCATTTAGGGATGAAATATCAAAAAAGAAAAACTAAGTTAGTCAACGTTGTTGTACACACGAATTTCTTTTCAATTTGTGATTAGATAAATTTTTAAATAGTTAATAGAGAAACGAATTTAAAAATAGAAAAGTATCAGTTACAGGTATTGTCTATAGAGAATTTCAAAATCAAGTGCGTCAAGTTAGATATTAAACCCATTAATAGTGTATGAGTTGCCTTCATAAATTGTTGGTGATTTAGTGGAGGAATATTAAAAAAAGTGTTTATTTAGACAATCTTCAATGGTATCAAATGGTATCTAGAAACCAGATTACTCTCAAAATATTTGGAATTTTCCTGCTATTCCATGAATTTTTGAAGCGCTTATCAAAATCTTAAGAAAATATCATTTCCCCCTTTGTTCCAAAAACTATTGATCCAAAAATTATAATGATATGTAGGCCGCTTAAGTTTACAGGAAAACTAAAGCGATTTTCTGGAGATTCTGATTTTCGCAGACTCAATTTAATAAATTTGGTGCCCCATTACAACGAACATTTTTACGACAAAAATATGTAACATTAGATGGGGAATTTAGTGAATCGAATTCTAAATTAGTCGTAAAAATACTTTCTTCCTAACACCCACAATGATTTTTTGGTTTGATTTATTTATACCCTGGCGGAAATTAAAAGTGCAACACCCAGTCCAGGAATGATGAAATTTTAGGAAACTTTATAGGTTCATCCAGGATCATACCCAGAAGAAATGATAAAAAAATGGAAATGGATCAGGCTATGTTTATTACCTTTAGATACAGTTTTCAGTAAAACTGCGCCCACCTTGAGCACCTATACATTCGTGGATCCTTGCCGGCATTGAACCAATAAGTGTTCAGATGTGTTCTTGGAGTATATCTCTCTGCGCCTGCATTTCTAGTGCAGTCAGTTGTTCCACAATTTGTTCTGCGTGACCATGACATCTAATGTGTCTACTCCTGGCAACCCAGACATGCTCTACTGGAAGAAAATCTGGGGGACCTTGCGATCCAAATTGTGATGGTAACCCCTTGTAAGGCTTGTGTTGTGATTGCCACAATATTAGCACAGCTACTATCCTGTTGGAAGATTTGATTTGGATTGTAGACATGCCGGCTATTACAACAGTCTACAGCACCTCGTCCACATAGTGGTGGGCAGTCGTTGTGCCTTCAACAACAACCAACTCAGTCCTGCTGTCGAAACTGATTGCCGCCAAACCGTGACACCAGTGGCTGCACCAGTGTGATGTTCTGAAATCAGAGCAGGGCAAGCCGTTGCTCCACTACTCCTCCGAACACATTGTTGATTATCATTTTGCCACAGACAGAATCGAAACTCGTCTCTAAACACAAATGTACGCCATTCACGTGTCCATTTGCGTTTTAAATTACACCATGCCAGACGATGCTGGAAATGAAACCAGGTTAATGGAACACATTGCATAGGGATGAGAGAGCGTAAACAAGCTTTAAGCAATTGGTTTCAAATCGTCCGGGAGGTGACTATCTCTGAACCACTGCTTAGATCTGGGTTGCAGTCACCCGTCTGCCATCAACAGCCACCAACACAATCTGGTGGTCTTCATGTGCTGTTGTCCTTTTGTATAGACCTGTACCTGCTCTAGGAGTAATAGAGCCTTCTTTCATAAACTGTGTAGCAACTCTGTTATCTGACGTTGCAGTACAGCCAATCCTTACGAAGATTTCACAATACGATGCACCCATTTCAAACTCTCCAATTCTCCGTTCTCACTGTCAGACATTTGGATGTTGAGGGTCGTCACTCTTTGCCTTGGCGTACTTGGTCAACAAGAACTTGTGGAACAAAAACGTAATTTTACAATACATTCTTCACCACTTATATTTTTGTTTTTAACTGCTTTACGTCTCTCAACAGCGAGGTCTTTAGAGACGGGAAAGGATTGGGGGCAAGGAATGGGAAGGAATTTGGCCATGGCCTTTTGAAGGAAGCATCCCGGCATTTGCCTGGAGTGATTTGGGAAACCATGGAAAACCACCACTTATACACTAAAAAAAAAAAAAAAAAAAAAAAAAGCAAATTTGCGTAATAAATAGAGCCGTAATTATCATGCTATTACATGTAAGACTTTCAACTTTTTATCATTTAATATCCTTCAATTGTTGATACTTGAGGTCAAATTTAATTCATTTATCAAAATTCTGTCTGGGTGTCGCGCTTTGAATTTTCGCCAGTGTATTATTCTAAATACAATTTTACTAAGCGTATAATAACCTGTACCTAAAAATCGCTTGCTACTGATGTTTTTTAAGGAAAAATAGTTTACACATTTATATATATATAGCTAATTCGGTTCAATTTACAGCCTGTGTATGGAATCGTAAACGCTAGTGCATTTGTAAACACTAATTTGTTTGTGCATCTGACCTTACTTGAGTGTCGCAGTTTCTTTCATGTAATTTCCGGTTATAAAGTACGTCACTCTAGATTGTTGTATTCGGCGGTGCGACAGTTTCTAGATCGTCGGCTCTATAATGCGATGTGAAGTGCAAGCGATTGTGCCACTGATACTGACCGGATAAGTAATGCTTTTACAAAGGACTCGGACAAGTGGAAGTGCAGGACTGTAGGCTGCTCCCAGTAACATTGATTTCAATATGAAGACGGTGTTAAGCCATCCGTCTTTGGCGTGAGCCCTGCTTAGTCATAGAGCACAAAGAAGGGGACACTGTACTCCGGCCCGGACAATGTACGAGCGGGCGGCATACCGTGTCAGGGGTGACAGCAGACAAGGAGGAACACGCAGGCGGGATTACCAGGTGGGTTATGTGTCACCCACAGGCCATACGGCAACAAGTAGAAAAGAAACACAGCGTAACACGAAAGACGTCTTGACTTGGACCATGCTCTATACATTATCCTAGTTGCAGAGGTAAATGTATTTGCGGAGAGAAGGCAGTGACTAATTGCTACCTAATCGACTTTTTATTAATTGTGATGAAGCTGATGCTTCGCTGGTAGTTTCAATTGTGAGTTTTTTTTATTTTTTTTCTCCTTGGTATTCTGCAGGTTATGGATAAAATTATACCATTTTATTGACATATATATACAATCACTTGCTAAATGCACCCGTTTACCTAAATGTGGACCCTTTCCAAAATCCAGTCAACAGTGGACTGTTTCTGATAATTTTTTAAAAATTTATACGCCTGTCGTGAACCAATGCATTCACTATTGGAATTTGACTCCACATTTAAACTAAGGAACGGCATATTGTTGATGGTTTGCAAGCCGACAGTTTCTTTTATTTGTTGATAATTACCAACGGAACGGTAAACATGCCCACAGTATAATAATAAAGATTCCTTATTGTTTTTTTAAAGAAAAACGTTCTGTTCACATTGACGTTAAATTTAATGCTTTTAAATTCAACCACGACGTTATACAATCACAACATACGGCGGAGAATCCGCGAAGACTTCAAATCACAATTTACATTATTCTCTATAAAATTTACTAACTGCGCTGTTTAAAAATCACTCGTGGCGTTCGCTCGCGAGCTTCACCACGCGAACCCAAGCTTTTTTTTTTTTTTAACGCCTTGTCAATGGCTAAGGTCATTAGAGGCGGGATGGGGCTGGGGACAAGGAACGTGAAAAATTTTGGCCATGGCGTTTTTGAAGGAAGTATCCCGGCATTCACCTGGAGTGATTTGGGTAAACCATGTAAAACCTAAATCTGGATGCACGGACGAGGATTCGAACTCGCGTCCTCCGAATGCGAGGCCAGAATGTTAACCGTTTACCCACCACTCTCGGTGCGAACGCTAGCGCACGACTCTCTACCAAAAATACTGTCTATGCTTACAGATTAAGTTACTAATAATACTCCGCTCGCTACGTTTATTACTATCTGTGGAAACCCCATTACATTTAATTAGAAACATTAAAATCATTTATAATTTAAACAATAATAATCACGTAGTAGTAACATCAAAATAATTGACCAATATCGAAATAAAATTGATGGGGTTGGTAACAAATGTAAAACACTCATATCTATAATTAATGATACACTATTTCTCAACCACGCTACATGTGAGTGTATCCCTCTCTTAGTACCAGACCAACTGTCACGGACTACTGTGTAGTCAAGAATCCCTTCCCTGTCTGAGCGGAGCCCAGCCACCGACCCAGCTGTCCATAGTTTACATCTGTATGTGACTACCTGTTGCCTCTCCATACAGCGGCGTGGCTCTTGTACTGACAATATTTATGTTTAAATCAACTAATCGAAACATTCCTTACGAGAAATCTCAGATAAAAAATTATACATAGTTTTACGTAGGTCTATATACATTTACGTCACACAGTGCACAGTTATTCTGATGCATTTTCATTTTATGTTCTACAACTCTTGGCACCTTTCTCAATAATTTATTCCACTGCCTACGAATGAAAACTCTGTACCTCAAATTATTTACGAAATCCGCTGTTAATTTACAATCACTGAACTCTCTTCCCTTTCGTATACTACTGCTAACTCTTTCATCAATTTCCTCATCGCCTTACACATACTACTGTAAACAACTATCTTCTTAAAATTATTTCCATCCAAGCTCTTTTATGGTATGATTTAGTGAGCAAAATGGTAATTTATTAAGACACATTTTGCTTCCCACCTTTGCATTGTCTCTAACTGACGTATTAGATTTCCGTAATGTAGGTCCCACGCCTTACTCGAGCAAGGAATTTGCAAAGACTTTGCAACAGTTCCCTGCTTTTCTTTGCACATCCTTCTGATAACATCTAATACCATCTCTAATCCAGTAGGTGAAATACTTTGAAAAGTTTCCTTGCTATTTCCCCAATGCTCCTCTTCAAACTTATTTGCGTCTACTTTACAATAAAATAAGAGCATTATTTTTTCTATCTACATAATAGGCTTACTTATTTTAGAAATAGTTTACATTTAAAAATGTGATCTACTTAGCGAAACAATGTCGAGATTCGTGCAGCACATTACCTTATTGAAAATTCAAACGAATCTTATTTCTGAAGTTACGTGTTTTGTTTCTCAGCTGACTTACATCAGCTATTAATAACCTAAAACTGAGTTTGTAAATAATGTCGAAGCCCATTGATGGTTGAATCTGTTTTAGACTACAGTGAAGAAATCGTCAAACCTTAGGATTTAAATTATTTCTCTACAAATAATATTTCCGTGATTGCTTTTTGATATGCTATTATTCAGTACGCAGCACGTTTTAATAATCATTTTACAATTAAATTTATAACTCCACGGTATATTTATATTGAACTCGATATGAGGTTCTAAATAACTAAATCGTAAAAAGAAATGAAACTTTAGCACGAAATGTTACATGAAACGTCCTAAATTCCGAACCGTTTCTAACCTTTTATTTTTTTAACTACGTGCAAAGACCTAGCTAACTGGCTAAATAACTGAAACCTGGCTGTATTATGTCTCATTCCGAAATGAACAATTATTTGGCATGACTAAAACATAGACCCATTAGAAGAATACTTATATTATTATTCCGTGTGTTCGGAATGACCTGGTGACATGGTTGCTATTGGCTGCGCATTCCGCCCCTGTCGTAGCCGCCTTAACCTAACCTGGCAAAACTACAGGGTACAGAGGACCTATAGTTTAACGTGGAATCCGAAGCACGGAAGCGTTCTACCGTACTTCAAATTACACAGCAAGCTGTGCCAGAGGTGAAGGTCGGGTTAAAGGCCTATGAAAATCACCGCCGAGACAGGGATTCGAACCGGGGATCCATCGCTTCTCAGTCAGACTGAGCCACCAGAGCGCTCTTACAAAAATAATGCCAAACGTTTGCCGCAGAGTTGTTGTCGCGTAAGCTATATACACAACGAGTACTTTCACCTCCAGTTAAATCAATTTAACTGTGCGTCTCACTGTCATATGAGATGACTGAATTTGGTACTAAGTATTACGCGAATAGAACTTGTTAGAAAATGACTGTTCAATGATTATTTATTTTATATGGACGAATTTCTGTACGCTTTAAAAGTTGTAAAGTACTTATTGAAGCACCCTGTATTGCGTTTCATTGTGAGACGAAGTACTGTAAATGCTCTTCCAACCCTTATGCACCTGTAATTTCTATGACAGAGTCTTCGTATAATTACTTATTACGACGAGCGGACACTTGGCTCGTCTCCTTGCGGCCTGACGGGACTTTGCGGGGGCCGTGAGAGTTGGTCCCTTATCTCGCATCGGCAGACACAGCGTTGTATGCCCGCCGGACAATGCCATTTATTAGGCGAGCCCCGCTTCGTTAAGAGCTCATTGTTGCTTGTTGTGGGAGTGCTACACTTGCTATTAATTTGCAATAAGTTAGTCGTTTAACCGTGGGATCGAAACGCTACCGGGTATGCCAGCATGCGCTAACGGTAGTTTAATAGCTTCTATCGGACAATTAGTTCAACGCCTCCGGACGCAGCCGGTCCATATATATCATAACCGTTCACCTTTTTACTCTTGTTGCAACTCCTACTAGACAAATAAAATGTGTTACGGTATTTTAATTACTACTGAATTCCTTTACTAGAAGAAATCACAAAATATATAATCCTGTAGGGGACTGTATCTGACATTTTGTGTTACCGCATTCGGGAGAGTTCTTGGGTTCGAATCCCCGTCCGGGAATCCAGATTTTGGTTTTCCATAGTTTCCGAAAATACCAACAGGCGAATGCAGGGGTGGTTCCTACAAAAAGCTATGGTCCTTCCGGTTCTTTTCCTCAGTCCTTTACAGCCTCGAATAACCTCGACGTCAACGAAACGTGAAGCCCTAAACACAAATGTTTCATTCTTCAACCATAACATAAAAACTATAGGACAGATTTGGATGAGGTTTCCACAGTTTGAAAACTTTGGTCTAACTTAAAATCTGTGGTTTGTATTATGACCGTCTGTCACCGAGTATCTGAAGAATAAAAGAAAATATATTCTTAATCTCAACATTTTTTACCCCTACATTTCAATTATTTCTGTAAATTTATGACTGTCGTTCTTAAGTACGATTATAGGGATAGTAAAACATCTTGCGTATCTCTCTAATGCCATTGTAGCGGGATAAGGGCTCGTTTATGAAGCTTATAAAATGCTAGTTGCTAATTGTATTTCAGTGGAAAAGCAGATAACTATCGTTGCTTGATATGAACACTTGCGATAGTATCCTACTACTTGAGATCGCAGTTTCGATATCCATCAACAGCAATGACTTCCTTTTTCTTGCACACTTTCTTTTAACCTACTATTTATTGTTTCCAACATTACAAATATAAAAATTTTGCCTAAATACTGATTCACTGATAAAAACATATTTCCTTAATATGACTATATCTCATATTTCATTTACTTTCCTACATCCCAGTTTTTCCTCCGATAATTTTGAACCATATCACAAACATTTTAAATTTATCTACAAACATAAGACTACGCGGGAAAAAATGAGAGAAAATGTTAGTAGCTGAATAAATTAACACATTTAGTTGTTATATCAACTGATAGTTTTTCGCTGTTGCCCATGTTTGTGAGAGAGCTTAGTTCTAATAAATTTGTCATTTATACATTTTCAGATAGTGTTTAGACTGTTGGCTTAGGACGGTATTGAATACACAGTCGACGCACCTAAGATACCAAAAACAACGTACAATAACATCACCCAAATAGAAATGTTTGTATAAATAGCTGTTAAATATTTCATCCTATGAAATTTGTTACAAAAAGATGTTCCATACTTTAGTCCAGATTTTTTTTTTTTTTTTTTTTTGGCACGTACTGTATTTGATTTAGTAGAAGTTATAGAACAGAGAAGCTGTCTCTTTCTTTGTTTATTTTTTTAATTTTGATTGTTTTCGTTGTGTTTTTTTATTTTATATGTATTTAGTTTTTACGCTTAGTATGTTGATGGTATTTCTTTTTCAATTATTTCGATCGCTCACCAAACTGCAACAATTTCTATTGAATTTACAACTGTATCATTGAATTTCCACGTAATTTACTGTTTCGCATTGCAGAAAAGTGAGAAAAAATTAATTCAAACTGCCTTTTCTGCAGATAGGACTCAAACTGGTAATCGTGTGTTAGCCACTATTCTGTTGGGACCAGCGATGCATGTAATTAAATCAAGTTTCTCGTTTAGATACGGCTTCCTTCAAAGGTTAGTTCGCTATGAAAACCGTTTGTGAAGTAGTTAGTTCTAGGTATAATAGCGATGAAAAGGGAAGATCAAATTTCGCCCGAACACAGATAATGTCAGCACTCAATGAGGCGGAATTTGTTGTCTTCAACGCCAGAGATATAAACCGATCTGACAAGACGAAACAGTGATACAAAGCGTTAAATGGAGCACCTGAGCAGATGATTGAAAAAATAACCCAGGAAATATTACTAAAGTTTTTGTGGGTGGGATGTGCAAGTTACAATAACTTTCGTTTCATTGAATTGCAAAATACTAAGAACTTCTGTTACACTTGGCAGCAATTCTAACTGGTCGGTTATCATAATGAAGACTTGTTTAATAACCGACCAAAGATATTTACTTTGAGCTCATTTTTTTTATTAGGTTCCTAAAAGTAATGTGGAAAAATTTTATGTTCGTTATTGTTAAATGAATCGTTCGGAAGCAGCTCCTGAATCAGGATGTCTCAAATACTCTCAATAACAAAATAAACATTTTATGAAATATTATAAATCGGAATCTGCTGCCTTATATCAAAAAGTCTTACATAAGGACACACGGGCCTTTGTTTCATACTTCTTTATTTTTAGTAAAATTTGTTTTTGCTTTGACCATTAGTTTGCTGTCGCATATGGTTCAAAAATCTAGTATCATTCAGCTGTAAGAATGAAGAAAGTCAAATCGGTCAATTTCTGTTATTTCAGTGTCAGGTTGTGTGAAACAAATATTGAGTGGGTTTTAGGAATACGAAAGTTTATTACTAAAATATTATTAACTTTTCAGATGTTTCTACGAGTCACATTCATCATGAGCCATTGTCGCTAGAAACGAGATCAACATTACAAAAAGAAGATCATCATATATAGCAAAACATTCTTGATGTTGTTCTTTCAAAGATTCGCTGAATTTACAAAACTAATTTTGGATCTTTAGCTCGTGAAAAAAAGTTCAAAATGACATGTTCAAGAGTTGAGATTTTTGTTTGATTTTCCACTGCGTCCTTATTGCACCATTTAGAATTGAACTCTGCATAGTACTTAAGTTATGATTAGTAACCGGCTTACCTAACTGGCCAAGTAGTCTGAAACTGGTGATCGCAGAAATTCTCATCATTCACGAAGAAGACAGGTTGTGGTGCACGACTCCAAATCACCAGATCGTGTACTAAATCCCAAACCTCTGCGCAGTATATGCGGAGATAGGGCATAAGACACTACTTATGGTGATTCGCCTTCCGCATCAGGTCGTTTTACTCGGCAGTCTCCCCTGGTCTCTTTCGGAGAAGTAGGCCTAAATATGTTGGCATCGGCTTTCTCCATCTCCCTTCCCTCATATCAAATCTTCAACACAAAAATCTTTTTACAGTGACAACCTATCACAACCATCCTGTTACGCGTAGGTATCTCGTTTTATTAATGAAATACCGAGTCCATGCAGACTCACATTTTTGTTTTTCTTTAAAATATCAGACTCCAAAGATACTAGGAGCAAACGTAACCACATTCTCCAACGATTATAACAAACAAACTTGAATACAACTCTTTGAATACTGAATACGTAACACTGAAAACACGTCTCGGCCGATCGCTTATATCAGCTTTCACAGAAAATTCCAGATTAATTCAAAGACTTCCGACCGACGTTTCTGGAATTCTAACAATACTTAAACATCTGAAATCACGTTAAAAACAATCAAAATTAAAACAAAATCATTCACAATCATTAGGAAATGTACAGAAATGACATTTAAATATATTTACACACAAAATTGTCCACACAAATCAGTCCAAACAGTCGCAAATTGTCCTCTAAACATCGTAGCTCAGCTCAATACTTGGAATTTCCAACTTTTAACTAATGTGTCTTAAATAGTACTGTCCTGCAACATTTTAAATTAGTTTATTTGCATTAAAAAAAATGTTCATTTCCACAGATTCACAAATAACTGCAAGCACTCTACTCCCAGCTCACTACAAATAATTCTTAAAATACAATTTCCTTAATGGTCTGTACCTGAGGGTCGTTAACCCCCCCCCCCCCATTTTTTACTTATTTTATTTTAGACACCGAGGTCATTAGAGGTGGGAGTAGACGAGGGGGCTAGGAACGGGAAGGAATTTGGGTGTGGTCTTTTGAAGGAATCACCCTGGCATTCGCCCAGAGCTATTGCGAGAAACTATAGAAAACCGATATATGGACGAGGATTGGATTCCGCGTCCTTCAAGGCAGGCCCGAGCGTTGCCGCTCACCCACCGGGCGTGGTAGGCCGAATAGTTGAGGAGACAGGTGGTGTCGTTGTGGTTCTTTTTCGCCGTGCTACAGCTGTGCGGAACGCTGCACCTCGCTTCCAGGAAGTGGAGGGAGTGTCTTCAATTACTGCTCTATCCCGCCGCTCTCTGGTAATTTAACACTCAGCCAGCCCTAATGCGACATTAGCCGCTCCACATTTTAAAAGCATCACAGGCGGAGCGGACGATGAGTATCTGCGCTCTCGCCCACTCGAAGGACAGCAGTAGAGTACACACCCGACCCGGGTCGACGACTCCTCTCTGCGTGCACCGCTCCAAGAGTATCCGCAGCACTAATCAGTGTGCGCAAAGTGCTGGTTCATTCTGAGATATACCAGCAACAGGGACAACTCACAGACCGAAATAAAAATACTTAAATAACATTATTAACCACAAAATAGTTTTCAGCTTCATTCCACCAGTGGTAAAGGAAAGATGGACCGGGAACGAGAGCCCCATTTTTTTTTTTTTTTTGACCTCTTCAGTGTTGGAAAATCGCATGCTCCTTTTCATGCGTGGAAATAAGAAAAAGTCGCACGGAGCCAGGTCAGGCGAGTAAAGTGCGTGAGGCAGCGGAACCATTCCATTTTTAGCCAAAAACTGTCAATCAGAGACAGCTGTGTTTGCAGGTGTATTGTCGTGTTGGAAGAACCTTTCTCCTGTCTGCCAAAAAACAGTTATTTTTTTTAATGAACACTGTTGCGTAATCTTAATAAAACTTTCAAATAAAAGATTTGATTGAAGGTCTGATGTGGGGAAACAAACACTGAATGAAGTACGCCCTTGGCATCAAAAAAACAAATGAGCATTGCTTTAATGTTTGATTTTATTTAACGATATTTTTTTTGGATGGGGTGAAAATGACGTCTTCTATTGCCTTGACTGTTGCTTTGTATCTCGGTCTTAACCATAGCACCATGATCCGTCACCACTAATGACCTTTGACAGAAAATCTGGATCAATTTCAAGCTGTTGTTTCAAATCACGACATGTTTCAACTCGACGTTCTTTTTAATTTGTCGGTCAGAGGCAACCCTTTTCATTCAAAAATCTTCGGTTAAAATTCGCTTAACCGTGCTCCAAGATAACCCACTACTCTCTCACAGTTGTTCAATTCTTTATCGACGGTAGGAGAGCACAAGCTCTCAAATTTTTTCAACATTTTATCGATTTGAGCAGTTGATGGACGTCCAGAAGGAGGTTTGCCATCAATTGATATATCGCCATTTTTAAACCAAGTGAACCACTCGTATACTTGAGTTTTTTCCCTTAGCGTCATCTTTGTAAGCTGTTTTAAACATTAAAACAGTTTCAACAGCATTTTCACTGAGTATAAAACAAAATTTCATAGCTGCACTTTGTTCACTTAAACTTGCCATCATCAAAACGAAACAATAACAAAACAGCGCTAGCAAGAACAATCACTGCAGATTAGCAGAACAAGCCAGGACGACACCACAGGCGGCACTGAACTGACAATGAGTTGCGCTATAAACGCCTAGCGACAGAAACGCGTACTACACAAGTTCCACAAACGGCAATGCGCTTCCGATTAGTTTTGGGTACCCTCTCGTACATAGATACATTTAGTTGTTGAGTGTTGAATTATGTAGATGGAGAGTTTTTTATATAAAAATGACTAAGATATCGTTTGTCGTGAACGGCGCCACGTTTTAGTTTTATATATATATTTATATATATATGTTATGGAAAGTGTCAATAAATTTGTGTTTAAGGTAAAATTCAATTTTTTTATGTTTATGTGGAAAGAAAAATAAAGATTTATGATAAAGTGTGTTGTAAAGTAAACAAAATGCGTATTTTAAGATCATCAAGAAGAGCGATCTGTGTGGAGTAACTACAAAAGAAAAGTGACATTTATTTTCTGTCTTTTAAAAGTAGGACTTTATCATCTGCAATGGAACACCGTCTACTGAGATTTAAACAGACATTTCTCAGTATTTTATTAACATTTTTGGTAACAAGAGTAAAGTTAACTCATATAGAAACTTCTTGATTGATACAACGCACTTACGATGTCACACTAGGAATAAAGTTGAACAGTTGTGAGTTATGTTGTGTACAGACGTGACTTTGGCATAAAACAGTAAGTTATTACACACAGTTCGTACTCGTATCTCAACCACTGCTTACAGTGACAATATAATGAAAACGATGTACAACAGACAAAAACATAACCAAACACAGTTTTGACTGAGTTTAATAACTGACCGTATCAAAATTCCATACTTTTTCCGGCGTTCCTGGGACTTCGCGCATTTTTCCAAAATTATTTATCATGTGCCTCCTTTTGCTGTGTGTTGCTTTCTGTTCCTTCCATTAACCTTGCATTGCCTATTCGTCTCCTGTTTGCTTCTTGACTAGTAATTAAAAATTCTTTTCTTCTCTCTTCCACTACAGTCAAATGCTTGAACCACAGTAGCTGATTGTGTTCAACGTTATGGATCATTGCTTCTTTGAATCAATTGCTAACATGGATGCCTCCTTCAAGTTTAAGATTCCCTCACTCACCGTGTAAATCCTCATTCTAACAAACTAGTTCTAAAACCACACTGAAAGCAGTTATGACACCCTGAAATTAAGTCACTTTCAGTTCACGTGAGTTGCAAACCAGTGGAGGTTTCCAACCCCTCTACTCCCCCTTATCCAGACAGCGAACCTTTAGAAACTATTTGGACAACCACGAATACACCAACAACTGTGAGCTATGTACTGGACTTCGGCAACAGCTACTTTTCCTACTTTAAATCTAGTTTTGCAATTAAAGGATCATGTTATAGGTATAATCATAGCTAATAATTTCTTTTTCAAATTTTCTAGTATTTATATGACTTTCGTATACTGTGTAACAATCAGTTCCTTTTAAATATTCGTAAACGTAGTGTTACCTTCCCGAAAGCCTTTAATTTTTAAGACAAGTTCCTCAGTGACTTTTTCTAACAATATGTAAATACTGTAAATAATACATCTGATACATATTTTCAGTAAAACTAACTAAGAAGCGGTATTGAGAAAATGAATTCCCAGATTTATTTTTCCAACGTATAACTTGTCTCGCTTCAGCCCTTTTGTACCCTGCACATACCAAACATACGCAACTTAGATACTCTGAAAGTTTTTCAGAGGAAGTAGGTCCTACATCTTTCAATTTATTTCTGCAACAGTCAAACATTTTGACACAAAAGATCTAATAACGATGTGTTGATAAATTTTTTTTTACTGGGTGCAGGTGCAATAGATCACATAGAAAAATCTCTCTTTTTTTATTAAAAAAAAAAAATAATAATAATAAAAAAATAAAAGCGCAGTTTGGATGTCTGTCATTTTTTTTCAGATTATACAAATATTAATATGATTCACTTGTTTCTTACTTTATCTGATAATCAGAGAGGTTACAGTGTTTGCCACCTAGAAGGTGTTCTGAAATTTTCCTACAAAAAAATGGAATTATTCCAGTATTTACAAAACGATCTAGAGAACCTAAACTGAATAAAGGTTTCGCGGTTCACAAACAGGCGGTGGAACTTCGCCTTTTACTAGTGTAGAGGCTCACTACAAGCCCGCAGTTAACTGACCTGACCCATGGGAACAAAAAAATAGAGCAGGATCTTCTTTTAATTGGTGCTTTGCCAACAGACAGAAACACGTTGTACAGGCAAGATAGAATTCTGGAACAGGGAACGGAGCTTGTTTGGTGAGCGGTTAACACTCGGATCCGGCACTTCGGGGAACGTAGGCTCGATGCACGATCCGTTCAAGCATACTTGCCGTTTACTTGCTTTCCCTAAATCAGTACATGCAAATGCTGGGATGGTTCGTACAGAATTGGTTCCCGGTTTTTGTCCCAATTATCCTCCGGCCGTGATTTTTTATAGTTGACTATCCGTTAAGCCCTAATGATCATAATTTTAAAAATTATGACTCGCCGTTGTGGTTGCGTGTCACCACACTAGATTGGGGAGGTACAACGGGACCAGGTTTGGATCCTGTCCTCTCGTTCCAGACTGCGGCTGTAGGCGGTTTTCCGCAAACATCAAGGCAAAAGTTGGGACGGTCTCCAGTCTCCGCATAGTAAACAACAAATAAAAACAAACATACACCTATCATACAGAACAAAATACAAACGTTTCACAGACAGATGGCAACACAATCACAACAATCCCATGACCCTCCTCATCCTCCTTCTGTCTTGCAATGAATCCCATTCCAGCTCCTTTATCGTATCTGTTATTGATTGCATTCTGCGATAATTTCCAGGAACAAATCTAACAGCCCTTTTTCGCACCCTCTCCAACTCCTGTATTTGATACTCAAAATGTGGGTCTCATACTACACTGCCATATTCCACCAATGGTCTGACCAAAGTTTTGTAACCCAATTCCTTTACTTCCCTCGTACATCCCCTCATCACTCTCTCTAACAAGTGCAGAATTTTAAAACCTTTTCTTACCACCTGTCCAATGTGTCCTGCCCAGTTAAGCTTGTTAAAAAAATTTAATGCCAAGATATTTACATTTCAAGTCTTCAACAAGCAATTCTTTCCCTACCTTATAATCATAATCAACCTTTAGCTTTTTATTTGTGTGTCTAATAAGCTGACTCTTTTTTGCATTTATCTTCATCCCATGTTTACCGACAAAACTAGATATCCTGTCCAGATCACCCTGCAACTGTTTACAATCCT
The DNA here is from genome assembly GCA_031002005.1 of Vandiemenella viatica. Lineage (NCBI taxonomy): Eukaryota > Metazoa > Arthropoda > Insecta > Orthoptera > Morabidae > Vandiemenella > Vandiemenella viatica. The sequence goes on along the minus strand of CM061919.1, from coordinate 83,223,504 downwards.
CTATCGTTATGATGCTTATATATAGCATTATGTCGTCTGCCAACAATCTAATTTCAGATAGTAAACAATCATCACAATTATTCATTAGAATAACGAATAGCAATGACCCAAACACACTATCCTGCGGCACTCCCATTTTTACTTCCACTTCTTTCGATACTACATTTCCTACACTACATTTCTGTTTTCTACCTTTTAAAAATTCTTCTACCCAGCAAATCACTTTCTCATCCACTCCAATAGTTTTTACCTTATTTACTACCATTTTATGGCTCACTCTGTCAAACTCCTTTGACAGATCTAGTGTTACACTGTATCTTAACTCTGTTACGTTCTCTTCTCACCAACCTCTTTAACCTTCTCACTTCCCTATTATAGTACACAGGTTCTCTACTTCTCTTTATTTTCTGCTTTGGAATAAATTTTTCTTCCCCTTTTCTTATTATCTCCTTGAACTCTTCCCACTTTGACTCTACTGTATGCACCCTGGAAGCCTGTGTCACAAGAAGTGCCCGATATCTCGTGGTCCTCTGGGACCAATCCGAGGAATAAATTTTGGATCAGGAATGGTAAGGGAATCAGCCGTGACCTTTATCAAAGATCCATCACGAAATTTGCTTTAAGCACTTTCGAAGTACAGCAGAAAATATAGATTGGATTTTTAAATTTTTGTATCCACGCAAATGTATCAGCTGGGAACATGATGAAAAGCTTTTGTCTTAGAACTCTGAACGATACCTGTAGAGATGAAGCAAATGTCCTTGAATTATAAGTTTTAATGGTTCACTGAAAATAAATGACGTCAAAATCGTGGGAGTACCATTACACAAATAACCTCTCGTTACCCATGACTCTCGGATTACGAAAAGGAAATTTCTTTTATTATGGGGATTTGAAGCCATGTCATTCCGTGTGTCATTCCTTAATATACCAACGTATTTGGTATCATATATCTCACTGAATGCGCAATGCTGCGCCTGGCCGACATGAAATTACAAGCATCTAAACTCCAGGGTGATGTTGTTTACATACGGGATTAAATCTTATATACACATACAAAAATATACGTGCGTGTTCCTATATTTCACCTTGCAGCCACAACTACCTAGCACTAACCACTGGTGTTTGTGTGTGATGTAGCCTCTAGTATCCCTTCGTCCACTTTGGTGGTTGCATGTCGGTAGCTGCGGGGGTGAGGGAGATATGGTGATTCAAAGCATTCGACCTAGGACATTTTCCATATTTCGTCGAAAGACGTGTGTGTCCCTACATTTACTTTTCATCCGTAACTACCTAGCGCAGATCCCTGCTGTTTGTGTGTGGTAGTGGCAATTGCATGCCTGTAGCTGTGAGGCTGTTGGACATATGGTGATTGAAAGTAGTCGACCTAAGATGCGTGTGTCCCTATGTTTCACTTGCAGCCACAACTACAGCTTTTTTTTTTTAGATATTAACAAATATTAATAATTTATGTGTAACATATTCAGTGTGTGAACCGATTTAGACGGGACTTTCACTGGTGGTTTGCTGATTAGGCAAATATTCTGGAAATATTTCAGGTTCCATGCAAAAACATAAAAACCTTCAAAATTATTGACAAACATGAATGAATTCGTGTGTATAGGCAAATCTTCTATATAATTTCGTAAGCTCTGTCATTCAATTATCCTCGATAGCTATTGGTTGGAGAAGGGTGTGACGTGTCAGCCTTCGCTCGCAAAACAGCGACTAGAGATACCATTAGAAGAAATGTGTGGTTGTGTCCATAATGTAAAAGCTAAGCAACTGCTAGCAAATTAATTGCCATAATACATTCATTAAGTTTGATCTTCGTAGTGTTTCATAGTTTAAAAAAAAAAGATAAACTTTACGTCTGAAAAAACGTATATCTGCTTTTGAGTAACATGTTATTAATGAATGTGACTATATAAAAAATAAAATAAAAAAACGTTTAAAAAATTAAATTACTCACGGTCTTTGCTGTAACCACGAATGCCAATGTCATCCCGACATAGGATAAATTTCTATTTAATTAAAACTTTCACTAATGTTTAATCTTTTACTTGACCAAAGTTTATGCATTACGGTTTATTTGGTTTTTAGGTACTTTACTAACCACTTTCGTTAATGGTCTTTCTCCACGTTCGCTGTACGTAAGCTATTACGTTATTTTAAGTGGAAATCAGATCAAATATGTTACCGAAACAACTATTCTGGCAATTAATTACTTCGGAGTTGCTCAACTATTTAATAGGAATGTGTATTAAGGTGTCTGGCCGTTACAGATACTGTGACCAATGATTACATTATGAGTGTTTGCCCCGTCTCAGAAAAAACAACGTGATGCTTTCGAAGCAAACAGGAAATTTTTAAATATTTCAGAGTGAACTTTAAGGGTCGAATACAATCAAGTTTTTATTAAAGCAAGTTCGAGTGTACAACCTTTGAAACAATTATACGATTGCACGATATTGCCTGTCCGTGTTTAATACCCACGTTTAATAATACTTTTGACTTCTTCAGGGCCAAGAAATTATATTCACCATAAGGATGAAACACAGGTCAAGTTCATATTTTGTCGGATCAGGTCAACCTGTTATAATGTTTGACCCTAAAAACTGGAAGTTTTCTAGACCCGTGACGATACGCAAAAAATGGTCACGAGCTTACACTATTACCTTTATAAGCTGCGCAATAATCTGACTGATTAATCACACACCTGAAACACGACATATTTCAAAATTACTCCAGAAATTGAATCATACACAAATGTGGTCTGTAAAAGTCAACAAGTAACTTCTATGCAGGAATGCGTGTAATAAGATTTACAGCAGGTGTAAGTATGTTTCTGAACGCGTATCCCCTACACTGGCCTCTAATGCCAGCTGCCCTCATTCATCACGCCCGGGGAGCCATTGGTATTCCACTGCCGGCATATAGATCACAGCGGCCATCAATGAGCAGACCCATCCATCACGCGGCTTCCCCACTTGGTCACGAGTCACTCTCACTCCAACGAGGCAAACTGAACTGGAAGTTGCACCAGTAAAGCGATACTGATCTGCAGTTAACACTTTGGGAGGTCAGTATAGTGTGTTTTTATCATTGACAGAAGTTTGGAATATTCTTACGATGTATTACAGCTACCTGATATAACCGAATGGTCAGTGAGATGTTTTCAGTGGACAAAGATATCACGATCTTCCCTCTTAACAAGCTGCGATAGGAGCACTGGGATTTTACAGATAGGTGATGTTGGTAAAAGTGCCTTGTCGCCGTCTCTCGTTCTCAATCAGAAAACTGTTTCAATCACACACAGTATTTGCACAGTTTTTGTCTATTCATCATCGGTTACTTCGTACTTAATTTGCATATTGCATATTAGAAGCTAAATCTCATACTTATAGTTCAGTATCACAAGCAGATTCAAACAACAATATCAAGTAAAATTAGTTTGGCGTTATTACTAAATTTTGTTCATAATGTCTAGTCAAAATGAAATACCAACTTTACCAACTCAGTAATGATAACTGAGCTCATATTCCCTAGTGTCTTGGTTAAATATAACGCTATACTTCAATTTTAATTTGAATGTCTTGGAATTATTTGTTATGTGGTGTTATTTTGGCCCATACAACATTGAAGAAATTGCTGAAAGTAATTTATCAATTAATTTTGTGTTAAAATATGTATATAACAGTTTCGGCCCTACTTCATTTGGGCGTAGAACACTAACATCTGGTCAGGTCTAAAACATTAATAATTAAAAAACCTTCCTATCAATGGCATTACTACATTAATGTGTGAAATTCGTATAACACAATGAAGTCTTTGGATTAGCTGATTTAGATGAAAATCGTTCACAAGCTGAACAGCCACAAGAAGACTCCACTGTAAAGTGTATACTGTATGCGGGTATTTGACGTAATTGTGGGCAAGGTGGGTTCAAATAAAACTAAGTGCTTATCAACTGGTCTATCGAGATTCGTATAACGTTGATAGTCAAATAATAGGAAGACAAGAACGTGATTGCATAAAATACGTTCCCATTTGTCATTACCCTAGGACCATATGAAGTTAACAGATTTAAAGGGGATGACTTGTGTATATGTGTTATGGAAATAACAATTTTGGTCACTTAAAAACAATCCAAGGAACGAATGGTAGATGGTGCTTTAACAACGACTTTAAATCATTTAGAAATTCATTCAGAATATTTAAAGAATTGGTCGAAGTGTCAGTTTGTAGCAAAACGCAACACGTTTAACTCACTAGAGCCGCAGTGCCAAATTCAGACAGTGGCATACACATTTAAAATAGATACTGGTGGGAAAGAACTTGCTGTCTGATTTGGCTTCACTACACAATCACTGAGCCAACAGTCAAGCCTAATTTTTACACCAAGTATGGTAAAGTACAGTTACAATTTATTATTGACATCAGAACTTTTTCAGAGCAGTCTTGGAAGCAAAATCCAATATGCTGACCTGAGTGTGGCGAGGAATTAATCTTTGGTCGAATATCTGCCGTGACAACAATGATAGTATGATCAATTTAATAAACTGTTTATCGAGATTTTAACATCTACTATTTAATCCATAAAAATTATCTGAATAAATTTCTATATGCTTGTAAGCAGGCTACATATTTTATTATTGTTACTTGACGGTAGCTTATTGAGACATTTTACGGTTACAGTAACCATGACAATAATCATATGACTTTCAATCGATCTATAAATTTCAGTTTTTGTAGTAGCGTCTTCTTAGAATACCTTAATAACTCTGTCTATAATGTCAACGTGTATCGATTTTCTTATTGCAACTGAAAGGAATATTATTTTCATGTTCCTCAGTGAATGTGACGACGGTGGCTGAAGATGTCGAAAGATTCTCACGAACTTGTCTCAGTATCCTTACTTAAAACTGAAAATTACTGTTAACACCTACTTAATCAATTGTGACTGAATCAAAATGTTTCTTTCAGTTCTGGGCACACAACTGTTTAATTAATTACTTTTAGATAGTAGTTTTTATAAACTCGGTTTCTGCAGTAATATGAAATTTAGGTTTGTTAGAATTTTGGTTGGAAATTCTAGAATTTACTTAGAAAATTCATTGGCCTCGAACGTTCATATGTGTATGTTGACCCTGCACTTTCCCACCAGCATGCGGAGATGGTTTAAGGTTTTCCAGATGGGCCATTTGGTCATTTCCTGGTGGAAGAAATTCAGCATGACCAGATAGCGCTATATCTCAAGGTAGAAGCATCGCTTCCCAAATTTTGGTCCTTGTCACATTTGACGTTTCTCCTGTATGGGGCCACAGTATCGAAGAAACTACTTCTTGACTTCAGGGGTGAGAGAGAACAGGCTTTTGGGCACACATCCTGCAGCTCTACCATACTGGCCGTTGCACGTCGATGCCAATAGAGACGAGAAAAGACTTGGGGCCAAGGATCTGGAAGGGTTCCCCAGCAGCAATTTCACGAAAACAAGAAATCCTAAATGTGGAAGGCTCAACGGAGATTCGAATCCACGTCCTCTCGAATGCCAGACCAGAGTGTTACCGCTCACCTACCGGACTCCATACCAATGAGGAGACCGTATGAGACCACCGGTAATAAGTCAAGAGATTAACTTTCATAAGGTTGAGGGCGATCTCTTCTACACCGGAGCAGCATATGAGTAAGGCTGAACGAAAGCTGTTGCACCTGTGTTCCCCCTCTGGAACAAGTTAATTTTTTGAGGACATGCTCAATTTCCTGGCAGTTTCAAAGTTGTCCTGCAATGGCTAGATCGTTCGAACATGCTCTATGTCTGGTATAGTAAGCCACCAGCCGATCGTTCACGTAGATGTCGAAAATTAGGTAGTAAGACACTGCTCTGCGATAATACGTTTTTCTGTGTTCGCTATTGGCTGTGCCTGTACCCCGATTAACGGAAAATCAAGACAGTAGATATAATTTGGACAAATTAAATTTCCTTGGTGGTTGCATAAATCTTCCGTAACACCAGATCGTCACATCAACGTAAACAATGCCTCACTATGCATTTTTGATATCCATCTTCAATTTTTGGGTCAGATTGAGTATCTGACCAACAAATGTTCACCTTCTGTGGAACCTGGCTTGTTCAGGGATAATTTTCTTTTCAATGCAAAGGCTTCATTGGTTAAGTAATGTTCTCTCAAATAATTTGAATGGGTAGCTTAGAAATGAGACTCTTTGGATCATCAAATGATTTTCCGTGCTTATTAATGGCAGTTCACTTAGTCTTTCTTTTCTCCTTTATAATATTGTTGAATTCTGTGCAGTTGTTATAGAGAAAGAGGATCCACTCTTTAATTGACAATTAAAGTGTTTCCTAATCGTTAGGAAAGTTGTGTGCTGCTTTCAGATCGTAAGAGTCTTAAGGGAGAGCTAGTCTATTGAAAGGAATTACCTTTCTTAAATACTCATTTTTTCTTTCTGCTTCCGCTTATTATATCATAGAAGGTACTGAGGGCAATAACTTTAGGCTAAGGTTTGTTGCGTTATTATTTATGCAGACTACTGAGTCTATTGGGTGATCGATAACGATCGGGTGAGGCATTCGGAAAGAGGTGAGTTCCGTCCGGACATCCAGTTTTCAGTTTGTCATGGTTTCCCGAAATCACCCCAGACGAATTCTGGGATGTTCTCTAAAAATGCAATTGGCAAATTCCTTGAGAAGGCGTAAATTCATGAGAGAAAAAAATTATACGAAATGTGTCAAGGCTATGGAAACATACCATCACTCAATTATACCACAGTGAAAAAGCTTATAGAAACAGTAACTTCTGGTGTACTTACACCTTTAACAGCTGAGGAATACTGTGGACAAAATTAATTTTTTATGTTTGGTATCCATCTATGTATATGCACATTGCAAACGTATTTTTTTATATATAAAAAAACTAATTTTTTTTGTAAAAAAAATATATAATTTCTTGGGCTTTTCAATCAACTCCATGGTCTTTTTTAATAGTTTTCTAAAAACATTGACAATAGTGACACTGAGGGAAGAGCACGTGCTGACGAAAGAAATTGACCCGACGTCAAATAGTTTATAAAAGTCCGTTAAAAGAGACCTTTGTTATCTACCGTGCCTCGCCGTATACAGACGTCAGATCCGGACGGCCTTGTTTGCGGGCACTTAGGACTGTTTACAAGGCTTTGTAATACAGCAGTCACATCTAGCGCACGCCAGCAGCGATTAATCCCAGCTCCCCAGTGATGGATGTCAGACATCTAGTTATTAGAACGGAGTAATTAATTGTGGCCAGAGATGGAGTTCATCTAGATCTGCCAAGAGGCAGTAATGACCACACACCATCGTAGCTGACGCTAGAATTATTTTTGGAGGTGAGCTCGCCTACATCATACAGGAGATTAGACCCAGCTCTGTGGGTCACACTGTCTGTAAACACACATTTTGAAAACATCTATATAACACGGATTCTTCTAGTGAAAATCCTGGATTCCTATTTTAAAGCACCTAGAAATTTAATCAGAAATGTTCCTACATCACCTGTTACCTCTGAATTTTACACCGAGTAATTCACATCTACTTCCCACGGGTGGGTACATATAGGGAACAGTTATCTGAAAACGTTGATGAAGTTATTTTTTATTTGAGCAGTTAATCGCCTTTTCTAATCTAATGGATCCCTAAAAGACATAAAGCGCTGGTACAGACTACAGTACGATAGTATCTTTACTCAACATTTGCAACTTGTTTCTTAGAGTTACGACATCACTGACTCTGAGTGATACACGTACCGGTAAACAGTTGAGCCACAAACGAACAAGTTAATACGATGATTAGTGATTAGTTGTCAACATGTATCATGATGGTAGATACAATTGTATTCGACTATTTTTGCGTGAACATAACAGTAAACAGGGCAATCTGTTATCTTGTAATGGTTAAACGTGCATTAATATCTGATTAAAAATGAGTGACATGTAAGCATAGAGTAACGTATGACCAGTGTTTGGCAGGCACAGGTCGCAACTGTCCACATGTGATGATAATCATCGACCTTAATTGAACAATAGATTTATGTCGTATCAAGGCCAGCACGTTTCATAAACACAACCTTGATCATAAATGCATCAAGAATAATGTAACTATATTAGTTTGATAGGCAACTCATAGAAACATAGAAAAACAAATTTAGGACTTGTAAATACATTCTCTTCCGAAGAGAGACCAAAGAGTCATTTCAAGCAACGAAGCCATGTGGATGCTTACGAAAACAATATATTTTCCTCAGATGATTTACTAACCATTTATACTATGCTAACTCATCACTCTTACACATATTGCAGTTCTTGCTCTTCTGGTTCTTGGTACTGAAGCTTACAAGCGCAACATATTCCTTTAATCACAACACATCCAATTTCTCGGACGTTGTAATGTTACGATCACCTTCAGTACAATTTGTTTGTATCTTTAGTTCGTCATGTTTAAACGAAAAAAAAAAAAATTTTTACTTACTTATGCCTTTACGCCTCGTAGACGTCGAGGTCATTAGAGGTGGGATGGGATTGGGGACAAGGAACGGGGAGGAATTCGGCCATGGCCTTTTTGAAGGATGCATCCCAGCATTCGCCTGGAGTGATTTGGGGAAAACATGGGAAACCTAATCTGGATGCCCAGACGGGGACTTGAACCGGCGTCCTCCAGAATGCGAAGCCAGAAAGTTAACCGTTGACCCACCACGCTCGGTGAATGTTTTTTTGGTTTGTCGCTGGAACTAGAGGCGTCCTAGCCAGATATCACAGATCTTGAACTGCCTGCATTAGCTCGCACCTCGAATGCTATAGCGTTGGTGTACAGCGGAAGAACAGTGGAGATTGTAAAAGTGGAAAGGTCCTCTTTACTCAAGAAAACACTTATAAAGATGGGAGACTTGGGTGAGCCAGGTTTTATGAAAACCGAATAAAAGAAATAAATACATATTATCTCATTTATTCAAACGTATCTAAAGACACCAATCGTTTTCCAAAGTCTAATGTTAGTCGTTTCATCTCAGGTTACCTGCTTTGTTGCGTGTGTGGTTCTACGGTTGTCACGCATTAGTGAAAACAATTCTTAAACTCTGTCGAAATACTTTACTATGCTGTAACACTCAAATGTTTTTCTTTCATGTCATTAATCTCGTCTCATATGAATTCTGCTCGATAAACTAGGAAGCTCAATATATCCATGGTTGAAACATTGTTTGGAACCACTCGACTAAACAAATAATATTTTTTTCCCCCTCAAAATGTCAGTGACCTCCTGTTCTACAGATAAGGTTTTGTTCTGCGGGCTATCAAATGGAACCATTTCTAGTCGCAGCACTGCTAGAATACTTACGGATCCTAATCATAACCTAAGAATCAGATAAAGCCTGCTTTTAGTATGCTTAGTCCTCAAAGTATCCTCGATAGTAATTATTGCCATTATGGTAAGAATCCAATAGCAAGATCTGGGCTAATGGTCTCGAGTTATACCATGAAACAGGCCGAATGGTTGTGAACTTGAAAACCAAAAATGTTGTGACAAATATAACACGAAATTATTAAGTAACATACGCAGATTCCATGAATGTTCCTGATATTTCGCTAAAATTCAAATAAAGCTGTTTTTGAGTATTATAATTAGAGATGCCACGAATATTCGGCTACTATTCGGTATTCGGCCACTTTTTTCCATATTCGGTGGAATGTTGCGTACTATTAAGCCAAATACCGAATCATGAAAAGAAAAAAAAACTCACATATTACCCAAAAATGCAATTATTTTAATTCCAAATTATTACATGTAATACTTAAAATCTACCAGCGGTAAGTTGTGATGTATGAAAACAATTTTTTCAACATTTTTTGATAGCAAACGGTTGCGCTTTTCCTCATTAACTAAACCTGCTTCTGAAAATAGCCTTCTCACTATATATCGTACTGCCAGGAGACGATAAGTAAATCCGAGCGAATTCTGTCAGTCTTGGATACTGTTCAGCATTTGACGACCACAACTTATAAGGGTCTGCCGTCCGATGTAGGCGAACAGTTTTCGCATAAAAATCAATCCCATTTGCAATAACACTTTTCTTCTCCACTTCATCACCATTTTGCATATTTTCAGTAACAACTGCCTCAAAACAGTTCCAGAAATTTTCATGTATTTCAGTGGTTTCATCATTTTCATTAATATGTCTTTTCTTACTACGCGGAGGAGAATCATTACCGCCAACTACTAGAATAGTCACAATTAATTTTCAGAGCTTTTGAAAGAATTTTTTGTTTTGTTCTTTGCGTTTGAAGCAATCTGAGAAAACTGGTTTTGAAACGCGGGTCAAGAAAAGTGGCAACCATATACTTATCATTTTTATCAAAGTTGAACCGTGTTTCAAGCTTAGCTTGTAGTGAAGTTCACATTTGTTCTATATGCAGTTTCTTCCTTCCTCAGGTATTTCAACAATGTGACGATATGTTGAATCACTTCAGAGAAGGTGTTAAATTGATTAAACACTCGTGATCAGTTATGTACAAAGAAACAGCTCGCTTTTGTTCTATTAATCTCTCCATTAAATAATATGTGGAATTCCATCGACTGCTTACATCTTGTAACTAGTTGGCGGTCAAGTTCTTGGCGAATGAATTTCAACTACGGGAGAAGTAAAGGAATTGGGTTACAAAACTTTGGTGAGACCATTCCTCGAATATGGTAGTGTAGTATGGGACCCTCATTTTACGTATCAAATACAGGAGTTGGAGAGGGTGCAAAGAAGGGCTGTTAGATTTGTTTCTGGAAATTATCGCAGAATGCAATCAGTGACGAATATGATAAAGGAGCTGGAATGGGATTCATTGCAAGACAGGAGGAGGATGAGGAGGGTCATGGGAGTGTACAGGGCATATACTGGCGATGAGGCATGGAAAGATATTGCAATAGGTATGAAAAGTAGTGCATGGAAGGGAAAAGATGACCATGACCACAAGCTGGCACTCCATTTCAGGCACAAGGGTGTGGGAAGATTCTCTTTTTTAGGTAAGGGTGTCAGGGATTGGAATGAGTTACCAAGGGAAATGATGAATAGTTTACCGAAAACTTTGAAATAATTTAAAGATAAAATTTGTAGAGGGCTAATGTAGGTGGGTGCAGGATAGGGGGAAGATAGGTGTGTAGGTAAATTGCCACCGGAGCATGTGCTCCATTGCAATTAAATTAAATTAAATCTGTGTTATATCCGTTTGAGATTTTAGCGATTCCTTAATAGCTCGTTGCAGGCGATGAATAAAGCACTTGGCAGAATCATATTCTGCGTCTCGTACATGTAACTGGATCATTCTATAAGGAATATTTCATGTTTCTGCAATAGCAGTGAGTACTTTTGCGATATTGGTACCAGTATATGAGCCAGCGAACGGCTTCATAGCTGTGACAGTACACATTTTGCCGAACATTCGGCTGCCGAATATTCGGCGCTTCGGCCGAGAGCGTGGCCGAATATTCGGTATTTGGCAAAAAACACTATTAGTGGCATTTCTAATTATAAAGTGTTATCAGGTACGTGATACATAAAGAAATCGTATGGTATTAAATCTGTACTACATATTTTTACCATACTTTCTGCTTTACAGCCAAATAGCCAACAAATCATTTATGGTGTATATTCTGCGATATTTCTTTGATACGTGATTATCTTTAACTGCAGTGTTACACTATAAAGGAGAGCCAAAGTATTGAAACTACTCATGCCCGAAAATGTACTCGAAGTCGTGGATATGAGAACCGTAGACTGTAGAGTTATTGCAGAACGAAAAATCACTGTTGCAACGAATTTGAATCTGGAAAACAGACACTCGTATAAAAGTTATTTTAAAAAAAGGGAATCATGAAGTTTAGGGAACGTCATTATATGAGTTGTCATATTCCGAATCAGTTGTAATTAGCTTGCAATAAATATCTGTATGACTTTTGTCACCAATTTTATCGCTATTACTGAAGTCCATAATTTATACCGTAAGTAATAACAAAAATTCATTAATATGACGCATTACGTGCAGTGTAACACAGCTGCTATACTAACCACCTAAAACAGGCATTACATTTGATTAGCTTTTAAAGTGCGCAAGATTCCAGTTGATATTTTGGTCTTTTATAACAAGGAATCAAATTACTTCTAAAAGCTTACAAACATTCTCTGGTAATATTTAAAACCATTTCCTAACGAATACAATCAATTTATGTGATTCCTAGATTGTTAATCTTATATATATGAATAAATAGACGTGTGTTTTCCTATATTTCACTTTTCAGCCACCACTACCTAGCACAGGTCACTGGTATTTGTGTGTGGAAATAGCATGCAGTTTCCTGTACTGCATAACGTTGGCCGAAAGTCGATAGCTGTGAGGATGTGAAAGATATGATGGTTAAAAGTGGTCGATGCAGGGTATTTTCGTATTTCGACCAAAGACATGTGTCTCCGTATATGTCACTCTGCTGCCACAACTACATAGCATAGGCCAATGGTGTTTGTGTGTGGTAGTGGTATCGTGTCTCCTATCGTGTACTATGGTGGTTAGATGTCAGTAGCTACTGGGGTGTGGGAGATATGGTGGTTGAAAGTGATCGAGCTGCGGCACTTACATATTTCTGCCAAAAACGTATGTGTCATGGTATATCACTTTTCAGTCAAAACTATCTAGCGCAGATCACTGCTGTTTGTGTGTGGTAGTAGCACAGAGTCACCCTTCGATAACAACGTTGGCCGAATTTCGGTAACTGTGAGATTGTGGGAGATATGGTGGTTGAAATTGGTCGATCAAGGATATTTTCGTATTTCGACCAAAGACATGTGTGTCCGTATATTTTACTTTGCTGCCTGAACTACATAGTGCAGATGAATGGCGTTTGTGTGTGGTAATAGCATCGAGTCTGCCATCATTCACTATGGTGGTGAGATGTCGGTAGCTGTCAATCCAAATTCTTTACAAACACTAACGAAGTCGTGGGTACCAGCTAATAAGCAAATAACTTGTTTTATTGTTTGATTTGTTCTTTAGCCATTGTCGAGTCACTAGATTCGATGTTCTCAAACTGGGAGTCACGAAGACATTTCGGGGAGGGAGTGACGGGTGGAGGTGGGAGGGCGTGTGTATGATGCCCTAGCACTACTGGGTCGCTAGAAATATGTCTCCTTCACCGCCTCTTAGAGTTGAAAATCTTTAACTTTACATCACATGCTTAATGAGTTTTCTCTGAGATATCCTTGTAGGCGTTGACCTTACTAATAATAAAAAATTTGTAGTTAGGATGATATGGGTCCTGGGAATTGGCATTATTTTGTGAAAATATATAGTATATTGTGTTTCCCATTAGCCATATTAGGGTGTCTCTTTTATGTTCCGAGGTGGAAGTCATAACTGGTTTAAGAAAAAGTTCAGGAGTTCTTCTTCTCGTTGTGGTATCTAACTTGTGTGCTGCGGTGAGCCTTCTCCAGTTCCAAACTCCGACAACCCTGCGTATGTCCTTGTCCCATCGGTCTGGTGGTCTTCCTCTCGGTCTGGGGTGATCTCTTGGGCTCCATTCTAACACTGGTTTTGTCCACCTCTGGTCTTTTCTCAGTGCAATATTGCTTGCCCATTACCAATTCAAGGATGCTGTCTTCTCTAAGATGACTGTGACCTTCCTAACTGACCTAATGTCAAGTGCTCTTTTCTTGTCTTTTCTCTTTAAGCATAGCATTGACCTCTCCACAACTCTTTGGGCAGTCCTTAGATTACCTTTCGTAAGCCTCTAAGATAGTTCGATTAATTTCTTTGTGTCGTCCCGGACAAATTCTTGATTGGTTGATTGGTCCCAAAGATGTACGTCGCGAATTCATTCTAGCGATCTTATCTTCGACATACAACAGCACGCATTTATTTGATAGTCTGCTGAACTCTTTTACAGTAATTGTTTAGCTACCTATGAGTAATTTTTTTTTTCACTCATACTTTGGAAGATTTTTGGATACTGTTTCCAGATATATGTAAGAAGATTCAACGAAAAATAAAGGTGAAATTTTTTGGACGCTGCATTCGTTTTTACAAAAGATTTTCAGAGATACATCCCCTCTTGACTCTTTCCAACAAGTAAAGGATTTTGAAACATTTTCTAACTACCTGACCAATGTGCTCTGCCCCGTTGAGTTTGTTCAAATGTTATGCAAAGGTATTTTCATGTCAAGTCTTCAACGAGCAATTATGCACATAACTATGAAAAGCTAAAAATTGATTGTGAGGACCACTTCAGGTGTTCTAAGATATAAGCATCAACTGAAACATGGAAACGGAATATTGAGTGATATCTGGTTATTTTAGAATGCATAGAAAATTAAAACAAGTATACTTTTTTTGATTCTGGCAATATACTTCGTCGAACTCGAGGTTTTTAGAGCCGGGAAAGGAATTGGGGTAAGGAACGGGAAGGAACTCGGCCATCCATCTGGAGTGATTGAAGAAACTATTAAATATTCAGATCTGGATGGCCGGACAGAGATTCGAAGCCAAGTCCTCCCGAACGCGAGAATAGAGCTCTACCGCTCACCTGCCACGCGGTACGTACCTTAATGTTTCGAAAGCAATGTTATTACTGACTTTTGACTTTAAATTCAAGCTGTAGCATTATTCTTGTATACATATAATGTTTGTAATATTGCAGCGTATAATATTGTAAAAGCATGGATGTGTAATAATAGAGAAGAATTCTGTTTCAGCTTCAGGTCCCTGTAGGCATATTTTTTTCCAAATATTGCTTACTGAAAGTGTCTAACCAAGTTATAGAGTTCTTTTTATGTAGGCTGTAATATTTCTTCTTATTTTGTGACTTTAGATCTGTAGCTTGACTCACAAAACGATGAATATTATTACATGCAATTACGTAGTAGTGATTTCGTATATGACGGTCACACTACCCCTCATTCACAACTATTATTGCATCAAGGAATATTGGTATAACTTGCCATGTGTTATAGATGTCCAGTAATTTCGAATAAGAAGTAGCCATACATTACTGGCAAGGTCTTTTCATTTAAACGACGGGGAATTACTTGCTGGGTATAATGACTGATGAGCGACGCTACCGGTGCGCGTCCCAAGACAGTTGCGTGGGACTCAAACCTGACCCTTGTGGTAACGCCCAACAAACAGTTGTTTACGAGACGTGCGTTGGGAATTATTTATTGGGTAATTGCACCCCCTGAATATATCACAACTAATTCGTGGGCTGTATGAATAAGAAGTTATGGCACATATTAGCCTGACATATGGCTGGCTACTCCTCAGATCTTGCCTCGGGTCGACCTTGTCTGAGCAGTGAGAGGTTCGGAGCAAGTCTGCAGCGCTGTCACGTCACACCATGGTTCCTCCTGAAGACAGCTCTTGTCGCTTAAGCTATCTGGTTCATATCTATCATGTATTTAGTGCACATAATTCGTGTGGCTCCTTTTATCCTTAAATCCATTTCTGTTTCGAGGGCTTGTCCCCCGTTAAATATCACGTGTACTTCTGCTGGTACTATATAGATCCACCAACGCACCGTCAGCTATCATTTTATCCGGGTTACTGCGGGGTATTCTGAGCTACTGTTTCTGTTCACTGGTGGAACAGGTTTGCCACTGTATTTCACCTCTTGTAGGCCATCCCATATTTGGTTACATTGTCTCTCAACCCCTCCTGTTCCTCTGCTTCCCGTACCCACCCTTCCCAACCATCCATTCCCATCCTTCCCCCCCTAGCAAGTGTTCTCTTTCCAACCACTAATGTCCATTGTTATTATGAATGCACGAAATAATAAAAACCCCTCTGAGTTGTAACATTCTGGACTTGCATTCGTGAGGACGCTGGTTTGTATTCCCTTCTGGTTATCAAGATTTCAGTTTTCCATGGTTTTCCAAATTCACTTCAGGTGAATGCCGGGATGGTTCCCTCAAAATTCCATGGCCGATTTCCTTCCTGTTCCCATCCCACAGTTCTTTTCTGCCTCTAATGATCTCAACGTCGACAAGTCGTAAAGCCAATACGCACGAAAAAGCCATTGGTATATTGGAACTGGTAAGAAATATGTTATGAGGATGCAAAACGCAGCCATTGATCAAGATATTACAATGCCATATTCAAGATAGATCGAATTCAGAGTAGTGATGAAAGAAAAAGGAAACATTTGATAGGCTTGTGTTGCAGACGGATGTGGCCGGCATGATAATGATTTTGTCTGGGTATGTAGACAGCCATATTACTGTCTTAAGTAATTTATACGTTCCGTGATAGATAAGACTATTTATGGAGTGATATCGTATGACACTTTAATGGTAGTTCCGTTCGTTGGAAAATTGTTGGTAGTTCTTTTGGTACAGTTCGGAAAGATGGGATTGAATTGGACAACACGAGGTTTGACCCGTTTCTTACCTCCATCATCAATGCACAACGTTGAACAACGGTCAGCTACACACATACATCACTTGTTCACACACAGAAAATAAATTGTTCATTGTGTATCTCTGTCGAGGCATAGAATTGCTCCATTTAGAAGTTTAGAAGACACACCATATATAAAGTGTAGTAAATTTATTTCCTTTTTATAATATAATGTATGCTATATCTGAAATACATAATAAAATTGTAGAAATGTGTCTTTATGTGAAACATATTCTAATGTATACTACTGATGAAAGAGATGTTAAAAGTTCAAAAAAAAGTAATGGACGAATTTTGACGAATTGCACATTGTGATCGCTTTCGTCGTGGGTCAGAGCGTAGAAATCATTGTTGCTCAATAGGTTACAATGTTTGCGATGGTATAAAGTCCATTTTATAAAAAAATTGCCAATTTTTGTCTATCGGACCACACGCAAAATCTAATCAACTCGTTTTAGTGAAACTTTGAATAATTACAGCTTGTATCATCAATTAACTTATTCATATGTAGCATACTTTTTTTATCTATATCAGTTACACAGTTCTTGATGACAAAGGCCATGTAAAATTTGCATTTTTTTTATATGTGCCTGCGTGTATCAAGCTTCAGTCGTAGACACGATTTTTTTTTTTTTTTTTTTTTTTTTTTTTTTTTTTTTTTTTTTTTTTTTTTTTGTAAAGCATTGTCTGTAGTTTAATTGTTCCGTAATACATACCCCACAAAAACAATTCTTGTAAAAATACGCCAAGTCCTGTGTTCATGTAGTGACAAAAATTTTGAGATCTTCTTCTGAGCCAAGTTTACACATTACAGCGTATATTTAGTTCACTTTGTCAAACAGAATTGTTTCTCTCGGTGTTATAGATCGTTTATTTAGGATAAAAAAAAATGATGACTTGGCCACTATGCAGGCCATGTTTTAGTTACCATATATAAATACTTTAAATGTGTTGCTTCATCAAACTTATAAATACTTAAAAGCCAAGATTTCCCTCTTTTTCGAATTTGAGAAGTATAGATTATACCCTCCATTTCAGTAAAAATTATGACATGCATAATGGCCAAGTCATCAGATTTTTTTATCCTAAATAAACGATCTATGACACCGAGAGAAACCATTCTGTTTCACAAAGTGAACTGAATACACACTGTAAAGTATAGACTTGACTCAGAAGAAAATCTCATAACTTTTTGTCATTACATGAACGCGAGACTTGGCCTATTTTTACAAGAATTGTTTTTGTGGGATCTCATTTCTTTTTGTAAGTTTATCGCTTATTCTGAATCGCCTCTCAAATGTAATTATTCCATTTGGAAATCGGTGAATAAGAACATTTCAGAATTTAAGACATCAATATACTTTACCAACAATGCCCCACTCTCTGAAAACAATTAATGTGCTTCGTAGCCGAGCAATGAACATAGCCGCTGGTTTAACCACCACCGCAAATAAATAACAAGTAACTTCCAAACTAACTATAGGAATAAAGTAAAATTAAAGGCTTTGGTTAAACTTGCTTGCCTCTATATACTATAAAAATAACAGGTTTATAGCTTTATCCGGAAGAAAGTAATTAACGCGCAAATATGTGCCAGAATTTTTCATGTTTGGGATTGTAATTAATTAATTGCGGAGTAAAACTCCAATATCAGATTTTTTATGATTTAGGGATGAAACCATATATGTGTACCAAATTACTTGTTTCTAGGAATACTGGAAGTACACTGGAATTTTGATGTCGGGGTGCTGTGCCGAAATAATATTTTGAATTTCAAAAACTTCCAAAGTAAGAAAAGGAATGAAATAAAATTTGACACATTAGTTAAACATGGTAAGCTCACTCCACAGTGAAAATCTGAGGTATATAAAGTGATAAGGGTAGAAAGTGACTTCACGTTAGGGGTAGGCACGTGGGTAGGTATATGAAAATTTACGAGTTTCAGACTTTTCTTATAATATGTGGGTAAAACGTTTCTGTATACCAAATTTCAGCTTTCTACGGTTACGGGAAATGCCTTAGAGTTTTGATGATCATCAGTCAGTCAGTGAGTGAATGAGTGACAAAATCGCTGAAGTGTGCATCCGAATAACATTCGAACTAAGAACAGTAACAAAATAAAATTTAGTACATTTGCTAAGATTGCTGATATCTATCCATTACAGAAATTTTAGTCATGTAGTATGCATACGACCGAAGAAATTAAGGTTCAAAATTGCCCGAATCGCTTCGAGAAAAAGGTAGGCAGTACTGCCGCCGTTGACTCGACTTGGTGGGTGCACTGCTGTGCACCCAAATAATATTTCCCATTTAATATTGTCTATCCCAAGCTTTCTAGCAGTCAAAATGGTTCCCCATGATTAGCCCTACCTACGGGTTGACGGTGTATATAAGTGGTACAAATTATAAAAAATCGACCACCTTGCGATTCAAGTAAGGATTTTATATCATAGTTTCACTCTGTTCTTACATACGTCAGACAGCACCAATTCAAATTGTGCTTGCAGAGAAGCTATTTGAACAATAAGGAAATGTGCCTTTGGGTCATCAATAACCATAAAACCTTCAGACTTAACAACAGTTTCAAGAGGTGGTATATACAAACGATTTGTTTAAAATTTTACGTGCAACGTAAATTTAGAAGGAGATGGATGATCCAAAAAAGTGGGAAAAATAGGGCTACTGTTCTGACTTTTCATAGTCAGTCAACATTTCTTCGTGAATTAACCAAAATCATACCAAATTCAAGCTGCATGTTTATGTCTTAAGTCCAAAGATAGGCCTACTGCGCTGCATAGACTTGGCTTTGTGCAGTGTTGGATGTCAGCCAGTTAAAAAACTTGACGGTAACTCAAGAATGCGTTGAGGGGTCTTGCAGGCTGTTATGTAGTCACAGGAAGGTGGCTCACGAAATTCTCTCTCTCTCTCTTTTTCGCCTTGAGTGACTGAGGAAAACTACGGAAACCACAGTCAGGATGGCCGAACAGGGTTTGACCATCGTCCTCCCGAATGGCAAGCAGTAGTGCGAATTCGCGAATTCTCTTTTGTATGCAGGATATATAAATATTTCTTGGGTGGTTTCATGGCGATTAAGCAAAACCAAATATCTCTGCTTAAATTGAAACTACTACTTAGCAAACCACTATAACATCCTGATGAAAATAACTTACCACTGAACTCCCCTTTTCAGGACGAAACAGAGCACATTTGGTAGTAACGCCTTTCTTGGATCGACTGATAGTCGCTGCAAATTTAATCAAACTCTTGTGGTGAGGTGGAGGGTGCAGAGTTGAGTTTCCAGAATCACGAATAGTATTTTTTGGTCACCCCTGTGTGTCCCGGGGGCAGCGTCTGGCAGCGTGACCTGTCGTCGATGGCCTGGTGATTAGCGCCGTCGTGGCTACCGTGGTACGCTGCCATTAGCATACGAGGCCGCCGGGTCCACACCCGTCCCTCTACGCGGCAAAAACCAGAGACAGTGGCTGCAGGCGGGGGAGCTACCTGTCAAAGAATTCACTGCCCTGAGCGTATTTAAATATACCCTCAGCTAACTCGTGAGGACGTCGTTCGTGAAAAAATTAGCAGTAAATTTGTTGACCTTCACTTCCAGTGTTCTTCCACACACTTTTTTCATATATTTTCTAAATTATATCTTGTTACGTTCACTACTTGTTCATTTAAATTATTATTCTTACTGCCATTATATTTTTGAGTTAACATGTTTATGTATTTTTTTCCACTTTTGGTAACCATAAAATCCTATTGCCTCAGATAACCTGACATTTCTACTAGACAATCAATTGAAAATCTAATCGAGCCTGCAATCTCAAGAGTGATAGTAAGAGTTATCTGTTCTTCTAGCACGAAAAATAATGATCACTGAATATTATCACCTTTTTTTTATATGTATTCACTGTATTTTTGTTGTTGTTTTTATGTAAAATAATTTTATTTATTTTATTCTAGCTGTATAGTCTCGGTACCGAACGCCAAAAATAAATATTTTTTTAATCTTTACAATTGTTCGACTCCTTTTGTAATAACATTCAAACGTCAGCAACACTGTAGTAATCTATCCGAAGTGTTCTCGGCCATAGATGTGGAATTTCGCGAAAATTTGGCTAATATCACGCTGTACAGACAAATGTAAAATTATCGAGAAAATATCTGTGTTTCGTTGGCTTCGTTAAACACATACCTTTCTCTAACACTTCAGTATTGGTTTAAGACAGGACGTTACATTAACGTTACATTTACTCAAAAAAGATTTTTGGTGACATTAAATCAATTAAACAGTGTCTTTAGAACCAACATTAATCTGTAGCCTTACTGTCCTTATTAGAGCAAATATCTACCAACTGAACAAAGTGTTAACGGAAAGTTAATTAAAATTTCATTTTTAAATTTAAAGCTGCTTTGGATATTTAGAGCATATTTCTGTTATTTTACAGTTTAAAGTGTCTTTAATGCTGGTTTCATAAAGAAATTGTATGTGGGTTAAATTTTATGCAAACTTGTTGTTATTTTTATAACTTTTTTCAAACATGACAGAAACGTTTACTTCATGGTACATTTTGATAACTCTAAAGAGATGTTGACGATGAGAAATATATTCTTCAAACATACCTGAATGAAGTGATATTTTCATAGCCAAAACTCCATTACAGAATATCGAATTTTTTACGTTTGACACGTGGGGTACTCCGGATGGTTTGCACTAATGCTATAGAGGTTTCTTATATTATAAAGATTATTGTTTGATGTTCTATTACAAAACATATGTTTTAGGAAAGTTTCATGTATTTCTGTACACCTATAGCAAACAAATTACGTTATGTATGATCTGCAACGCGTGTCTGTGCTTTGCGCCTGGGTGTTATGCGCCCCTGTCATTCGTTTAGATATCGTGTGCAGACGCATTTGGGTCATAACATACTTCAATCTCCTTCACTGCTGATACTTCGTCGCTATGGTTTTGACACAATTATTTTGTTTAATTGGAGAAATCTTCTTGAATTTAATAATGATGAAAGTTGATAAATGTAGAAACTGTAAATCAAAGACTTTTTTCTGTAGCTACAATACCCCTTCATAATTCTTGTTTGTATTCAGTTAAGCCTCGTAATAAGACAGAAAGTTAGTAAAACGATAGTCAGAAACATATTCCAGCTTAGGTTGGTAGTTCACTGAAACATTAGATTAACATATTCTCGTAATACCAAAAATATTTTCTTCATTGCAAAACTTATTATTTTCATTATTTATTTTATTTTTATTATTTTTTTATTTTATTTTTTTACAGCCGCTAACCTTATAGTTCCAGATTTTTAATGTTCCACTTATGATGCTCGATCAGAACGGTGAACATTCATGCTGTATTTAACGCTTTTGTTTGTATGTGTGTTGTTATATTTCGTCTGTATATTATTTCTCATTTCATTATGAATGCCAAAAGACTTTGTAGTGCTGAGTTTGATAATTGATAAGATGGCGTCAAATGGCAACTGATCATCTATACAAAAAGTTCAAGATGTCCTGTAATTGTGAGATCACGTTAGTGTAATTCATACATTCCATATTATTAATTGAAACTATAGTCATATTTGAAGCAAAACCAACAGCGTACGCTGTGGTAACTAAAGAAAACGAAGTAACTGTTCAATAAACACGAACAGAAGTATTAAAATTTTATATTCCTTATCTACGACAACTTTTAGTAATAACTTGTTTTTACTTCTAGATTTGTATATGATGTGTAGTAGGAATGAAAATAAATCGAAAAACGGTGGCAAACTATCTTACAAACAAGACATAAACGTAGCTCTTGGAGCAGCAGAAGATTTATTGTGACATATACTACCGTGCGTTAAAAAAAATATTAATTATTTTTGTAGAATACATAAAAATATTTAAATTCAGAGATGTAGTATGATCCAGAACAAATACAGATCCATGGATCAGTAGTATTGTTCATAATAACGCCTGCGTGATGTTCTGGTTTGAATTTTGTGTGTATCAATTTTTTACCTGGAATAGATGGTCCATAATATTACAAATTCTACATGATTTTAATTTAAAAAAATTGTATGGAATAGATGCCTGGTGGTTGAAGC
Source organism: Vandiemenella viatica (assembly GCA_031002005.1). Lineage (NCBI taxonomy): Eukaryota > Metazoa > Arthropoda > Insecta > Orthoptera > Morabidae > Vandiemenella > Vandiemenella viatica. The sequence continues at coordinate 83,200,918 of CM061919.1, read as the reverse complement.
CCCCTATTTGCTAGAAGTAAGGCAGCATGTTATATTGAACTGCAGTCTATTATGAAATGTAATAATAAAATATGAAGTAATATCTTATTTATGATTCATACTAATGTGATTTTGTAGAAAAGGTATCCTTCATTTTCATTACAGATTTAGAAACTAAAATGATTGGTCTGAGTTTAAAAATTAATGAGAATGAAATTATGTAACACATTTTATTTTGTATCTTCAAAAATCGAAGAAAATTATATCATAAATTGCAATGCAATTTAACTTCAACAAATCACAGTCGTCGAATTTTAACTAAAACATGAGAATGGCATCGATTTTTATATAACAGAGCGCTCGAGGGACTTTTGCTGTGGACAATCACAAATTGTCGAGTTTACCGCATTTATGACAGAACAGCCAACGATTTGCCTCATACAGTATTAACTAATGGTAGTCGATACATATAATGGTATAGTAGCCCTCCAGCGAAGGAGGGTTTCAGACCACAAGGATGAGATCGCATAATAGTTTAAAAAGTCGACGTTCTACGCTGGAAAAAGACCACTGGCTGCTTAATCTAACTCAGTTTATATTGATTCATCAATAGCGATGGAGCGCAAGCTCCGATGGCAATTTCCCCACACACCTATTTGTATCTGCCTACTCTTGCCCTTAAAGATTTTTAAATTCCTTCAGTGTTTCTATTTAATTATTTGTCAGTTCTCTTGGTAGTTTATTCTAATCCCTGACTGCGTTACCAACAAAGCAAATTTTCCAATTCCCTTGTGTGTACTTATCAAGCTGACTCTTCTTTGCACTTGTCTTCATCTCATGTTAACCTCCCCAGCTAGGTAATCCTGCATTTGTTCGCAGTTTAAATCCTATAATTTAACATTATTTATACTACAAACAACCTAAATTCTCATTGTGAACCATTAACACAACAATTATTTACAATAATACATAACAATGGTTCGCAATAGCACTGCCATTTTCACTTCCGCTACTTTTTATTCTTGATTTACTACCTTAACCCTTTGCTTTCCCCCTTTTCATAAATTCCTCTATACTACAAGTCACTTTTTCATCCAATCCAATGGTTTTTAAATTATTTATGGTCACTCTGTCAAATGCTTTTTAAAAATTTAGTGTTACACTACCAATTTGTCATCCCATGTCCAGTTCATCCAAAATATCTTGCATGTAGTCAACTAACTGAGATTCACATCAAAAGCCATGTTTCGATTTGCAAACCAGTTTCTTTCCTCACAGACATTACTGAGTGTTGTCGCATATTAATATCTCCATTAATTTACCTACCACAGTTGTCAAACTAAACGGTCTGTAATTTCCATCTCCTCTTATGGTACTACTATCGTGCTTTTTCAGTCCTCTCGTAAGCAGCATGTCTCCAGATACAATCTAAAAAATAAAAAAAAGTTTTAAAATAGCGTAGCATGTAATACCTCGCTATCTTTTGAAACATCAATAGCAATATTATCTACAACGGACCATTTACGTTTTTTATTCTTATAAGTTCCTTCATGATATTCCTAGGGTGAATGTCAAATTTTGCAGTTTACTGATTTCTGCTTGATTTGGCTGAAACGAGTATACTTTTAATCCACATGGTGGAGGAAATTGGATATCGTAGAACTGTTAAACTGTGTCTGTTTGTAGAGTGAAGCACAAATGCTGTCATAAACTAAATCGTGTCTTCTTACAGGGAGCTTAGGAATACACACACTGGTTTTTCTGCTAAAGATCGCTGGCCAGTTTGAGCCCTGGGAACTGGTGCATTTATCTTCAAGAAGGAACGAGCTGTATAACATTACTCCGTATTAATTACGCAGCTCACCATCTAGGTGATGCTGGTGTCCGTGGAGGAGGGTGTATAATACCCGTTTGTGGTAATCTGAAATAGCCTGTTTCGACTCCCGATACGGCTATATAGATTCCGGTTCTCCGTAATTTTCCGAAGTCTATCCAGGCATATACCAGTTTTGTTCACTCATAAAATCCATGGTCTACTTCCTTCTTCTCTCGACGCTTCGGGTGTTGGTCGTAACTGTGTTATGGAAAACATAGTGGCAGTTTCTACCTTTGAACAAATTAAAAATGGTATCATTCCCATCATATGATTGTCACTACGTTTATCGTATATCGATATTATATCTTACGGATCTCAGAGTGTATATAGCAGGCTGATAATTGCTGCTGCCATTTCGAAACCATCCGGTTCTGCTAACGTTCAAAACTAAAAAAAACCTGGTGTTGTTATTAAAACGAGTGTGGTGTTTTACCTCGTCCACGTTGCGCAAGCGAAGCTGGTTAGTAGTTGACTATGAAGTGAAAGGTTAATGCCAAGGATGCCATTAGCAGTCCCTGGCTTATACGTGCGAGACCAACGCAGTTTTCCACCTGTTGGTTTCGGGTGCAAGGTCAAGGAGTCGTCGTCTCGGCTGTCTATTTCCATACTTGACATCAGAGTCAACGTCAATAATTGAAGGAATCGACCCAGCAGTGTTGTAGACTTACGCTCTGCGGATCTAAGAACGGGTTCTCCTGCGTTATTGTAAACCAGTAGCAATGGGTCTGACTCCGTTTTTCGAGGAACTCGTTTCGAATCTCGGTTTTACAAATATACTAACAGAGTTCCCGGCGTTGCCGGCATAGTTGATGTACTAGTACACTATTATTATTCAAGCAATGAGAAACACATGTACAAAGTTTTATAAAATTTTCACCAACAATTTTCGGAATCAAAGCAAACCTAGATTCACCCGCCCCCTACCGAGAAAGGAGAGGGTTGAAGTTTATTTGCAAGTACACTATTTTCATTCGTTCGAAAAGTTTCATGTGTATCGAGCTTCAATAATTTGGTACCAGACATTTCCTGTACTAAACTAAACGTTGATTTAGGCGCACAGTTCCAAGAATGGGGTGGGTTAGATACTTTGATACGGAATGTTAGTTTTCAGGTTACATTTCAACCTAATAACAACTTCTGCTAATGTTGCTGCTCGAAAATCGAAACATGTACCATACGCACATTAATATATACTACAGATTTTGAATGAATTTTCAGAATTTGAAAGCTTGGGGTCGAAGTTAAAATTAAACGTACGTCTTAAGACGTTACGACACATTTATTTTACGAATACTCTAGCATTACCTGAAAATTTCTGAGTCGATTTTGACTGAGTTTTTACAGTATTAAACATTGGGTTTGTCCCAATATGCTTCCTCATCTGCAGCTGGAGCAGAAAATTTTCTGATTATGCTACTTCATCTGGCACTGGAGCTCAAAATTAAAATCTGTTCCGTACCTGTTCAGTTGAATATCGAGTATTCATAATTATATCTCAATTATTTAGAACTATGCGAGATACAAAAAAAAAATCTTTACATTTGATTTGTCTGATGGAGTTATAAATTGCGACACCATGGTTAAGAAACTGTATTACTACATTACTAAAAAACACTAAATTATATTAGAAACTAACATTTGGTTCAATTGCGAAGTGAATGAATATACTTTTTGCTTGAAACGCCAGATATTTTAACTCGGCTGATTTAGCCTTTTATACAATTACCAAAAGTAGATTCCAGAATAACACTATCGTAAATAAATGCTTTTATCGTGAACAGAACACTAATGCTGATGGCCAATGACATTGCAGCTGTACTGCCAAAGATCGTGGTTAAAGAAAATCTCTGTTGTTTATTGTATTTTTTTAATTGGTTTCTAGCATTTATACTGCCATATATGACGTTTAAAAACTAGATATGCACAATTAAAGGAAAATTTTTTTCAAGTTTATTTAGCGTGGAGTATGTAGCATAGGTATTACTATTAACTGCTTTTGATTCTTTCATTATTGGCTATGGTCATACACATTGTAGTTGCATGCTAAGTGCGGAGCATGCTATATCTAGTGGTTCCATCTTTGGTATTTGTCACCACATCTTGAGAATTTCATTTTATGCTCCAGAATTAGGTAACGTGGAAACATAAGACATACAAAAACACTGAATTGAGATTCTAAGCTATAAACCGCCGAAAACCTCTTCGAAATCTGCTCAGTAGTTTCCGAGTTTTTATATCACAAATTTATACGGTTTTCGTTTAGTAGATATAGATTTCGCTGCTCCGTAATCTGATATTCAGGTTTCACAAAGACTGAAGAGGGTTGGAACTTTTATAATCTAACATTTCGTTACCCCTTCTCCTATGAGATTGGCAAAGAAGATATTTAAAATGTGTTTAGGTTCAAACTCAATCTGTTAATATTATTCCCAAGTCAAAAACATGAAATACATTGTGCAAGCTAACCACGTTCAACACATTTCGCCTAGTACTTAGCAACATCAAATGCATTTGGTGTTTCTCGATACAGATCATCTTCTTTGCACGATAATGGACACGAGTACGAAACTGGAGTGTATGTTTATTGGTTTGTTCCTCACCAAATTCACAGTTAATGATGGTAGACTCGTCATTTCGCCAGATTTGTCTTGGACTTGCATACTCAACTGCGCAGTCGTTTTATTGATCAGGAATATACGAAGTTTGAATATATCTATTTTTCGTTTGTGATATCGTATCATAATTCAGTGTATTTTTTAACGAGCAGTGTGAGAAAAAATGGATAAATATCATTAAAAAATTAAAAGTGTATTTTGTATTCAATTTAAGGATTCTGTACTTCTGAAGGCAGATGGAATCAATATGAAACCTCTGATTTGTCGAACTACCACAGGCTCATAATACCAGAAATCTTTAACTTAACGATTTCTTCTTTAACTGTGCCCTAGCTTAGCGTTTACTACCCCAAAGACGACTAAGTTAAAATTTAGAAAAATTATGGGGGGAAATAATTATATGGTGTTTCATGAGGAGAATGAATCGAAGGAATTTTGTTCTGTTTCTTTTCTTAAGATATCTTTATGGGTACCAACTCTGAAATACTTAGAATTTTTTCTAACAAAAAACAATAAAAAATCTCAGTGGACAATTTATTTCTGAAATGACTGATTCTAATATTCCATCATTTACAGTGATATGCCGTCTTCTAAATGTTACAGGGGGTGTAAGGGTTTAGGAGAGGCTATACTAGCCTTCTCCTTCACGTGGTGCACCCTGTTTGCACGGACGAGGCTCTGGCGACTGAAAGATTCCCGGTATAAGCAGTCACCCACTGCTTGCCAACGGCCTCCGAAAGGAGGGCGGAAGAGTGGGGAGTGGATCAGGGCACCCTCTTGCCCTTGGGGTTGGAAAATACCCCTAAAGGCGGATGAATCAGAAATGATCAACGGCATGGGGATGCAGAAGGCAAAGGGAAACCACTGCATTAAAGACCCAAAGGGTATCCCGATGACATGTAATCCTCTCAAATTACATATATCATGATGGCTTCTTCCTGGGTAAAATATTCCGGGGTAAAATAGTCCCCCAATCGGATCTCCGGGTGGGGACTGCTCAGGGAGAAGTCATCAGAATGGATAGAAACATTCTACGAGTCGGAGCGTGGAATGTTAGAAGTCTGAATAGAGCAGGTAGGCTAGAAAACTTAAAAAGGGAGATGGAACAACGTAAGTTGGATGTTGTTGGGATTAGTGAGATTAAATGGAAGGATGCACAGGATTTCTGGTCTGGGGAACACAGGATAATTAGCACACAAGCTGTCAATGGAGTCACTGGTGTAGGATTTGTAATGAACAAGAAAGTAGGGACACGGGTGAGTTATTATGAACAGTTTAGTGACAGGATTATTTTGATGAGGTTAGAAACTAAGCCCGTCCCAACCACATTAGTACAAGTATATATGCCAACTTCACAGGAAGATGACGAAGAAATAGAAAAAATATACTCTGAAATTGAAGAATTAATCCAATATGTGAAGGGGAAGGAAAATCTAATAATCATGGGTGATTGGAATGCAATAGTGGGAGAAGGAAAAGAGGGGAATACTGTAGGAAGTTTTGGTCTAGGAGAAAGAAATGAGCGAGGAAGCAGGTTGCTAGAATTTTGTGAAAGATATAAGCTAGTAGTGGCGAACACACTGTTTAAGAACCATGCAAGAAGAACATACACCTGGAAACGTCCAGGGGATACAGGCAGATATCAGCTAGATTATATCATGGTCAAACAGAGATTCAGGAATCAAGTTCTAGACTGTAAAGCGTACCCAGGAGCAGACATAGACTCGGACCATAATTTGATAGTAATGAAGTGCAGGCTGAAATTCAAGCGAATAAGGAAGCAGCACAAGGAGAACAAACTGGCAGTGAATAAACTGCTACAATGTGGCACAAGAGAAAAATTTGCAGAAATGGTAGACTTAGGTCTAAGAATTAACTCTGAAAGGAGTTCAACCGAGGACGAATGGAATGCATTAAAGACCGAAATAATGAAAGCTGGTAAAGAAACATTAGGCTTTAGGGAACAAGCTGCCCGAAAACCTTGGAGCACAGAAGAAATTTTGGAGCTGATGGATCACAGGAGAAGGTACAAAAATGCTCAGGATGAAACAGGAAGAGAAAAGTACAGGCAATTTAGAAATCAAAAAAATAGTAAATGCAAAATAGCAAAAGAAAAATGGCTACAAGAAAAATATGAAAAAGTAGAGAAGGAAATGGTCGTAGGTAAAGTAGATGTTGCCTATAAAATGATCAAACCGAATTTTGGAGAAATGAACAAAAGAGGTTTGAACATTAAAGCTGATGAAACAGGAGAAATTCCAACTGATTTTAATAAAAATATCATCTTCACACTTCCAAAGAAAGCACAAGCCGACAAATGTGAGAATTATCGCACCATTAGTCTAACAACACATGCTTCAAAATTATTGACCAGAATAATATACAAAAGGATGGAAAGGGTAGTAGAAGAGATAGAAGGTGAAGATCAGTTTGGGTTTAGGAAAAATCGCGGGACCAGGGGAAACAATTCTGTCTTTAAGATTAATACTTGAAGGGCGGATCAAGAAAAACAAAGATACTTTTATGGCATTTGTTGATTTAGTAAAAGCTTTCGATAATGTTAGGTGGGACAAGATGTTCAAAATTTTAAATAAGTCAGGTATAAAGTATCGTGATAGAAGAATACTCTATAAACTATATCAGAATCAGGTGGCTAAAATAAAAGTAGAGAATCACGAGAGACATGCACCAGTTAAAAAGGGTGTGAGACAGGGTTTTAGTCTATCCCCGTTAATATTCAACTTGTATGTAGAAGAAGCATTGAAGAAAGTCAAAGAAAAATTGCCATGTGGCATAAGTTTTCAGGGAGAAAAAAATCAGTATGCTACGATTTGCTGACGACATTGTCTTGTTAGCAGAGAGGGCTGAGGATATTGAGAAGTTACTGAATGGCATGAACAAAATACTGAAGGAGGATTTTGGACTGAATATAAATCAAGGCAAGACAAAAGTGATGAAATGTAGCAGAAATGATACGAATACTAGTGGATTAAATATAAAAATAGGATCGGATGCAACAGGAGAAGTAAGAGAATTCTGTTACTTGGGAAGTAAAATTACAACCGATGGCCGAAGCAGGAATGATGTTAACAGCAGAATAGCATTAGCAAAAAGAGCCTTCATGAAAAAGAGAAACCTTTTAGTTTCAAATATTGATCTAGGAATTAGAAATAATTTTTTAAAACTCTTTGTGTGGAGCACAGCACTTTATGGTAGCGAAACATGGACTTTAGGGATCCCGGAAATAAAGAAAATTGAAGCATTTGAAATGTGGTGCTACAGAAGAATGCTGAAAATTAAGTGGACAGACAAAGTAAGAAATGAACGAGTTTTGGAAATGATGGGTGAGTAAAGAAGTTTGTGGAAGAAGCTTACAGAAAGAAGAGACAGACTGGTAGGTCATATTTTGAGACATGCAGGATTGGTTAATTTGTTAGCGGAGGGAACAGTCGAAGGTAAGAACTGTAGAGGAAGACAGAGATTAGAATATATGAAGCAGATAAATGAGGACGTGGGCTGTAAGGGGTATGTAGAAATGAAGAGGTTAGCACAGGATAGGATAGGATGGAGGATTGCATCATACCAGTCGAAAGACTCACGACAGCAAAAAAAATGTTACAGAACTGCATCAATGTTTCTGAAAGGTTTTCGCATCATGATTAATTGATTAATTTTAACAAATTTCATTCCACAGTCAACAATTGTTTTCAACAAAAGTTTCTTACTCAACATTTAGTAAAGAAATTTTACTAATCGGATAGTTCAGGCATCGGGAAAATTGATTTTTTACATGTTTGAATACCGATATAATTTCTTTCAAGTGTTTTTTTTCTTTTCCTATTGACAAGAAAATTTCGGGAGACGAACTTTTTTATTTTTTTAATAAAAAGAAGATTTGTTTGTAAATAGAATTTAATATGTAATGTATGTTTGGAATTCTGAGAGTATCCCTCAGTTGGATGATTTTTGTTCATTTACGATTATAAGCCGACAAAGACATTTTTAACTTCTGTCCGATAGTACCAATACTACTCTACACTAATGATTCATGCATCAAATAAATTGATAGTGACCAGACCTGTCGTTTGAGAACGCAAAGCACGTAGTACCTTCACCGACTTACTACTAATTCTAGACATAATCTTTCATACCCTGCAAAAAGAGTCCAAAATCACGGACTGTTCCTAATTTCTTGCAAGAAACGTCACGGTGTCAATTCGGCTTAACAAAGACTTCGATTCTATGTGATATGTGAAATTAGATTTTGGATACAGACGATACATTCGGAGCAACGATGACGAAATGGATTCCTCGATTTTTTTTTTATCATCGGATTGAAACAAGTTTTAAAGACGCATTCACTAGTTAAACCCTCAAACAAAACTGTAATGATAATGAGTTTAACACTGCTCTCAGTCAAGTTTAAAAACCTATATATTTCTTTAATCTGTAAGTTCTAATACTGCTATACCCTGTTCACCTTCTACTGGCGGCTCAAGGTCATGTACCCCCTCACCACTTTCTCCTTTCCTATCTCTCCAATCTGACTGTTGTGTTTATGCAGGCAAGAGCAAATTTATCCTTCGTACAGAGGTAAAGGCAGTGGAGTGGGAATAAAGCAGAGTGTTCTTGAGCGGCCTGTGTTAATTGAACATGTTTTAGAGCCTACAAGTACATGAGACCAGAAGGAGTTTTTTGTATCACTTCATAAGAGCTGCTGATCAAAACATATTCATTATTTGGCTTTCTTATCAATGCAGCGGATGTATTCTTCTTAAATTTATTTTTGTTTTTTCGCTGACCAACTTTTTTTTATTATTATTATCTTTCATTCCCCTAGCTGAGGGCCAGGGGCGGGCTGTTGTAGAGCGAGTAACCCTTTTCATCCTTAGCGTAAACATTTATTTTACAACTTTATTTTATTTGACTCATTTTAATACATAATTGTCTTTGCTTTTGAGGTGGGAAATGTAGGTTAAGCGGGACCTGTGGACGTAAAGTCCTTAATATGTTGTGCTGATCGTTCTTTTACGGTATTATTGCAGCTATCAACTGGGTTAGCAGCTGGACGAGCTTGGCCAGTACATGGTGGTCGAGGACGCTGCTGGCCCTGTCATCATGGACAGGGCGCCTGGAGCAGAGCGCACAGCTGGTTCCTTGGTTGGTGCGCTTGTCATCATGTCTGCTCCATCGTTGTAGTGCTTGTCCTCTGCCTACCCCTTCTTGTGGTGGACAGTATCTGCTTCTGGCGTTGTCTGCTTCGTGGCTGGATCCTGCGTGGTGTAAGTGGTCCTGGTGGTGGGGAGTGCATGTCCTACCCTCCCTCTGTTGTCGGCAGCTGGCTTGTTCCAAAGTTACTGTACGATGATTTTTCTTCTTCCACACAGCTTTCTTCTTGACAGCCGTGGGGTGTTGCCCTGATTTTTTTACTTGTTGCCTGCTTCTTGCTGGCCTGGCCGGACATCGGGAGAAACATGATGCATGCTGACCCGAACAATTTGCGCAGGTTGGAGTTGCGTCTCTCGGGCGACTGCAAGACTTTACGCTGTAAGTGCCCGCGCAGCGAACACAGCGTTCGTCATCTGTGCAGTTCTTGGACTTGTGGCCCCAGGATTGGCAGCGGAAGCATTGCGCGTTCTTGTCAGATGCTTGCTTCTTCCGTTCTTGAGTGGTCTGGGGCTTTCCGGTCAGCCTCGGGTGATATAGGATGCCATTTTCTTGTAGAGCCCTGATTGCAGCTGCCATGTCAGTCGGCCGTACGAAAATGGCGTCCCATATGCTGTCGGTCTTCTCGACAGGAGGCCCCTCCTTGGCTGGATCGATACGACGAGGTGGACCCAGGCTTGGTGGAGCCACTACACATGATGCCGCCTCGGTAACCTCCTTTGGTCCCTTGGCGGGCGGCGACGACGGTTCTTGCGTTTAGAGGACAACCCTAATATACTGTAACGGAAGTCATATTTGGAGATGCTGGTTCTGATGCGGATGTTCAGTGCTTGACATCCGCGGATGCGGATGTTTTGCTGATGCGGAAGTGGAAAAATAAATTTATAATTATTTATATTTTAAACTTAAAATCGAAATAATTACATTATTTTATGCCAAATTCTACATTTTTCAGAAGTAACTTCTATTTCCAATTTAATACTGACACATTGATTTATTTTATGCCTCATCTTTCAACAACAAAAAACATGGGATGATTTCACAAGTGAATTAAATTATTTACATAACAAAGCACGCTTCTAAAAAAAAAAAAAAAAAAAAAAAAAAAAAAATCTTTGTCGTGTGAACTTTCAAGCGTCAAGTACAAGGCCACGCCACCACACATCTCCGTGCTCAGCGGCCCATTCACAGTACAACTTGTAGGACCTAGGTACATCCGATTTTCGATAAAGAACCTTGACGGGTCGTGAAAAGGGTTAGAGAACTACATGCAGGGCGAGTTGGATGTTGGGACTCCCAAACAATCAACACGAGCCCTTGCAGTCTAACAAGCTATGGTGTTAGATCATGATTGGAGGGAAAATCCTGCGAGTGTGCGATAAGGACACATGGTGTGCAGCGAAGAAAATACGAGTGGAAATGACTGCTTGTTGGACTCCTTTTACTAGCATGAATGGGTGAGCGTTTCCTATTGTACAGTAGTTCTACACGATTGTCCTGTAATTTGGATCGTGAAGAAGGGGCTTTACTTAACCATGCAAGTTTAAACTTGTAAATCTTTCGCTTAAGTAATAACACCATTTAATTCATTGTTATTTTTATTGCAAGATCGTCAGAGAAAAAACAACCAAATTGTTGTTAGCTAAGAGACGATGGGAAGAATCTAGTATAAAGAAAAAAGAAAAATATATATTTCAATGTAAACAAATAATCCGCTTTCGCATCCGCAATAAATATTGCGGATGCGAAAGCGGATGTGGGATTTCACGCGAAAGTTCCGCACTTGCGGATGCAGATGCGGAGCTCCGTTATATCCCTATTACGTAGGGAGTCACAGATGACACACCGCCAACTTGGAAGAGAGAGAGAGAACGAATAAGATGCCACTCGTAAGAAAAATCACGATAAACATTTGACTCCTAGAAGTAAATAAATCACACCAGTAGTTTCTGATTGAACCGCGCTCAACAAAAAAAGAATATTAATTTATCAGCTTTCCGAATTCACATGCAAATGAAGCATATCCAATGGTTGTATTCGAAACCACATCAAAATTCGACAACATATTTTTGAAAGAATCACGTTCACCAAAGAAGGATACTAATTCGTAAATACTTTATCTTAAATTTGTAAATGTCTCGACTTCATATGAAAATGAATCATACCGTTTAATATCCCATTCGTCCGGACCATGGTCCAGACTCCATCAAGATCCGGTAGTTTTCCCGTTAATTACGTTCATCCAGACAAAGACAGAAGCGTGGTCAACCATTCTCGCGGTCGAAATATTTTTGGGTTAGCATAAAAAGAAAACTAAATTTTTAATTAGTTATGGTTATGATAAATTCTTTCATTTACGCCAGAGCGTCAGTTATTCCACCTTCAAAACAGGATTTTTTTAAAAATATGTTGAGAGCCTTTGATTTTAATTTACCAAAAATAAATTGTATATCCTTGTTGTGACTTGATTCATGTTTATGATTAGAGCTTTACACCTTGTCGACGTCGAAGTCCTTACAGGAATGAAATATCTGGGGGCAAGGAACAAAAATGAATTTGGCAATGGCCTTTTCAAGGAACCATCCAGGCACTTGCCTGGATTGATTTCGGGAAACCAGGGAAAACTGGAATCTAGATGGCCTGGCCGGACGGGGACTTGAACATGCTGTGACAGAACAGAAATATTTTTACAAGAAAATTACATTTTTGATTTCTGAGAGTAGATAGAAATTAATAATATATATACTCTTAGAAAGAAAAAGAAATGAGTTGTAAGTTGCTATGGTGATTAGGACTTGTGAGATGATAGTTATCAGAGTAGACTAGTAGATTGAATGCTCGAGAAAAACATTGCCTAAAACCGAACCTGCATCTTCTGAGAATATCCAATTCCATTGTAATTTCTAGTAGATCCGAAGATATAAAATAAACGATATATTTTGGATCTAAAGAATTGAGTTATTTATAATTATAATTACAATCAAATCAACGAAAAGAGACGCTAAAAGCGTTACATGGCGACCGTGACAGGACTTGAATTTGTGTGATTTGTTTGGACATGTTTTTTAGTTCATTTAATTATATAATTAGTATTAAGAAGAGAATGTGTTGTAAAATGTGTTGTAAACAATTCTACTAGGAATAAGAGAAATGGGGATCTCAGAAGATTGAGATGCAAGGTTATTTTTTAAGTTTACCAAAGTCTTTTAAGCAAAGACATGGTGAACTTGAGGAGGCATGTGACAGAACAGAAATATTTTTACAAGAAAATTACATTTTTGATTTCTGAGAGTAGATAGAAATTAATAATATATATACTCTTAGAAAGAAAAAGAAATGAGTTGTATGTTGCTATGGAGATTAGGACTTGTGAGATGATAGTTATCAGAGTAGACTCGTAGATTGAATGCTCGAGAAGAACATTGCCTAGAAACGAACCTGCATCTTCTAAGAATAACCTATTCCATTGTAATTTCTAGTAGATCCGAAGATATAAAATAAACGATATATTTTGGAGCAAAAGAATTGAGTTATTCATAATCATAATTACAATCAAATCAACGAAAAGAGACGCTAAAAGCGTTACAATGCGTCCTTCCGAATGCGAGACTTGAGTGGTATCTCTCACCCACCACGCTTGGTTGAATCATGGTGTCTTACTTACATCTAAATACGTCAATAGGTTAAAGATATTTGAGAACGTGGGAAAAATTTTACTAAGTGAGCACTGCGATTTATCCATAACGGCGTCTACATCTGATAGATACACCATTTTGAAGTTCCCTGCCATTGAAATGACTCAGTTCAGTTAATACTGTCGTGGACCGCTGATCAGTCTACGCGCTGCTTCGAGCACTCTGCTAATCTCGTCGTTCAATTATTGTACTGTCACGACCTTGAGTCTGCAGCTTTCCTACCGCTGGAAAATGCTTCAAAAGGTGTTTATACCCTTAAGTTCAATGAACAAAATGGACTCCGTAAAAAGTATTTCCATGATTTTTTAAAGAAGTAACGTGCAGAATTAATAAATATAGATGTTTTGGGTTTTTATTTTATTAACGACAGTTGCGTCTATGCAATTATTGTCTAGGAGTTGCACTGACGTTTAGGAAATGGATGACGAAATAAATTACAACTATTGTGTACATAAACCTTTTTGTTTTTACCAAGAAACTAGACGGTATCTACTGTGTATAATTGATTTTGGAATATAAGTTTTAATAATGTATTCAAGTAAAAAACATTTTGGTGTCTGCAATAGATACAGACGGCAATTATTGTTGTGAATATCAGACTTAAGAACAATAAAGCCTAATTGTTTTTTTAAATATCTTTCTTAATTTCACAAATAAAAAAGAAGAGAGAAGAAGTATGTTTTATCTAAATGCGCGACTGAAAGTCCCGGAGACTTTTATGTTGTTATTGAAAGGCTTTCATTAAATCAGAGCTATTAGCCACTGCTGTGACCAAGTGTATGCAAGATGGTAAGGTGAGCTGAACTACAAAATGGGCAATTAACTGCCAATTATCATAATTACCTAATATATTACACATGTAAATACATTTTAATGTCTTAATTTGAATGTAATATTCAACAACAAGGTGTTCTGCATCCTTCTCGTTCAATTTTATTTTTTAATTTATTTTTTTCGAAGGGAAAGAGGAAGGGAGAGGAGGACGTCGTATTTGGAGAACGTAAACACAGGCTAAGTTCTACGAATAGAAACTGGAAGGGTATATTATCTGCTGCTAAGGTCATCGTCTCATGTGTTGGGTACTTTGTTTTGTGGATTTCGTTCAACAGTTATTAATAAACTAGGAAGCTCGTATGTTTCAGCAAAGGTTCCAAACACCATGTGGGTTAAGAACGAAGAACTTACAGGGTTATTCAAAAATATGGAACAGATTTCGCATTTTTATTTCTCACAAACTATAAATCACAACATTCAATAGCGAAAGGTTCGAAGTTGGTAACCCTGACCTGTTAGTTCCATTCGCTACCGCGAACGGCGCTGTTGTCTATTTATGTGAAAATGGTGACGCCACAGGAGAAATCGTTCTGGGTGCTACAGAAACATGAATGATGTGCAGAGTGCATTCCGTCGTAAGTTCAATACAGTGCCACCTCGTCACGATTGGCATGGAAGATTGATACATATGCAAAGGGAAAAGCGTTGGTCATCCCCGAATGACAACTCAGCACGTTGATTGTATCAGAAGTCCTTTAACATGGAGCCCTCGGAAATCCACTATACAGGCAAGCAGTGAACTTGGAATTCCGCATACAACGGTTTGGCGTATTCTTAAGAATCTTCTACATATTAACGCGTATAAGTTTCAGTTTCTTCAGGCATTGCATCCCTATGATCGTGAAAAAGGTTAAAATTTATTACTGAAATTCTGCTGGATTTTAAGACGATATGTTTTCAGAAAGACTATGTTTTTTGAATGAAGCAGCGTTTCATCTCTGTGGTAATCGTCAGAATGTCAGAATTTGCTTCTGACAATCCTTGCTTTGCTATCGAACATGAAATGGACTCAGCGAAGCTGAATGTGTTATGCCAAGTTTATGGACCTTTAATTTTTTATGGAAAAAATTTTAACTACATTTTCTATCTACACAGACTTTAAGAACTGGTGGTTTCCCCAAACTCAAGAAGATGGAATAATTATTTTATTCTCTTCACTTTCACTGTGAGGAAAGAAACTGCCTGAATGAAACAATTTCAGAACGATGGATTGGAAGAGTTGGGCAAGAAGATCGTGTTCATCACCTGTAGCCTCCCAAATCATCGTATATTACCCCTATGGTTTTTATATCTGGGGGTACGTAAATGATAAGGTATTTCTACCACCTATGCTCGTTACTCTTCAACTGCTGTGAAGTCGAATTGTTTCAGCTTTGAACTAGTGACAATTTAATGCGTGTACGGCAAGAAATGGACTACAGTTTTGTTGTTTGTCACGCAAGAAAGTATGGACCTGTCGAATGTACTCAGGAAAACTATCAAGTGAATTGTGGTACGTATTTATATGTTTTACAGTTTGTGATAAATAAAAATGCACACCTACTCTTTCATTTTGAATAACCCTGTAGGTATATAAAATTCTATTGCAGCACTCTGAGCTAGACTGACTGAAATGATACATTAAAACTGCCATACAAGGTTTCAGAGCAACTCCACGCTTGGCCTGAGAATAGTTTCTTGTACGTGTTATTGACGTCTGGAATGCGAGAATACCGAAGCGAGCGAGTGCTTTATATTGTGGCTGCGGAACCAAGGAAGCCTCGCAGTTAAATGGGGCTGGTTGGTGGCTGTTAGGCCGACGTCTACAACCCGTCTTATTAGAACACACTTTATAGCTTTACGCCAGAATTACACTGTCACCACCGGCCGCTGTCGATATTTTAATTGCTAATATTGTCGCCGGCGCAATGTACGCAGATAAGAAGAGATTCCTATCCCGTCTGTGGAATCTCAACATGCTGCTACAGCGTTTCCCACTCTCGTTGTTGATTGCGGAGGATAAGTTTCTGGTCGACTGCAGATGAACCACTTTATCCGTATAAAATAGCAGTGCTGTTATATCGTTTCTCAGGTTAGCTCTGTTTTTTTAAAAAAATTCTTGTTGTCATACGAGTTTTTCCATACGCTATAGAAAACAGGCTTATTTAATTAACAGAGATCAGCCTTAAATTTATTTTCTCCCTTTTCGGCACTGTGTTTTTAAATTAC
The DNA here is from genome assembly GCA_031002005.1 of Vandiemenella viatica. Classification (NCBI taxonomy): domain Eukaryota; kingdom Metazoa; phylum Arthropoda; class Insecta; order Orthoptera; family Morabidae; genus Vandiemenella; species Vandiemenella viatica. Next base: position 83,184,545 of record CM061919.1, on the reverse strand, counting down.
TAGCATAGAGACAGTATGAAAAATGATTTCAGGCAAACTTGAAACATTTACATATAGCATTATTTGTCTGGAGACGGTGAACTGTAACAAGATCTCCTAACAAGGGACACCTTTGACCTTGAATGCTAGGAACCGCACGAAAACATGTTTAGAATAACAAGCGAACATAAACTAAACATTGCCGTGTGTCATGTCCATGCAGCACTCTGCACTTGTCCGCTAGCGCCTACAGTACATCTGTTTTCAAGAGACGCAAGGCACTATCGGTCCAAATATTTCAAAGAAACTTGAAACAACCTATCCACGAAACATTCATGTGGAGGCAAGCAAAAGTTGAAAAATGGCTAAAGAACACATAAAAAGTTTCTAACTTCAATCCTTGGTGAACATATAACAAATGAAAAGAGCGTACTGTTGTGTGTTTCTTGGTCAGGTCATACAGATCGTACCCTTCTAGATGCAACTTTTCCAAACAAAGATGTTATGCTGAAGATATTGTCACTGAAAACAAAATATTTCCAACCCCTTGATGTTTACTTCTTTCGGAAATATAAGCTCTGTATCAGAAGGATTACTGATTTTGTGAGACTAGAATGCGCCAAACCACTCGAGGAGATACATGATCGTTATTTCATCATGAAACTTCACTCTGTGATTAACAATCAATTTGCTCCACCTATGTATTAGCCTATGTTGCAATATGCTTGGCGAAAGCCAGGTTATGACAACAACATACTAACATCATCATTTGAAAATCTAATTAGTGTGGCTTTTGATATTGGACTGCGTGAATGCGAAATTGATTTGGAATGTGACAATGTGGCTTTAGTGAGGTGTGCACATTGTTCTCTTCCACATTGTTTTAACCACTTCACCGAAATCCCGCATCTGCACTTTGAGGACTAATATAAGCACTATCATGTGTGTGGTTCTGTTGTAAATGCGTGTTTTGTGCTATATTAAATACTTTAAGCAGAGAGTTTTTGGCACTGTTGATTGAAAATGTAATGATACACTGATGTCATTGAATTACGAATAATATCCTTCATATGGTAGCTTGTGATTTTGTTTCTCTCTATAAAAATGTTACTTGAGGTAAAATGCAACGATTTGCATGTAAATGACACACGCCATTTTTTTGTTTATGATTGTTTGTTATTCTTGTTTATTGTTTTTATTATTGCTGTTTTAGTGCGGTGGGGGCCAAAGGTGTCCCTTGTAAGTGATACAATTTTGATTTGCTCCACAATCTAGATCTATTGAAGCTATTCTTACCTAAACCGATCATTTTACAGGGTGAACTTTTCTTTTTTGTGATATTTTTGTCTTGTCGTCATCGACGTGATTAGGTGGTGAGAGGATACGGAGAAATGAACAGGAAAGAGTTCAATTATGTCCTTTTCTGGTAACAATACCGTCATTCGCTTGGAATGATTTCGGGAAACCATGGGAAACTGTTGATCCATCGGTTCGGTGGGGTAAACGACACCCTACGGTTTTACATGCAATCTGACTGCGGAGCACTAGACTAATTGGCATGAAGAAAGCAAAGATTTACTACTAGTGGTGGTCAGTTAAGATGTCGGTATGGCATACGCCCTTGAATCTTCAAATGAGCGATGTACGCCTAGTATGCTTCTGAACTAAATGAGCCGCAAACCACTAAGATAAACTAGCAATATTAACCATATGACTATGAAAAATCTTTTAACGCGGAACTCGTTCATGTCTTCCCCATTCAGATACGAAATTTTTCCGTCGTCTTATTATCGGCGTAAAAAAATTTATAAATAGACTCGATAAGTAACTTGCATAATCATACTTCAGAATGTCAGATTTGTGACATTGTTATAGATGCATCCAATGTACGAAGCAAAGGAAGATTCATGCACGCTCAAGAAGGACGATGTATAGGAGTGCTTTTGAAAAGCTAGCTGAGACAAGAGGACAGGTCAAGAATGCGATGCGCGAGGCCTTTAATGACTTTCGATGCAATTCACTTTCCAAGAGCCTCATTGAAACTCCAAAGAAATTTTGGTCGTATGTAAAAAAAAAAAAAAAGTGGTTATGACAACAATATGCCAGTTCTACTACAAGATGGTCGGGAAGTTGATGACGGCTGCGACAAGGCTACCGTATTTAACGCCGAATTTAAAAATTCCTTCACCGACGAAAACATGGAAAACATTCCCGTTTTTCCACGGCGTATTGAATTTGAGATGGATCCAGTAAAAAATTGATGGTGTAGGTATCATAAAGCAATTAAAGTTTCTGAAGTGGGGGAAAGCGCCGGGTCCCGATGGTATACCAGTAAGAGTATTTTCGGAATACGCGGAAGAAATAGAACCATTTCTGTCAGATATATTTCGTAAATCTTTAGAGGAAAGAAAAGTACCTTCTGACTGGAAAATTGCGCAGGTGATTCCCGTTTTCAAGAAAGGAGATCAGAGAGATCCTAGGAATTATCGACCGATATCGCTAACATCTGTTTGCAGTAGAATTCTGGAGCATGTCATATGCTCTAACGTTATGAAGTTTCTAGATGAAAACGAGTTACTTTCAGCATATCAACACGGATTTCGGAAGAACCGATCATGTGAAACGCAACTGACTCTTTTTCGCATGATGTAATGAAAGTTATTGATGTAGGATCACAAGTTGATGCTATTTTCTTGGATTTTCAGAAAGCTTTTGACTCTGTACCACACAACCGACTCTTAGCGAAGATCCGAGCGTACGGTATATCTGATCAGATTTGCGAATGGATACGCGATTTTCTAACTGGTCGGTCACAGTATGTCGTTGTAGACGGGGAAGCCTCTTCTAAACTAGATGTTACTTCGGGCGTTCCTCAAGGAAGTGTAATAGCACCACTTCTTTTCTTAATTTTTATAAACGATCTCGGTGACAACTTTAATTGCAGGATGCGATTTTTTGCTGATGATGCACTTATTTACAGGGAAGTGAGGTGCTTCGACGATTGCTTAGAAATTCAGCGCGATCTGGATGTTATTTCGGAATGGTGCCATAAATGGCAGCTTACACTTAGCTGTAAAAAGTACAAGGCAATGCACATAAGTAATAAAAAGACCCCGCTTGCTCAGGAGTACAAAGTTAACAATTCAGTTGTTGACACTGTGGATTCCCTGAAGTATCTAGGCGTAACAGTACAAAGCAACATGAAATGGGACTTGCACATAACTTCCGTTGTAGGCAAAGCTAATTCCAAACTACGATTCATAGGACGCATTTTGAGAAGTTGTAATGCTCATACAAAGGAAATAGCGTACAAAACACTAGTGCGTCCGCAGTTGGAATACTGTTGTGGAATTTGGGATCCGTATCGCAAGGGATTGATTGACACATTAGAGAAAGTACAAAGAAGAGCCGCTCGATTCGTGACTGCTAGTTACAGTCCTTACGTAAGTGTCACAGAGCTGATTTGTGGGTTGGGCCGGGATTGTTTGGCGGACAGACGACGTCGTTTTCGTTTGAATTTGCTGGAGAATATGCGAAAATCTTTAAGTTACGAGTGCAACGAAATACTTCTTCCGCCAACCTATTTAGGTCGCAATGACAGGAGGGATAAGATTAGAGAAATAAGATGCCGTACTGATTCATTTATGTATTCCTTCTTTCCTCGATCTGTTCGGGATTGGAATGCGCAGAATTAGGATTGGTGCTTAGCACCCTCTGCCAACCACAGTATTTGTGATTTGCAGAGTATAGATGTAGATGTAGAAGAATAAAATCTGGTAGAGGAACAGAAATTATCACCGTTCAAACAAAACTTCAGTCACCTACTCGCTGCTGGTAGCAACCAAATTGAAAAAACAAATACCTTACGGAATAACTAAATTGGTTGTTCTGAGACAACGAGAAATTTCGAACAAATTTGCTGAAATAATTTAAGTAATCTTCTGTACAATGGAATATCAACAAGTACTACTCTTATCCAGTAATATAGAAATATATTTTGTGTAACCACAAAATCACTAAAAATTTAATTTCCCAACAATTATCACTTTCTACAAAGTTCTTCACAGTAGTCTGTAAATTTACTTTTCGTTAGTTTTAAATAAACGCACCTATTATTATTATTATTTGTGGAAAGCCCATCAGGACGACGGAAAGTGCTCAGAAGCCTTTCTTCGCTTTCCTTTGTGCCCATATTTCCTTCATACGCTTGCTGTTGGCTTCTTTTCTCTCAACTGACCAAGTTGTTCACAGGTCTTTTCTTTAATCTTTCCTCCCGGTCAACTTGCCACTAGTGAATTTTGGATTTAAATATGTCTCTGTTTTCGATATCTTCTTGAACAATTGCTGCTAATTAGAGGTCTCTATTGATTTCTCCAACCCATTTCATTGTATTCGATATTAATTTACTTCGGTTTTCATAGAATTCAACTATTTGTCTTGTCAGTCTGTTAGGGTTCATTCTTTTGATGTGTCCATAAAATTTTAGTAGGCGTTTTCTAATATCACTGTGAATGTCTGCATATTGTAAAATTTCCTGATTACTTTTGAGTCTGTACTGGTCTCCTATGAGTCTTGGGCCCAAAGTTATCCTTAAAATTTTGTGTGTTTCTCAATGTTTTCTATATCTTTTTTCCTGTTCAAAATAAGTGTTTCTAATCCATAAAGACATTCTGGTTTAATAACTGTATTGTAATGTCTCAGTTTTGTGTGCTTGGAGATGCATTTTTTGTTGTAGACGTTTTGTGTCAGGCGACAAGCTGTTTCCATCTTTAGGCATCTAATTTCATTAGTTTTTGCTAAACCCGCCTATAATATTCAATAATTCGTATAAGGAGTAGGGAAAATAAGACATCACACAATGTTTATTTATACACAGTCATTTAATATTCCATTTTGCACCTAGGGAATGGGATAGTGGCACAATTCACAGTCCTGGTAATAAATGGAATGCCAGAGTGATGATACATATGTACAATGGAATCAAATAATAATTTTGGAAATTAAATCTCCGGAATGTGAAAGGAAAGTCACATTACCCTGCCATTAGTTTTGGGTAGGGTTTTATATCCCACCGATGTTGAGGTAATTAGAGGTGGTAAAGCAATGGTGAGATGGAATGGGAAGGAATCCTTTCTTGGCTTTTAGGAAAAACCACTTAGGAAAACCATGGAAAACGGAAAGTTGGGTTACCGAACAAATGACCTACAGGACGCCAGGTCCGAGTGTTACCTCTCGATTACAATGCTTGAGTTAGTCGCTACTACTGCTCTGCGAAATCTGATAGGTAGGAAAAAAACCTCTCCCCTGTGTTGCAGTTCTAGCACGTGCTGATCTTTTCGTTTGTCTGCGCTAATCCGTTGCGACAGTGACAGGTGAAACCAACCGCATTGCTCCTGCCCGACAAGGCGCCTAAATTTTGATCTGCGAGATTGAGGTTTTGGTATCTTGTTCTGAAATCAAGCCCAGATCTACAGGCGTAGTGACCCTCTCTACTAACTTCTTACCGAGCTAAAAGTGTGGGCGAGTTTGCCATTGCTTTTCAGATAGCTTTGTTTCTCTCTCTCTCTTTTGTTAAGCAAGGTCTGAAGAGACTTGGAAAAAGTCATTTTACCAATTTCTATTGATACGCTACCAAAACTAGTGATGTGTAGTCTGTAAGATTTTTTACTGCAATTAGAAATTGTTAATCCAAGCATTAATTTGAGACTGTGTCCATTTGTTAATAGTAACATTTCACCTGGTTACATGCAGATTAAGGAAACAGAAGACGCGTAATACATTGCCAAGACATCTGGAAAATTTATGAAAGTGATATTGTAATATAGAATGCTATTCACATTTCCAGTTTTGTTTGTTTGGCACAGTTTGGAAACATTTTGAATGCTAGTTACATTACTACTAGAATCTAACTTCTCTATACTCGTAAATTTATATTTGTATACCGAGGTCTTTAGAGACGGGAAAGGATTGGGGACAAGGAATGGGAAAGAATTAAAGGAACCATACCGGCATTAGCATGAATTGATTTCCACAAATCATAAAAAAAAAACGAAATCTGAATGCTCGGTCATAGAATAAGAATTTATGAGCATTACCGCTAACCCACCAGGCCCCGTCTTACCGGTCTTACAGCAAAACAATGTACTGAAAAATGGTATTTTATTACCCACCGTTCTTTCGGTAAAATGTGGGAGAATGCAACTGCGTGAGAAAACGAGGATTAAAATAATGTGTAATATTCCATACACTCCTGGAAATTGAAATAAGAACACATTGACGCCGGTGTGTAAGACCCACCATACTTGCTCCGGACAATACGAGAGGGCTGTACAAGCAATGATCAAACGCACGGCACAGCGGACACACCAGGAACAGCAGTGTTGGCTGTCGAAGGGCGCTAGCTGCGCAGCGGTTGGGCACCGCCGCAGTCAGTGTCAGCCAGTTTGCCGTGGCATACGGAGCTCCATCTCAGTCTTTAACACTGGTAGCATGCCGCGACAGCGTGTACGTGAACCGTATGTGCAGTTGACGAACTTTGAGCGAGGGCATATAGGGGGCATGCGGGAGGCAGGGTGGACGTACCGCCGAATTGCTCAACATGTGGGGCGCGAGGTCTCCACAGTACATCGATGTTGTCGCCAGTGGTCGGCGGAAGGTGCACGTGCCCGTCGACCTGGGTCCGGACAGCAGCGACGCACGGACGCACGCCAAGACCGTCGCATCCTACGCAGTGCTGTAGGGGACAGCACCGCAACTTCCCGGCAAATTAGGGACACTGTTGCTCTTGGGGTATCAGAGAGGACCATTCGCAACCGTCTCCATGAAGCTGGGCTACGGTCCCGCGCACCGTTAGGTCGTCTTCCGCTCACGCCCCAACATCGTGCAGCCCGCCTCCAGTGGTGTCGCGACAGGCGTGTATGGAGGGACGAATGGAGACGTGTCGTCTTCAGTGATGAGAGTCGCTTCTGCCTTGGTGCCAATGATAGTCGTATGCGTGTTTGGCGTCATGCAGGTGAGCGCCACAATCAGGACTGCATACGACCGAGGCACACAGGGCCAACACCCGGCATCATGGTGTGGGGAGCGATCTCCTACACTGGCCGTACACCTCTGGTGATCGTCGAGGGGACACTGAACAGTGCACGGTACATTCAAACCGTCATCGAACCCATCGTTCTACCATTCCTAGACCGGCAAGGGAACATGCTGTTCCAACAGGACAATGCACTTCCACATGTATCCCGTGCCACCCAACGTGCTCTAGAAGGTGTAAGTCAACTACCCTGGCCAGCGAGATCTCCGGATCTGTCCCCCATTGAGCATGTTTTGGACTGGATGAAACGTCGTCTCACGCGGTCTGCACGTCCAGCACGAACGCTGGTCCAGCTGAGGCGCCAGGTGGAAATGGCTTGGCATGCCGTTCCACAGGACTACATCCAGCACCTCTACGATCGTCTCCATGGGAGAATTGCAGCCTGCATTGCTGCGAAAGGAGGATATACACGCTACTAGTGCCGACATTGTGCATGCTCTGTTGCTTGTGTCTATGTGCCTATGGTTCTGTATGTGTGATCATGTGTTGTATCTGACCCCAGGAATGTGTATATAAAGTTTCCCATTCCTGGGACAATGAATTCACGTTCTTATTTCAATTTCCAGGAGTGTAAATATCTCAACATATGCCAGGGTTGCTGTCCGCGTTAAGGCGGCACCACACTGGATTGGGATGGTTCAGCGTCACTGAATTGAGTCCTGGGACTGCGTACCAGCCGTACTGATTGCGTTTTTAGTGGATTTTCCGCAGTCACGTAGGACGGTACACAATCTCCGCCTCATAAACTACATATCTCGCAAACAAAAATACATACATCACAGATACCAAACGTTACACGAATCCCAGACAGATTGAAATTCACAAGCTCCCCCATTGCTCCAGAACTGATTACCCCGAAACATTGGACAAACTCTTAATTACAAAACATAATGAACTGTAAGGCTTTGCGTGATCCAGTAGGATCAATTCGCAAATAATAATAAATGTCTCAACTGTAACGATTTTTTAATAACTAACGTTTTGACCTCCATTTGGGCGGCACCTTCAGATATGAATGTTCACTTGATGCTATTGGGGCAAAAGGGTGTTGAGTTCTAGTAAAAATGTCAAAATTATGACAAATGCGTTGATTATAAACAAACACACATGGCGCTGTACGAAAAGCATTAGCTCACATCAGTTGTAAAAGGCAACGTAATTACGTTAATAACCAATTTTTCACCTATGATAAAATATTAAGTTAAATACTGTATTAAACCAAAATTTTACTACCATTAGAAACCTTAGTCAGGGTGCAACCGGATTATAGTTTCATGTTATGTGATCTTAATTCGGTTTGGACTATTTCTTAAAGCTTAGCATATAAAATTTATCACAGCAATCAAACTGCATGCGTGAAACAAGAATGGGAAATTAATATTAATCTTTTCTGTTTCTCTGAAGAAAGGAAAGGAATGAAAGTTGGGAATGAATTTTCCCTGCACTCTCTCCGGGTTCCCACATCTTGACTTCAAGCGCACCAGCAGTTTGGTGGGAACGGTGACAAGAAGTCGACAATTTACTGTCGAGAGGAGAAGCTGTAGAAAACGAGAGCAGAGTACTACTTACACAAGGAGTGGATCCTGGAATTTAAATAATTTATATCTCATCAGAGGAGTAGAGGAGTATAACGTTCCTAACCTTACTGTCAAGATTGCTCCAAATATAACGGTGATGTTTTTTTTTTGGTCACAAGCCATTATCTCCCTTCATACCTAATTGAAATCAATAAATGAAGTATCATTTTAAAGATTAAGGTATTTTGATCATATTATATTTTAAGAAAGTAATTATCTCAAATTCGACCCTTTAAAGGGCAAAAATATCAATATTTCTAAAATGCTGTTTTTTGTGTCACGAACCATTTATCTCCCTGGATACCTAACTGAAATCGTTAAATGAAAGATTATATTAAAGACTAAGAACTTCGCTTTTAAGAAAGGAATTTTTCGGAATTCAGCCCTTAAAGGGTAAAATTATCTTTATTTCCATAACTTATTTCTTTTGTCACTAGCTGTTTATTTGCCTTGATATCTAATCGAAATCGAGAAATGAGATATTATTTTAGAGATCAAGGCCTCGGCTTTGATCAAATCGTATTTTAAGAAAAGAATTTCTCGGAATTCGACCCTTAAAGGTCAAAATTATAAATATTTCTACAACGAATTTTTGTGACACGAGCCATTTATCTCCTTTGACATCTAACAGATATAGGAAAAAGAGTTATAATTTTTATGAGTAAGGTCTCCGCCGTGGTCACATTATAATTTAAGAATGGAATTTTTCGGAATTCAACCCTTTAAGTGTAAAATTATCATTATTTCCATAAGGTCAAGTAAGGAGATATTTATCTCTGTTGATATCTAACCGAAATCGAGAAATGGGGTATTATTTTAGAGATTATGGTCTCCGCTTTGGTCAAATCATATTTTAAGAAGGGAATTTTTCGGAATTCGATCCATAAGAGCAAAATTATCATTATTTCCGTAACGTATTTTTTATCACGAGTTATTTATCTCCCTTGATATCTAAACGAAATAGATAAATGAGCTATCATATTAAAGATTAAGGTATCTGCTTTGGTCATATCATTTGTTAAAAACGAAATTTTTCGGAATTTGACCCTTAAAGAGCAAAAGTAATAATTGTGAAAATCGCGCGTATGAGACAGTTCAGAGCCAAGCCGCTAGATAGCAGTAAACACATATCACAGAGATATTAATAAACTGCTTCACTAGCGTCATTTATTGTTGTGTACCTATTACGCTAAACAAATAAACAATTGAAACAAATAATGCGCTTCTTCTTTCATCATGTTGAAAACCCCAATCTTACTATTCACTGTATTCGGGAAATTTTCGAACAGGTCATCTAGCATGTCATAACGTTCTTGCTTTGATCACTGAAAAGTAGTGTTAGCGATTTACCTAAGGAGTCAAGAGTAAACGTAGTAGTACCGTCTGCGAAGCAAGAAACTCTTTGACGTTGGTGAAATGAGAATTGATATAAACAGTTTCAACTATTCCTTTTACGGGGTAAAGACAATCCCATGTCACTACAGAAACAATATACTAACCCTGTGCCATATTTATTTTAAATCTGTTGAGCAATTAAGACTCGATTGAGGCAATGGGCCCAAACATCCAAACATACATCCATTCATACTTTCTCATTATAATATTATAGGGTTTTGTCTCAATAATTCGCGTCATATTAAGTCTTCTCTAAGTTTCGATAAACTTATTAGCAGTCTAACTAATTCGTTGGATTTTTTATATTACATGCATCTATTTTTTTTTTTTTGATTTAGCCATAGGTTTAAGCAGCCAGATACCATGTACATAGAATGTTTTGGTTTAAATTACATGTTTACTTTTGGAAATACATAAGTAAGCTAGCAGACCCGATAGACGTTGTCCTGTTCAAACGTTGTAAATTCAAAAGTATTAAATAAACTATAAATTGTTTGGACCGTTTTGATGAAAAAATATGTAAAAAAATAATAATTTTAAAATACCACCACGCGTACAGTTACCTACAACTCGACCTATCAATTGCATGTGAGTGTATCTGTATACTGTAAACTAAAATCTGTTTGATTACGAACTTAAAACTGACTAAAATAATAGCAAGAAAAAAAAACTCAAATCATTTTCATGACAAGTATATTTTCAAATATATTTTTAATCTCAATAATAATTTTTTATATCTTAATGTGATTTGATAAAAATACTTTTAGTTAATTCCTGAGGGGTATAAATGAACAAACTTGATGGTTTGCCAACCCTTGAACACACAACATATAATTGGTCATGCGAAAAGCACGTGAATGCCAAGCGAATTCGACACTAAGCTACGACGCAGCGGAAAAGCAACAATCCGATCACAGCACCAACTACCGGGTTTGACTAATACTTCTTAACACGCGATCGCAACGCTGCATTTAAATAACATATGCAAAAATTAGGAGATGAAAAGAGGTAGATTTAAAACAAATTTAGACAGTATTTCTTTGTAAGTTTTAAAGTATATGTGTGCAAAATTCCTTCTAAATCGGATAAAACCAGCGAACTTGTTTAAAAATTAAGGAGTGTAAAGGGTAAAAGGGTCTAGTTTTTTTACTATTCTTTGGTCAGAAGCTTCCATGCAGAAATACAAATGTGTGCCAACTTTTCTGGTGACCGGTCAAACGGTGTCAAATATAGCTTTCTATTAAGAACATTGACAAAAATAAGCTGGTGGAAAGAGGGAGAGGGGTGGTTTTTTATAAAAAAAATATAGAAAAAATAAAAAATGCTGGCATATTTTTCTCCTCGTTTTAAAGTGTTTATGTTTAAATTTCCATAGGAAAAGGATAAAAGCTGTGGGTTTCATCGGAAATTTAAATAGGAGGAGGTAAAGGGGAAGAAGGGTTGAGATTATTTTTCTGTTTGTTTAGAAGTGTAGGCCTATTTGTGCAAATTTCCATCGAAATCGGATAAAATCGGTGGGTTTTGTATAGATTAAAGGGTGTAAATGGAGAGGGTTTTTTGATTTTTTAAAAATCTAAAACATTCTCCAATCAACTTTTATCATACACACAAAATTTCATAAAAATCAGTCCAGCCGTTAAAAGGAGTTCAGTGACATACACACGGACAGAAGAAATATATATATACTTATATAAAGATTAGTTTCACTACCTTCTTGTTAGGAAAAACGAGACTTCGCATCTGGGAGATTATGTTAGTTCTATCTATCCCGTCTTCTAACAATCATTTTCTTGCCGCGTGGTGAAGCTTGAATCTCAGCATGAAGTGGTAGACGTCCTCCACTCCATCACATGAATTACACATCCGTGAGTCGGCAATATTCAGTACGAATTTTTGTCTCTTAGCAGGTCATACCCAGTTCTCAAGCTGCTGGTCAGCAAGATCTCCTTACTGTGCAGTTTAAGTCAGTCATACACAATTAGGCTGTCGCGCCACCTCGTTCCCCATTCTTTATGGGTCCAAAACATTGCGAAGTGGCTGATGCTTCATCAAAGTAAAGCCGGTTTTGGCCGTGCGAGGAACTATATTGTGTAACATTTTACAAAGCCAACTACTCGTCAAACCATCGCCAACATTTTTGTATGTAAATCAGAAGTGCAAAAGCAAATCCGCGTTAATATTCACGGGAAATTGACTTTTTGTACCTTCGCCACAGAGCAAGTACGCAGTAAGCCGATAGACGTGATTTATGTACGAGGAACTTATATGTTGCTTTCTGTTTCATGTAATCTACCATGTGAAAATAGATAGGTACGCGATTCTCGTAACTATTAATTTACTTCCACACTACAAGGATAGTGCGGTAAACCGAGTAGTCTTCCGTCATCGTTGGATGTTGAGATTTTTCTTTCCGTCGCCTTCTTTTTGTATCAACGTAACTCCTTCGTCTCACAATAGCCCGTTCAGTTAACAGTGGCGGCTCAAAGCCACTCTGCTCTATCCTCTCCCCGCTACCCTTACCCTTACATGCAAAGGGGAAATTTACCACTCGTATATGTGGACACGGCTTTCAGCACACTGAGATAGGAGGATAGGGGTTGGTGAGGTGAGGAGCGGGGCAAGAGTAACATGACCTTGAGCCGCCAGTTCGGAGTGAACAGGGTATTACTGATACAGTGCTGGGGTACCACGGACAGATCTCACCAGCTGCACTAGGAGTCTTGTTACCTGTGACGCTAGACGGGATGTTCCCGGTTCCGTTCTTCCTCGGTTCAGCTGAAGTGTTGACCTGCTCGGTCAACATATACAGACACTGCAAGATCAACAAGCTTACATAACAGACTACCTTCTCGAGGCTGTAACACATCGTCTGAAAAACATTGTCCACTGAAGATAACTATATCAGTTATATATCAAAGGAGATAAATGGTTCGTGACACAAAAATGCGTTGCAGAAATGTTGATACCTTTGTTCTTTAAGGGTCGAATTCCGAAAAATTACATGCTTTATATGGGAACTCACCAAGGCGGAAATCTTAATCTTTAAAAAGATACTTCTTTTATCGATTTCTGTTAGGAATGCTAGGAGATAAATGATTCGTGGTACAAAAAATCGCATTTAGAAATTTTGACATTTTTTGTCGGTCAGTTATCAATGGCTTATGACAAAAAACATCTTATACAAATAATGTATATGATTAAATATTATTTGGTAAATAGGTAACACTGCTTTTCAGTGATCAAAACAAGAACGTTATGACATACTAAATGGTACGTTCAGCTCAAAAGTGATAAAGTAGATGCACTTGATAAATTAATATTTCCTAAGCGGATAAGATAAATCAGTCCTTAAACCTAAATATTTTTAGGCCGTATGTCCTTAGTTTCTATCAATTTATACATAGACATAAAATTCTTTTGGCCGATTGTGGAGCTGAAAATAAATATTATATTTACTTTCCTCAACATAACTAAATTTAAAAAATACCCATAATGCCATCTGTTGACGAATTGCAGTGTTAAGAATAAGTTTAAAACAGAAATTTAAATGTTAAAGTAGGAATGGGTTGTTGTTTTTAATTAAACTGTAAGTTACTGCTTTCTATTCTGTTATGCAGTTTTTGGTTTATTGAAACATTGAAACACCTGAATCAATTAATCTATTTGTATATGTTTAATAAATCAAACCCGAACTTAACAGTCTAAGTAATTGGCTCAGAGACATTAATTTCCTTTGACAGACTGAGAAACGAAAAGAAACCTATAATAATATATTCAAAGATCATAATGAAGAGACAACCAATTACTACTTTAACCAGCAAATTTATATTTCAAAGCAGAAGCAATTGATCGAAGTGACATATCCACAAAATAAAACTAATATCGAAAAAGGAAATGAAGTCCTTTAAAAAATATACTAATTTTAACACATAATGGGCAATCGCAAGTTAATACTTTCAATGAATTGCATTAAAGCCAGAACTGTGAAATAAATCAGCTACCAAAATGGAGAAACGATTAATTCGTTACTCTAACAAGTAGATCTAAATTTCTGTTTTAGAGTAGTAATTGATTGATCGGATAGAAGTTAAATATTTTGGTGATTGTGTTTTTTATTGTAGGACGTAATCTGTTAACAAAATCGATAAAACAGGTAAGACAGAAGTAATGAAATGCAAATGTCCTGTATTAGCCAATGTGTAGAAGTAATCAATATTGTGAATGTTTTCTTCCGCATGCGGTATAAGAGCTGATTTTCAAGGAACTGTATTAGCGGAGGTTGCGGTTAGGTCGAAATGCAGCCTGGAGCAGAATGGCTACTAATATTCCATGGTGCATAGTGGATTTTAAGCCAAGAAGGTGGCATCCATGCCGAATTCTGGGTATAATGGCGATATATGCGACTCGAGAATCGGCGCCGATTTTCAAACTCCTAAGAGAAATTTTTCTGCGGTTCGTACTATGAAATTTTTTTTTTTTTTTTTTTTTTTTTTTTACAGTTTAACGTCCCTTTTTAACAACGTGGTCTTTAGAGACGGGAAAGGATGGGGGCAAGGAATGGGAAGGAATTCGGCCATGGCCTTTTGAAGGAAGCATCCCGGCATTCACCTGGAGTGATTTGGGGAAACCATGGAAAACCCAAATCTGGATGCCCGGACGGGGATTCGAACCGCCGTCCTCCCGAATGCGAGGCCAGAACGCTATCCGTTACACCACCACGCTCGGTCGTACTATGAAGAGTAACCTAAACTCTTATACTATAAGACACTTTCAAGCAGACGAAGTCGCTGGTAACTGCTAGTTTGTAATAAAACATTGCGTAAGCAGCCATTTTTCTGTATCCTTCTATGTTGACATCAGAGACATTATACGAGGCGCGTCCAGAAAGTAAGTTCCGTTTGGTAATAAAATGAAATTGTACACAGATACAGAAGAAATTTTTATTGCACAAAATTCTACAACTCTTAAACTACTTTTCCACATAACTGCCGAAATTTTGCAGGCATTTGTCATAGCGTGGCACCAGGTTTTGTATGCCTTCTTCATAGAAATCTGCCGCCTGTGTCTGCAACCAGTTGGAAACAGTTTCTTTCAGCTCGTCGTCATTGGTGAAGTGATGACCGCCAAGGAAAGACTTGAGATGTAAGAACAGATGAAAGTCGCTAGGAGCGAGGTCAGGGCTATACGGAGGATGGTGAAACACGTCCCAGCCAAATCCCTGTACGAGGTTTTTTGTCACGTTTGCGGTGTGTGGTCGTGCGTTGTCGTGAAGCAAAACAACACCTCTTGACAGCAGTCCCCGGCGCTTATTCTGAATTGCACGGCGCAATTTCCGAAGTGTCTCGCAATAAGCATCTGCTTTGATTGTTTGACCACGCGGTAAGAAGTCAATGAGTAGGATACCTTTCCAGTCCCAGAACACTGTGCACATCATTTTCCGAGGTGTCATGATCCCCTTTCGTGGGGATGAAGTGTGCCTCCATTCCATTGATTGCCGCTTACTCTCAGGGATGTCGTAAGAAATCCACGTTTCATCTCCTGTGACTATCCGTCTCAGAAATTCTTCGCCGCTTTCAGCATAACGGGTCAAAAACTCAAGTGCACTACCCATCCATTGTGTTTTGTGTTGCTCAGTGAGAACCTTTGGTACCCAACGTGAGCAAAGTTTACGGAATGTCAGTTGTTTGGTAACAATTTCATGCATCAGTAATCGTGAAATTTGGGGGAAGTCCATAGCGAGAGCACTAATTGTAAACCTACGGTTTTCCTGGATCTTGTCATCAATCGCGTGAATCAGTTCTTCTGTAACCAAAGGTGGACGCCCACTTCGTTCTTCATCGTGCACATCACTACGCCCGTCATTGAACTGTCTGACCCATATTCTCACCATCGAATCACTCATCGCATTTGGTCCGTAAACATCGCAAATTTTCCGATAAATTTCACTTGGTTTCACTTTCCTCGCATTCAGAAACCGAATCACAGACCTGATTTCACAGGCGGCGGGATTTTCAATCAACGCCGACATTTCAAACAAGCACAACAAAGCGTACGTAACTGACAGCTATCTCCAAATGGCACAAGTTCTTCCCCTTGATACACATCGTCTACAGCGCATGTGCGGAACTGCAGTCGCAGCGCTGCAGCGGAGATAAATTGAAACGAAACTTACTTTCTGGACGCGCCTCGTAGTTAAAATGGATACAAAGAGAACTCACTGATTTTAAATAAAATATTGATTTATTGGTCATTGAGAACTTATAAATATCCAAGTTAATTTACAGGTTTTACAAAAGTAAAAGTTCTTTAACACAGACACACTTAGTAGCCATTGGCTACCAAAAGTCATCATCTTCGTCAGAATCTTCAATTTCTGGCCCTAGGTGTAAGATCCTGGCTATCGAGATACCCGCTACCACACAGAGGAGTTCTTGCAGGTATTTCCAAGCTAGTTGCATGAAGAAAAGAAAGCTTCGCCGAGAGAAGCTGACAGGATCGGCGCCACTTTGAAGAGCCATGCGGATGGGCCAAATTTTCTGCAACAAACAGTGTTTCCAACTCATTACATCAGCAAAGAACACGTATACTATTTTATTTATATAGTGCTAATAATGCAGGAGAATTAACCACTTGCGCGCGGTGAGAAAAATCGTAGAATAATATTTTCAATAATTTTATATTTTTTATTCAGGTAATTTTAATAATTCAATTTGTAATCTAAATCTATGGAAGAATATACGTCCCAAATTTGGAAAACACGAGTAAGATCTTAATTACGCCATTTTTCGAAGTGAACTTCTTTCCTGACGTATGGCCAGATTTGATGGGTGGAATATAACCACCAAGCGTGGTGGGTGAACTGTTAACGTTTTGGCCTCGCATTCGGGAGGACGCGGCTTCGAATACGCGTCCGGGCATCCAGATTTGGGTTTTCCATGGTTTCCCCAAATCACTCCAGAGGAATGCAGGGCTACTTCCTTCAAAAAGGCCATGACCGAATTCCTTCCCGTTCCTTGCCCCCTGTCCATCCCGCCTCTAATGACGTATAGCAACAAGGAATATAACCAGCTCTCAATATAACTGAGTGGAATGATGCGTTGATTGGGGATTTTAGCACTGGTACACGCCGTTTCCCATACTAAATACCCAGCTAACTGCCCTAAATACCTCTAGGAGGGTATTGAAATGGTTTTACGTCGGCAAGTGATTCCCACTCACTTTAACAGTAAGCGTTCACTGGGTTCAAGAAAGTTGTTCTGCGTAACTATCCCAACGTATTTGGTTGGAAACAATCAATTTGGTTAGTAACAGAATTCATACTCAGTCGTTATTATACGACGCCAAATCTATTTTTTATAATTAGTTGCCATACAAGAAGAGAGTTCCCTTTTCAGATCACTTATAACTAGGGTTCAGATTTTTATGACAAATCATATTTTTTTCCTGCCTTATTTTTGAGCTGCAATGCCGAATTAGACAGTGATTGAACGTTTCTGATTGTATTTAAGTGTATATTCCTAGTTTTTATCATATTACAATTATATTTATGGTCATATAATCATATTTTGAGGAAACATCTAGTAATTTTTTTAATAGTACTGGGAATTCACTAGAAGCTATGGATGAAAAAAATTAAGATAACCATTCACAGATATTTACTCCTATTACACATTGGAACAAAAAACAAAACTAATTGTCATTATATTGTACAGAATTCACAAGTCAAGAAATAAAGTTATGCATGACTGTCCTCCTCAATACGTTAATGTTCCACCCGCCTTTTAATCTCGGAAATGCAGCAGCATCATGTCTGTGTTGAGCCGCGTCAATTAATCTCTCATTGTTGTCAATACTTTTGAAAATAATCCTCAATTAGTGTTAAATCTGCAGTGGATCAGTGAGTATCGTCATGCTGAAAACAGAAGTTTCTGAATGTTCGAAGTTACGGAGTTACGTAAAGGAATTTGCTGAGGAGTATCTTAGTACAGATGAAAGAGATCTTTGATGCAAATTATGTGAAATACGAGGCTTGTGTCCACTAGGAATAAATCGGACGCATATCAGTTTTTAATGGTTAATCATGCTAAGGAGATAACAATAAACAAAATTATATATAACAAAAGATAAATATTATTATTTTTTTTAGAAAATAAATTCCACAAAATCAGGCATTTAGCCACATGACCGCGAACGGTAATGAGAAATCATTACGTCACGCCACGCGAAACGCCAAAGTTGTTGTTGACATTTTGTGGAACAGAACAGGTCACTTGGTAAGTTATTCGTTTGCAGCAACATTTTTCACGTTAAGACAATTAATATCTCTGTTATTTGCTGAAAGACAAGTGTAATTCGCTATGGAACCAGGATTTAGCAAAGAAAACAGTATCAATTTGTCCCAAACTGACGCAGAAACATTTGGCAGATTTTTCGAGTCAAACATGAGACTTTTGGTCATCGGAATTCCGCAATGTTAAAACTTCGATGTAACTATACACAAGTGTCAAACATACATTATAAGCTTAAGTAGCAGTATTTCAGTTACGTAGACAATAACCTATTCTGTGCCTTATCGTAACTTTTCAGTTGCATCACGTCTAATGTATGTTTCTTTTTGCTTTCACATACACCTTTTCTAGGAAAATATATCCTCACAACAGGTGTGGAAAATTTTAAAGCTATGGCACTGCCAATTTCCAGTCTGCTCTAAGCTTCATATCAGCCTAAAAACATTACATCTTTCAGTTAAGATATCTCGAGAACCAAGAGAGACATTAAAAAAAATTATTCTTTATTTTCGATTTGTTTCATCGAGCTGCATAAATGTGGCACCCCGGTAATGATAAAGCTGCCAGAGTGTGTTAAACTGAAAAAAGTTTTTAAATCATAAAACCAAAACCTCAACTCATACCATGTTGAAAAGTAGTGGTTCTACAAAATTCATCAGTTTTGCTTTAGATTTAGAAATATATTGTGCACAAATGCTTACATCAAAATGATCTTCGCAAAAACAGATTCTTGAATCTGCAGGTATACTATGAGCCTCCTCCCTCCTTGTATGTTATAATTACTTTTACCGTACTTGTTCATTATTTGGAACATATATAAATAACTTGTTTGGCGTTTTTATTGTTGTGCTTTCACACTGGGGACCTACACAGTACTTATAAAACGAGGAATTAATTTTTGATTAATGAAAACTGACACCTGTTTGTTTTGTTTCGGGTGGCGTGACGTCATTCAAGACGCCATGACAGTCTTGAGCGTTTTCGAAGTAAATTTATATTCATTTTTAAAAATGCAAAAAAGATAATGTAAATGTTCCATGTTTTTGAAAGATAATACGTTTTTGTAGTAAAATAAATAATAAGGTAAAGTATTAACCTATGTATCAAATTTAGTCAACTAGCCAATTAAAGTGATTTCAACAAAGCGATTAGATGTGCAGGAGCTCTGCGATACAACAAGAAACAGGAATAATGCATAACGGCATTTAACTAGGCAAAGCAGACAGCGACCTATCTTTATCTACAGCTTCGTCATTTTCCAAATTGTCAATTTTTTTAAAAGAACTGTGAAATGATGCTATCCGCCCACATTCACCCAATAAAGTGAGCAACGAACATTTCATAACCTTCTTGGAGAAATACACAACACATAAGATTCCAACCGAATCAACATTGAGTATTTACCGAAATAAGATGGGCAGCAATTTTGGTATAAGTGGATGAAAGTACTGATGCTTGTGGCATATTTGATGTAAATGTTATCGTTGGAAACTTACTTTCTGACAGACGGGGTGGTATATTTTTATTGGACTACGTAGTTCTTAAATAAATAAACCACTCTTCCTTTGCACTCAATTTCGACAACGCTACGAACCTGTTACGGAACAGTGAAGTAAAGCGAGAACATGTCTTACTATTTGTGACTGACGCTGCGTCGTAAATAGTAAAGGCGGGAAAAGGTCTTAAGAAGTTGTACCCTTCGATGGTGCATTTAACTTGTCTCGCTCATGGATTACATAGAGTTGCCGAGGAAGTAAGACTAAATTTTCCCTGATGTTGATAGGTTAATATCAAGTGTGAAAAATATTTTTGTCAAAGTTCCAGAGAAATTCACAAAATTTAAAGAAGACGCACCTTGCGTCCCTCTTCCACCCGAACCAATACTTACTCGTTGGGGCACATGACTCGATGCAGTTAGCTGTCACTGTGAATATTATGGAAACATAAAGAAAATAGTTTCTAATATTGATAGCAGTGAAACAAGTTCCATAAGAATTGTTCAAGAGCTCATTTCCAGTAATATGTTCAAAAATTTGGCATACATAAATACACATTTTTAGGTATCACATGTACAATTTCTCGTCTTGAAGAAATTGG
Source organism: Vandiemenella viatica (assembly GCA_031002005.1). NCBI lineage: Eukaryota > Metazoa > Arthropoda > Insecta > Orthoptera > Morabidae > Vandiemenella > Vandiemenella viatica. Next base: position 83,164,116 of record CM061919.1, on the reverse strand, counting down.
TCTAGAACAGCATGAAAATTGGTGGGTCATTAAAACTGTGGAAACCGAGAGAGGTCAAATACATAATAAATTACCATTTTTAAAAGTAAAAATCTAGTAATCTGTTCTTTTACATGAACTTGAAAATAATTTTAGAAAAACGGAAGCAACTTATTTTGTTTATACAAAAGCGACACTACTAGATAAAATAACTGGCGTATAATTGTGCATGTTTTGATGTATAATAGATTTTAATCTTTGGTCATATTTTTAGGTCATATTTGCATTCATATTTATACATGTTTTGATCATAAAGATCCAAACCCTACTTATAAATGTTAACTAGGTGTTGTGCGCCATTTCCTCAGTTGCAAATTAATCTATTTGTATAAATAATTACTACAACTATACGCTGTTCACTCTCAACTGGCGGCTCAAGATCAAATTTCCCTTGCCACACGTCTCACCTCAGCACACCCTCCTGTTGCCTACTCCTCCGAAAAGATAGCTGTGTTCAGGCAGGTGAGAGGCCATTTTGTCAGTGGGCACTCTTTCCCCTCGCATATAGGGATAAGGGCAATGGAGTGGGGATTGAACAGAGTGACCTTGAGCCGCCTCTAATAAGTGAATTACAATAACTCAGTCACATACAAATACACGAATTCACTTATCATAAAAGTGATGCTCAATACGTTAGTGATACAATTAGAAACAAGATACAAACGGATTTACGCTTCGGGGTCATTATAGAAGGTACAAATAACACTTAGAACCAACAAAATTCACCAGTCACTCACATATTCATAAATCCTCTAGAACACAATCATCAACTGACACACATTAATACATACATGAAAATATATTAAGCATAAACAGTAACAAACCACAGACATTAACATTTCAAGAGAACTATTACATTCATAAAGCGCTAGCTAAAGGTTAACATTGAATAATTAATACTCTAATTTGACCAAACAAATATTATACGCAATACTGAAACAAAATAAATAAACCATTTAAAATGCCTGCCAATCATCAAGGATGACACGAAGCAGGAAGAAAACTAGAGACCGTAAATTCAAAGACACATGCATGTAAACAAACACATACATTAAATATTATAATGAAATAAACATTTTGGAGTACACAAGTGCAGTTTTTAACGTGTAAATAGTTGTATAATAGCGTGAAATTGAATTTCGGTAATTAAGTTTAGTAGATTGCAGTCAAATGTCAGTCTTTTGTTGCTGATCCGTATTTTCCACAAACGTTATTTTCTATTACTCAAACAACACATACTAACAGTCATTAATGTTACAGGATACTGAAAATAAGAATTAAATTTGTATAATGCATTTGTACTGTGCATAATCTTTGGTTCTTGTTGCTTTTGGAAAACTCGATACGCAAAGAATTAAGTTAACTAAAATTAACACTAATTATATCGAAATCTAGTAACTTTCAAATAAATGTCTGACACATTTATTGATAAATTATTATATTAAGATGGTTTAAAACAAAAACCTATCATATGCAGCATATCTGCGTAAGCAAATTAATTTGAAATTTTTTGTAAAATCGTAAAAATCATTTTCTATATAAAAATTACAGTTAACAATGAACATAATCTAACGATTCTATTGCTAAACCTAAACTCCCTTTATATCTAGCTAACTTAAAGAGTTATGTTTCCTCTTTGTGGTACATTGTGTTATATATATATATATATACTGTCCTATTCCATAGGTGAAAAATGGAAATTTTGATAGGCAGCTAAAGGATCTGAACTCAATGGTTTCGACACTGTGTTTTTTACTGTAAGAGTTATTGTGTAAGTGAAATCGGTATGCAGTATGATTTAACGTAGTCGGAACGAGTCATGCTTGTCGGTGTCCTAATGATAAATGAACTCATAACGACCTAAAAACTTTCACCTGCAAGTCATACCGGATAGCAGGTCACCATCTAACATTCGTCAGACTTTCGCAAGTTTTTGTTTCCAACTTTCCAGGGGCTACCGATACTTCTACTAGTTTGAAATAATTTTTGTAGAACGGAAAGTTTTGAAACTAATATTTCCTTGTATGCATCATTTTTCATTTAAAATCAATTTAGGGAATTAGGAGAGAAAGAAGCAAACAGCCTGTAATGCAATTATCCAGTTATACACAGTACGTAATGTAGTTAAGGAGTTACAATCGTCATACAGTCGACAACTGCACTCAGCAGTACCATCAGGTGAAATGAAATTTCTAAAACTCAAAAACGAAAGGAACACATTGGTTTTCATACTATTTAAATGAGCCAAGTAAATATTTGTAATAGTCAGTTCGTATTTTTAACAAAAATTCTTTCTTTCCATAGACTCACCGACCATTATTTACATAACCTAATCAGAAAATTCACCGCATGCAGGTATCATTACATCACTAGTAATTTTTGCTGTTAGTTGTTGACAGAAACGTTTGGTTCAAAATATTATATGCCACTTACGTAAACATTAGGAAAATGTCACATTAGTTTAGCCCTGATCACGTCTACTTTACTAGGCGTAACTATACAGTTGAGGCAAGTGGCAAATACAAGTTACGCAATCTGCCCAACTATTTAATTCGAGGAGATTCTTGCGCTGAAGTTTTTATACCTCACACAAACCTGTATTATGGCTCCGTTGAATCGCATACCAACATTAACGAAACTAACTGGCTCTCAACACCACGCCACAACTTGTTGACAATTTATTAAAAAAATAACTAATACTGGATCACAGACAATATTCTGAACCATCAAGAATCCTAACAGACTTTGACGCAAATGAAATTAATATTTGCCAGCATTTAATCCATTTCTGGCTTACTATCATTCATTGACGAAAATTTACTCTCCAAACGACAAAAGATCTTGTGGGTCGAAACATAAATGCAGCTGCATCCTATAAAACATTGGTATGCTACTTCACAATATTTATGGACCCACATCCTCTCTGATTGTTAAATGACGAAAAGCCTCCATCCTAAATTCTGACTTTTTTTCTCAAATTTCCCTATTACAATTTTGACGACGTGGCTATACGAGGAGATTCTTGCGCTGAAGTTCTTTAGTGTAAAATTGTTTCCAAACGATATATTCAAAACTTGTGTCACGCTCTAATGTTCCTAAAACGACTCAAATATCCTCAAATAAGGCTCTAAAATTAGGTCTTATAAGATTAGAAGCCCCATGACGGAAAAAAATTCAGATTACTATACCGATAAGGCCCGTGGTAAATTCATCAGATGGGGCCCTCCGTCAGAGCCGGACTTATGCAGAGAATAAACCGGTGCACCCAATTTACAGGTGATGGGCGACGGTGGACCATGGGCGGAAGCTATTTCAAGGGACGGCAGGCCCTCTTGGGCTTAGATCCGGGGGCACCCTCCATCTGAGTCCGACGCCGCCTCCACCTGGGGGCCAATGATATTTTACCCGTTCTGCCACTATATTGTTACGGCATTGTCTCGAGCTAATAAATTATATTTAGAAGAGTGATTTGTTGACTTATCAGTACCATTTATTGAGGTAATGAAGAAAAAAATTTAAATTAATTAGTTTTTTATGGTTGTTTTGTGAAATTTGATGATTAAAACTTCAGATGGTTTTTGTAGGTAACATTATTCTCTACTCGTTTATTAAGAAGTTAAGCTGCGTCAGAAACGTCATCTGACACAGTTCAGTTCACAACTGACTAAACGAATGTAAAATTTTAATGAATATTTCCATTTCTCAGTTTTTGATGTTTATTTAAAGCTTATTCACTAATACATAGTTTTAACTGATATTAAACTATGACTATTAGCGTGTGGATAACTTGCTTCAAACTGATCTCATCGTAATTTAGAGTTATCCGAGCAGCATGACAAAGAGTTCTCTTTGCTTCAGTAGTCAGTGTGTTCATCTCATTTTAGTGGAACCAGACGTTAGAGACCATACGCTTTCAGTATAGTTTTTTTTAATTTAATTTAATTGCAATGGAGCACACGCTCCGGTGGCAATTTCCCTACACACCCAACTTCCCGCTATCCTTCACTAACCTACATTTGCCCTCTACAAATTTTATCTTTAAATTCTTTTAACGTTTTCGGTAGGTTATTCATCATTCCCCTTGGTAACTCATTCCAATCCCTGACACCCTTACCTAAAAAAGAGAATCTTCCCACACCCTTGTGCCTGAAATCGAGTGCCAGCTTGTGGTCATGGTCATCTTTTCTCTTCCTTGAACTACTTTTCATACCTATTGCAATATCTTTCCATGCCTCATCGCCAGTATACACCATGTACACTCCCATTACCCTCCTCATCCTCCTCCTGTCTTGCAATGAATCCCATTCCAGCTCCTTTATCATATATGTCACTCATTGCATTCTGCGATAATTTCCAGAAACAAATCTAGCAGCCCTTCTTTGCACCTTCTCCAACTCCTGTATTTGATACTCAAAATGTGGGTCCCATACCACACTACCATATTCGACCAATGGTCTGACCAAAGTTTTGTAACCCAATTCCTATACTTCTCTCGTGCATCCCCTCATCACTCTCTCTAACAAGTGCAGGATTTTGAAACCTTTTCCTACCACCTGTCCAATATGTCCTGCCCAGTTAAGCTTTTTATCAAATGTAATACCAATATATTTACATTTCAAGTCTTCAGCAAGCAATTCTTCCCCCACCTTATATTCATAATTAATCTTTTGTTTTTTATTTGTATATCTAATTAGCTGACTCTTCTTGGCATTTATCTTCATCCCATGTTTACCAACCCAACTAGATATCCTGTCCAGATCACCCTGCAACTGTTTACAGTCCTTTATCGTTTTGATCCTTTTATACAGCATTATGTCATCTGCAAACAATCTAACTTCAGATAGTAAACAATCAACACAATTATTCATTAGAATAATGAATAGCAATGGACCCAATACGCTACCCTGTGGCATACCCATTTTTACTTCCACTTCTTTTGATACTACATTTCCTACCCTAACTTTCTGTTTTCTACTTTTTTTAAATTCTTCTACCCAGCAAATGACTTTCTTATCCACTCCAATGGTTTTTACCTTATTTACTACCATTTTATGGCTTACTCTGTCAAACGCCTTAGACAGATCTAGTGCTACACTATCAATTTGGCCTCCCTTGTCCATTTCATCCGAAATATCTTGCATATATCCCACCAACAGAGATTCGCATTAATATCCTTGCCTGAACCCATGTTTGTGGACTTTTAAAATGTATAGCCTTTATTGTGTATAAAAATAGTTTGGTTTTCTTTTTATAGTGTTGTCAGAAGTGTGATGACTTAATGCAACCGATAACTGAGCTTTAAATGTGTCTGGTGAATGTGTATTGTAAGTTGAGGCATTGGCAGGCCTGCCTCATGTACTGCGTTATAGCAATATCTTTGATCTGGCAGACAAAGAGAAGCACGTGGAATAGAAGAACGACTGCGAGTGTGTGTTAGTGTGACCAGCTGCGTTGATATTGGTAGAAATATGTTGAAGAGTCGGATCAACGTCTTTATTAAGAATGTTTGTAAGTCATAAGTGCAGCTTGGCCAGTTGATTTATGTTTAGAAAAAAATGCCTTGAATAAAAAATCCCTAGAATCTGATTTACTTTTCTGTTTGTTAGCGAATTTGTCCAAGACCGATGCCATCCATACCAGTTAATTTATTGTTACTGTACAAAGTACGGCCAGTAGAAAAAAACTGTTAATTCGGGTTGAAAATACGGCTAGCTGTCTCCTCCACGCTTAATCTGTAAGGAAAAGTGTACCCGAAAGCCGTAAAATGTGTAACAAAGGTGTAATCCGCGCCGAAACATACGGTTACGCACATTACTAACTAAGCGTTAATAGACATCTTGAGCCGCCTGTGACGTTAATCAGAATTCAGCATGGCGGTCACCTTATTCCCTCAAAATCCACTATACACCATGGAATATTAGTCGTAATTCTCGTCCAGGCTGCATTTCATCCTAACCACACCGTCCACTAATACAGCTCTTTGAAAATCAACATGTGTACAGCGTGAGGAATAACACATTCGCGACAAAGATGGCTGCTACACATCGGCTAATACAGCACGTAACCCGACGATTTTCACTATATTACTTCTTTCCTACCTGTTTTATCGGCTTCGCGTACACTTTTTCTCGAATAGAAATGCCTAAGGAATGCGTTAATCACAGTTTCATCGAGAAATAACAGTTTTTTCTACTGGCCGTACTTTGCACAGCACCCCTGCAGATTAACAGGTATTAATGGCACACTAATGAAGTTTTCGCAGCCAATACTCATTTCCAAGTTTATGTTTCTCACATGCAGACATTTATAAGGACTTCGTTGATGGTTGATCAGGCCAATCTTGACGTAAAATAATCGCCCACACATGTTGCTACTGTAGGTTAATGGGCATTTAACTGCTCTTTAATGAAGTAAATACCTTATAAACTCTCCCTTCGGCTTTCGTTTAGGAGTTGTCACACAGAGAAACTTAGTGCCAGAAATGCTTACGATGATATCATGAAAAATTTAAATCCCGATCAAATGCTAAATTTTTCCAGAATTCCAGACCACACCATTACTGCTGACCAACTTGAATCATTCTATAGCTCCATAAAGAATCATTCTATAGCTCCATAAATTGTAGCGCGACATCTCGCATTTATCGCCATACACTCATATTCGGGTCTTCGTCATTACTTCATTTGGCGTATCCACTTTTTGGAGTCATCCAGCACACCTCTTTGTTTCCGCACCACTTGTCTAGAATCAAATCCCTTCGCCTCTACATCATTCTTCGCCTGGTCCATCCATCTTGACCGCGCTCTTCAAACATGTGTCCTTCGCATCCCAATCTACAAGAGCACCAACTTTATCATCTTCCTCTCCCCTCCTCCAGTCTCTTGACATGCCCCAACCGTTCCAATCTTCTTTACCTTATCTTCTAATGCTTCTCCCATATGTTTTCATTTCTGATTCTATCCTTTCTTGTGACGTTCTCTATCCGTCTAAGAAATCCCATGTCCAACTTCTGTAATCTGCTTACCTTAGAGTCTTATACGGGAAAAATGAAACTGCTGTTCTTTTTTTTTGCTCCCGAATGAAATTGCAGTTGTGTTATTGTTGTCCGGTATAGTCAAAGTAAAGCGTGCGTTGTGTTGTAGTTAACAATGGGAAATGTAAATAGACATATCTGCGGGTAGATTTTCAATAGGTAACGAGCGTCTGGCAACCAGTTTTCCCGTACCGACCTTTCGCAATCGCAAGCGATTGGTCGCATTCCGATATCGATCGCGGCCACATAGCGACCGGCGGGTAGGCAAAAAGAACCTTTCGGGAGCGCTGGACGGCGTATCTGCACCAGCCATCGACACTGCGCGGCGATAGCGAACGCTCGGTTTGAGTTACTGGCACCGAGGTGGCGACTGCTCAAGCCTTATCGACCGACATCAGGTGGTGGCCTGTAGTACACAGTAGCTCACACGGACAAGGTTCACACTCGCACTGAGCAGAGATTCCCTGGGAGAACTTTCACCGACCCTGCAGACACCTTCACTGTCACTGAAACTGAGATCGTGAGTGAAAACCGAGTTGCTATTTAGCGAGGAAAAGTGTGAAATAAACCGTTTCACGTAGAAGAACAATGAGTGTTGTATTTACTATCATGTAACGTGTTTTTTAAATCTTAATGCAGAGAAAATTTTACCATTCTACAAGGTACGTAGCCAACCTCTTACATGAGGAGACTAAGTATCGCGTTATTTACATACATGTAATGATGGAGCACTATACGAAACAAGAATTGCGAAATCAAAAACAGAAGCTGCACTGTTTTAATCTGCGAATTTTGAACAGGACAATCAGAAGCTGAACTTCACATTCCGAAGTAGCAAATCCGGTAATCCTATCTCTATGGCTTCTCGACCTGCTGTGCACAAAATATTTCTTCCCCCCCCCCCTTCCACCTCCCAAAAAAACTATCACGTATATATCGCATGTGGTAGGTCCAACTGAAAAAAAATTATATCCCAAAAATTTTCAGATTAAGAATAGCTTCTTTTTCCTGTTACGGTTTTACGACGTACCGACGTTCGTGTCATTTGAGACGGGAGCTAAGGAACGATAAGGAATTAGCTCATGGGCTTTTGAAGGAAACAGTATTCAAGCCAGGAAACCAGGCGAAACAGAAATCTGGATGGGCGGATTGGGATTCGAACATGCGTCCGTCCGAATTGGAACTTCCATTAATTAAGAGAGGTGTTTTTGCGTAAATCTGGACCTCCCCCTCCTCCTCTAACGTTAGATAGACCTCGTGATTTGCGAGAACTTTTTTTTTTTTTTATCTGTGAGTACTGTTGTTTGAAGGGCGGCAAACTGAAATAAAAAGTTGACGTGAGATTTCCGTTGCCCCCTTCCTCTCTGATGAGATATTTCGCCGGATTTCCTCCCTCCCCTCCCTCATTTGAGGTCACGTAAGTAATGGACGCCCCAACGCGTGGCCAGAGCTGTGCCGTTAGCCCACCCCGCTCAGTGTGACTGTAATCTTTTTTGAAATAAACACGGCAACAAAAATTAACAAATGGTCACTTTTGTCTTTGGTTTCATGTGAGAAAACAAAAACCTTAGGCCACTACTTGACGAATAATAGACGTCGCTAGTCCATAAGTTTTTTCTCCCCTACTTCCTTTATTTTTATGCAACCTCCCTAGAAGAAGATTTTATATATAACGAGACTGTAACCAGATGAAAATATGGTACATTAAATGTATATTTAAAAAAATAAATGAGGTATGAACACTGTTAATGGCCTACAGTAAAGGAATCAATTGTTTTTCATATTTGTGTCTATATGTATGGACGAAACGAATGCAAAAACTACTTGTGGAATTTTGATGGGATTTCGAATAATGTATTGTACATTCCGTGCGTAAAATAGGGTATGTTTAATTTTAATGTGAAATCGTAAAGCTGAGAAATTTCAAATTAAAAGTATCTATAAATTGTATCCATCTTTTGTTCAACGCGATTCATCCACACACTACCGGCCGCATGTATTTTCTTCTTGCTGTCTATACGTTATTCGTTATTTTAGTGTACGAAAGGCGTCGTATTATTCCGAAGAATTAAATTACTTTTTTCTGTTAACGGTTTCATAATCAGATAATACAATTAAGGAATGAAGTTGCGGGCAATGCCATGTTTTAAATACAATATTCGGTATTGATACAACGCATGTGCAAAATTGGAGTCTGGAAAATTCTTCATTTACAAGCTAAGAAACATAACCCTTATAATTTGCTATCTGTCTTCGATAGTTCTTTTCACCAATTTAATATAGTTTCTCGTAAAACAATGCAAATGACAAGTCACGATATTTTGTGTTTTTACAGTATGATGTCCTTTTTTGTATTCCTCAGCTATATACAGTTTTGGGTAACAGTCAACTGTATACATTCCTGCCTTATAATTTTTAGTAACAATTTGTAGCACAAAAGAATTGTGTTACAAAAAGACAAAAAACGTTCTTTTTATGTATACAACAACAGATTGAGCCTCTTGTGTGGGACTTACACATAAAGTAAGTACAAATGTTTTTTCTTTGAACAGCATGGTTATATCTTTAAGGTGAATTTAGTGGTCCCTAACAGGTAGCGATGCAGTGTATGTATTCTTGCACATGAAGTTTCATTTAGCAAACAGTAAAAACTGCTGAAGGTTGTGACTAGACTTAATCCACCATGACAACTACGTAAGTCCTGTGGTGTGCAATATGGCATAAGAAATTAAAAATTCATTTTTAAGTTTACGTTGCCCTCTTCAGTACCATGTTCGCAACGTCAATATATGTCAATGAATGTAACGGTATTCGCTCAGCCTGTACCAGAACTGTAACTAAAAGTACTATATACTGCATGAGGTACGATTATTTCAGCTTTTAATTTTAGTTTACCTTGTTTCCGTGATCACATTATAAAGTAGTTCTATCTGCTCGTTATTCTTAATGATATAAAATCAGCTATTACGTAAATTTTTCGTTTAAGTGATTATGGCTACATACATGCGTACACAGACGATGCATTTTTATATCATGTATCATAAATTGAAGGAGAAAAGTGTATCGTATTGTTCTGGTTGTAGGTCATATTTCCGTAGCTGCTGAACAATAAATGTTTTATCATTTACATAAACAGTTGTTTGTAAGCGATGCTTTGTTTATTTATAAAATTATAAAGTATTTCATAGTTAGAAACGGACCCACTGTACATCATAAAACAGTGTATCAATGTATTAAAGTGCGCGATTGATGGAAATAATAAATAATTTGTGCCCAGCAACATTAACGGAGGTGGTCACAAGGTTGAAATGCAGCCTAGAGCAGAGTTAAATCCAACATTCTGTGTTACAGCGTAAGGCATTAGGAATTTAGGGGTCTACTAGTGATACAGTGAACGTATAAACGCCTATGCAGTTTTTACGCCATAGATTGTATAGAATATTAGACTTCCCATTGAAGGTGTAAATGATGATAATCTTTGTGATAATTTGTGCTGGGTATTCTGAAACGGAGAATGTTATTATTACCTGAAGTGGAGTTCTCGCTGAGTTTAATGTGTTTAAATTTGTGTAGTATGCAATTGGCATCTACTTGTGACGTAATTCTCGGAATCAGTGGCACAGATCATGTTATTTTATGTGTAGTTAGTGATACGTGATGTATTTGACTTATTTAATCAAAATTATTTTATTTTCGAGCGCCTATTTTGTATGACTCTAAATTCCGTAGCATACAATGGTGTTATCCCTGGACCATAAATGAAAAATGTGAAATGCGCTCTGTAAAAATATTAATATTATCTGAAATTATCTATGCCATATTGCCGAGTAGAAATAGTTCAATCACTACCGAATTTAGTTGTTATTTATAATTAACATTGCTTTCATGATCGCCATGTTAGTGACATCACTACTTCATTCGTGTCTACGTATAGACCAGAATTATAACTAACATTACGTGGGATAGTTTAACGTAACAGGAATTCAATATTTACTTTTCTTTCATAGCGCCATCTTATCGAAATCTTAACTCCATCGCATGTAAGTAGTTCTGACTACATTGCAATGTAAGATACTACCTTAATAACCCCCAAAATATAGAGGCGTAAATTTACATAGTGTCGAAAGACATAAAGAAATGCTACTTATGGCTCAAACTACAAGTATTAAAATTATATACTGCTCATACTTACACAGTAAAGAATCGCACTGTAGGACGAAGGAATGTAACTAATTTTGGGTGCCATAAATTTAGTTATTTGCAATTTTCTGTAGTCGGTTACTTCACTTCAACTATAATGCCTGAATTGTATGTCCGTACATCAGTACTGGCACAAAGATAGGGTAGCTAAATATAATGATTCTTGACAATTACTCTTATTGTTACTAAAAATAATAAAAACTGTATCTCCATACTTTTATTTCTAAAACTTAAAATCCAGAGAGAATACTCGAAATCAAGGATTGCATTTAAGTAGGTTGCATAAACAATCGTTTATACACATAACGCATCCAGTTATTCAAAAAATATGATCGCTTGATGGAAACATCAGTATCCAAAAACAGTCAACCATTTAAATTTATTTATCTTTCTATCCAGAGCATGACAAGTAATAAGCTAAGACATTAAATAATATTAAAATCCTTGGAATTTTTTTTAGGTAAGTATGGAATGTGAACACAGATATTAAATAAATACTGCAACAAATTCTGTTACTACTGCAAACAAAAATTCAATTTTTTTTACTAATATAACGTTTAATTAAAACAGATGGCATCAGAAACAAATGCTCAAAGCACTTAGATGAGTACTGCATCGAAAAACTATTTTGGGCATCAAAAAATGGTAGTAACTTCTTCATATTTGGATTAACTGCTTTGGTATCTTATATCTTTAAACGAGAAATTCTTGTATATATTTGGGATCTCAGTAACGGCTCTAACGATATGGTTAAAATTTCATATTTAGATAACGTTTTGCTTTCCAAGTTTATCTAAATAGGGGTCTTCCCTGCAAAAAATGAGATTTTGCAATAAACTAACATATTTGTATTTGGTATCTTAGAAACGTCTCTCTAACGCTATCACGTAGACGTTTCAGCTACCAGAGAGGCTAATGATGGTCAGTTATCTCGGAGACGACGGTAACCTAATCTTGTAGGTGCACTCAAAACGCCTAGGAAGCTTTTAAGGAAAAAATTAACTTTGCCAAACTTCACGCAACTTCTTGCATATTGAACTGAAATCAAAAGATGCCGAGTGAAGATCGGTCTCCCAGGTACTAATGTTTTATTCAAGCTGTGCTGAAAAGTCGCCAAAATTAAATTAAGAGTGCCGAAATATGAATGAATCTCTAAGCTATCAGATGGCGCAAGCGCTGCAAAACTTTCAAAATGTTGGTAAATTTTGTGACTGTAATGTGTTCTGGACGTTCCAACTTCTCTCCGTTGTAGAATAACATGAAATTTACAAATAGTAAAATGTTTTGCGCTTCGTTGTAACAGCTACATCCCGCCAAGTTGGATCGATAGAGGGAATCGATTGTTTTCTTTGTACACAAATACATCATTTCAACATGGACATCATTGAAGAAAATTTTCCGTATGCCTTTGAAGAATTTTTTATTCTGATTCAGACCTCATTTCAACCTAACCACAGCCACTATGAAGAAAAAAACAGTTTAGGTCTATCAAATTCCTGTACAGATAACATACAAGTATTTTTGCAGTGTGCGATCATTTCGTAGTTGCGTAATCGTATCAAATTTCATTTAATATGTGTACATTTTCTGTAAAACGTGAGTGGGTAACTTGAAGAAGACATAGGATAGAAACGGTTAATCAAAATTTCAAAAGGTTGGTATCACGGTTTGATAGCTCTCAAGTTGTTTCTTCTATGAAGAAAATTTACATTGACTAGACCCAAAAAAACACACACACACACACAATTCAAGGTTGCTTGATAATTGGGTAGGAGTGATGATGGTGTTCATATGTTCTGATTCACATTTCACCAAGTTTTAAAATTATATTAACACTGAATGTTTAAGAACCAGAAGTAAATTGTTGGTGTATACATATATAAATTCGAAAGTAGGAATGAAACTAGTGAGTCATCAATTTTAATAATATATCAATTTTAATAATATATCAATTTTAATAATATATCAATTTTCTCTTAATACTTTCATCCAACTAAAGTCATGGTTACAACCGTTTTACTTAATTAGCCAAAACATTAAAGAGTTGCGGATAAAAAACAATAATAATTTACATGGTATAGCAAGCAAAGAAACATGCTTTACGAATAAGTTGATCTAAAGATATGTTTTCCCTAATCTATCCATTAGAGAGTGTTCCCAGTTTCGGTATTTTCTGATGTGTCTCGTTTCAATAAACAACTGACTTTACGATGGTGTCTAATATCTGCTATGACAACCAACGATTTTCTTAAAGTGTAATCATATTTTGGTTTTAAATTAAGCAAGTGCTCATCACAAAACACGTTATTCAATAAAATAGTTTGTTTCTTTTAATATTTTTCACAAGGCGTTCTCAGCCATGCAGTCCAGTTCATTTTCTATCTACTTCCTCAACATCTTAATTTCGTGAATAATGAGTTCTCAGGAATAACTATTGTCAATCATATTATGGATATCTCCAGACTAGCCGATCAATTCATTCAATTTCAATATACACGAGGACGGCGAACATAGTGTCACACAGCGTTTTTGTTTGGTTCGCAGGCTCATGATGGTATCTTATTTTCTTTCAAATGAATATTTAGTTTCAGATTTTACGAACATAATCATTACAGGTGAAAAAAAAAATTGTGTCTGTCCAACGTGAATGGCCAAATTATGCAGTGATAAGATTAATTTTTATATTTTAAGTTCTTTCTTAGTATTTTTTCCTCTCTATTCTTCTTAAAACTAAAACGACAGTTATAAATTTCGTAAAATAAATATACGAGATGCATAAGTTTCTGTTTCTAAGTTAGATCGTAAATAGAGCTATTGATTAAAATATGATATATACCACGTAATTATTTTCGCTTCAGACTTTTAATGGACTACACAGCTAAGCATAGACTAGATCCTATCAGCCTAGAATTCGTTACCAAGTTATTTATTCAGATATTATAATCATAAAAAATTGCTTACATGGCTATGCGAGGTCATGAAAGAAGTATCATTTTTATTTGTTTAAGAGTATTACTATCACTAAAACTCTTGGATAAAACCGACAGATGTGAGGTTAAGATCGTAGGCAATGTTAGGAATGCTTTATCCGTCGTCAATTAATTGAAGATGGCTACTATCCACAAAGTCCCACCACAGCAATTGAAGAAATTGAAATTTTAAAATAAAGGATGTGGTACGTAAAAATCATCGTGTGACTGTCTCAGAAGTTTCTGATGCGTTGGTGGTCTCGGTAGGATTGCCAGAAGGTATTTTGACACAAAAAAGAAAGAAAAGATTGTTATTTGTTTCTCTCTTGTGCCAAGGATTATATAATGGTTCTAATTCTCAGACCTGGCTCCCTTTGATTTTTTCTTGTTCCCAACATTAAAATCAGTATAAGAATGGAGACTTTTCCAGCTTCACGGATGTATCCACCTGATTAAGTTGTAATAACACATTTCTGCGACCAGCTCTTATGTCTTCTGGAGGTGCGAATCCTTTTTCAGTTGCCAGTCTTCCGATAGATGAATTTACAATTACAAGTGTCAATATCGTGTTTCTAATTCACAATTAGTGCTGTAAAGTCACCATTTCGACACAGTAGTCACAAATATTGAAGGAAATTTCGAAAGAAGCTGAGAAAGAGGTTTACTGAAATGGAAAAACCCACTGGGACATGAGTGTGAGTAAGGAATGAGAGTACTTTGAAGACTACAAGGACAAAAAATGAAACTGGTTTGGCTGCTTTCTACAGATATCACTGTAGGCTTAGGCAAGAAGGAAATTAAAAAAAAAGTTTTTGGTATACAAAGTTTACCAAAAACTTTAAGAAATATTTATTACCACAGTGTTTCGTAAAAAATTGTTATTTTCATTTATTTCCTTCTTTTTGTTTTAACTGCTTTACGTCTCTCAACAGCGAGGTCTTTAGAGACGGGAAAGGATGGGGGGCAAGGAATGGGAAGGAATTCTGTCATGCCCTTTTGAAGGAAGCATCCCGGCATTTGCCTGGAGTGATTTGGGAAACCATGGAAAACCCAAATCTGGATGCCCGGACGGGGATTCGAACCGCCGTCCTCCGAATGCGAGGCGAGAACGCTAACCGTTACACCGCCACGCTCGGTGTTTCCTTCTTGCCTAAGCCTACAGTGATAACTAGTTTCATCACAAGCAAGTTTAGGATTGAGGAAACTACATCTAATCACTGTAGTATCAACTGAGTAGTTCCATTTAATCTAAGCCTTCGTTGTAAAGTAAAAGCAGACTAGTGTGGTTGCAATGACTTGGTGACGGAATTTTCATCGGCTGCGCTATCCGCCCCTATCGCAACTGCCTATCCAAGCCCTGTAATCCTACCGGGTGTAGGGGACCTACAGTTTAAGGTGCAATCCGAGCCTCGGAAGCGTTCTGGCGTACTTTACATTACACAGCAAGCTATGCCAGAGTGAAAAGTTCGGGTTGAGGGCCTTTGAAAATCCACGCAGAGGTATTCAAACCGGAGACCTTTCGAATCTCTAGTCAGGCACCATAACCATTGAGCCACCAGACCACACACCCTGGCGGATGATTTGACACTCCATTACCTTAGCAAAGTTGTGTACAGAGGCTCCACTGGTTTGACTTTCCTCGACATACAGGGCAATGTGAACGGGCGTGGCCTGAGAACTGGGTTAGCAACATCACAGCCTCTCTCCGACCGACTAGGAAGAGCGACGAGTGGCATTGGACGGCTCGAAAGTTCTCCACAACGAGCACACAGCCCCCGGAGCAAAACTACAGTTGTGACATCTCTCCTGTATCACAGCGTTCACGCAGGTTTCCACTGTGCCTCATAATTATACAAAAGTTCATCGAGTTTGGTGGATGACCGGTAACTCTAGCGGCTGGTATTTCTGAAGACCCGGGTTCATATCCCCGTCAAACCATACAGATTTTGGTTTTCCAAAATCACTCCGAGCGAATGTCGGGTAGGTTAATTTAAAGAGCCATGGCTAAATTCCCTTCTATTCCTTGTCCTCCATCCTTTAATGACCACAACGTCGACGATGCGTAAAGGCCGCAAGAAAAAAAAATAGTTCTACTGAAGAGTAAAATAAATTTAAATTAACTTCAAAAGAATTTGGAAGCATACAATAATTATAAAACTGATGCAAAGATCATACTTTTGATTCAAAATGACTCAGCATTTCATATGATGGAAGAGAATTACTAGCATCGCAGTTATTTATATCACAGTATTATAGAAACGTAAAAAGCTAAAAAAAAAATCAAGTTTGGAAACTGGTGGTTAAGTTGAAAATCTGTCCGGTGTTGACAAAATGCGTAATCCAAATATGAATTCTTGTTTTGTAATTAGAGTTTTTTAATCAAATTGGGGCAAAATAGATTAAGAGCTGTAGAGTTTTATCCATCATACTGCTGTAACAACAATGGAGGAAACAATGGAATGAGTACGAAATGAAAATTAATAAAGGGAAGACCAAAGTCATGTATGTGGTAAAGATAAAAACTCGAAAATTAAAATTAATGGACAAGCACAGAAGGATGTGTAAGAATGCTGCTACCTAGGAAGCAAAATCACAAAAGATGGAGAAAGCAAGAATGAAATAAAATGCAGGATTGCACAAGTAAAAACAGCGTACAACTAAAACAAAAACACACAAAAAAAACAATTTTTACAATAAAAAAGATCAGCTAGACAACGAGAAAAAGACTATTAAAAGCTTATGTCTGGAGTATTGCCCTGTATGGATGTGAAACCTGGATAGTTGGTACAGAAGAGAAAAGAAATTTCTTTTGAGCAATGGTGCTACAAAAAGATGTTAAAGATTAGCTGGTAGAACAAGATTACTAATGAAGAAATTTTTGAGAAGGCAGGAGAGTATAACTCAATATGGAAGAGTATAAAAACGCAGGGGGTAATATTAATAGGACATATCTCAAGACATGAGAGCTTAGTAAAAACAATAATGGAGGGAATGGTTGAAGGAAAGAGATATCGAGGAAGACCACTTTAAAATACATCCAGCAGATAATGGATGATGTTAGCTGCAGGAGATATGAAGATATGAAGAGGAGGGCAGAGTGTAGACCGTCGCAGACCAATTCCAGGACTGACTGCCGTAGAAGAAGAGAGTTTTATATTACAGCGCTGGTTGGTATGATCTGTGAACTAACAATATTAGGACCATCATTGGAGGTGATATAAATAAGATTTTGATCATAGTTTCATTCACATGGGTGATATAATATGGAATAACAAACTGAATATGTTGTGGCTAACTGCTTGCTTGCAGAAATAGGACAGAACATGTCTGAAACATACCGAGAAGCCGAAGGTGGAAGTGTTTGTTCAGAAACACTTGCTTTCTTAAATGTAAATAATTATCCTCAGATTATAAACTTGTGCTGTGTCTGGACGATGTACCAGCAATGTCTTACCAACTGGAGGATGCTTGTGGGCGTCTCAGTGTAATGAACTGAGCTGCACTCCGAGTGCATGTTATGTTTCACTCTCAACAGAGACAATGGAGACCATAAACCTAAGACAAGCATAATAAACATCCCGAGATTTATTTTGATGCTGTTAACAGCTGTCTTTTTAAGGAGAATAAATCTTGTTCTTGAAGTATATATTTCATAGGAAGTACTATATTGCCGACGTTAACTGTAAGCAAACATAGATGCAAGGAAATCTTATGTTTACATACATTGCTTTCTTAAATGTTATAGTAAGCCAGTCACTTAAATTAAAGGGTACTGTTATCTACTCCGAAATTATAAATTATTTAAAATTTTAATAATTTGCGTTCTTTGAGAGCTGGAGGATTATTCAGAGATTCTTCTTCAAGATACTCTATGGAGGAAAAGACATTTAACATCCCCATCCACAGAACAAATCACCACCAATAAGGTATAGTATGGAATCATTCCTGTAGGGTTTGTTCGTTTGCACCTACACCTAGAATATTACTGGTGTGGTTAATCCTGTTTGGTCGTTGTTATTAAAAATTCTGCGTTTTAGATGTAGTGTCTTGTTCCTACTCTCATAAAACATGAAAGAAAAGAGTGTGTGGAGCCGAATGTCCACCCATTCAACCAACTATTGGAAATGACCTCAGTGGACGCTAAACTTAAAGCTGTCTTCCTGTGGACGAATCACACCAATACATTGCGCAGAAGCACACTCTTCTAATCTATGCATGAATAATTCTTCTCCATAACTCATACTTAAAATTTCAGTGTTTTGTTTCATTACTTCAATAGTACTCCGACTATTAAACTAAAAAGTGCCAAGAGAAAGTATTCTTTTATACTGTTAACGTTCTGGCCTCGCATTCTGGAGGATGCGGGTTCGAATCCCCGTCCGGGGCATCCAGATTTGGGTTTTTCATGGTTTCCCAAAATCACTCCAGACAAATGCCGGGAAGCGTCCTGTACAAAGGCCATAGCCGAATTCCTTCCCGTTACAACGTGTAAAGCCATAAGCAAGAGAAAAATCACAGCAAACACTCATAAAAGTTGCTTTGGTTTTCTGCTGTTAAAAGACCCGTTGGCTATCCTGGGTGAGAAAACTCGCTTGATAGGTGTTTTTCATGTTCTTTACAAACTTTATTTATCGAAAACTGAGCTAGTAACCGAACATTACATCTTCCAGATATTCATCTCATGGGATGGCGCCCCTGTAACTATTCAATATTATGTCAATAATTCGTTTATTTTCAATCACTTTTTTTTCTGGGGTATTAATAAACGTTCATTTGTATTGTTAGATCATTTGTTAAGTTAAAACTTATCCCATCACGTTTAAATGATTACAAATGTAGAGGTGCAGCAGCTATAAATGCAAACAGTTTTGAAAATTAAATATTTAAATAAGCAAAGATAATTATTTTTATACGGTAACGTAGAAATTGTTTAAATTACTATCACGTGTATCATTACAACACTAAGCCTTCGTTACTGAAATGAATGGTATTGTGAAACGATTTAGCAGTGATAACTAAAATTTACCCAGTACTTCAAAGGAATTAAGAACATTAGTTATAATGAGTACAAGATATACTTATTTTTTGTGGATCAGCTGTTAATATTTAATGTTTGTTAATGATATGAAATTCAGCTAACCTTGCTGTGCTGTTGTAATAGCTCGCAATAAACTTCTCATACTCAATTACAACAATTATAAAACAAATACCATGCAGGAAAAATAAAGCAAACATGGCAAATATCAGCCAAGATACATTTTTAATAGAGTGAAATGGGTTACACTTAGATCGGTTTAGTCGGAGAGTTATTTAACATTGATTTCTAAGTCTACTCCTTAGCTATCCGATATAAGCAAAATAATTAACTATGATCATAAAATAGAAGCTGTGAAAGGTAAAAATTAATCTTTCATGGAATCAGTTGAGGAATGAATAATTATGCGATTTATGATCCTGCATTTAGATTTATGTGTGTGTGTGTGTGTTTTAGTGACCACTAAGGTGTTTTTACTTGGGTGTCGTAAAAGAGATGAGGCCTTCTTTTTCCTATGGGTTTACGCCCCGTCGACGTCGAGACCATTAGAGGCAGCAACGTGAAGGAATTCGGCCATGACCTTCTCAGTATTCGCCTGAAGTGATTTCGGGAAACCAAGGAAAACTGAAATCTGGATGGCTTTGCTGGGATTCGAACCCCATCGTGAGGCCAGATCCTTACCGCTCTCAAACATCACTCTCTGAGACTGGCCTGATGCATCTGCTGATTAAATTGGAATATAGAGAACTAGTTACCTTTATCTACATGCATAGAACTGTTCTTCCTGTAACCAAATACATTTTTGAGTGAACAAAGGTTTTCTCGGCGTATCGTTGAAACATAATCTTAACGAACACATATTTAAAAGCGCGCGTGTAACACAATTTTCATGTTTAAATTGTAAAATTAGAACAAATGTAATTATATGTATAAATACCCACTGACAGAACCGCTAAAGATGCATCGCAAATGAAGCGAAACGCGTTCGAAAAATAAAACAACAATTTCAATTGCATTGGCGTTACAGTTATTCATAAAATTAATAACGGGTTCTCCGCCGGATGGTATTGAAGAAAGATTAGCTTTCGGCTATCATTGCTTCATGTCTCGTGTTACCGCTGCACCGGTTTTTAATTCTCAGGTACTTTCTTGTTTAAATGATTGTGAGTTATTGGTTCCATTTCAAATTTGTCATCACTGAGTAAGTTTGCAGGGTTCTTTGATACTAATTGCTGCAGATCTTAGAGATTTGTCATACATCTAAACTGTGACTGTAATATTTTTAAAACTTTTTGTTCTTGGGGAATATGATGACGAAATAATAAAGCTACAGTGTAATAAGCGAATTGAAGGAGACGAAATCCCACTAATAGACACAGTTCTGATGTCTCCTGCGTAATAAATTACTCAGAGAGTAAGAAAATGCGACAGGTCAATCCCGTATTACGAAATTCAGTTCAAGATTTAATAAATATGTTTTTAGACAAACACAGTTCCCGACAGTTTAGCCCAAGTGGACATGGGTGCCGGCAGGATTGCTTCTAGGGGGGTGCACCAGGGCTGCATTGGTGCCCCCCCCCCCATCGGCCCAAAAAATTTCCGGGCTGGGCGACTTTTTTTTTTTTTTGCTCTACTACTGCCCACACGGCGCGGCGACCCGGGATGTAGGGGGGTGCACCAGGGCTGTAGGGGGGTGCACCAGGGCTGTAATTGGTGCTCCCCACCCCCTATCGGCCCAAATTTCCGGGCGACCCGGGATGTCAGGGGGGTGCAAGTGCACCCCCTTGCACCCCCCTCCCGGCACCCATGCAAGTGGACCTGTGGACCTCTTATTTCGTAAACTGAAGAAAAAACTATAATTTCGTAAAGATATACTCGTATCAGACATGATGAATTCAGTTTTTAATCATTTAAATTTCTTTCACTAAATCCATATTACTAAATACCAGACATTATGTAGTCAACAATATTACCAGAATCGTAAGAGTGAAGTATCTTTGAACTAATATGAGCTCTGGTGCGTATCTTCTCAGATTACGAAAGTAATGTTCATCTTTGATGTAGCGTGACTTTTGATGCTTATCTCTTCAGTTTACGAACAAATAATCATTTCTCGCTCCGTCCGCCATTTACATAGAATCATAAGATTCTAAGCTTTGAAACTGTGATAACACCAATCAAAGCTGTTCCGTAGTTTTTGAGAGGTTTTTGGATAAATAAATCAAACGGAAACGACCGTTTACAGATTTATTTATGTAGTAATTATTCTTTTGTAAGATATTGTAAATATCAGTATATCACAATTTATCTGCTGAAATTAACTGCCATTTAGATTTGGGCCATATGGCACGGAGTTATATGAAAGTCACAGAAATTGGTATCAAGTAGTATAGTTCTCCAAAATATCTTAAATTCTAAGAACCAATCACAATTTATCTGGTGATATTACCTGCCATTTAGATTGGTGCCACATGGCACGGATTTATATGAAGGTCACTGAAATTAGCAGCAAGTAGTGTAGTTCTACAAAATATCTTAAATTCTAATTACAAATTTGGCACCTCCAGTGTCCGTTATGCTCGGATACCAAGATTTTTTTAAAAATGATAAAAGTTACAGTTGATCGTTGTTTAGGCATAAATTATAATGTAGGTACTGCTTATAGTGTATACAATAATTTACAAATCCATACTGCTGTAAATTTGTGGAAGGCTGTGTCTGTTGCGACATCATACAGAAACTAATGAACATACTTTGATAGCGTTTTGGAAGTTTGAAAGCTTAGGCTCTGGCTTAAAATTTGAATTATATCTTAAAACATTAAGTGACGTGGCGCAGGAGCAGGAAATTACAGTCCGTTCCTAAAATCAAAAACCTTTAACGCCTCATTTCGCTTCTTTCTTTAAGTAAGAAAGGATACTTCCCCCGTGCGGTGAAGGTAATGGTGAGACACCTCTGGCTTGTCGTGCCAATGCCGTTCATCCTGCCAGATCATCATTTATGAGAAACTGATGGTTAAAAATTTTCGAGATTCCAGTAGAAACGCAATTAACATCTGAATAGCCACGCACATGAATACTTGGCATTCCCATATTGAGTATCGTGTGTTCGATTTCTGCTCGGCATAATATATTTCTTTTTTCCTCTGCATTCTTTATGTTTTGCTTCTACTCGTATTTATAACTTTACAAATTTATTTTCGAAAAATTCACTCGAGTTCAAATTTCTTTTTCCATCAGAAACTTTTAATAAAAGCATATTTGATTCATAATTATTATTATTATTGCTTCAGGATTTACGCTTCGTCGATATTAAAGTAATTAGAGATGGTAATGGATTCGAGTTAGAAACGGGAAGGTATTCGCCCACGACCTATTGAAGGAAACATCCCGGCATTCACCTGGTTTAACTTTGGTAAGGCGCGGAATTCTGTATTTGAATCCGTATCCTCTGGAGTGGCAGGTCACAGCGTTACAGCTCGTCCACCAGGTTCGGTGAGGTTTATAAACAGACCCTACCAGTCTTCCTCTGTTAACTTTAAACCATGCCACATATATTTCAAACTTGTCCTCGCACCTACACTGCCTAGCAAAAAAATAAAGCAACTAGAATGGGGGGATGAAACGATATGAAACTTTAGGTCACCACCATATTCGCCGACGATGGTCATACAATGTAGAGCAGAACCGTGATTCATACTTGAACACAATTCGACGCCATTCATTGTGTTCAGCGATAGTGCACCATCCATAATGACCATCGTCAGCGAATAGCGGCAACATGTGGAGATGTCCCAAACTTCCAGTGTTTTGAGTAGCCTCAGCGCCGTTACTCCTGGTACCATGGTGTGGGAAGCCATCGGTTATGGCTTCAAGTCACGGCTGGTAGTTAGTTACTAAGGGAACCCTGAAGGCACAATGGCACGTCCTCGTCATATGACACTATTGTGGTGCCCTTTTTTACATGACAATAATACACGTCCACACCCAGCACGCGTGTCTGTGAATTATCTGCGTGATGTTGAGGTACTCCTGTCACTAGCAAGATCCCCAGATTCGTCACTGATAGAACATATGTGGGTATCAACTCGGATGCCAAGTCCGTCCCAGTGTCAGTATTCAGGATATCAAGGAACAGTTTTGCGTCACCTTGCTCTCAGGATAGGATACAATGGCTTTATGACACTCTTCCAATTCGAACCACTACACGCATCAGAGTTAGACTGATGCTACGTCATACTGGAAAGTGGGCTCATTCTTTCAACTTATTTGTAAATTTGACTTAATTTTGCAACCATTGAAATAACATAACATACCATACCAACCCGTGAAGTATCATTTCACTTCTTCCATCTCTTCTGAATGCTTTTTTGTCAGGCATTGTAGGTCCAAGGATGCGAACCAGGAGAAAAAAGTTATTTCACTAAAACGCCAACCTTATTAATGGTAGACCAGTGCTTGAAGGAAGATAACTGTGTGAGCAATCAATTGTTTATTTTTCTAATATGGGCATTCAAATAAGGTTACTGACTGAATATTACATCATTATCGACCAAATCAATGGACAAGACGCATTTAATTTGAAATTCGAATCGGTTTCCATTGCTACAACGTTACTTGTCGCGCGATATTTAACAGTCGAACGGACAAACTACTCGCGAGCGAAATTGGCACTTAATCTCCCATTCCACTTATTAGCGTTTTCGAAGCGCGTCGGCAAAAGAAGCAAGACGCCTGGCTGCACTAGGCTGGTCGGGCGGTGGCACTGTAGCAATGTTATGCCGGTCATTAATCGCAGCAGCGGGGGCACTAAAGCATTTGTTAATGGTATCGTTTTATAGCGGCTAGGAGAGGGTGGACGGGATTTAAACGGCGCCGACGTTGCGTAGGCCGCTTGAGAGTCCCAGGTTGACGGAAGGACTGTTTTTTACACCCTTGAATCCAGACGACTTATCAGCAGCGGAATCATTAAAGTGGAACTTTAGATTACGGCGTAGAATAGAAAAAAAAATCTGCCAAGGCATGCGGGACCGAATAATGCAACCAGTGGAATTGAATAAGTCTGTAAACTGTAAAATAAGGAAATTTTATTCACCCACCTGATTTCGAAACCGAGACCTAATAAAAGTCAGACTAGAGGGATACAATCAACCTTGCAGAACTTGTTACAGAGAACGCAAATTAAAAGCATTTCCTACGCATGGTTATCAGTATTTCGAAAGAAATGTTGTTTAAGCTTTTGTGAGAAGTCCTTCCGAGAATTTTGTATTGACAATTATTGTCATAACATTATAAATGAAAAAGGAGAGTTTAGGCACCGCAGGAATTAAGATCTATACAAGGAAGAAGAAAATGAAAAGAATACGTTTTTTTTAATCACTCAAAGAGAATAGACAACAGTAAACTTTAAAAAAACAACAACGACAACGACAACGACAACGACAACGACAACGGCAACGACAACGACAACGACAACGACAACGACAGCGACAGCGACAACGACAGCACTTTTTAGAGTAAGAATGGCAATCAGTGCAGTGGAGCAAGGAGTATTTATTTTATTTCACTTCGTCAGGATATATTAATATTACAAGTTGAAACAAATTAAAATAAATAAAATTAATGTCAAGCTTGTCCCCTCCATTTGATATTCATGATGTCCCACTTCCTACTGGCTTCTCTGTTTCTCAAGTGGAATGCTCTGACCTGCGTTTTTACAGGGTTAGGCTTCAAATGATTAGCATCATAATACTAGCCAATATTGCAATACTGCAGGTTTCACGTAGATTTCTGCATACCAGGATATGTTGTGGAACCTGCTTGTAACGACATTGGCATAATTCGTTTGCAATAGTGTAACCCCATTTTTTGTAGTTGGATCTGCATCGAGACACATCAGTTCTTTATCTACTTAGTGTCTTCCACGTAGAATATGGCTAATTACACCCCGCGGCCGGTGCCTCTTTGAAATTCCTTCAATGGCCTTCAGGTAACGAGTTATACACGACGAGCCCCAGGCGAAGATGTTATGGCTGTATGAAGCTCTTTCTAGACTTTAGTCTTGTGGGTTGAGATTTTTGTTCACACAAAGGGTGTGTAGGGTCAGTTTCCTGTTTCTTCTTCTCAATTTCTGCAGCAGTTTATCTGGTGGTGCTATACCGATGATTTGATATATTTTGCAGACAGGAGTTGATTCCGGGCAGCCTATTACAATGCGACCAGTATCATTCTGCGCTACATCAACCTGCCAAGCATGTGTAGAATTTTGCCAAACTGGTACTGAGTATTCTGCTGTGCAGAAACTAAGTGACAGGGCAGATGTACGAAGCACATAAGGGTGTGCTCCCCAGTTGGTAATTGTAAGTGTTCAGAGGATTTTGTTCCGGGCGGATACTTTGAGTTTCAGATTCGCAAAGAAGCCTTTGAATGTAAGAGATCGATCAAGCTATACTCCCAGATATTTTGGAGTATGTAATAGTTGTTGTCCCCTCCAGGTGATGTTCAACTTCCTTCCGGCTTCTTTGTTTTTTAAGTGGAATGCAAAGACCTGCGTTTTTCCAGGGTTAGGCTTCAAGTAATTAGCATCATAATACTAGTCAAGGAGTAAAGAAAGATATGATAGAGATCAGAATGACAGAAGATATAATACAAGATAGAGCAAATTTAATACCATTTATACAAAATTTCGAGGCTTTGCAGGAGAAGGAGAAGAGGAAAGGTATATCTGAACCCAGGAAAAGGAGGAAGCAGCAAAATGAAAGGATGAAGAACTATTGAAAATCAAGAAAAGAAGCATGGAAATGATTACACTAAAATTATTTTGTTGTCCCTAAATGAACGAAATCGAAGAAAAGGGGGAAAAAATTACACACACACACACACACACACACACATTCACTTACCAGCGACTTTTTTGCATTTCAGAAAAAGAATCCTGACCTCGTTTCGTATTGCTGACATGAATATTACAAGCTCTGCAGTGCTCACGTGAGAACTACCAACCTTCTCTGGTTTAAATCAGATACAATAATAACATTTTCGTGTGGTCTTAATGACCTGGTTTCTATGGGCTGCGCATTCCGCCTTAACCTAGCTTGGCTATCCAGCTGGGTATAGGGGACCCACAGTTTAACGTGAAATCCAAGTCATGGAAGCGTTCAGGCTTACTTCACATTACACAGTAGGCTGCGGTAGAGGTGAAGCTCGGGTTAAGTGCCTATGAAAATCCCCGCTGGCATAGGGATTCGAACCGGGAACCTTTCGCTCTCCCGTCAGACGCCTTAACCACTGAGCCACTAGACCGCTCTTTATATCCCATCTTTAACTTTAGGTTTAGCTACGTTAATAGCGGAATTCGTTTCGAAATTAAACCTCTGTCATTCTGCAACCGAGCATGGTGAAGCTCCGGCCTCGCGTCCGGCCATCCAGATTTCAGTTTTCCTTGGTTCACAAAAATCACTACAAGCGAATGTTCCGATGGTTCTTTCAAAATGCCATGACCTAGCCCCCTAGAGCTTTCCCAATTTTAATGATCTGTATGTTGATGAACCGTAAAGTCACAAGCTAAAACTTGATAATGTGATGCCATTTATCAGTTCAGTGCCTCATTCATTAACACTTCCATAAGCCTGAAGAAATTATGATTTTTAATCTACAATAAACATCTTTGTTCTCAATATCATATTAAAACCTAATAAGCATTTGTTTTATTCCGGATCTGCATTCAAGAATGTAATTTTTTAGTTAACTGTTACGGAAATAATAATTTTTGTTTTGACCACAGATGTAATCCTAACCAAAGCCTATGCTTAGTGATATAATTATATACATTTTCTAATATAAAATAATCTTTTCTTGGAACTATTGTTAATAATTTTTCACATAGTCCTTATTTTGCTAACCTTCGAAATTTTTCTCTAACTGTAATAAAGATATTTAATGAACTACTAGCTGTTACCCGCGACTTCGTACGCGTGGACTTGGAGTTTCAATTCCAGAATTGGATATAGAAAACTGTTAGTAACGTAAGATTTGTCCCAAACAACACCGAGTCGACATAATATGATGGAAAGCCATCATTATATCATCCTATCATCTAATCTGTCTAATGAAGAGAATCAATTTACAACATATTTAAAAACAGAAAAGTAAGTGAAGGTGCGGGGATGTGTGTGTGTGTGTGTGTGGAGGGGGGGGGGGTTAACTGATGGCAGCTTTATTTCAGCTTGGTTTTTTCTTCTTTATTCAACATGTGCATCTGAATCATATAATCTAATAGCAGCACATTGTCTTCTAGACCTGCACCTTAGGCCAGGTTTACGTCCGTAAGGCATGTCAAAAAGGAAGACAAATTGGTGCCAGAAACTTTTATACAGACACAAATGAATAGTACAGTGCAGAGAAAATTGACTTCTATATTAAATAATAAGTTTTGTTTCTTATCGAAATTTATTAATAAATCAAACACTAACAGATTGCGTGACTGAGCAACCAACGTAACATTACAGACTAACACACGAATCTGTCTGTCTTTCATCATTCGATAAGTTCTTAAAATTTCGTGACTAAAACTGTTATTCATGCCGAAAAAATGTCCTGTGTCCTTCCTACACTATTTCTTGTTAAATTCCATCAATATTGATATAGCCATTTAGTCGTCAAAACGTAACAAAAAGACAGAAACTTACTTCCACATTTATAATATAATAGCTGGTACCCACAACTTCGTTCGTGATTGTAAAGTATTCATATTGACAGCTGTAGACATCTAACCACCATAGTGCACGATGGGAGACTCGATACTATTTCCACACGCAAATACCAGTCTTCTGCGCTATGTAGTTCCCGCAGCAAAGTAAAATTTACGGATACACACAAGTCTTTGGATGAAATACGAAAATATTCATGATCGACCAATTTCGAACACCATATCTCACACACTCCCACAGTTACCGAATTTCGGCCAACGTTGTGATCGATGGGTGACTCTGTGTTACTACCACACAAAAACGCCGGTAATTTGCGATTGATAGTTTTCACTTAAAAGTGATAC
This sequence comes from Vandiemenella viatica, assembly GCA_031002005.1. NCBI lineage: Eukaryota > Metazoa > Arthropoda > Insecta > Orthoptera > Morabidae > Vandiemenella > Vandiemenella viatica. Next base: position 83,135,789 of record CM061919.1, on the reverse strand, counting down.
AACGTGACACATGCGTCTTTGGCAGAAATATGAAATTGCCGCAGGTCGACCATTTTATCCCCCATTTCTCCCACACCCCCATAACTACCGACATCTAACAACCATAGTGCACTACATGAGATACAATTCTACCATACACAAACACCAATGTTCTATGCTATGTAGTTGTGGCAGAAAAGTGACATATGCGGAGACAGTCGAAATTCGAAAATATCCTTGGTCGGCCACTTACAACCACCATATCTACCACAGTAACACAATTTCTGAAATTCGGCCGCTGTTGTGATCGAAAGGTGACTCTGTGCTACTACTACACACAAACACCAGTTATCTGTGATCTATAGTTTTCGCTGAAAAGTGATACACCATGACACTTTTGTCTTTGGCAGAAGTATGAAATTGCCACAGGTCGATCACTTTCAACCCCCATATCTCCCACTCCCCCATAGCTACCGACATCTAACAACCATAGTGCACTACATGAGATACAATTCTACCATACACAAACACCAATGTTCTATGCTATGTAGTTGTGGCAGAAAAGTGACATATGCGGAGACAGTCGAAATTCGAAAATATCCTTGGTCGGCCACTTACAACCACCATATCTACCACAGTAACACAATTTCTGAAATTCGGCCGCTGTTGTGATCGAAAGGTGACTCTGTGCTACTACTACACACAAACACCAGTTATCTGTGATCTATAGTTTTCACTGAAAAGTGATACACCATGACACTTTTGTCTTTGGCAGAAGTATGAAATTGCCACAGGTCGATCACTTTCAACCCCCATATCTCCCACACCCCAATAGCTACCGACATCTAACATTCATAGTGCACTACATGAGATACGATTCTACTACCAAACACAAACACCAATGCTCTATGCTATGTAGTTGTGGCAGAAAAGAGACATATGCGGAGAAAGTCGAAATACGAAAATATCCTTGGTCGGCCACTTACAACCACCATATCTACCACAGTACCACAGTTTCTGAAAATCGGCCGCTGTTGTGATCGAAAGGTGACTCTGTGCTACTACTACACACAAACACCAGTTATCTGTGATCTATAGTTTTCGCTGAAAAGTGATACACCATGACACTTTTGTCTTTGGCAGAAGTATGAAATTGCCACAGGTCGACCACTTTCAACCCCCATATCTCCCACACCCCCATAGCTACCGACATCTAACAACCATAGTGCACGACAGGAAAGACGATTCTACTACCACACACAAATACCAAAGGTCTATGTTATGTAGTTGTGGCAGGAAAGAGAAGTATACGGAGATACGAATTTTTGGTCGAAATATGAAAACGCCCTGCACTGACCAACTTTAATCATTATATCTCCCACATCCCCACAGCTATCCGCATTCGGCGAACGTTGTGCACGACAGGAAACTCCATGCTACTTCCACCAACAAACATCAGTGATCTGTGCAAGGTAGTGGTGGCTGAAAAGTGAAATATAGGAAAAAAACACGTCTATTTTTATATATATATAAGATTAAACGCAATTCTAGTAATTATTCCCCCGTAAACAATAATAATAATAAAGTTGTATGGAACTACACTTTTCACAGTGCCAGTAACACGGCTTTTTGTTGTCGTGCGCAAGCGCTCATTTCAGAGTCGGAACTGTGGCAGATTTGTACCACGTTGGTACGAACACCAGCACCGTTGTGGTGGTGACAAGACTGGTGCTGGAGTTTGCAACTCCGACGCCTGCGGTAGTAGCTGTATATCAAACGCAGAAACAAAATAAATAAACAACTTACATAAAAAATAAATAGATTAGTTAAGTTGTTACTGAAATAAAAATAAACTGTATTTTGAACGAGTTCAAATGGACATTAGTTGTGGTAACCTGGAAGATGCATGTGGTTGTAGTTTGCATGATCCCATAATCTACCAAAACGGTTTGTAGAACATTAAAAAAATGTATTAACTTCCAATGAATAAGTTATAAATACTTATCGTTAGTAATCCCCCCTTTCACTTTGTGGATCCCGTTGGCGATGTAGCAAAGCTCTGCGATCCTGCATGCGATGTAGTATTTCTTGGTTTCAGGGTCTTCATGTCGGACGTTGTTGACGGCGTCGGATTAGGCTCAGGTAGTTCTGTCGGGACAGTATTTCCCTCTAAACAGCAGGAAAATGAATTAACTATGGAAAAAATAAAGATGCAGAATATCTGAAATCTACTTAAAGAAATCAGATAATTCTTAATAGACATTGGAATACATAAGATGGGACATTTCACTTTCACCAAAAAAAAAGTCGATTAGCAGGGGGAGGGGGAGGGGGATTCCCGTCAAAATCTCACGTCATCACAGGGAGAGGGGGTCCGACCAGATCTCACAAAACTTCATCAAAAGGGGAGGGGGAGGTATCCGGAATTCCGGAAAACACCTAACGTAATTAATGTACGCCCCCTACCTTAGGGATAAGCATGCGCCGTGCGTCAATACGAGAAGAGCTGGTACAGCAACACGGAACGCGTCCCACGGTGTCGCCCCGGATCAGTTGAGCGATGACTGTGTGGTGGCAAGTAGTAGTGCAACGAGGGCGTCTAGTCTCTCTCTCCAACAGCCGGCGGTGTCGTCCTCTCCCAGGAGAAACAATACTGCCAGACCCTCGTAGCGAAGACTGCCCGCTGCCATCTTGTAGTGTCGAGCGTCTTGTTTCCCAGCACCGAGTCGAGTGTCCTGTCGTCTTCCGTCCGCTCGCTGGTCACTTTGCATGAAGTTGGAGAGTTCCTCCGTCCAGGTCCCACTGGTCCAAGGTAACAACTTATTAGAAACAAGTGGGAATGGTTTCTATTGGATGGAACGTATCCCTACCACTAGCAACATTTCCTTGGTGGGTCATCCCCTCCAGATAGTCACGGTTCCTCTATTCTCATTGGCCTACACTTCCCGCGCACAAGCAGTTCATTATTAACAAATACTTCTTTGATTTAACTCGTTTATTTATGCCAGTGGCATCTGTGAGGCGTTGGACAGATAAAATCCTGCTTGACACTTTACGACGGTTGTTTGAACGAGTTCTGTCATTCTTTCGAATACCCAAGTAGACAAACTCACAATATCACTATTGACAACACTGTGTCCATAGCTTTAAGCAAAATCGCACTATGCCTGGGTATCTGCATCATCCAAGAAATTAATGACGACCACATAGTAGAACAAAAGTGTGGTATATTCTTTGGATACCAACCAGATCACACTATATTACATTCTTTACTACTCCCCCGCCTGTTTACGGAAATGCTACCATCATCCTTTCTCATATTTAACAAGTAAAGACATTAAATATTCCTCGCGTTATCCTCGTCGGCCACGAACAACACTAACAGTATAATCAAATAAAATTAACTCACTGCAATTTAATGTAAATCATGGCAATGAAAACATCGAATGGAACTACTATATTTCTTGTCTTTGAGTGAAGACTTTCCGGCTTACGATAGAATAAAATCCTCTCGGTTGTACCAAGAGGATAATATTGCACTACTGTATTTCTTGTTGATGATAAATATTGAGATATACCGAATGGGACATCTCGATAGCCTAGATTTATTACCGCAAAACGAATTGTTCATTATCGAATTACTACTATCATTTCGCATTTGCTACCACAAAAGAGTTTCATACTTCATAGCCATCACTGGAACCTTTAGTCACTCCAAGTGATTGCCGAGACGTTTCTTCAAAAGTCCATGAATGAATTTCTTTCAGTTCCTTGCCTCCGAGACATTTATCGCGTATAATGACTTGGACGTCGACGAGGTGTAAAGCTGTAAGTCAAACGAAACTCTTTGCTCCTTATGGATATCTCATACACAGATTTTCAGAGATTGAAGCCATAAGGGTTATGCCATGTTCAATGTGTTCCGTTTAAAACGAGTGAAAATACTTGCATTTGGTAAACGAATTGTTTTAAAATCTTTTATTCTTAGTTTCAGTAAGTTCTCAAGCAAACGTCTTCAGTTGTGGAAATGGAAATAATATAACATTTTACCTCAATTCCATCGTGACTACGAGAAATCAGAATTCGAAAACACACAAAATAATGATTACATACCAGCAGAAAAGTCATCCAATAGGTGCCAAAATGGTCAGGCAGGATGAGTCGTATTTCGATACAGGAAGTGGTTGATTCGATTTCATCTCGATGCCATGTTTTTTGCTGGAACAAATTTAGAATAAGGATTAAAACTTGCGGTCGTATTAAAGATGAACTCCGTATTCTGTTTCTAAGTAGTTATGAATTTAGTTAGCACAATCTATTTCGTCAAAAATAAAACAATATAATTTGAAAAATAACCGTTGCAACTTTAGCACTGCACAAAGAGAAGTGATCATTTAAAAATTTTCAATCGAAATTTATGCTTTTTCAAATTTATCAATATCGTCGATGGATACGTTTATGAATGAAAAAATCATTATTGGTTTTTCACTAAGTAAAAGCAGGCCGGGAAGCATCCATAAATATATAACATTTAAGTTCAAAATTGAAAATTCGTCTTGATTGTATGCAGCAATATCTTTAGTTTATTTCCTTGTGAGAGTGAATTAAATTTAAATAAGTTCATTTTTGCTTTTACCTATGTTAGGAATACCTATCCCCATTAATTACAATAATTAGTAACGTAAATACCCAAGAAATCGTGTAGTTTATTCATTCGAACTACTTGCCGAATTGTATGAGTTGAAGAAGAGATATTGAATTGTTTTTAACTATCTTCTTGCTAATGACGTCGTAGACACTTTTACATTGTTCTTCAATAACAAAGTTCTCAAATTTTTTTTACTACCGACTAGGAATGTATCATTTAACGCTAAGAATTGTAAACGAACTTTATAACCCACGATATCAGTTTCATGACAGACCATAAACCTCTTTATATGTTGCTATTAAAATATAAGTGAGTTACTGTCGTTTATAAACTTAGCTACGTGAATTTCGTCTCTTTCTAAGAGGAACAATGCTCACAGTATTATTACATGTATATTCTCCTTATTCAATTGCATCTTATCTGGTTTGAGATTTTACGCTTTCTTTCCTTTAAATTTAAATATACATGAATTTTCTTGTGGTATCTGACAGTTTCATAACTATAAATCTGTGGTTCAGCTGTGTGATGGCGACTGCAGGTATTTGATACATAACATCAGATGAATTGGACAAGGGAGGACAATTTGATAGTGTCGCACTAGATCTTTCTAATGCATTTGACAGAATGAGCCATAAGATGGTTTTAAATAAACTTAAATCTATTAATATTGAATGAAAAAGTTACTTGCTGGGTAGAGGAATTATTAAAAGCCAGAAAACAAATTTTTAGAGTAGAAATACATTATCAAAAGAGGTGGAAGTAAATATTGGAGTGCCACATGGTAGTGTATTGGGACCGTTGCTGTTGATTGTTCTAATGAAGTACTGTGTTGTTTGGTTATGGTCATAATCCAAATATTTTGCAGATGATATAATGATATACAATAGACCAAAACAGGTGAAGACTGTGATTAGCTGCAGGGTGACCTGGATAGAATATCTAAACTGGTAGGTCAGCATGGAATAAAGAGAAATGCCAAGAAGAGTCAGCTTATAAGGTACACAAATAAAGAATTATAGGTTAATTATGATTATAGCGTGCTGTCAGAATTGCATATTGAAAGTTTAAAGGGTAATTATTCTGGCATAACGTTTGATAACAAACTCAATTGGGCAGAGCACCCTGGGAAGTAGGTGGTAGGAAAAAGTTACAAAATCCTTCATTTACTGGAGAGGGTGCTGTGAGGATGTAACAAAGAAGTTAGGGAGTTGAGTTAGAAAACTTTCCTCAGACCATGGGTTGAATATGGAGGTGTAGTTTGGGACCTACAGTTTGGTTATCAAAATTAGGAGTAGGAGGTTGTGCCAAGAAGAGCATCTAGATTTGTTTGTGGAACATAACTCATAACCCAGTCAGTAACTGATATGAAAAAGGAGATCGATTTGGAGTCATTGGAGAAAAGGAGGAGGGTGAAGAAAGTGCTGGGATTATATAGGGCATATGTTGGTGATGGGGCTTGGAGGGATATTGACAAAGAATTAGGAATAGTGCATGGAAGGGGAAAGGCGATCATGACCACAAGCTTGCGCCTGATTTCACGCATAAGGAGTTGGTAAGGGTGTCAGGGATTAGAACAAATTACCAAATGTAGAGATGAATAATTTTCCAAAAACGCTTAAAGAATTTAAAATTAAAATTTGTAAATCGCTAAAGTAAATGGAGAAGGAGTTTAACATTCCAATTATAAAACAAAATTAAAAATGAATATATAAGAATGGCTAATTAGATGAATAGTGGAATTGCCACCAGAGTGTTAGCTTCATTGCATTTAAAAATTAATAATAATTTATAGGAGTTGGTAATTATTAATGAACTATCTTCTACACCCGCCAAATGCGGTATTCTAACGATTAATTTCTTTTGTAGTAGCTTAACCAAATAAAATTATCTTATGGACTACCTTTAGTCATATCTCATGACTGTAGTCGACAGAGAATGGAAGCATAAAAATTTCGATATAGGACAGATAGGTGTCACAGTTCATTCACTATATGAGATGAGCAGCACTTTAATAAATGCTTAAAAAAAGATTGTGTTATTAATTCTATTTTTTTCAGGGTGGTTTATTTTTTCTTCAGTTTTCTTAAATGTATTAATTTTATAAAATAAACGAAATATGTTAATTAAATGTGACAAACGAAGTAATATTTGATTTACGTATATTTTTGTGCTTTAAAAGATGCTAAACAATGCAGTAATACTCTTTGGATTCCTTTTATATATTTTTTCGGCTTTAATTATTTATTTCTTCAGATTTTGATATGTAGTACGACAAAACAAACGAAATACGTTAAAAACCGTTCAGTCACAGATAAACAATATGATAAGCGCAACGATATTGTGATATTTAATTTATAGTAAACATCTTTGTCGCTAAAGTCAAAACTAAAACTTGGTAGCATGATTTTTTACTTAATTTAAATGTTACAGAAATGGTATGACAACAGATATAACGTTAACCTAAATTTTTGTTTTGGGAAGAAAATACCAGATCATAATATTTGGAGGTTACCGAACAAGTGTTGATGTGGTTTTTGACAGTTTAAATGCTTTGTGGTCAGACTTAAAATCTGAGCTACGTAAAAGATACATCTCCCAGTGCCGAATCAGGATATAAAATTTGCTATAAACACAAAATGTCTTTACCTATAATCTGGTAAAAGTTGAAAATTTGTTATACAGATTTTGGAGGCGTTTCAACAGTTTGAAAGCTGAAGGTCTGGCATAAAATTTTAGGTACACTTCATCACATTACCTTAACTGGGAATCGAGCAGAAAATATATATCTGATCAGAACAAAAACAAAAATGTGACATCATCCAAATGCTAACTATCGGCTATATGTATCGGGTATTCAATTCCTAAATCCGGCCGTAATGTACTGAAACCGGTCAGTGAGACTGATAACGAATTTGTCGATTCGCATAAAAGATTCATTACGATGCGAATTATTATTAACTTTTTTGGCTCGCTTCTGCTTCTAATCAAGCAGCAGAAGAATCGAATTATTGACCAAATTTCAGTTGGACACAATACCTTATAAAGGCCATAGTAACGACTACACCTGTAAAAAATAATAAAAAATAAGCAAATAAAAATTAAATTCTAATCTTTAACATTGAACTAAACGGAATTGAGATATTTAGTTTAGCACACAGATTGATTAACCTGAACTGGTAGGCGCCAAAGTTTATTACTTCATTCTGTTACTGTTCGTTGACTGAAACAATTTTATAAAAATTACACTGTTTGAAAGATTTGAATTTGACCAAACATCTGCTCCAAAAATTTCTGACATTAATATTTTTCCGTCTTTGTGATTTTTTTTAACTTCGTTAACTTTTTCAAGAAACTACATTCCACATACCTCGCCGACTTGGATGGTTCGATGATTTGAAAGCTTATGGACGTAGCTCTACATATTAATATGCTTAATTTTCCACGTAGCTTCATTACTAATAATTAGTAAGCTAATTTCTTACATTTCTTAAATTAAACTACACAAAAATATAAATAAAACAAAACTTTCGGACATTAATACGAAATTTTAACTTAATTTTAACGTAATATCTAAGGAAAAGTAAATTTCTTAAATGATATTCCCATGTGTTGCTTCTCCACTGTAATAATAGATAGTACGAATTTGAAAAGGTGATGATATTGTTTATAAAAGAGAAAGGCTATCAGAAAGTAACTGTTTGAATAGAATATTGTCTATATTTGGGTAAAAAAGTTAATCCACTTAACCAACAATAAAAATAATAAATAAGGGAATTGGTAACAATATAAGTCCAGATTTTCATATCAATAGCAATGCAATTTATGTACCCTTGAAATTTTATTTGCAATGATGGTTCCCAACCATCCGATTACATACGTTCATCTTAACAGTAGTATGTTGTGCCGGTGGTTTAAACAATATGAATATAAAAGCAACCGAATTGCTAGAATTATCATGCTAATTAGGAACTAAATTTTTTTTTATACTTTTTATTTAAAATGGATTACATCCACTTTACCCTAATTAAAAAAAAATTATTCCACAATCTATATTATAAGTTCTTACCACTGTTTTACAGGAATCCTGCACCAGAGTATGTTGGGGATGGCGTGCCTTTGGATAGTGATAATTCTTCAGGTAATTACTCCTATTTTACTCTACTAATACTCATTAATAGCTTTTGTTAATAAAAGCAAGAGTTAATAGTTAATTGATCAATTACATCAGCCTACATGTGAGAAAAAGGTAATTTATACAGAAATGTAGGTAAAACTCTAATTACTTGCGTAAACATGAAAACATTTTAGCATAAGAAAGACGTAACCTACTTTGTAATTTAAGACAGCTATTGTCCAACGTGTATCGTACTTCAACGAAGAAAAGTAAATCAACACATTCAAGACTGATTGAGTATGACCAGTGAGTATGGTTCTTTTCTGATGTTAATGATTTATATGATACAATAATTGATGTTATCACACACACTATAAATACCGAAAACCTGTAAGTGTAAACAATAATAATTAAAAAAATAATATTCTCTAATGACAAGTGTATAATTGTAACTGAAATGAAAAAATGACTTAATAAAATATTCGTTGAGCGGTGCTATTACTTGCATTAAATAACTAATTGTTTTGTAAGAAATGTACCGGCAGTAATTTCAGTTACCACCTAATTTTCCATTGATATTATAAACAGGTTCTATCTCAATTGCACCCAATTCAAATTTTCCATCTCATTTATGTCTGAAATATAGTGCTACTTGTTGTCATAGACATTGTTTCCATCCAAATAATGCCCCGAATGCAATTCCAAATATACATCCATGCTCCACCCCCAATACACTTACGATGCGAGATACACTTCTAGAACTCTCTATCCTCGCCTTCTATCCTCCAATGACATCCAACCCAGCACCGCTATCTTGTTAATTACGTTGGAATTTTCTACCACAAATTTAACTGCAATCATTTTGCTGGTAGTATGAAGTTGTAATCTGGCTGTTTCTGTGTGTTCCTTTGCTGCCAAATCAAGATAAAATTACCGAACTATTGAAAGCTAATGTCTGGTTTGAAATCTGAGATATCTTATCACCCTAGCATGAAATCATAACAGCTTGACGCCACAAATCATAGTGCATCTAAGATAAACGCACCACTCTTAACCTCATAATATACACACCAAAGTTCACAATACACAATACACAACACCCTTTGGATACTGTTAATTTTGTTTATGGCAAAATGTTTCTGAAACATACAAATAAAACATAAATTTAACCACTAAATCAAAAACAAAAAATTAGCACTTATTCAGCACAAACATACATAAAAATATAAGAAAATTAGCCAATTCAATGAGTGTGAAAGGAGATTGTTACAATATTACATTCCAAGCGTAAATTCCCAGCATAATTATCAGCTGTACAATGCTACTGACAAATGATGTGTTAAATCCTTTTTTCCGTATTCGTTATAGTAAGGAAACGTTCAGTATCCTTCAACTGCTCTATTTTTTATATTTACTCTATCATTAAGATTACGTAACTTGAACCAAAGTCGTCAAAGATTCTTAATATAATCCCGACAAGAGTTTGGGTGGCTATTCATTTCGATGTAATTTAACTGTCTGAAACTTTTGGATTTGAATTAAAATCTGCTCCGGTAATTTCACTCATTAATATCTGTCCATATTTTAAAACGTGGCTTTAACTGTTACTAAAACACAATATTACATACTGCAAATAAAACTATCTTACCAGATTAAATGGGTTTTTCATGTTTTGAAATCTATATCTATACTATTATAAATCTGTAAGCAAGCTGCGTTTGTAGTGAGGCTTGATCCCTAATAACGCAAAAACTACCGCATCAATTTGCATGGTGTTTCCAAATTTTTAAAGCTAATGTTGCTGATCAACATCTGCAGAAGTAGCTAACGACTAATATGTACCATGGGAAGAAGAAAGTCAGTAAAAAACTTCAGAAATGTGAAACTGTAGACCACAGATAATTATATACATTCAGACGGTCACTCCTTTCATAAAGAGACCTGTCAAAATTTAGGATTTCCTTTTTTTTTTACTTCTGCGATTCATTTTTCTGGACCGCAGTACTTCAAAATAATTCAAAATAAAAAGAATACGTGAATCAAGTATAATCAGCATTTACTTGAATCGTAACAGGTCTGTTGAATTAAGAAAAAGTTGTCTTACAAATATTGAAGACGTATTGTCTCTGGTAGACTGTTATACAGTTTGTCTCTGGAACAAAATTGCTACGTGAATTCTGTACAATACAGCCACAATAAGCCAATACTTAATACGAAATTCAGTTTTTTCTCGAAGAGCGATGTCTGAAAAACAGCTATTATAAATATCAGCAAGTAATAAAACATACTTCTTTCATAATGACTTGTGGGGAATTGCACATATTTGGAAGTACTTTATTCGATTAATATGTCTCGTGGCTATAACGTACAAATATAACTAGGCATCCCAAAATTCAGGTACATGCGACTCAAATAATTACATAGAAAATACGGATATATTGAAAGAAACTCAAATAAAATTTTTTACAGATCCTAATGCTACACCGCGTAAATTATAAAGCTAAAAGAATCGTCCCTTTGGCCTATAACAAAGCATATCAGCTGTCATCACTGTCCAGGTTGCATTTCAATCGATTTACAACTTGCGATAATTTTGCCACTCAGAAATAATTGCTTGAGTTACATGCACATTAGTACATATACTGTACCGTGATCCATTTTGACATTTTTGAATTATTATATCTTACTGAAATAATGACAATAATGATACGACGGTTTGAAACCAAGATTAACTCCAATTCACGTAAATTTCTATTTTAAAGCAGGAATAATTGATGGTGTATCAACATAAAATAAAAACCAATATCCAAACAGCAAAAAATAAATAAATCAGAAAAAATTGAGATGCTGTGATTATTGGTAACGAATTTTTATTTCAAATATAACTAGGCATCCTAAAATTCTATTCTACATCGCGTAAATTTTAAAACTAAACCCGTTATGCCTGATGCTAAACAAAACGAGTCAATTGTCATCTGGTCCAGGCGGTTGTTTCGCCAGGTACTTACATGCGACTGAAATAATTACATAGAAAATACGGCTATATTGAAAGAAACTTAAATTAAAAATGTATCATATCCTAATGCTACACCGCGTAGATTATAAAGCTGCAGGCATCTTCTCTTAGGCCTATAACAAAGCATCATATCAGCTGTCAGGTTGCATTTGAAGCGATTCACAACATGCGATAATGTTGCCACTCAGAAATAATTGTTTCAGTTACATGCACGTTACTACATAAACTGTACCATGATCACATCTCGACATTTTTGGATTAATTATATCTGACTGAAATAATGACAGTAATGATACGACGATTTGAAATCAAGAGTAGCTCCAATTCACGTAAATTTCTATTTTAAAGCAGGAATAATTGATGGTGTATCAACATAAAATAAAACCAATATCCAAACAACAAAAAATAAAAAACAACAAAAAATAAATAAATCAGAAAAATTGAGATGCTGTGATTATTGGTAACGAATTTTTATATTTCAGCACACTTCCAAGAGGACTAAGTCGTAGATTACTGCTATATTTACATAAATTTATGGCACCGCGGTTATGTTGCAATCCTCGGTATCCACATTTAAAAATAAACCTTTTTTTAGCTAAGTATCATGGAAAGAATATTTTTCATTAAATCCACAGATACATCCTTAACAAAGATTATACCTAGCTATATAATCCCAGGCAAAGTTTACACATAAAATCGCCAAAAAAATTACACATAATGATTATAATATCAGCTTTCTTAACGTTACAACTGTTATATATCCATTTAAATTTTCGGTACCACGGGTAACGTGGAATCCTCCATATCAGCATTTAAAAATATTATGTTTTAGCTGAGTTAAATATTGCTTTCAGAAATAATAGAGAACGTCAAAGAGAACTAGATGAAATAGCTAGAGCAAATGAAAGTAACCATGGAGGAAGGAAATATATGGAGGAGAAATGACGTTATATCGGTGACGCCGGGCTCCTACTGCGCATATTATATTGTCTCTGGCGGTTATAGCGGACCCAGCCCAAAACATTGCATTTTCACGTTTACTCCCATGTAGTAAAAATTTGATTTTGTAATAGTTCTAAGTTTTTTATAATGCCAGCTTGTGTTGCATACGGGTGCACAAATAGGACAGATAAGAAAAAACCTGGAATATCATTTCATTTGTAAGTTGCATCGTAATTATTGTTATTGAAATGTTCAATAGTTTTCAGTCAGACTAGCTACTACCATTAAAGATTTATTCATAACTCTCAAATGGATGACGTTGTTTTCAAATATTTGTTGGTGTAGTGCAGCCAATCGGCATACCTTACTATTTTGCACATCATAGACTACCATTACTTTATACGAGTGTTGTAAAGTCTGATTTAAGTGGGTCATGTTTACATCGTGATTGAGTTGTGCATTCTTTCGTTACGTTTGCAGTGTGGGATGAAATTAATTGTGCTTTGCGAAATAGGAATCGTGATGAAGGAAACAATGTCGTTATACGAAATGTAGTTGGCGATGAGTGTGTTTACAAAGTTTGCTTTTGTAGCAGAATATATATTGTGGTTAGGTTTAAATGCAGTTTGTACCAGAATGTTTTTCTCATAGCATAAAGGACAAGGAATATGTCTATTATTGTTAGTAATTTCACAGAGTTCTAACCATTGACTAATCAGACTTATTTCAGTTTTTAAGTATGTCTTGACAATTTTTTTTTCTTGATTTTGAAATTTTTCTCATCATATACAGGAGTAAAATTACGGAAATGGAATGTGGAAATATAATCTTTTTGAATATAAATCATAATTTGAGAACTAAAAACAAACAGTTCCTTAACATAAAAAGAACCGGGGATTCTATCATTACCGTGGCGCCACAATATGATGATTGATTCTAATAGAACTCGACAAAACAAATCGAAAATAAAGAATAAAATTTTTTGATATCTTCCTTAGTTCTCGGGATATCGACTAACAAAAATTTGTTATAGGTATGGTGTGGTTATAATTCCTTGTGCTTTTGGTGACATTTTTATTCTGTTCTATGCCCCATTTCAATGTAACAACAAGCGGCAGTAAAAAAGGAAAACACACACTCTGCATGTGCAGCATGTAATTCATTGTGGTTAGGACGGAATTATTTTTTGGTCCAGGCCGCATCTCCACCTCACGTCCACAATTTGGAGACATTATATCCCAAACACTAAGCGAGATATTGAAAAATGTTTACTCTTTATTTTCGATTTTTTTTCGTCATGTTACATTTGAATCCATCATCAAATTTGACTTTTGCGAAATTTTTCGTCTGCATTTAATTCAAAAACGCCTCAGCTTTGAGACGGTATATCACGACAACTAAGCGAAATACCGAAAATTTGTATTCTTCGTTATCCTTTCTTCTCGTTGTGTTACGTAAGAATCCATCATCAAATTTGATTTTGGTCAATTTTTTTTTCTGAATTTCAACCAAGAACACCTCACCTTTGAGAAAGTATATCTCAAGAATTAAGCGAGATATCGAACAAGATTATTCTTAATTTTTTATTTGTTTCGTCGATTTACGTAATAATCCATCATCAAATTGTGGCTCCACGGTTATGGTAGAGTTCCCTGGATATATCTGGTCATGTTCCCGGTGATTCTTGGGTAGGGTAATATGGCGTCCCCCCCTCCCCACCTCTCTCCGCCCGGCGTCACTTCAGTGCGTGGTAAAGGTCCCTTGCGTCGCCTCCATATATTCCTTCCTCCATGAAAGTAACCTGCACCGAGAAAAGCGATTGACCTATAACCGGGTTCATTACGCTAAATCCATAGCTTCTGAAAGCGCACAGAAGAAAGAACGTCGTTTGAACCGTGAAAGCCTTTCTAAAAAATAAATGTTTATACTTCGCACAATAATTACAACCACATAATTACTACTGTTAAGTTTTCAGGAACCTTTTCTACTATTGAATCAATTGCATCATGTTAAAATATGAATAAAACAACTCTCTGACATCAGTATGAAAACCGAACCTAACGTATTAACCGAAACAAACGAAACTATTCAGAATACATTAACAGTTCATGCCTTTCCACGTTAATGTCTGATAAGAGAATAAAATCGGTAAATAATTTCTACACCTGCCAAGGCACGCGCGCGTGAAGCAGCGGGAAAATGCTAGTATTTTATATAGCTGAAAATATTCAGTATCTTATATCTTTAAACGAGCAATTCTTGTATATATATATATATATATACATATATATATATATATATACATATATATATTTCGGATCTTGGAAACGGCTGTGACGATTTGGATGAAATTTGATTTTCAGGTAACGTTTTGACTTTTAAGATTACCTAAATAGTTGTCTTCCCTACAAAAAAGCGAGTTTACAAAATACGAACAATTTTGTCACTAGGTTTCTCGAAAACGGCACTAGCGCCATCTCGTAGACAATTCAGGTACCAGAATAATATTACCGGTACCAGTTAAGAAGTAATCATCGTTTACTTTTTGACCGTAAAAAGTGGTTGTTAGTTAGTCATTAAATACTACCACCCTAATTATAAAACATCTTTCGATTTCTGTTCAATATAGAAGATTTCTAGTAAAGTTTGATAATAAAATGCATAATTAAATATTAATACATCTAAAAATTCCTGAAAAAGCCGCGTACGAGTGCACATCCGAAAAAACGGGTTCTGATAAATAGAATCTTGCCTTTTGAAGCGTCTGACCTAGTGCTTTATTAATGTTTATAACGAAGGTTACTTCTTATGAAAATTTTTTTATCATTATTTGAAATGTTGAACAGAAGATGCGAGATTACTGCGAGGTATGAGCATAGTTTTATCGGAGTGAATGAATTTAACACACATGATGTTCTATTGCCGTCACAATCTAATGATGAATTCTTATAGATCTCAACGAAACATAAAGAAAATAAAGAATAAATGTTCTTGGTTTTCGAGATGTCAAAAATCAGTTATAGGTATAATTTCTTGTGCTTTTGGCGACGTTTCTTATGGACCAGGCTGTGTTTCAGCCTAACAACAACCACTAGGAACAAAATAAAACATTGAAAGTACATTTCCACCCTATAGACGTAGTGGATTTCATGGAGTTTTTTCTGCTCCAGGTCGAATCTAATCCTTACCTCTTCACTTTTGAGATATAATTTCTCGAGAAATAAGCGAGATATCAGAAAATAAATTCCTTATTTTCTATTTGTCTCGACGAGTTTGATACGAATTCATCATCAAACTTGGCTATGGTGAAATTTATCTTCTGATCCAGGTCGCATTTCATCCTACCACGTCAATTTTGAGATACGATATTTCGAGAACTAAGCGAGATATATATATAAAATATTTTTTACTTTCAATTTTTCTCGTTGAGTTACATAAGAATCCATCATCGAGGGTTATCGTAGAATCCTCTCAATTACCACAAATCTCGCACCATTAATTAATCCCTGACTGGCATTAAGTTTTCTATTTAACATAATAATAACTTTTTTTTTTTTTTTTTTAAAAAAAGCAATTTCTGAGGCGGTCTCGCAAATGGATCTAGCGATTTGGATGAAATTTCATATATAGATAAAGTTTTGCTTTTCAAGTTTTTAACACAATTTAAAAAAAAAAAAATAATGAGCAATTTTTGTATTTGGTTTCTCGAAAACGGCTCTAACCTCATTACGTAGAAAGTTCAGGTACCGGTTAGCCTACTGATGTTAGTTAAGCTTCTCTTTGGTTAACTGTGCACCTCGAAACGCCCAGGAAGCCTTCAAGCCTTTTACTTTAATCAAACTTTAATTGAAATCTTGGATATTGAACATAAATCGAAAGATACCGAGCGAAGATCGGTCACCCAGGTACTATCTTATAAATCTAGGTGACCGGGAATGGTGGGAGAAATGATAATCTGTTGGTGACCTAAAAATACAGACGCGAAAGATTAATAACAGTTTAGCGCAAAATAAGAAGCCCGCAAATGCAGGTAAAAAAAAAAATAACAAATTTAAGCAGGCAGAGTGTCTTTCAACCAGATATTTTAAATCTCGTTCTTAAATCTCTAGCTACTTTTACTAAATTTACTAAGGGTTGTTGGCCATCTACTCTTTTTCGATGTACTGGTAAAGAGAAGACCAAATGGCACATTGGCTCACAGTGTTTACCGTAAGGCTACTCATACGGACCAGTATGTATATGTCTCCAAATGATACTACCTGTCACAGAGGGTGGGAGTGCTAAATACTCTGGTAAACAGAGCCCGTGTGATTTCTGACAAAGACAGTCTGTCTGCAGAACTAACACACCTCAAGAACCAGTTCCAGAGTAATGGCTACGACAACCACTCGAGAACCACCAAATAGGAGGACAAGCCAAGAGCCACAGCTTTCATCCCGTACGCCGGAAATGTATCGAGAAAGTCTGGAAGAATTCTACCCCAACAAAATATCAAGTGCGTATACCGCCCGCCAGCCAAGATTAAAGCACTTCTTGGCTCCGTTAAAGATGATCTAGGACTTGTGTATACCACATACCATGCGAGTGCGGAAAAACATACGTCAGACAGACCATTCGTGCGATTGAAGGCGGTGCACAGAACACACACGTTACACCGAGCTATAGCAGCTGTCAAAATCAGCAATTGCTGAACATTGTCTAGACTCTAGACACCCGGCATAGTATCAAATGTGAGGACACCAAAGAACTGATAAATAAATTTTACTTTTGGGACTATGTATACAAGGAGGCCAATGAAATAGCTACGGAAGCCATGCTTGGAACCCAACACTGAAGCGACTCCGCAAACACCAGAGCCAAGGTACAGTGTGCGACGAGGGTTGCATGCAGACTGAAGATCACTGCTTAATGCATCGGAGCATACCACCTCCACCGCCGCTATTGGAGCGTCGCGGCGGAAGTGAAGGAGATGGGTCGAAGGCTATAAATACTGGCCTGACAGACGCGTCCCGTACTGACGTTGCTGACTGGGAAGTGGAAGGAGAGCTGGTGGATGACAACATCGGAAGGGACTGCCGAAAGGCCAACTGGGACAAGTTCAGGGAATTGCTACAAACAACAATGAACGACCAGTTCCTGTTAGGAGTGCAAGACATCGACGCGGCAACCAATGACTGGACCACTGCCACCCTCTCGGCAATGGACGAAACGGCTCCGATGAGGAAGAAGAGGGTCAACGGCCGACAAATCTCCCCTGAACTCTCTGAGCTCATCAGGGAAAAGAACAGAGTCCACAAGAGCTGGCAGAGGACGCGCGACAGGACCCACAAAACCCTGCCAAATACCCCCGAGCGCCGAATTAAGGCTAAACTAGAAGCTTACCGCCGAGAGGAGTGGGATGACAGAGTTGCCCACCGCCGGATAGAAGACGGCACCGCCTGGGAACAGACTTGGAGAATCACCCGAGCGAGGAAGCGCACTTCCACTCTTCACAGACCTTAGGGCCTCGTATACACAGCGGAGAAGAAGGCGAACACCCTCGCTCACGTGTACGAAGACAACTTCCGCCCCGTCGCAGAGCCGTACGACGACGAGCACATAGACTCGGTCAGGCGGCAGCTGCGCAGATACCTTGCCCAGGAAGAAGCTGATGACGGCCACGAGGTGGAGGAAGTTGACGAATGCGAGATCGACGACCTCCTCAAAAAACAACGCAGTGGAAGAAAGCACCATGCTGCGACGGGATCAATAACATGATCCTCAAGCAACTGCTGGCTGCGGCAGTCAAGAGATTGGAGCAAATCTTCAAGGCAGCGTGGAAGGAAGCGGTAGTTGTGGCAATTCACTAGCCTGGGAAAGACCCCACATTCCCACAAAACTACCGCCCGATTTCACTGCTGCCGGCGGTATATAAACTTTTCGGGAAGGGCCTTCTCAGTCCCCTGATGACACATTTCCGCCACCTGCAAGTCATCCCGGATGACCAGTCGGGGTTCCGCGCCGGTCACTCCACAACCCACCAGCTAGTGCGGGTTGTGGAGGAAGTGACCGACGCATTCAACCGCCAGAGATTCTGCGGCATGGTACTGCTCGACGTAGCAAAAGCCTTCGATACAGTATGGCATGAGGGCTTACTGCTTAAGATGGCTATGGAGGACATACGGAAGGCCTACGTCGTACTCGTCCGCCGGTACCTCAGAAACCGGCGATTCAGGGTGAGAGTGGACAGATCGTGGTCCACCCTCGCTGGAGTACCACAGGGTCCTGTTTCCGCTGCTTTACTGCATTTTTACGGCGGACTTCCCAAGGCCGAACTCAGTTTTCACTGCGCTATATGCGGACGACACTAACTACTTCACCTTATCCTGGAGCCAACTGATAGTCAGCAGACGCCTCCAGGAAGGTCTACAACAACTCGAAGAATGGGCCACGAAGTGGAGAGTTCGCATCAACGCAGAGAAGTCGCAGTCCATCATATTCCACCGGCGTGGAACCCCAATACCACTGCAGCTGAACCTGTTCGGTGGCAGAATTCCACGACAGACGGTCGTCCGCTACCTTGGGGTCCACCTCGACGAACGGCTGACATGGAGTCAGCAGGTACAAGACGTCAAAACCAGGGTGGAGAGAATGTTAAACATGCTCTATCCCATCCTGAATGTTAACTCCACGCTGCCTCCCCGCTGCGGAGTCCAGGTCTACCAGGCACTGGTAAGACCGATCATCGAATACGCGAGCCAGGCGTGGAGTTATGCCGCTTCCACCTACCTAAAGAAGCTGCAGGTACTGCAAAACAGGGCGCAAAAAAGAGCCCTGTACTTGCCCCATCGCTTCCCGACGGCGGATCTACATGCGCTGGCCAACACACCCCTACTACGAGACAGACTCAGAACAGCAGCCCACCGGTTCTAGCAGAAAGCAGCCACATCACAAAATGAGCTGATCAACAAGATTGGCGACTACGACGCAGACGACTACAGACACCCGAGGCCGAAAGCAATGCTTACATAAGATTAAAAAAAAAAAATTAAAAAAATTAAAAATCATAAATAAAATTAAAAAAAAACCTACATACTGAAAATCTGAGCAGCAGGTAATGACAAACTGTCAACAGAAATGTCAGCCTGTCCAAAATAAAATGTAGGGGCAGATGTCACCAATAAGGGTGACAGGTACCTCTTCCCCAATACAGCCAACGCCTACGGCGTTAGCAGAAGCTGCGCTGCTCGTCGCGTCCGATACTGAGTTCCTCAAACCGGTCAGCAAACGCAACCTGAAGATGATGGAACGTTACGCCGTCGAAAATTCGTTGAACTACGATCAATTGATCCGCCTGCATGACCGATAGATTTTATAGCACTAGTTTCGCCGGGAAAACTTACGACTACACATAAATGGTGTGTTATCTTATGCTGGTTTTGATTATTTTAAGAAGCGCGGATTTGAAGTTCAGGACTCACGTTTATCTCTAGGTCCAAGAGGAAAGGAACTGGTTGTGCGGCGGCAGACACGATGGCTTAGTACACCCTTTTCTGAAGGATCCAACCAGCTTTCTATTTGTGGACTAAGTTACACTATTAAACTTTATTTTGGCGTATTAAGTAAGTTGCAAATGTGTATTTCGCAGGTGAATAGAAGAATGCCATCTACTGATTGAAAAATAATAGTTGACGGTGTTAATATACAATCAGATGGAGTGTTAAATTCTGTTCTGAGCGTTCTTAAACCTATAAATAATAATATAATAACCGTGACAATATAGTTTTTTGTGTGTCTATATACTAAATTTAAAATATTAGGAGGAGGGTAGTAATTCATGGACGACCTTCGTTGTAATATATTGCACTTGTACTTCAATAACGGATATTCTGTTTTATTAATAACGTCTGAAATTCCATTCCCTGGACTCGTTTTATTGTTTTTCTGTTGTTGGCGTTGTGGGAATACACACGTATTCACCATTTCAAAAAAACAAACAAAACAATAATTTAGTTTATAAACTTCTATTTTCATCGTTTCCCGAAATTTGTCCAAGCGAATGCCGTAGTAGCTTCATCAAGAAGGTTATGGCTGAATTCCTTCTTGTTACTTGACCGCATTCCTCTTCCGGCACTAATGACTTCATTGATCAGATTGGATCACAATATGTGTAATCTTCTATTATGTTGAACAGAAACAAGAAATTAGCTTCCATCCAGAATCATCGAAGTGTTCTATTCCTTCCCCCAATTCAAGCCAAATAAACGAATAATTTGTATTTACTAACAGAAGTTCCTTCTTTCAGTGCTATCTGCCTGCTGGTGGTGCCCAAGAGATCCTGCCGCAGCAGGACCCACCTTTACAGGGGCTTCCGCAGCAGGACCCACCTTTACAGGGGCTTCCGCAGCAGATCCCGCCGCAGCAAGACCCAGCTTCACAGGGGCTTCCGCAGCAGGTTCCGCCGCAGCAGGTCCCGCCGCAGCAGTACCCGTCGTAGCAGTTCCCGCCGCAGCAGGTCCCACCGCAGCAGGACCCACATTCACAGGGGCTTCCGCAGCAGGTTCCGCCGCAGCAGCAGTCCCGCCGCAGCAGTTCCCGTCACAGCAGTTCCCGTCGCAGCAGGTCCCGCCGCAGCAATTCCCGCCGCAGCAGGTCCCACCGCAGCAGGACCCACATTCACAGGTGCTTCCGCAGCAGGTTCCGCCGCAGCAGGTCCCGTCACAGCAGTTCCCGCCGCAGCAGGTCCCGCCGCAGCAGTACCCGTCGCAGCAGTTCCCGCCGCAGCAGGTCCCACCGCAGCAGAACCCACATTCACAGGGGCTTCCGCAGCAGGTTCCGCCGCAGCAGGTCCCGCCGCAGCAGTTCCCGTCACAGCAGTTCCCGTCGCAGCAGGTCCCGCCGCAGCAATTCCCGTCGCAGCAGTTTCCACCGCAGCAGTTCCCGCCGCAGCAATTCCCGTCGCAGCAGTTTCCGCCGCAGCAGTTCCCGCCGCAACAGTTCCCGCCTCAGCACGTCCCGCCGCAGCAGCCGCCACCTTACCAGTGGCCGCCGCAGCAGAAGCCGCCGCAGCCGAGGCCGCCGAAGCAGGGTTTCGTTGCAGATGTTTTGGGAAATGTTGCAAAAGTATCTAAAAATTGGTTTAACAGTCTTTTCAGCTGACGAATGAAGCCAATGACCAAATAAAATTTGGGGGATTGAACACTGTTAGTGAGATATTCGGCTTCTTTCTTTCTATTTTACTCCCGTTTTCGTTATTCAACGTATTATAAAAGTGTGTTCGTTTGTGCCAACTAGGACCAGGCTAAGCCTTTGTAGGGCTTGAGTTTTCTTAGGATGTGTACATATTGGTGTTACAACTAGGTTTGTTAACGCTAGAGGGAATCACCGTTTAATGTGGAACCCGAACCATAGGACCAGTCTGGCGTACTTCACATTAGACAGCAAGCTGTGCTAGAGGTAAATGTCGAATTAAGGAGAGACAGGAATTATTTCGATCATCAGTCAAACGTCTTACCCATAGAGCCACCAGGCCCGTTCATTATTATTATTTTTTTCCAATATCCGAAAATCATGGAGGTCCATCACTGACTGATCAACTTTTGAATTCACTCTCCTCTTCCCCGGCCTTGTCCTATAAACCTATTAGGGGAACCTATTAGGTTTCACTGTCTATATATGAAATTTGAATCTTTCCCGTCATGCTCCTCCCAGGTAGGTTTGATGCCTGTTCAGACAGATAGTTTTGCTAACACATGACAGGAAATTAAGTCGGCGAGTAAACGATCGAAACCTAGTAATATGGATATACACTCCTGGAAATTGAAATAAGAACACCGTGAATTCATTGTCCCAGGAATGGGAAACTTTATATACACATTCCTGGGGTCAGATACAACACATGATCACACAGACAGAACCATAGGCACATAGACACAGGCAACAGAGCATGCACAATGTCGGCACTAGTACCGTGTATATCCTCCTTTCGCAGCAATGCAGGCTGCAATTCTCCAATGGAGACGATCGTAGAGGTGCTGGATGTAGTCCTGTGGAACGGCATGCCAAGCCATTTCCACCTGGCGCCTCAGCTGGACCAGCGTTCGTGCTGGACGTGCAGACTGCGTGAGACGACGTTTCATCCAGTCCCAAACATGCTCAATGGGGGACAGATCCGGAGATCTCGCAGGCCAGGGTAGTTAACTTACACCTTCTAGAGCACGTTGGGTGGCAAGGGATACATGTGGACGTGCATTGTCCTGTTGGAACAGCATGTTCCCTTGCCGGTCTAGGAATGGTAGAACGATGGGTTCGATGACGGTTTGAATGTACCGTGCACTGTTCAGTGTCCCCTCGACGATCACCAGAGGTGTACGGCCAGTGTAGGAGATCGCTCCCCACACCATGATGCCGGGTGTTGGCCCTGTATGCCTCGGTCGTATGCAGTCTTGATTGTGGCGCTCACCTACACGGCACCAAACACGCATACGACTATCATTGGCACCAAGGCAGAAGCGACTCTCATCACTGAAGACGACACGTCTCCATTCGTCCCTCCATACACGCCTGTCGCGACACCACTGGAGGTGGGCTGCAAGATGTTGGGGCGTGAGCGGAAGACGACCTAACGGTGCGCGGGACCGTAGCCCAGCTTCATGGAGACGGTTGCGAATGGTCCTCTCTGATACCGCAGGAGCAACAGTGTCCCTAATTTGCCGGGAAGTGGCGGTGCGGTCCCCTACGGCACTGCGTAGGATGCGTCGGTCTTGGCGTGCGTCCGTGCGTCGCTGCTGTCCGGACTCAGGTCGACGGGCACGTGCACCTTCCGCCGACCACTGGCGACAACATCGATGTACTGTGGAGACCTCGCGCCCCACATGTTGAGCAATTCGGCGGTACGTCCACCCGGCCTCCCGCATGCTCACTATACGCCCTCGCTCAAAGCCCGTCAACTGCACATACGGTTCACGTACACGCTGTCGTGGCATGCTTCCAGTGTTAAAGACTGAGATGGAGTTCCGTATGCCACGGCAAACTGGCTGACACTGACTGCGGCGGTGCCCAACCGCTGCGCAGTTAGCGCCCTTCGACGGCCAACACTGCTGTTCCTGGTGTGTCCGCTGTGCCGTGCGTTTGATCATTGCTTGTACAGCCCTCTCGTAGTGTCCGGAGCAAGTATGGTGGGTCTTACACACCGGCGTCAATGTGTTCTTATTTCAATTTCCAGGAGTGTATTATAAATGGTAATTTACAACTGGTTCGACTAATATTTAAGGAGGATACCCAAAAGAAGGTCCGGATTGTCGTGGGTTTACTTATTTAAGGGAAGAGGTGTAGATTTGAAACCTTTATTCAAACTCATTTTAGCTTTCGATTCTCACTCCAGCCGTCCAAGGGAGCAAAATCTCACGAAACAGTATATGTTATCTGTTGTAACCGAGTAGAAGACCTTAACCTAGGCACGTAGCGAGCCTTGTTCCCCACGTCTGTAACACAGCACGTTGCTTACGAGCGCTCTACGCCAGTTCTTATTGCAAGCTACCTAGCACTCAAACTGTAGCAATCAGTGTAGCATAGCAGTTTCCCGACTGCGTGGGACTTGCTTACAAAGAGGAACTCACAACATATAGGATAGCTTTGGGAAACTTATGTCAGCTTGAAAACCACCGACACTATACAGTCCCGACTCTTCACATTATAACTCCGCCCTAACCCTCCCCACTTAGCACTCAGCGAACCAATTGGAAGTACATTTTAATCACACCAAATACTTAACGATTTTTCCTGCAGACTAGTTGTACTTTGCATTAGTCAGTCAAATCTCCACCTTCAGGCCGACCACATCATGAAGATCTATGGTCGTACCATTCATCATCACCACCACCACCAAGGTACTTAAAGCACCTTGATCCATTGCTCGTCTGTTTGTCTTCATAATAGTGTGTCAAACCTCCAAGTTAGAAACTTAGCGCATTCGCCAGTAGTCACTCATTTCAATAGGGTTTGATGTTCCTTATCCTGCAATCAATCAACCAATGGACTAGTAATTGTTAGCCAATCAGTATAAAACATTGCAAGTAATCAATCAACAATGGAGTATAAGTAAATGTTAGCCAATCAGTATAGAGCATTGCTAGTAACCAATCATTCCTTTTATCAATCCAACCAATAATGTAACGTGTAGTGTTGTAAAAAAAAAGTTTTTTTTATCTGACTTGAAAAAAAAAAAAACATGAAAAAACTATGAAAAAAATGTTTTTTTTCTGGGACACTTTTTTTTCATAACTACTAAATCTCAAATTTGTAAGGCATTTATCGTGTAATATGACTGTTTTAGAGTTTATGCTAAGTACTTATCTTAATTTTTAAATCTACTATACTTTTCTGGGTCAGTAGAAAAGAAAATTACGAAAATATTGGCACATTGAAGTTTTCTTTTACGAACGGGGACTTCCCGAAGAGGCTTGGTTGCGCAAGAAGGAATCCCTGTTCCCCGTTGTTTGGATTGATACTCGCTATTTGAACTGGTGCTGCCAACCCTACGAATTTATCTGTAGACTTACGGATCTTTTCAGAAAATTTGGAATTTTAAATTTATCTACGGTTTTTTTTCCTATTTTTATTACTTATTGAGCTTTCCTTATATTCGTATACTTGTTAGTCTCTCAGCGTATAGTGATACTGACTCATTAAATTGACAGTAATTATGAATCGTTTCTTTGCAACCGTTGGCGTAAACCAACGATTTAAAAAGAAATAAAGCCCCTATTTTGTATGATAATAAATTCATACTTAAAATACCGTAATAAGAGAATTATCAGCGCAGTCATTATGCACAGTGTGTACTTTGCTCACAATTTAAAATTGAAATCTCAAAATCTTTTGCGTACAATACAAGAACAACCAGTAAAAGAAAATGTAACTGAAGTTATGGATCTAAAGGAGCCAGAAGAAGAAACAAAATTCCGACACCGACCGAACTAGTATTGGTGGCGCTGATACTAGTGAATGTGGTACTGACATAGAGTGTGAATAAAACTATGTTACCTATATAGATACTTTCATGAATCATTATGTAAGACATTATAGGATTCAGTAAGATAAAAAACACACATGTGAATTGTAAGTTCCGTAAATAAAACTATAATTTATCAAATTTATTGTATCTGAAAAAAAAACAAATTCAAAGTTTTTTTCATGGTTTTTTTTCACAAAGTTGTAAAAAGATTTTTTTTTCAGTTTTGCAACATTAGTAACGTGTATGCTAGTCTGTCTCCATGTGGAATAAACCAATAGTTTATCATATGTGTTGTTATGATTTTTATGAGATAAGTGACCTCTCCGCAAACTAGAGAAGTATGACAGATTCATGTATATGCCTTAGTACCATTCAGTGGTCCTATGCAGTGCCTTCGGTTTCTCGGTTGCTAAGGATCAATTACTTACTTTGCAATATGCCTGCAGACAGCCATCGAACCGAGACAGATAGGTGTAAAGGACGGACAACCCCACTCCTCCTCCCTCTCCAATCTCTGTCGTATCTTATATCTTTAAACGAGCAATTCTTGTATATATATATATATATTTCGGATCTCGGAAACGGCTATGACGATTTGGATGAAATTTGATATTTAGATAATGTTTTGACTTTTAAGATTACCTAAATAGTTGTCTTCCCTACAAAAAAGCGAGTTTCCAAAATACGGACAATTTTTTCACTTGATATCTCGAAAATGGCACTAGCGCCATCTCGTAGATAATTCAGGTACCAGAAAGCCTAAAAATAGATTCTCTCTGATTTCAAAGAATATTTAAACGAATAGATCTTGTATACTGGCTGACGCGTGGAAATAGCGTGTATAATATTCAAACTTCTTTGGGAAATAGTACCATTGCAAGTTTAATTGTAAAACATTTAAAAAGGAAGATAATTAAAAACTTATCATTGGTTTTGTCAGAGGTGATAAACTTCTTTGAAAACAAAATTACCGGTACCAGTTATAAAGTAATCATCGTTTACTTTTTGATCGTAAGAAGTGGTTGTTAGTTTGTCATTAAATACTACCACGCGAGGTATGAGCATAGTTTTATCGGAGTGAATGAATTTAGCACTGATGATGTTCGATCATTACCGTGACGTCAGAATCTGATGACGAATTCTTATAGAACGCGACGAAATATATCGAAAAAATTCTTGTAGAACTCGGCGATGTATGTCGAAAATAAACATTAAATGTTCTTGATAGTTTGTTTGGTTATCGAGATATAGCATGTCAAAAATCAGTTATAGATATAGTTCCTTGTGCTTTTGGTGAGGTTTCTTCTGGTCCAGGCCGTATTTCAACCTAACAACAAATGTTCTTGATATCTCGCCTGTTTACGAGATATAGCATGTCAAAAATCAGTAATAGGTATAGTTCCTTGTGCTTTTGGCGACGTTTCTTCTGGTCCATGCTGTATTTCAACCTAACAACAACCATTAGGAACAAAATAAAACATTGAAAGTACATTTCCAACATATAGACATAGTGCTTTTGGTGGATTCGTTTTCTGGTCCAGACCGGATCTAATCCTAACCTCTTCACTTGAGGTATCAGAAAAATAAATTCTTTATTTTCGATTTGTCTCGACGAGTTTCGCCGGGATGCTTCCTTCAAAAAGGCCATGGCCGAATTCCTTCCCATTCCTTGCCCCCATCCTTTCCCGTCTCTAAAGACCACGTTGTTAAAAAGGGACGTTAAACTGTTTAAAAAAAAAAAAAAAAAATCGACGAGTTTCATACGAATTCATCATCAAACTTGGCTGTGGCGAAATTTATCTCTGGTCCAGGTCACATTTCAACCAACCACGTCAATTTTGCGATATGATATCTCTAGAACTAAGCGAGATATATACATAAAAAGAATATTTTCTACTTTCAATTTTTCTCGTCGAGTTACATATGAATCCATCATCAAGGGTTTTCGTAGAATTGCCCTGAATTAACACAAATCTCGCAGCATTAATTAATGCCTGACTGGCATTAAGATTTCTGTTTAACATAATAATAGCACTTTTCTTTGAAAGCAATTTATGAGGCGGTCTCGCAAATGGATCTAGCGATTTGGATGAAATTTCATACGTAAATAACGTTTTGCTTTTCAAGTTTTTAACACGATTAAAAAAAAGAGGAATTATTTTATTTGGTTTCTCGAAAACGGCTCTAACCTCATTACGTAGAAGGTTCAGGTACCAGTAAGCCTACTGATGTTAGTTAAGCTTCTCTTTGGCTAAATGTGCACCTCAAAATGCCTAGGAAGCCTTCAAGCCTTTTACTTTAATCAAACTTTACTCGAAATCTTGGATATTGAACAGAAATTGAAAGATACCGAGCGAAGATCGGTCACCCAGGTACTTAAGTGTGAAATTACAGGTTTCGCTAGGCTGATCACTTTCCACGCGACACGGATAATTAGGAACGTTTATGATGTAGAGTTAAATAGTTACTAGAAATAAAATGAAAAATCTATTTATGACGGCAAAAGAAAGAAGTAGTAGTATATTGCGGAGCTGACATAAATTTATATGCGAGAAACATCAGGTGTCACTAGATGGCAAACATTTCTGACTAAGAACACCTCGTCTGGGTGACTTACCGGCGCCAAATACACTGTTATGACAGCGCCTAATCGGGAAACCTTATTTGGAATCAGTATGGAGTATAACCGGTGTCGTGACAATCGCGCACAGTGACAATCACTCACAGCGACAATCGCGCACAGTGACAATCGCGCACAGCGACAATCGCGCACAGTTTAAAGGTCGGGCCACACTCTTCCCTCTCCCGTGTACTTCATAATTTACGGAACGCAGTATTGACAAATCATCATCATACTAAAGCTTTGCCAGAGGTGAACGTCAATTTTAAAGCCTGTAATAATTACATACAACGGAGCCCGGGACTTTGACCGAGGACCTTCAGTACCCAAATCGTGCGCCATAACACTGTGAGTCACCAGATCTAATATACAGGAAATGGAAAATAAAGATTCAAACAAAATAAAACAAAAGTATTTTCTCTACAATTTATTTTTTGCTATCGTAAAACACAAATGTAATCTTAGATTTGTCTGCTTACGGGGTACATTTCAAGAAAATTTGATGCACTTGGAAGTGAGGTTGAAGAAAGAAAGTCACTTTTGTAAGTCAATCAATAACATCAAAATAAAATTTGGTCGTAAAGGACCAGAAATTTCCGCAAACTACCTACAGCTTCTCAATTTTCATAAGCCCGACACCGGCCCGCACCGTCAAAAAGTAAAAGTAAGTAAAGTGTTTAAAATCAGCCAAGAAGCTTCGTCATAATAAATATTTACAACTTATTTACATTTATTTAAAATAATGAAATTATCCAAATCAGCCAGAGAGACTCGTCATAATTGATTATTATTTACAGTAGACCTGCATTTCTTCAAGCTTGTGAATGTAGGACAACGCCTTTAGACATGATCTGATGTCGCCGCTCTTTTCATAACAGTCAACAGTTTCTGCAATTGTTTCGTCCAACTTCTGGTATTTGGTTTTTCTTCTCTTTCCTTGAAGAATCAATTCAGATCCCATATACATGAGACCTGAAGACTCGGATTCCCTCTTCAAACAAAGTAACACGTCTCTAAGCTTCGAGTTTGGTCTGCCAAGTACATTTTTAATCCTATTATTCCATCCTTCAACAGCCTAAGTCGTACGATGACTTCTTTTGTGACAATTCCACATGGGAATTGGGATTTGTTAATTCTCAAGCCACATGTCTATCGAGTAGTTGAAAAACTCCAATAGTTTTGAGTTATTAGGAGCCTATGATTGGATCTCCAACCAACCATCTGTCACATCTTCTGGTTTAAGGAAAGCCAAACCTAGGACCATACAAATACGGAGGCGAGGTTCCTTATTTTCTTTGTACTGACGCGCTAGTTCAAGCTCCTGAACCTTTCTCCATATAAATTTTTTATGTGAAAAAACAGCCTTTTACTTCCGTTGAAGGAAACACTTCCTTGAGGGCAGATATTGCACCACTTTCAAAAACTACAGTCACTGTCTTAGGGGCCCATTCTGGTACAGTCTTGATAATTTCACAAAACATACGAACATAAGTAATCTTCTTTTTGTCAGGTAAGAGTGTAAACACCAGAGGATGTATGTTTGTTTCTTCGTCAGTGCTGCCGTATCGTGTAGATTTGGGAAAACTGTTTACTGACACTTTTAAAAGTACCATCCATAAAGAATTGTTCGTGAAATTTTAAACTTTGTTTACCTCTTCACCGCTCAGAACAATTATTCTTTCACCTTCCATATCATCCGTAAGAAGGAAACTGCCTCCATCTCCATCTTCAACAATTCATTTGGCCCCTTTTGGTTTCCTTGTGATATACTCCTCTGACGGTACAAGTTTCTCTTGACAGTTGACTGGGCTGGCATTTCAGTTACAAATTCGCAGCCTTTATTATGGAGATTTTTTTTTTTTTTTTTTTTTTTTTTTTTATGGCATTCGGCAACGGAGGCCATACAGCCAGCTCAATGTGTATTTTTTTTTTCCAATGTATAGACGCCACAGGACGGACAGGACATTCACACAGACACACAACACTTAAACATCCATGCCCGCGGCCGGATTCGAACCGGCGGCCTTCGGCACGTGGAGCTAGCACTCTAGCCCCTACGCTACCGAGGCCGGCATGGAGATCTTCTAGTTCCTCAGAGTAAATTTTTGGAATTGAACTATCTTCCGCTCGAGCTCTCTTCTTTGTCACATGAAGTTTCTGATGTACTTCAACGCATGCGTCATCAGGGGGTCCACACATATATGCTCTGTAACATTCAGTATGGCAGCATCCTTACTCTTCAAAATTCCACGACATTGTTTTTATCTTTCTTTGAGACAGCACCAGGTGATCGTTCCATCTTCTTTCATTCTAAACTCTCGATAGCTGTACCCGTCATAATGCGCACAAGGCTTTCCATGTGTAGTTGAAGTAACTACCATTATTAAAACTGTGATACTCAAGGCAGCAGGGAATGCGAACAGTGGTGTGCGGACCGGTTAGGGGGTGATGGGGGTTGGAATTCCCAGAATCCAGCATGCTGTTGTAGCGGTGACTAATTGGTAACTAAAAGCAGGTAGCAAGAGACGACCCGGTTGTGCGCGATTGTCACTGTGAGCGGTTGTCACTGTGCGCGATTGTCTCTAGCCCCTACGCTACCGAGGCCGGCATGGAGATCTTCTAGTTCCTCAGAGTAAATTTTTGGAATTGAACTATCTTCCGCTCGAGCTCTCTTCTTTGTCACATGAAGTTTCTGATGTACTTCAACGCATGCGTCATCAGGGGGTCCACACATATATGCTCTGTAACATTCAGTATGGCAGCATCCTTACTCTTCAAAATTCCACGACATTGTTTTTATCTTTCTTTGAGACAGCACCAGGTGATCGTTCCATCTTCTTTCATTCTAAACTCTCGATAGCTGTACCCGTCATAATGCGCACAAGGCTTTCCATGTGTAGTTGAAGTAACTACCATTATTAAAACTGTGATACTCAAGGCAGCAGGGAATGCGAACAGTGGTGTGCGGACCGGTTAGGGGGTGATGGGGGTTGGAATTCCCAGAATCCAGCATGCTGTTGTAGCGGTGACTAATTGGTAACTAAAAGCAGGTAGCAAGAGACGACCCGGTTGTGCGCGATTGTCACTGTGAGCGGTTGTCACTGTGCGCGATTGTCGCTGTGTGCGACAGTCACATATTCGTATAACCACCTCTTCAGTTGCTTCTCTAGCAAAGAAGGTAGCACAACTCAGTTCAGGCAAGTGAAACAAGTTGATATTGTAGAGTACAAAATCAACAAAGTAGGTAAACACTGTAACATTCCTACCGCTGCCTCTAATATTTCTTATTAATTAACCTAACGGACTTCTTCCCAACACAGGCTGCATTCACTGGAGGTTAAGAGGCAGGTACATCTTCTTATATCTTATATATAAAAATCAATGTTTGTGGGTTTGTTCGTCTTCTATGCATTCCTATACCATTTATCAGATTGCAATGAAACTTTGGAGAGTTTTCGAGTGTGCGCCTGCGAAGGTTCCTGTGAAAAAAAAATTCCAAAAAGTCACCCCCTATTCCCCATAACACCCCATAATTTAGGCAAAACCACATTTTTTATCCGATTTAGATAGGAATTTGTACACTTATACTTTAAAACAAACATAAAATACTGCCTACATACGGTTTCCGAATATTAATCCTCTCGCCCCCTTTCCACCCCCATAATTTTTTCACCCCGTAATTTAGGCAATACCACATTGTTTATCCGATTTAGATAGGAATTTGTACATCTTATACTTTAAAACAAACAGAAAAATACTGCCAACATATGGTTTCCGAATATTCATCCCCTCTCCCCCTTTCCACCCCCCATTACGTTTTTACCCCATAATTTAGGCAAACCACATTTTTTATCCGATTTAGATAACAATTTGTACACTTATACTTTAAAACAAACAGAAAAATACTGCCTACGTATGGTTTCCGAATATTCATCCCCTCTCCCCCTTTCCAACCCCATTACGTTTTCACCCCATGATTTAGGCAAACCACATTTTTTATCCAATTTAGATAAGAATTTGTACACTTATACTTTAAAAAAGAGACAGAAATACTGTACACATTAATTTCACAAAAGCCCAATCCCTCTCCTCTCTTTCCACCACCTTAATTACCCCTCTTCCCCATAACACCCCATAATTTAAACAAACCCGCAAACCGTTCGTCCAATTACGGCGAAGCTATGGTGAATTGTCGAGGGAAGTCGAAAATGGTTCCTGTCAAAAAAAATTAAAAAACCCAGCCCTCCTCCCCATAATTTAGACAAAACCACATATTTCATCAGATTTCAATGGGAATTTGCACACTTATACTTTGAAACAAACATAAAAATACTGCCTGCATATGTTTTCCAAAGCGCATCCCCTCTCACCCTTTCCAATTGAAAATGAATGAAACAGCAGTTTAAAATTTATATGTAAATATTTTTTTCATTTAATCTATGTGCCTACTCAAGTCCAGCCATAGTGAAGCATTGCCGGTCAGCTAGACTACTATATAATTTCGTAAGCTCACCCACTCACCTTGATAGCTATTGGTTGGAAAATGGTGGCGTCACGGGCCAGCCTTCGCTCGCAAAACAGCGACCAGAGATACCATTACAAGAAATTCGTGGTTATGTCTACAATTTAATAGCTAAGCAACTACTACCGGATTAATTGCCATAATACAGTCAATAAGTTTGCTTTTCGTAGCGTCTCATAGTTATAAAAAAAATAGATATCCTTTACACCTGAAAAAACGTCGAACTGCTTTTTAGTAATGTGTCGCTAATGAAAGAAACATAAAAACTTTAAAAGGCTTAAGTTATTCATAATCTCTGCTGTAACTACGAATGCCAATTTCCACTCCAGCATACGCTAAATGTCAATTGAATTAAGCCTTTATCTAATATTGCTTCGTGACCAAAGTTAATACATTACAGTTTATTTACTTTTTACGTATTTTACTGACTTTGGTTAATAGTCTTTTTGATGTTCGCTGTGCGTGAGTTATTAGGTTATTTAAAGTCGACATCAGATTAAATATGTTACCCAATTGAGTATTTTGCAGATCATTTCCTTAGCTTCAACGATTCAGTAATCTGTATCTCTGGCCAACGTTTATCCAGCCTCAATAAAAAATAAACACGTGATGTTTTCGAAGCAAACAGAAATTCTTCAAATTTCACAGAGTGAACTTTTAAGGGCTGTTGTGCAAAGTACGACCTGTAGAAAAAACTTTTATTTCGGGATGAAAATGAGATTAACGCACTCCTAGTCCTTAGGCATTAGTATTCAAGAAAAAGTGTACGCGAATTCGACAAAACCGTCAAAGGTGGCTCAAGATGTCTATTAACACTTAATGTGCGTAATCGTATGTTTCGCGTGAATTACAACTTTGCTACATATTTTACAGCTTTCGGGTACACTTTTCCTTAAAGAATAAGTGACAAAGAAGCAGCTAGCCGTATTTACAACCCGAATTAACAGCTTTTCCTACTGGCCGTACTTTGCACACTAACCCTTTTAGGTTCATATTTCAGCAAGTTCGAGTCTAAACTATTTTACGATATCACAAATGTCCCTGTCTGTGGTTATTTAGTCTATTAATACTTAAGGGTTCTTCACGCCCAAGAGATTTTATTCATCCTAAGGGTGAAACACAGGACAAGTTCGTATATAGTCTGATCACAAACTTTGACCCAAAACACTATAACTGTTCTAGATCCGTGACGATACGCGAAAAACGGTCACGGACTTACACTAGTATATTATTATTATATAAAAATCAATGTCTGTCTGTCTGTCTGTCTGTTTGTCCTCTATGCGCTCCTAAACCCATCGTCCGATTACGGTGAAACTTTGGTGAGTTGCCGAGTGCGTGTCCGGGGTGGTTCCTAAGAAATAAAATTTCCGAAAAACTACCCCCTCTTCCCATAACACTCCATAATTTAAAAAACTTTCAGATTTTATCCGATTTTGATGGAAATGTGAACACATATACTTTAAAACAAACAGAAAAATACAGCCTACATTTGGTTTCCAAAGACGCACCCCTTTTCCCCCTTCCCACCCCTTAATTTTTACACAAATCTACACTGTTTATCATATTTCGAAGGAACTTCGCACGCATATACCATTTAAAAAAATGAAAAATACTGCAGACATTAGTTTTACATAAACCGAACCCCTCTCACCCCTTCAACGCCAAAACCACCCCCTCTTCCCCCTAGCACCCCATAATTTAAAAAACACACAGATTTTATCCGATTTTGATAGAAATTGGCACAGATATACTTTAAAACAAACAGAAAAAAACTGTTTACATATGGTTTCAAAAAATACAACCCCTCTCCCACTTCGCACCCCCTAAATGAATGTACTTTTCTTTGTATCTTCGCTATGCGCTACTAAACCGTTCGTCCGATTACGGTAAAATTTTGGTGATTTTTCAAGTGTGCCGCTGGGATGGTTCCTAAGAAATAAAATTTCCAAAAAAACCACCCCCTCTTCCCCATAACACCCCATAATTTAAAAACCTACAGATTTTATCCGATTTTGATGTAAATGTGAACACATATACTTTAAAACAAACAGAAAAATACTGCCTACATTTGGTTACAAAAACGCATCCCCTTCCCCCCTTCCCACTCCTTAACTTTTACACAAACCCACACTTTTTATCAGATTTCGAAAGAATTTTACACGCACATACCATTAAAAAAATAGAAAATTACTGTAGACATTAGTTTTACAAAAACACAACCCATCTCACCCGTTCTACCCCAAAACCACCACCTCCTCCCCCTAGCACACCATAATTTAAAATATACATGGATTTTATCCGATTTTGATGGAAATTGGCACAGATATACTTTAAAACAAACATAAAAATACTGTCTTTGCCAAAGTCCATCCCTCTCCCCTTTTACCATCTCCCCTCTGAATTTCCAATGATTTTTATTGAAACCAACAAGTTTTATCCGATTACTGTTAAACCTTTGTGAGTTGTCGTTTGCGAGTCGGAGAAGGTTCGTAAGAAATAAAAATTCAGAAATACCACTCCCTCCAGCACTTTACAACCCTTAATTTAAACATACCCAGAATTAATCATATTTATACCAAAATTTGCACACGTATACTTTAAAACATATTGAAAAGTACTGCCTGCATATAGTTTCACCCCCTCATCCCCTTCACGTCTCCCTAATTTAGACAAACCCATATATTTTATCCGATTTTGATGGACATTAACACATGTATACTATAAAATATACTGCCTAAATATAGTTTCCAAAAATACAACCCCTCTTTTCCTTTACATCCACTTATATTTTGCCGGTGTAACTGGAATCACCAAAAACATTGCATATCCAAGACCATTGCAATAAACTAGAAATTGAATGAAACAGTAATTACAATTTATACATAAATATCTAATCTTTACTAAATACAAACGATCAAATGTATTCATTTAGTCTACATCGAGTCTAGCAATAGCGAAGCATTGCCGGGTCAGCTAGTATGTATATAAAAATCAATGTTTGTGGGTTTGTTCGTCTTCTATGCATTCCTATACCATTTATCAGATTGCAATGAAACTTTGAAGAGTTTTCGAGTGTGCGTCTGCGAAGGTTCCTGTGGAAAAAAAAATAAAAAAATCCTAAAAGTCACCCCCTATTCCACATAACACCCCATAATTTAGGCAAAACCACATTTTTTATCCGATTTAGATAGGAATTTGTACACTTATACTTCAAAACATACAGAAAAATACTGCCAACATGTGGTTTCGGAATATTCATCCCGTCTCCCCCTTTCCAACCTCATTAACCCATAATTTAGTCAATACCACATTTTTTATCCGATTTAGATAGGAATTTGTACACTTATACTTTAAAACAAACAGAAAAATACTGCCTACATATGGTTTCCGAATATTCATCCCCTCTCCCCCTTTCCACCCCCATAATTTTTTCACCCCATAATTTAGGCAATACCACATTTTTTATCCAATTTAGATAGGAATTTTTACACTTATACTTTAAAACAAACAGAAAAATACTGCCAACATGTGGTTTCGGAATAGTCATCCCCTCTCCCCCTTTCCACCCCCATTACGTTTTTACTCCATAATTTAGGCAAACCATATTTTTTATTCGATTAGGTAAGAATTTGTACACTTACAGAAAAATACTGCTTACGTATGGTTTCCGAATATTCATCCCCCTCTCCCCCTTTCCAACCCCATAATTTAGGCAAACCACATTTTTTATCCGATTTAGATAAGAATTTGTACATTTACACTTTAAAAAAGAGAGAGAAATACTGTACACATTAATTTCACAAAAACCCAATCCCTCTCCTCTATTTCCACCACTTTAATTACCCCCTCTTCCCCTAACACCCCATAATTTAAACAAACCCGCAAACCGTTCCTCCGATTACGGCGAAGCTATGTTGAATTGTCGAGGGGATGTCGAAAATAGTTCCTGTCAAAAACAAATATTTAAAAAGCCACCCCTCCTCCCCACCACATATTTCATCAGATTTCAATGGGAATTTGCACACTTATACTTTGAAACAAACAGAAAAATACTGCCTGCATGTGTTTTCCAAAGCGCATCCCCTCTCACCCTTTCCAACTGAAAATGAATGAAACAGCAGTTTAAAATTTATATGTAAATATTTTTTCATTTAATCTATGTGCCTACTCAAGTCCAGCAATAGTGAAGCATTGCCGGGTTAGCTAGTTTACAATAAAATAATGATTGCATTGATGTACCACACAAATTCAAATCATGTTTTGTTCTATTCGAGCAAATTGGATACGGAGATTGTCACTGAAAACCAGTAAGCTGTGGCACTTAAAAAAGTATATAAGAATCTCTTAAAAAACCAGTAGCTCAAAACAACCAGCCATTTATCTCAGCGTCGTAATAGCACATAAGCTATAGGACTATTCCAAACCAGTAGTTCCAAATACCAACAATTTATATTAGAGTAATCAGATTCATTAAAACATCACATTCACTAAATCACTTGAACAGCAGAACAGACCTCTATGCATGGAAGCTGTGCCAGTTTTTAACAACAGTCGAAGACCTTTGGATAGGAAGAGATATCGCCAACTTTGTTCAATATTGGACAAAACGATTATGATGTCTGGACACGAGTAAAGTAAGCACAAAATCACGTAGCGATAATGAGCATTTGTTGAGAGGCATATACAGAAAAAATTGACTTATAACTTTATGCAAAGTAGGCTTCCAGTACAGGTAGTGACAGCTATGGATTAACACTTAGCTCTCCTATTGTGGGTGCTGTGGATTAAATACCTTCCGTGTAATGGTAACTTTGATCTTGTGTCTATCTCAGGTTTGCGCTACTAACCCTAACTTTGTAAATTTACATGCATGTTTGGAACTTCTCTGACTTACAGAGGAATATACAGGATTCCACAGATGATACCCCTCCCACGTGATATCTTTTGCTTCCATATGGTTGATCTAAAGGGACTCTGTTCCATGCACCAACACTTTGGCGAGAAGAGGAAGTGAATGACATCCAAGCGTCCCTTCCTGCAATACAATGGCTGTCATTGAGCAGCACGCTTACATCCATATAAAATATTCCTAATGACTTACTTCCACTACAGTGAAATATAGATTCTAAATTAATTCCATATTACCTAATTATTTCTACCTCTTACAGTTACCAATTACAATTATTGGTGCTTTTATTACTTCTATGTATCTCGTTGAGCCATAACAATATCAGCTGCCTAACTTGGTGGTTCTGTATCGTTACTTGGCATAGATATAAACTTGCCCCAAAGAAAAGGGACAGTTAAACTGTGGTTTCGGATGTGTGGTGTACGTTTCATGTTCTGGCCTCCTATTCGGGAAAAGGCTGGTTAGAATATCCGTCCAGTTATCCAGATTTGGGTTTCCATAGTTCCCCCAAAACGCTCCAGGCTAATGCAGGGATGCTTCCTTCAAAAGGCCAAGGCCGGATTCCTTACACCGTTCCTTGTCCCCAGTCCTTTACCGCGTCTAATGTCGACGAGGCCAAAAAAAAAAAAAAAAAAAAAGTACACTTCATATTCTAATGGTGGTACTTACGTCTGCGGTTTGAGGATGACAGGTAGGCTCGAAAAATTTTGCTGAAAACTAAACTGACTGTAGCATGGAAGAAGAAACAGTTGTAAGAATTGTCCAAAAATTATACAGTTTAACTAACCATCAGGTTGGGTAATAGATACACCTGAAACAAAATAATAGCTCCAGTCCGCAATACCAAAAAAAAGTTAGTAAAAAAAAGGCGATAAACTATTTAATTTTTATCTATTTAAATTTACGTAAGAAAAGCTATAATGCCAGTCGATGCTCAAACTGTTGGTACGATATAGCCACGGTTGCTAATAATATGTATAAATCAAAGAAGAAAGGAACGCTCCAATGATGCATAACACAACGAGAAGAATAACTCCTGAACTTTTACTGAAACCAGATATGACATCCACTTCACAACATAAAAGAGACGCCCTAGTATGGCTAATGGGGAACACCATAAACTATATATTCTCTCAAAAGAATGTAAATATAGGGACTACTGGGTCCAACTTGTAGTAGACTACCACAGATTCAAGAAGAGGAGAAAAAATGAGCAAACTCCTCTCGCA
Organism: Vandiemenella viatica; assembly: GCA_031002005.1. Taxonomy (NCBI): domain Eukaryota; kingdom Metazoa; phylum Arthropoda; class Insecta; order Orthoptera; family Morabidae; genus Vandiemenella; species Vandiemenella viatica. The sequence goes on along the minus strand of CM061919.1, from coordinate 83,096,813 downwards.
AAATATTTAGAGAAGATTATACCGTTTAAATAAATAACAAATAAAAGAAGGATGACTACATAAATCTGAACTAGAGGACAGAACTTAAAGAATGTTCCTCGTGACCAAGTTGAAGAAACTGTTTCAATATTGAAATAAATGTAAGAAGTCTACGAAAGGAATAAAAAGGTAAAGAGCCAGGCAAAGAGCCAACTATCTGGAGAGCGAAAGAAAGGGCTGAAGGGGAGTAAGGAGGCCAAAAAAAATAAAAATGATGGGATCTGCTCAAATAAAGTGGACTGAGCTAGGCAAGTTGTTGATGCAAAGTCTGCACTGCTAGAATCAAACTGTAAGTTTGTAACGGAAGTTATCTTTGCGGATGCAATTGCGGATGTTCTATGCATGACGTCCGCGGATGTTTTGCGGAAGCGGAATTGGAAAAATAAATTTATAATTACATTGATTTTAATATTTTATCAAAAATAAATTTAAAATTAAGGATATTTTTATCACAAATTCTACATTTTGAATAAACAAAGTGTATTACCATCTAATACTGTCATATTTTTTCTGCCTCATCTTTCAACAGGGAAAAGCGTCATACTCACCAAATCTCAAGAAGGGGGAGGGAGGGGTCGACGGCAATTTCACGTGAGCTTCTGAAATTCTTAGGACAGTAGAGCTAAAAAAAAAAAACAACTTTGGGGAGGGTAGAGTATAACGTCTACAAACGATGCGGATGTGGCCTTTGTGGAGGGTATTATCACCCTTAGATGCACGAGAGCTAAAACAACGACTCAAAAAAACTACGTGATCTATTAGCAACTTGGGGAGGGGGGGGGGGAGGGAGGGGGGTCTCTCGTCAAAATCTCACGTCATCCGATTAGATCTCACAAAATTTCACCAAAAAATGGGGGAGGTGTCCCGTCAAAATATCACGTCATCTTAGGAGGGTTCCGACCAGATCTCACCAAATTTCACCAGAAAAGGATGGGGTTCCAGAATTCCGGAAAAACACCTTACGTAATTAATGGACGCCCCCTTAGAGGATTTAACAAGTGAATTAAATTATTTACATAACTACACACGCGTCAAAAAATCTTTGTTATATGAACTCAGCTCAATTAACTGAAGCATGTCCGGCATCAGGATTCCCACCGCTCTAGCGGCCCATTCACAGTCCAACTTGTAGGACCTGTGATGATCCGGTTTTCCGATGTACGATTTTTGTTGTACCATGAAAGGGGTTGCTGGACTACATTTAGGACGTGCTGGATGTGATTGGATTCCCAAATAATCAACACGGTCCCCTGGTGCCCAACAAGTTATGGCGTTGCATCTTGATTGGAGGAAACTACGACTGTGCGATGAAGGGGCGCCCATTAATGACGCGCGGTGGAATAGAAAAGGGGGGGGGGGGTGTCCGGCAAAATGTCACGAAACCTCAACAAGGGGGAGGGGAGGGTTAACGTCATTAATGAACGCTGCTTAAGGACACTGGTGCGTCGCTAGAATGTACAAGTGGAAAAGATTGCTTGGAGCTCTTCTTTTTTTTGTGTGTAATTTTTAACATCGAGGTCTTTAGAGACGGGAAAGGATGGGGGGCAAGGATAGGGGCAAGGAATGGGAAGTAATTCGGCCATGGCCTTTTGAAGGAAGCATCCCGGCATTTACCTGGAGTGATTTGGGGAAACCATGGAAAACCCAAATCTGGATGCCCGGACGGGGATTCGAACCGCCGTCCTCCCGAATGCGAGGCGAGAACGCTAACCGTTACACCGCCCCGCTCGGTGGGAGCTCTTCTGGTAGCGTGATTGGGTGATCCATCCCACGGTAGATCTACAAGGAGCTTCTCCAAGTTGGCCCATGAATAGGCCGCTTTACTTTATATGCAAGTTCAAAATTGTAAATTCGTGATTCTAAATAAAAAATAAATGGTTAGACGCGTGTAGGAGGAAACAAGTGTAATTCACTAAAGTCGATTAATCATTTTCATAGTTAAAGCAAACAGAAGATTCCGTATATGTAGCTAAATTGCTACAAGTATTTTGTCTGTGAGGCCGGGCGTCCATCCGGTAGCAGAAGTGGCCGCCCGCATTTGCTATAAGATGAAGGCACGAATATGTCATTTTTTAGAATTTTCAATATTTCTTGAACGGATTGGCAAATTTGGCGGAAAAATTGTATAGTTATGAGAGACCGAGCGTGGTGGGTGAGAAGTGACACTCTGGCCTCGCATTCGGAAAGACGCGGCTTTGAATCCCAGTCCGGGAAACCAGTTTTGGGTTTTTTCATGGTTTCCAAAAATCACTAAAGGCAAACACCGGGATGCTTCCTTCAAAGGCCATGGGTAAATTCCTACCCGTTCCTTATCCCCAGTCATATTCCGCTTCTAATAACATCAACGTCGAGGAGGCATAAAGCTATAAATATATATATATATATATATATGTATATACATATAAAAACAGTTTATGAATACACGAAAAGTTGGAATTTGATAGGTGCGTCAATAGAGTTTATTTGAAATTTGAATTTATTCACCACCAGAGATTCGAACCAACGTACTTATGACGTCTAAGCTGTTAAACTAATAACAGACGTAATTGTACAACAATGTTTAACAATTAATAGAATTTATTTTTAAAAACGGTGCGGAATGATGCAAGCCATGAAATACATGAATCTTTTTCTGGTACACATAATATACTAACTATTCTCCAGTTCTGTTTAGTCAGGGTTTCAAACTTTTAATAATTTGACAATTTTCTTACCAATTTCCAGTTCCAGCATTGTTTATAATTCTATGTCACATAATAATTAAAAATATATGCAGCAGAAAATTTAAATAATGCAAAAAAACAATAGTCTATGATATTATACGCCAGATTTTAAAAAAATGAAGTGATTAGTGGGTCCAGATCCACTTGTGGATAATATTATGTAGTGTACCTTGCAACTTAGTACAGGATCAAAATAAGAGTTTTCTGAGTCAACTTTGGATGGATGAATGTTTAAATGCTTAGATTATGTTGCTCAGTCACGCCTAACTGCTTAACAGATTTGAATGAATTATCATACCGAATCTGTATACAATTTGGATTGTAACTTAGAGTAGTTTTAATGCCAAAAAAAAGGTTCATTTCGGCATTGTTATTACCAATTTTCCAACACAAAAGAATCTCCAACGTTGAAGCTAACACTGGCACCTTTAATCACTTCAGCCGAATGCCGAGACGGTTTCTTCAAATGTCCATGGCTGAAATCCTTCCAGTTCCTTCCCTCCAGACATTCTCGCCTATAATACATGGACTTTGCCGAGGCGTAAGTAACTAAAAAGAAATTCTTTGCTTCTTACGGATATAGCATACACTGCTTTTCAAAGATTAATGTAAGAAGGGTAATGCCATGTTCAATGTGTTCCGTTAAAAAGCGTGAAAAAACACGAATTTGATAAAATAATGATTTTTAAAATCGTGTCTTCTTAGTTTCGGTCAGTTCTCAAGTTGACATCTTCAATTGCAATGATGGAAATAATATAACATTTCAGGTAACTCACCATAACTCCGCGGAAATTATGAGAAATCAAAGTTCAAAAAATGCAAAATAATAATTATATACCAGCAGAAAATTCATCAACTTCAGAGTATCAAAATGGTCACGCAGGATGAGTCCTATTTCGACGCAAGAAGATGCTTGATTCTATTCCATCTCAGTGCCGTTTGTGTGTAGGCTATGTGAGTTATTTTTTGCTCCGACATATTTGGTGTTAAGATTAAAACTTGCAGCTGTATTGAAGATGAACACCATTTTCTATTTCTACCTTGTTATTAATTTAGTTAGCACAATTTGACTCGTCTAAAATACAACAATAATATTTGACGAATGATCGTTACAACTTTAAGCTCTGGGAACCATCCATAAATATATTACAGCAAAATTTAAAACTGTGGGTTCGCCTGGATTGTATGCAGCAATATCTTTAGTTTATTTCCTTGTGAGAGTGAATTACATTTAAATAAGTTCATTTTTGCTTTTACCTCTATTACAAATCTCAATCTTCATTAACTACAATAACTAGTAACGTAAATACCCAAGAATTCGTATAGTTTAATCATTCGAATTACTCGCTGAATTGTATGAGTTGAAGAAGAGATATTGAATTGTTTTTAACTATTTTGTTGCTAGTGATACCGTAGACACTTTTACGTTGTTCTTCAATAACAAAGATCTTAAATTTTTCTTACGACCGACTAGGAATGTTTCATTTAACGCTATGTATTGTAAACGAACTATATAACCCGCGATATCAGTTTCATGAGAGACCATAAACCTCTTAACAGGTTGCATTTAGAATATACGTGAGTTACTGTCGTTTATAAACTTAGCTACATGAATGGAATCTGTTTTTAAAATGAACAATGCTTATAGTATTGTTAAATGTGTATTTTCTTTATTTAATAACATCTTATCTAGTTAAGGATTTTACCTTTTATTTCCTTTACATTTAAATATGCATGAATTTTCTTGGGGCTGCTAACAGTTTCATAACTGTAATTCTATAGTTCAGCTGTGTGATGGCGAATGCAGGTATTTCAGACATAACTTACATTTATTAGGAGTTCGTAGTCATAAATGAACAGGTTTCTAATCCCTCCAAACGCGGTATTATAACGACTTATTTCCTTTGCAGCAGCTTAACTAAATAAAATTATCGTATGGACTGCCTTAAATTCAGAGGTATACCTCATGACTCTACACGACAGAGAATGGAATCATAAAAATTTCGATATTGGGCAGACAAGTGCCACAGTTATTTCAATAATTGAGTTGAGCATCCCATTAAGAAATATTTACTAAAGGATTGCGGCTATTACTTCTAGTTTATCACAGAGCTTATTTATTTCTTCATTATAGAATTGCACCATGAGTTAAATTTGACAAACATAAGTAGCATTTTATTTACGTACGTATTTTTGTGCTTCAAAAGATTCTAACCAATGCAGTAATACTCTTTGGATTCAGTTTATATAATTTTTCGGCTTTGGATGTTTATTTATTCAGTTTATAATATGTAGTACGTTAAAATAAACAAAATATGTAAAAAAAAAAAAAAAAAAAAAAAAAAACACTACATCACTGATCAAAAATATAATATGCGCAACGAAATTGTGATATTTAATTTATAATAAACATCTTTGTGGTTAATGTCAATACCGAAAAACATGATGGCATGATTTTTTTTTTTTAAAAAATTTAAATGTTACGTAAATGGTATATTTCGTTATGACCTCAGATATAATCCTAACATAAGTTAATTTTTAGTGAAGAAAATATCAGATCATAACGTGTGTATATTTAGAGGCTACTGAACATGTGTTGTTGTGGTTTTTGACAGTTTAAATGCTTTGTGATCAAACTTAAATTCTGAAATACGTAAATCATACATCTCCTAGTGCCGGATCAGGGACTGGGTATCAAATTTGCTGTAAACACAAAATGTTTTGGCCTATAATCTGGTTTTACTTGAAAACTTCTTACATAGATTTTGGAGGCGTTTTAACAGTTTGAAAACTTAAGGGACAGCGTGAATTTTCAGGTACACTTGATCGTATTACCTTAACTAGGAATCGCGCAAAACAGAACACTAACAAAAAATGTGACACCATCCTAATGCTAACTATCGGGAATTCAGTACTTAAACCTGATACATGACCATAGTGTATTGACGTCGGCCAGTAAGACCGATAACGAATTTCTCGATTCTCATAAACGATTTAACATGATGCGAATTATTATTAACTTTTCTGTCTCGCTTCTGCTTCTAAGCATTACTTTAGCGCACAAATTCCTTAACGTGAACTGATAGGCACCAAACTTTATTAATACATTCTGTTATTGTTCGTTGTTTGAAGCATTTTTATAAATATTACACTGTTTGAAAGATTGGAATTTGACCAAACATCTTCTCCAAAAATTTCTGACATTAAAATTTCTCCGTCTTTTAAACGGTGATTTTTTCGTTACTTCGTTAACATTTATTAGAAACTGCATTCCACTTACCTGGCAGACTTTAATGGTTCGATGATTTGAAGCTTATAGACGTAGCTTAAAATTGATTATGATAATTACCTCTATGCCTAATTTTTCACGTAGCTTCATCCTCTTATATAAAATGCTAATCTGGAGACTGCGTACGTCGTCTATAGCTATTGGCTAGAGAACGGTCACGTGCCAGCCTTCACTCGCCAATCAACAGCCACCATATTACATTCGTTCCTTCATGTTGCTTTTTGTTTATTTACGACAAATAGATGCACATGTAAGGAGAATGGTGTTCGATTTTTATATTATTTTATCTGTATTAGTTATAAAAATTAGGTTAAATCACAACCTAAGAATTTTTTTCGCAGAGGAAAAGAAACAATGAAGATTATTAAAATTTCAGAGAAATTTTACACGTAAGGTAGGTAATTGCGAAATGTATCAGTCAAATAAATGATAGTTATGGTTTTTGATATTATACTTTCCGTCATATCAAGTAAAATGCATTTATTTGAATAAATCATAGCCAAACACTCCTATAATCTAACCACAGTATGGTACTCATATCACGAAAAATATAATTAAAAATGATCGTTATTCGTTTTTCCTTACAAGCTTTTCCAGAATAAACTCCTTCTACCACCATAGATGATACCCGTCGTTATTCATATGAGGGTAATATAAACTATGATTTTAGAACGCCGATGTAAGTGGAGGTTGTGGTTAAGTTGACCAGAATCGCAACTGACACATTTTTTTACAACATTATTCACTCTGAAATCAGTTTTTAAATAACGTAAATTGCTTTCATAAGCGCTTTCTATATTACTGAAGGTATTAATTCATGCAGATGGAAGTAGTTCCATATTTATTGTGCTGAATTGTGCTTCGACCAGCAATAAAACTGATATTACATGGTGTAGCTAACGTTTTTGGGATTTTTTTTATTTGTTTCTATACTATATAGTATACAGTAATTCAGTTGAAGTTATTACTGTCTTGCTACGAGAACTGCTAACAAAGGATGTAGAACATCAAGAAAATAAGGTTATGAGCAATACGTAATAACAATTCCGTATAATTAACTAGCTGCAAAAATGTATCACAAAAAAAAAAAAAAAAAAAAAAAAAAAAAAAAAAAAAAAAAGACGGTTGTCCGTTATTGAAATTATACTTTCAGTCATTTAAACTAAAATGCATTTATTTAAATAAATCAGGATTACGGGAAATCGCTATTTTGCCAGGAATTGACGTCATAACACTGCCGTGGTCAAACAGAAACTCCTCTAGAAATACTTTCCGAAGTACGTTTAACTGTCTTATGCTGGTCCAGGCTGTATTACAACCTAATTTCTGCTTGAAAATAATGGTCCAGGCTGTATTACAACGGAATTACCGCTTGAAAATAATGTCTTGCGATTGACTGCAGCAGTATTGCGACGTCATTACCGAATGTTATTTTGGCGGAATCGCGATCTCCAGTAGATCCGATCATTATTCGTTTTTCCTTACAAGCTTTTCCAGAATAAATTCCTACTACCACCATTGATGATGCCCGTCGTTATTCATATGAGGGTAATAGAAGCTATGATTTCCGAGTGCAATATTAGTGGAGGTTGTGTTAAGTTGACCAGAATCGCAACTGACACATTTTGTTACAGCATAACTCACTCTGAAATCAGTTTTACAAACTATTTAAACTGCTTCCACAAGCGCCATGGTACTAAAGGTATTAATTAATGCAGGTGGAGTAGTTCCATATTTAACGTGCAGAATTGTGCCTGGACCAGGAATAAAACTGCTATTACATGGATAGCAAACTTTTTGGGATTCCTTTTTTTTTAATTTCACTGGTTCTATACTACCGTCGTCAATAATTCAGTAGAAGCTACTACTGTATTGTTATGTGAACTGCAAATGAAATACATGGAACAAAATCAAGGCCATTAGCAATATGTAATAACAATTGCGTATAATTAACCAAAAGCAAAAATAAAAAAAAAAACCAGAACTGTCACAATACTGAATTCCCACCTTCATTTTTGACGGGCTCGAAGCTAGTTACTAATAATTAGTAACCTAACTTCTTAAATTTCCAAAATAATACTTCAAAAAATATAATCAGTACAAAACTTTCGGTCATCAGTGCGAAAATTGAACGTAAAGTAATATCTAAGGGAAATGAAAATTCTTAAATGATATTCAAATTTGTTGCTTCTTCACTGTAACACTTGGTAGAACGAATTTATAGGCGACTGGCCCCTCTGGTCTAATGGATAAGGAATCGTTATCCTAAACCTGCGATTGTGGATCCGAGACCTACTAGTGGTAAACGTTTTGAAAAGTGAAGTTATGTAAATAAGACCACACCATAGCCCACGCCCATGAAGCGAAAGGTATACGCAGGTTATTGAATGAGCTCTTGTCCTTGATTTTGCAATATTTTACATCCTTCGGCTCCACCTTGTTCAGTTGCACAATCCCCTTCGTAATTAACAAGTTGCTTTAAACGAAATACAGATATTTATACTGGTTTGTTTTAATTTATTTTTAATTTAATAGGAAAACATAATGAACCACTAGAAAAACATAAATAGGGAATGTAATGACACATCTCGTTCGATCGAATATAAATAAACACAAGGCAACTAATATATACAATTAAAAATAAAATGCTGTTCGGTTATATCCGCATCACTTGAGAACGTTTGGACCGATCTGGCCACGGAGGGACGAATTCCTCCATTGATCTGGCTAAATTTTTTTAAAAAAGTTCATGATAGTGCGAATAAGGTTTTTAGTGAATGCAAAACTGAAAAAGTTTCCCGGAATAAACGGAAAATGCTTTTTCTAAGTACCGATTTTGTTAGTTCTTTTTTTTTTCTTCTAAAAATCTAATACTCGCAATAAAGAAAAATTGGAAAAGTTTATTACATTTCTCACACATCTTCCTTCGGAAAATTATGTGTTGTAGAGTAAAAAACTGTTGGTTTCATCATTGATTTTTATTTTGATAATCATTTAAGCTTAGTCATCATTCTGTTAATTCAACTGGTTATTAGGAAGTTGAATTTTTATATTGCTTAGAAAGCTTTTGAGAAACACATACGGTAGCTAAAACATTTTGAACAAATGAATGTGAAACTAAGCTTTCCTGTTACGTTTGAGAAACGTGCTGTATAATTTTTGAAATATTTTCTTTTTTTTGATTTGATAAAGGGGATTATTATGGTTTGTAAGAGAGGAAGGCTTTCACAAAGTACCTGTTTGAACGGAATATTGTTTCTAGTTGTGTTTAAGAACGTTAATCCACTTCATAAACAATAAAAATAAGAAATAAGGGAGTTGGTAACAACGTAAGTCCTGATTTTTATATTAATAGCAGTATAATTTTTATAATCTGGAAATTTTATTTCCAATGATAGCTCCCAACCATCTGATTACATACGTTCAACTTAACAGTAGTATGTTGTGCCGGTAGTGTAAACAATGTGAATTTAAAAGCAACCGAATTTTATGATGCTAATTATGAACTAAATTTTATTTTAAACACTTACAATCACTTTACCCTAGTAATCAAATATTTACACTACAATCTAAATTAAAAGTTCTTACAACTTTTTTACAGGAATCTTGCGGAAATATACGATGCGGATGGCGTTCCTTTGGATAGTGATAGTTCTTCAGGTAATTATTAATATTTTGTTCTTAAGTGAGTGGAACAGGAAATTCATTTACTAACTTTTGTTAATAAAGGCAAGAATTAATGGACAAATCATTGATCAATTACCGAGAATAATTTAAGTACTACCACAAAATAAATGTAAGTATAAAGTAGTGTAATTTATACAGAAATGTTGGGAACACTCTAGTTACTTACGAATACATGAAAACATTTAAGCACTTAAGCATAAAATACTTTGTAATTTAAGAAAGCTGTTGTCCAACTTGCCTCGTACTTCAACAAAGAAAAGTAAATCAACACATATCAAGACTGATTACATTTTACTAGTGAGCAAGTGAGCATTGTAAAATCGTTGCTGTTGCTAATGATTGATACCTTTACAATAATTGATGTTATCACTAGGCCCGCCGGTAGTTGTTTGAACGTCCTTGTGCAATACCGATTATGCCGCTCCCTATGTAACTACAGCCGAACCGGGTCAAAAAACTGTGAGATTGCCGCCCCAGGGTTGCCAACTCAAAAAAAATTTACCCCTAAAACTTATGTCAAAACCCCTAAAATCACCAAAATTAAGTGGAAAACCCCTAAAAAAATAAATACTATATTTTGATTAGTAATATTTTTTATTTATAAATTATTCATTTTTTCTAACACCATTTCGTTTTGTTCTGACTGTACAGAGTTTTTTAGATCATTATGTTTAGTAAGTTCGTATCATTTGCAGTGGCGTAGCTAGGTCAACAAGGGCTATGGTGCAAAAAAATTATTCTGGACCCTCAGGCCATATGGGCGACCTTTTTTTGCTTAGTGTTGCTCGTAAAGATCCCGTGAGCTGAGGATGGGGCCCTTGAGTTGTGCTTAGGGGCCTCCTGAGCAGTGGTTGGGCCCCCCTGAGCAGTGAGAGGGCCCTTACTGAGGTGTTCACTGTCTCTCAAGGGCCCCCTTAGACGACTGTAGAGCTAAAAAAAAAAAAGATCGCCAGTTTGCCATGAAGGCTTGTGGGCATCTGAACTGCGCTTGGAGGCCCCCAGAGGTGCACTTTGGGACCCACAGAGGTATGCTTGGGGACCCCTGAGCGTAGGGGCTCCGGTGCACTGCACCGCATAGCCCCTTAGTAGCTAATTATTCATTTGATACTCCTGTCCTGCCCTATTTACCTAAATAAATGCAATTTATGTATTGAAAAAAACGATTGTCCCGTTCTGCAACCCTGATCCCAGATTTGTTTGTTTGGTTTTTTTTTTAACCTTCCATCCCGATTTTTAACAAACCTGACCTAGAAACACTATTTGTAGGGTAGGTATTGAAAATAAAGTACTTATGAATTTAATCGAAGAACAGTTACAGTTGTAATTCAATGGCAAATAGTAAATATAATATTGTATAATGTCACCTGATTCATAGTGAAAACAAATTATAAAAACGTAAGGAAACTACTTTACCTTTTATATCTGGATCTATTTCGCACGTCTTTATATACTTTTGACTCTATTTCTTTAATTTCTTAGACTTTATTAACAAACTGTTTGTCGACACACCACAGGATACATACAACAGCACAGTTAATTCGACCAGAAATAACTAAACTATAACGGTAACATTGCTGCACGTTGTTTGTTGCCGCAACAACCAAAGTCTTTCCATAGGGGACCGAAACCATTATGTGTCCCTGGTAAACATTAAACGCAAAATCTATGATATTTAAAGAAAAAAAAAAAAAAAAACAAAAAAAACAAAAAAACAAAAAAAAAAAATGTGTCGGAAACAAATATTTTATTTTGTGATCAGAAAAATATATTCCGTCATAGAGAAGTCCGAATTCTTAGTAATGAGCATCTGTACGCGGATTTTATGTACCTAATTAAATATTCAACAAATAAATACAAGAAATCATAAAGTATCTAATATAATCCCCCTAAAATAATAAAGCCCCCAAAAGAAATCCCATCACTCGTGTATACCCCCTAAATTTAGGGGGAAAACCCCTAAGTTGGCACCCATGCCGCCTCTTCGAACATTATTTGCCGCCCCCATTGTTGCCACACCGAGTAGCCAACCGCCTGAAGCAGCAGTTGAACTAAAAAAAAAAAATCGCCTGCTACATAAGTTTCGTTGCGCGACAATGGAGTGGCAACTATCGCGGGGTGTCGACTGTTAATCATTCGATTTGCCGCCCCCCTTGACGTGCCGCCCGTGTGCAAAGCACGTCTTGCAAGTCCGCTTACGGTGGGACTGGTAATCACAAACACTGCAAATACGGTAAACCTGTAAGTGAAAACAATAATAAAAATATTATCTAATGACATGTCTATAATTATAACGGAACTGAAAATATTTACCTGAAAAAACATTCGTTGTACGGTCCTAATACTTGCATTGATTAATTAATTCTATTGCAGCAAATACTACGGTGGTAATTTCATATTCTACCTAATTTTCCATTGATATTAAGAGCAGTTTCTTCCTCAGTTCCACGCAATTAAAATTTTCCTTCTGATTTATGTTTGAAATATAGTGCTACTTGTGGTCATAGACATTGTTCCCATCAAAATAATGCCCCGAATTCTATTCAAAATATACGTCCATGCTCCACCCCAATGTTTAATCGAGATACACTTCTAGAATCCAGTTTCCTCGCTTAATATCCTCCAATGACATCCAAACCAGCTATACCGCTATCTTGTTAATTATGTTGGAATTGTCTGACACAAATGTAACTGCCATCATTTTCCTGATACTGCCTGGTCACCGTTTTCTTCCCTATATTTATGAAATTATAAGCGGGCTGTTTCTGTGTGCTACCAAATCGCGATAAAACTACCGAACTGTTGAAAGATAATGGTCTAGTTTGAAATAAGAGGCATATCTTATCACCAAGGCATGAAATGATAATCTTCGTAATCATAACAGCTTGGCGCCATAAATCAGAGTGCATCCAAGATATACACACCATACGTAACCTCAAAAGATACACACCAAAGATCACAATACATTAAGGAAAAACACACCACTCTTTCAATACTGATAACATTGTTTATGGCTACCTATCATGGAGATTGTTTCTTCAGTTTTCTAACACTATAATTATAACGTAAATTTAACAATTTCATCCAAAATTGACACACAATCAACACAAACGTTCATAAGACCATAAAGAAAATTAGCCAATTCAATAAGTTGACATGGATATTGTTACACTATTACATTCCACGCATAAATTCCCAGCATAATTTTCAGCTGTACAATGCTATTGGCAACTGAGCTCGTGTTAAATCGTTTATTCCGTATTTGTTATAGTAAGGGAACATTCGGTATACCGTGCTTGAGTGGATGTAAACTTATCCTTTAACTGTTCTAAATTTTGATGTTTATTCTATCATTAAGAGTACGATGAACCAAAGCCGCCAAAGGTTATTAATATAATCCCGACAAGACTTTTAGTGGTTATTCATAGGTTGAAGCAATTCTATGTAGGCCTACTTTAACTGTTTCAAATTTTGGATTTGACTTAAAATCTGCTCCGGTAATTTCGCCCATTAATCTTTATCCAAATTTTAGAACGAGACTTTAACTGTTACTTAAACATTATATTACATACTGCAAATAAAACTATCAAAGAAGTTTGAGCGGGTTTTAAATGTTTTTAAATCTTTTTTGGAGCTGAAATACTTCAGTATATTCCATAAATCTAAATGAAGGGAACGGTGCGAAAAATGATAATCTGCTGGTAACCTAAACAGACAGACGCAAAAGATTCTTAACAGATCAGCGCAAACGAAGAAGCCCGCAAATGCAAGTAAAACAATAAGAAATGTAAGCAGGCAGATATGTTATGGCTTGTTCTTTAATCGCTAGCTACTTTTACTGATTTAGTTACGTTTCTTCTTTACGTTATTTCTAAAGCATAGTATTTTCCTTGTTTTTATTTATAATTTTTTTTTTTAAACCTTAGATGGCCCAGGTTACAGATCTGATTTACATTAGGAGTGATGAACTGGAGTTTACTGATGAATATTATGTTCTCTTATGCTGATATCTGCTTATTTTAAGAAGTGCCGATTTAAAGTTGTTCCATATCAGTTTTTAATCTTTACTGTAATTGTGTTCATTGGATTTCGAACTGACTGTAATATAATCTATGATAGCTATTACTTTTCAATAGGTCTGATAGCTAAGTGGTTAAGACATTCAAATTCCGGTAAGACCAGAAGGTTTTAAAAGTTGTGCTTGATCATATGAGCTACGCCAGGACGTTCATGGTTCAGATCCCACATTAATCTGGAGATCACAGAGGAAAGGACCTGCACGTACTGCGTCAGACACAATTGCTTAGTGCACCCTTTCGGGATGTATCCAACCCTCTTTCGATTTGTGGAGTAAGTTAAACTTATAATGTCCAGCCTCTGCTGTCATTGATTTTCCGTCATCTCTCCATTTGTGAGACATTTCATCCAGCCGTTTTGGAAGACAGGGAAGGTTGGCAAATTCCTGCTGGCGTCCTGTTGTCGGCTAGGTTGCTTTGTTTGACGCAGGTAGAGATGCCACTCCCGGAGGCGGGGGGTGAGAGTGGTCAAGCTGTCGCGGGCACTTGGGGGCTAGTCCGCATGTGTGTGTGTACGCGGATTTTTCAAAGAAACGTGGAGGACGCGTTTTTGTCATGACATCATTTGTCGTGCTGTTTTTCGTCATGTGCTGCCAAGATTGAACTCATCTCAGTTGGTGGAGGGTGTTAAGTGGTTCTTCATTGCGAGGGAAACATCTAGGTCGCCGACAGCCGTCTGCGTAAACGATAAGTGACAAAAATTCATCTAACATATGCCCAGTATTCGCCCAAACTGATGGAGTTTCGTGCTCTCCCTAGCCGGGAACAATTTTGCTCATTGTCTGATAGCATATTTTCTTTTTCTTTTGCTGGCTGAGTCCAATTTTTGGTGTAAATGTTAAACAAACATGTAATTTTTTTCCTGTGTTTTATTTTATAAATGTAATTTTTTCCTTTTGTAAGTAGAGGGTGTCATTTAAATTTAAGTCTGTTCTTTTGCTATTAAAAAAATATTAAAAGAATTTTTTTTGTTAATAAATAAAATCTTGCATCTCATGCACTTAAAAAAAAAAATTTCTCGGCATAACGAACCTAGACATTTTAAACTTTTTCACACGTTATTTTGGTGTATTAAGTAAGTTGCACACATGCATTTCGAAGGTGAATAAACGAATACCATATTCAGAATGCAAAATAATAGTTGATAGTGTTAATATGAAATCAAATGGAGTGCAAAATTCTTTTCTGGACGTTCTTAAACTTGTAAATGTTACACAGGAACAAGAATCAGGATGACCGAATGTATACATCAGAAAATCACTATCAATGAAGAAACATGTTACCTGAGGACCTCAAGACTGGTTGGTTAGAAATTTTAAATTTAAATTTCTTAACATTTTAGAAAACTGAGAAACCGTGACAAATATTTATTTTTTGTCTGTCAGTCTCCTAAACTGAATATATCAGGAGGAGGGTAGTAATTCATGGACGATCTACGTTGTAAAATATTACACTTGTACTTCAATACCGGACATTCGGTTTTATTAATAACGTCTGAAAATCAATTTCCTGGACCCGTTTTATTATTTTTCTTTAGTTGCCGTTATAAATACGCACGTATTCACAATTGCAGCAAAAAAATTATTTTATAAACTTCTGTTTTTGATTGTTTCCCGAAATTTGTTCAGGCGAATACCGGAATGGTTTCATCAAGAAGATTATGGCCAAATTCCTTCCGTTCGTCAACCCATTTATCTCTTCTGGCTCTAAAGACTTCAGTGATCAGATTGGTTCAGAATATGTGTGATCTTCTCTTATGTTGATCTGAAACAAGTAATTAGCATCGGCAGGTTCCATTCTTTCAACCGATTTAAGGCAAAGATGCGACTCATTTGTATTAACTAACAAAAGTTCCTTCTTCCAGTGCTATCTGCCTGGTGGCGGTACCCAGCAGTGGCCGCCGCTGCAGGGGCCTGCTTTCCAGGGCCCGCCACAGCAGAGGCCACCTTTCCAGGGCCCGCCTCAGCACGTCCTACCGCAGCAGGGGCCACATTACCAGGGCCCACCTCAGCACGTTCCACCGCAGCAGGGGCCACCTTACCAGGGCCCGCCTTACCAGGGCCCGCCTCAGCACGTTCCACCGCAGCATTGGCCACCTTACCAGGGCCCGCCTTACCAGGGCCCGCCTCAGCACATTCCACCGCAGCAGGGGCCACCTTACCAGGGCCCGCCCCAACACGTCCCGCCGCAGCAGGGGCCACATTACCAGGGCCCGCCTTACCAGGGCCCGCCTCAGCACATTCCTCCGCAGCAGGGGCCACCTTACCAGGGCCCGCCTCAGCAGGTCCCACCACAGCAGGGGCCACCTTACCAGGGCCCGCCGCATGAGGAGCCACCTTACCAGGGTCCGCCGCATGAGGAGCCACCTCAGTACGTCCCACCACAGCAGGGGCTACCGAATGAGGAGCCACCTTACCAAGACCCACCACAGCAAGACCCGCCGCAGCAGGGGCCACCTTGCCAGGGCTCGCCACAACTAGATTTCTTTACAGATCTTTGGAAAAAAATAGCACAAACTTGGTTTGATAAACTTATCAGCGCAAGAAGGAGGCCAATGATAAAATAAAATTTTGAGGATCGGAACAGTGGTAATGAGATATTTTATTTCTATCTTTCCGTTGTATCTCCTTGTCTCCCTTTTTCGTTATTCAACTTATTAAGTATGCGTGTTTGTTTGGGCCAACTAGGCCACATTAAGCCTTCATAGGTCTTCAATTTATTTAGGATGTGTACATATTGTTGTTACAACTAGACTTCTTAACACAAAATGGAACCTAAAGGTCTGGCGTACTTCACATTACACAGCTGGTGGTAATTGTCGAATCAAGTAGAGATTCTTTCGATCATCATAGGTTCCACCCAGAAAGCTACCATGCTGTTCATTATTATTACTGTTTTCCAAAATCCGAAAATTATGGAGGTCCATCAGGGACTAATGTTCCTTTGAATTCACTCTCCTCTTCCCCTGCGTTGTCGTTTAAATCCATTAGTGGAACTAGGTTTCACCGTATGTGTATGAAATTCGAATCTTTCCCGACATGCTACCGCCATGTAGGTTTGATGCATGTTCAGAAAATATAGATTCTGACTCAATTCCAGATTACCATTTAATTCTACCTCATCACCGTCCGGGCATCCAGATTTGGGTTTTCCAAGTTCCCCAAATCACTCCAGGCGAATGCTGGGATGCTTCCTTCAAAAGGCCATGGCCGAATTTCTTCCAGTTCCTTGTTCTAATCCCGTCCTGCCTCTAATGACCTCGCCTTCGACGAGTCGTAAAGCCCAAGAAAAAAATCTACCTCTTACAGTTCACAGTTGTAATTATTCGCGCTTTTATTCCTTCTATTTATTTTGTTACACAACAACACTATAGGCTGCCTAACTTGGTGGTACCGTTACTTGCATTATATATAAGCTTGCCCCAACAAAAAGAGGCCATTATACTATGGTTTCGGATGTCTGCTGTACGTTTCGTGTTCTGTACTCACATTCGCGATGACGCCGGTTGGAATCCCAGTCCAGTCATCCAGATTTCGGTGTTCCATGATTTCACCAAATCACTGGAAGGCAAATGTAGAGATGCTTCCTTCTAAACGCCATGACGGAATTCCTTCCCTGTCCCTGTCCCCAATCCCATCCCGCCACTAGTGACTTCGATGCCGGCGGGGCCTAAAGAAATAAATTAATAAAGTTTCATGTTATCATATTAGTGATTATGTGAAACTTGAGTCGCAGCCAAGGGGATCATGGGTGATTTGACAGAAGAGTGCCGACTCGCAACAGTAACCCAATTTTCATTATCTTCCTTGTTTATTGTTTTATTACTACTTCCATATGTCCATGTGGGAGTGCAGTAACTGTTATAAAATCTATAACGAAGACAATAAAAGATAGCGAGATCGACTGTGGGTAACTTTCGGTAGTTTCAAGAAATGCTGAATTTTAATAATGCACAGAGTAAAGGGTGCTGACGAACTTGTTGGGCAGGGTGCGTTGTTATAGTCGAAGTGTGCTGTTGGAAAATCCAATACACGACTGATTTTGAACATAACAGGTGGCTGAAGATAATCCTTCAATTATTATTGTAACTTATATTATATTTCCTCTCATCATCCTATATCTTCTTACAAGTATCAAGGCTGATGAATTGAGGCAACTTCGTAAATAGTTCACAAACTGGGAAATACCATGTAAACTTGAAGACAAAAAGGAGAACGAGTAAAACAGAGCGAAATATTTGATAATTACAGGAGGAGGGGAAACCATCTTGCCTTACTCACGTGGACGAAAGCACAGGTACTATACAGAACCGTAACTTTTATTCTAACACGTAATTCATGTTGGTAAATGTAACTTATGATGATAAATTGGGAATCGTTCCACCATTCGCCTAGGTCAATCCGTGAGACAGCTCAAAAACTGCAACGGATACGCCTGCTCGGGATTTGAACCTGGGCTCGTTGTAAGTACCTCCCCGAATCTTTAAAGTGGGCAGCCACATTGGTGGTTTTCCATATGTGATTGTGATAACTAAATAATGAGTTATACTGTATACACCAACTTCTGAATTAAAACGCCCAAATATATTACCTAAGTAATATTCCTCAACGAATTGTGATACAAGCTTCTCATCATCGTCAGACGTTTCAGCTTTTGCGGGTAATCCTGCACAACCTCTTCCAAGCCAGGCGGCCATTCCAAGACTTTTCCTCCAAAAAATTTCTCAGAACGTCTCCTTTAGCCTCTGCAACTTCCTACACTCGGTCCATCCATCTTTCCCGAGGTCTTCCAACTGGTCTCCCTCCCTTCTCGCTCTTCAGCAGTGCTACTTTCGTCATCCTCCCCTCCTCCAGCCTCATAAAGCCGCGTTCCCACGATCTCTTGTAACGGAGGCGGCACTTCATTAGCCGAAGTGTAGGGACGAGCGCGCGCCACCAGTTAGCCCTCTCTTACCTCGCCGCCACCTCCCCACCATGTTGCATAGTGTCGTTTGGCACAGAGCACTTTATAGCAACAGAACGGGTGCGCACCTGTCCTGCAAACCGATGACAACAGAGAACCTCTATACGCGCCTGTGATGTTTACCGACACAGAGTGGTTAGCTGCTTCTCATTACCGCTAGACCGCTAGCAGAGGTGACCCTGTTCCCATGGGGTGTGGTTGAGTATTCGTCCCGTCCCGTCCCATCCCGCCTCCGTTACAAGAGATCGTGGGAACGCGGCTTAACATGTCCCAACCACTGTAGTCTTTTCCTTGATAACATCTCTTCTAATGCTTCCACTTTGTAGTCTCTGATGTTTTCATTTCTAATTTTACCTTTCTTTGTGACATTCTCTATCCTCTCAGAAACCTCATCTCTACCGCCTGCAATCTGCTAATGTCTCTCTTTGTCCAAGTAAATTTCTCGGGTATTCTTTATGACATTTCGCATTGTCCTCTCGTATGAAATCTTTGTTAACAGCTACGAAATAGAGGGTAATCATATCATACACATTTTGATAACTTCCCAAGAAACTGTAGTATAATCTTATGTAACATATGAGAGAGCTATGTAGCTCGAACAAATTCGTGACCAATAAATATATTCCTCGAGATCTAGATTGAATGTGAACAACAGATCACATGCACTGACAGTTTTTCTGTGAACCTATATTTAAGATTGTTAGATTTTTTTGTGTTTAACAAGTTATGTATCGCCTCTGAAGCAATATGGAAGATGCGTAAATATATAAAATTAGTATAAACTGCGAAAATAGTTAAAGAAAGTTTTAACAATCTCAGCTTGATTGTCAGTTCATTTGACATTTCTGAGGTCCGATAGTGAATATTTGACAGCCTTTAAGATAACACTTTAATGAGATTCTTACGTTTAATGTTGGTGAACCTTGGGTCTATGCGCGGACAGTTTGACAAGTTTTACCAACGAATGGTTTGAGCCTAGGTGCTATTATTTGAGGAATGTGAAGTAGTGGAAGCAAATCCTACCTAAGCCACATCTTTCATTCTAACACCAAGCGCTCCGGAATTTTTCTTCCTTCTTTTTAACTATAGGAAATGTGACACAATGAAAAATGACACTGACTTGGCCCAGAAATCGGTTTAATAATCTTAGTATATTAAATCTGGTTATGCTAAAATGCAGTTGTGTTTTATAGTAGAAAATTTTGAACACTTTGGTTTCAGTGTCAATACACGTAGATTTAATCAAACTAATATCCTAAAGATTTTACGTTGCTCTATATATTGCACAGAAGGATAAATCATTTTGCATGTTTATGGTTAAGAATGGTTGTGACACCTCTAGGCTATATTCGGTTTTTTATAGTAAGATTCGTGTATTGTCAGATAGAGTAAATTGTTGATACACAGATTCTGAGTGCAAATACCACACCTCGAAAACGCATAAAACGCGTCAAGGTATTGCACCAGAGCAGCACATTTAGGCAGAAGCTATATACAGGGTGATTCAAAATAACGTGGACAAAATGACAGGGTAGATCAGTCATACAATAAGAATCAAAAATCGCATAGGAACAGAGGGTCGCAACTGCGATCCGGAGCCGCTACAGGGCGTCTAAAATAATTCTGACACAAAGACAAGAAACAAAACCATTACACATCATTTTATTGATAATTACTCACTCACATGCGACTAATGTAAGCCAAATGTTGAGCCTACAGTAGATGCTCAAAGTTGTTGCCAGATGCATCGAGACAAGCCCGGCATCTCCGTTGCTTGGAACGGCGCACCTTCTCAAAGGTACCAGGTGTATCTCGAACACATCCGGCTGTCACAATGATTCTTCCTACCAAGTCTTCCGGCGTTTCAACAGGTGTTTCATACACAAGTCCTTTTAAAAATCCCCAAAAGAAAAAATCCAAGGGAGGCAGGTCTGGTGATCGTGGTGACCATGCGATTGGTCCACCGTGACCAATCCAGTATACAGGCGATTGTGACCCTCTGTTCCTATGCGATCTTTGATCCTTATTGTATGACAGATCTACCATGTCACTTTGTCCACATTTTTTAAATCACCCTGTATAGGGGTGAAGAGACAGACCTAGTCCTTTTCATCAGTTTACATCATAGAAGTGCACTCGCTTGGCTGAGCAAGTTAATATTTTATCAAGAAGTGTGTACGTCTGAGTTGGTCTTTTGAGTTATATTGGTAGTAAGTAGGTTTCTTTGCCGTCTTTTGTTATTCTGAAATGAGGATTTTCATAAACTCGCTCCAGTTTAGGACCTTGTTCTTTGAGGCTAAAAATTGCCAAGTGTATTTAAGTGTTACCAGAAGTGAGTCATTAGTCAGGTTAGGGGAACAAATAATACCAACTTAATTAATTAGTGATTCGTTGACATTTGGCGGCGCTGCAGCTCTTAAAATCACCACAGATAGTCCGCTGTTATCAGTCATCGTCTACTCTGCTCAAATTAGAAGCAATAAATAGACCCTAAAATATTTTAGAAGTACGCGTGTTATTTCGTTAAACTGCGTCATTTTTTGAACTGATGGTTACAGAATTTTTATTTAAAGAAGACACACTATTATATATTATTGCGTAACAGCTAAGTAAGTGATAGTTGAAAACTATTGGTAATTTTTGTGAATGGAAAATGTCTGATCACAACAGGCAAGCAAATGGTTGAAAAAAGATTTTTTTTTTTTTTTTTGGTACAGTTAGGGAAATATTTCAGAAGTCTTAAAATATATTTTATTTTTATGCGATCTTAAGAGAATCGTGTTTTGATCTGAAAGAAAAATAATTACCTAATGAAATTTCGGTGTGTGGAATCTTCTGATTCAATGTTAAATATTATACTGGTCACTGAATCTAAAAATGAACTGTACATTAAACATTAAGTGGTGATTATTTATTTTTAGCTATTTTCATTTATTAGTTTTAAGATCCTTTCGGAAATTTTGAAAGTTTTAGAGGAAGGTTGGAAGATACTATTACCCAAAGAGAAATTACTTGTAATTTATTCTTACATTCAAGCGTTGTAAGTGAGAAGTATGTGAAGGTAATTGCATAGAATTGTAGTTTTACATTGTTCCAAGTTGGGTTATAAAATATATGGTAGTTTAAGATGGTCCTACAATACGGTGATCTCCACAATACTTTAAAAAATTTAAATCCAACAGAATTTCTGCTTCGTATCCAATTTTACGCTGTGAGAGACTTTTCCGCTTTGCATATCAAAAAAATGTAGATTGAAATTAGAACATTGTCTTGAATTAGAAAAGTATTCACAGTGTGATTTTGTAAAGTTTGTATAAACTGGCACAAGGTCTTTTAAAAAACTGTAGTAATGAACAGTAGAAACTATTTGTGCTTTTATGATACAGGAACATATTTATGCGTTTGGGATCCTACTAACCTGTACTTATTATCTGGTGATATTATTGGTTTAATAAATAACATCATATATTCTTCCCCATCTCCGTAAATACTCTCTCTTGGAATCAATGTGACACAATGTAGAATTACTGTTAATTATAGTTTTATTAAATTGGTCGCTAATAGCATTTTGAGCCACCTGACGGACGGTATCGAGTCTTCGTATATTTCTTTATTAGTGCGGTCGGCACGGCTGGCTGGTAAGCGTGTTTACGTTCAATTACAACCCACTGAATGGTGTAAACATCCATTATGTGACAGGGTATGGCAACATTACACACACACGTGGTCAATGGATGTGAATACATACACTTTTATTCTAACAGTTTAACTGGTACAAATACGCCGACCACCAACAGACAAGTAATGATATTAATCCGAAATATGCAAGTCCTTCTGAGTGAAATGTCTAAATTGAGAAAGTGTGTACAGTTACAGTAATTAGTATGATCAACCTCCACACAACAATCACACGGCCACTACACACATGTTAATTATACTAGAAGAATGTATTTAAACTGTTACATGTCTTCTAGCTTATACGACGGTGCGAATGCGAAAGCCAGCAGTCATTTTCCCGACGCGGCAGCGCGAATTGCGTATCCATGTGGACCCGGCAAATCTTCATAAAACACTTGTATACTGATTCGCTGTTTCATTGCTACAGCGTGACTGCAACTGTCGCACTGCAAGACTAGCACAACTACGTACCTATCGATTAATCGATCTTCTTAGATACATTCCAATAAATGGTCGCTAGCCTACTGTATTGCGACATCAACTGATGTATTGCATTAACTAGCTTCTGTTGGTTCTAAAATAACACAGTCTAAACTCACATTCTCAGAACATCGATGCGTTTGTGGAATGTAACATTAAAAGAAAGAGAGGACGGATTCACAACTTAAACGAAAATGTATCTATTCCGTACTTCCGTATTTCTTTGTGAAACATTAATGAGACTTTAGTGACCATGGCATTGATGGAACCGTAAATTGGTACAAACGGCAAACCAATTTTCCTTTACGGATTGTCTCAACTAATCATGTTGCCACAACTGATTTGTATCGTGTTGGGATACTTACCAAAACTGATCAATAAGCAAAGATGTGTAACTGTTACTAACTGTAGGAAGCTGTTTTGCTTAAACAGTATACACAACGCATATCGTTTAGGAATGCATAATATGTTAAGGTTTTAGTTTACACTTAACTCTTCTTTTTTTTAAGAAGTGATCTTTTGTAAATGAACCATCCTGGCACTCGCCTGGAGTGATTTGGAAACCATGGAAAACCAAGGTCTGGGTGAATGGACGGTAGATCGAACCCACATTCTTCCGAATGCCAAGTGCCAAACGTTTTAAGCGCTCACCCACAGGATTCAATCCCATGTTTGTAGGCCAAACATTTTTGCTGAAAATCACTAATAGTTTTAAGCCGAGTTGTGCAGGGCGCTGGCTTTGGATGAAAGTTCTTGACAAAGGCCTGTCCATCATCCGCCTGATAGCGACCGTCATTTGCAGTGGTTCGCATGTGAGGCGTCCACTGCCGGAAGCTTTCGATTTGCCAGCAAAAACTCACCCTCAGGCATCAAACTTTAGACACGATATCCTCCAGACGTTCCTTGAACCTCGCCGTACACTCGCTTACAATAATAGTAGAACGAAGAAATAAATTTAACAACCCTGTTGATTAAAATTAAATAATAACTTCATAAAATTATTCTCAATTTTTTATTCTTAATGTCTAGTGATCACGTGATGGATTTTAATGTTGTAAATATTTTACTCTAAGGTGCTATTTATAGATTAGTTGAAAGCTTTGATCAGTAAATAAGAGACTGTTAAACAATAAATTGTAATAACAGAAGCTAAAAGTGTTTAGATTTTTAATAATACTTAGTATACCCTACAACAGTTACTATCTATGCATCTACAGCAAAATTGTTTCCCCCCACCTCTGTTTATTGCAAGGTTCTCCATTCCTGTAAGTGTCACATTACACTAACTGGTTACAACAACCCTCCCAAGGGGGGGAAAAAAAAAATCACAAATATTTTTTTTTTAAGGTCGCAGTCATAAATTCGCATAATTTCACACTTTTGTACTGTCTTAAAAAATAGAAGAATACGAGCAATTTTTTCTCTCAAATTAGGGGCTGGGAGTTCTTTAAAATACTGCCTAAAATAATATATTGTTTTCTATGACATTTTAATGTGTATGTACTATTTACACAAGGACATTTTCTTATCATGAATAAAACGACTATATATGGATGAATTTACACTACATCATTAGTGCCGTAGACCAAGCACCTGCATAGATGCAACATTTCAATGCACACTTAAGAACGAAGCTCAGAGTTCTGCTTCATAGTCAGGTGCAAAGAAAAACGAAAATATATTATTGACACATTTCTGAAATTAAATTTTAACGATCGGTCTACTGACGCAGTAAATCCAAGCTTTTAATATCATTCTTGCACTAACCGAAATATTTTATCTATAGTAGTTTGTATTAAGTAAAAATTGCTTCTGGTTTTAAAAATTTTATCTTGACAGCTGAAACATATGCTCAGTTAATTTCTTCAGAGGCTCAAGGCAAATGAGATTCGATTAACCCAAAGCACATAACTGTTAAATAATATGGTATTCAATAATTCAATCATTATATAATCAATAATTATATAATCAAGACAACCTCGGGTGTTCTGTATAATACGAATACCATGATATTTTTTATAATTTCGTGTTCTTTAGAAATTTTTGTGAAAAAACTAAGGTTTTCGTTCCAGACACAATTTAAGTTGCTGGAAACCGTACAAAATGACGATAACAACACAAGATAATTTATCTTCCATGTCAAATCGAAAATTTAATAGAGAAGAATAGTTATCGTGGGTAAATATAAAATTAACTTGTGTAGCATGTCAATGGGATGCATCTTTTTCTTATGCCAATATAATTGAAATCAATAAACTGAAATTGCAAAAGAAGTTATCAGACTAAACAAGTTACCAAATATTCGTACATTTGGTTGAACATCAGGGTTCACACCTGGGACGATTGCTGTTCAATATTTTCATAAATAATTTGGTTAGAATATTTACCAGTTGACTTCTCCTTGTAGATACAATTAAGATTTTTAAGAAAATCATGACTCGAAATGACTGCTTAGAACTTCAGAATTGCTTAAAAGCTATTGTGAAATGGTGTCAACAAAGCAGTATGAAAATATTAATAAATTTTGCTGCATTACTTTCCTCCGCACAAAGTCTTCATTACATTCTGAATTATGAAATGGAAAATCAGCTACTGAGTCGCTGCACAGCTTTAAAAGACCTAGGAGTTCTTCAGACGTACGACCTCAGTTCAGAAGAACATGTCCACAACATATGCGCCAAGGCCTCCAAGTGCCTGGGCTTACTGGCACGCACTTCCAGATTTATCAACAATACTCAGACACTTAGGCTTTTGTACTGTGTCCATGTCAGACCTATACTTGTGTATTGCAGCGTTGTATGGTCACCTCATCAGATCACACAAATTCAACAGATTCAGAATTTTCAAAATAAGTTAATAAGACATATTAGTTGTCGCACGGGCTTTCATTACTAAGATGTTCCGTTGGTTGCTGCTGGAACCTACCTTGGCCTCCATCCTTTGGAGTTGAGACGGAAAGTTCATGGTGTCCCATTTCTACATAAAGTAATCTCAGGTGTTCTAGACTGCTCTGAAATTCTCAGACATATGTATTTTCGTAGTCCGTCTGGTACACGGTTGAGAGAGCTATTTGGTCGTCGACATCTGCGCACGAACTATGAGGCTAGCAGCGCTTTAGAACGCATACAGAGATTATAGTAGGTAACAGTATACCTCCTGAACTTGATTTCTTTCATTGACAGTATTTTTCTGTTTTCAAGCGAGTACTCATACGTGAGTGGAGTCAGCAATGATGGACTTAGTCTCTTATTTCCTGTAATAATTTTTATATTTCTGTAGTTGTATTTTGAGTCTTAATATTAGTTTTTGAATATTTAATAATTTTCTCTTGTGTAATTATTTTTCGAGTTTCAGTAATATTATTCTATACTTGCTATTTTCTGTTATCTTCTTATTTTCACTGTAACTAATTGTTCATAAATAGTGATAATTGTGTTTACTAAATTGGTATCATAAGATATATTCACATAAAATGGTTTTTCCGTTGGAATAAATAAAATATAGTGTACTTTCCGTTGTTTGTATTTACAGCAACTTAAAATTGACTGCTATTATTAACAACAAAACAAAAAAACGTCCAGTAAACTAAACAAAATACTACGTTCTTGAAACCTGAGATATAAAAATACGCATAACTATACTAAGATGTTTAATAGGCTTTATATTTTCAGCTATGTCTCATGCTAAAACAGTGCGTTCATTTTTTGGTTATGTATTAAATGTATTTTTTTATATTGTCATAGCAAAATGGTAACATCGAAAATGACGCAACTTGTTGTTGAAGTATGCTTCTTGATTCGTCAGCCAAAGTAACATATAAACTAAGAAAATTTAAGCGATTTCGTATGTAGCCAAATGGTTTACAAGTGTTTCCCAATTAGTGGTATGCGTACCCTCAGGGGTACGTAAGGTTTTTTCAAGGGGTACGTGTGGTAATCTCTTTGCTATGGTAATCACTAAGATAACTGAAAAATAAACAATTACGAAAATATTAATGTCCCTAAAATATATATTAAGACAACAAAACTGTGTGTGTATGTGAATTATTTTACTGTAATACATCTAGAAAAACTAGTTTCATTTTTTATTTATTATTTCAGCTATTAGGGGTATGTGAGGTTAAGCTGTTCCTTGAAGTGGCAATTGGGGAAAAATAATTCGGAACCACTGTTCTACGAGATATACGCTGCGTGAATTGTGTTCACACACTCGTCCAACATTTCGACTAATGTCTCGAGCCATGTTCGGGGGTAAAATCTACCACTCAGTTCGTAGCGTATGCCTCGTGAAGCATTCTGTATGCATAGGAACTGTGGGCGCGAAGTTAATACTGGTCAGGAAACGAAGGGTTAAGGCGGGTGTTGCGTGTGGAAGTTGCTTCTGAACTGTGGACGACTGTTGGGTTTTATGCCCTCGAGGGCTGACAGTAAATACCGGTGGCTGTGTCCCGGATTCCCTCACGCGCCCTAACCTCTACCCCGCACGCGACGGAACGAAATTAGACACATTCCTAAGAGCCCACACTATGTACTTAATGACGGCGATTTTGTTTATGACTTTGGTTCTTGTTTTCAAATTTGTTGTAAAGTATTAATTTTATGTGTTTAGAAATTGTATTGTAGTTCTAACATTACTGTATTCCTAGTCGTGGGTAGTTTTATTTTTAGCAGTGAAAACGAAATAAATAGATCAGAGCCATCGATTTTGATAAACAATAAAAAACCAAAAATTTCTACCGGAAATTTATGGTTTACCTATTGCCGTTTATGGGATTAAAAGATTGCAACGGGGCTGTCGGTGTTGGGTACATCAAAGATACTTTTGAAAAGAAAACAGAAAATGATCGCAACATGCAATTTGTACGCCCTTAAAACCAAAACTCTTTTTTTTAATTATTTTCTGTTAGTTTTGTCACCAAGCAAAAACAACTGAACTGATTTAAATAGTATGTACAGTTACATATTATAATTTTACTTATGATTTGAGGTATGGCTCACTGGGTCATCTGACTCGAAAACTGGAAATTAAAATTTCTTCTGAGCACGTAAATGTTTTTCACTAGAAACTGGCATAACATAAAAATTACTGAAGGTTTCGATAGGTTAATCACAGGATAAAGGATTACTGACTGACCTAAGAGCTCAGTTTCATCATGTTGCTGCTTCACCTGGGCAGAGAGAGGAAAACTAAAAACAAAAAAAATTAAAACTCAATAACAAAACATTCATTGAATTGTTGGAAAATGCAAATACTTTTTTAATGAATCGTTTCAACTTTTTACGATGTATCATCAGCGACGAATCTGATTTTTGCACTTATCTTTCACATTTGTGTTAGAAGGTTTGCAGTTGTACATATCTGTTTTCTCACAAAGCATGTTCCAGATTTAGATAGCACAGCGCGCTTTATAGTTATTCTAATGTATGCCTTTACCTTCTTGTCTAATTTAAATCACGGGTATATGACAGCGGCAGTTTTCAAAGTGTGACAATGGATCATTTTTTCTTCATCTGTTGTCAATTTATATAGTGTGTGTAAGGAAAGGTAAATGTGTGAGAGTAGTACATTTTTCTATTTGTATTTTACAGTCTATCAAGCTAATGAGTGTTTATAGTTTCAATAAATTTTGGTTGGTTAAATTTATGTGGAAATTTTGTTTATTATTATTTGCTACTTTCTGTATGTGGTATTTTTCCCAAAGGATTACAGTGTCTGTAGTTGTTAACTATGAGTATTTTCATAAGTGTATTAATGTCTATCGGTATGTGATCGTTTTCTATGAGATGATCGGCAAATTTGGAATGGTTGTTGTTCTTCTGTGCTCTATGAGTAATATGTATCTTATCTGGAACTGTCGTCATGTCTGCCTGATGTATATTACTTCCCATTTTTGACATGAAAGTTGGTAAATATGTAAGTTGAGGTAAATGTTTGTTTACAAGAGGATTTTAAATTGTTTGGTCATCGAGTTTTGTATTTGAAGTGCAATGTTAATGCCTTGTATCTGAATAATTTTGCTTTCAGCTTCTTTATTTGTTGATGTAGCAGTTTTTGCTACGAGTATTCAGTTTCATTGATGGTTTGAATGTTTTTATTTACCTGTTTTTCTTCTAGATGTGTTGTTGGTGACTTCTTGGTGGCTGTGGTTTGGTATGTTATCTTTTGCATTTCTCACAAAGCATGTTCCGTTTATAAATTTTCATTTTGTTTATGATTTTTCTGTTTTTGTGTCAATTTATTTCTCTTTGATAATGAATTCTGTTAACGCTATCTGTATTGCAGCTTGTTTGTGGTTATTTCATTTGTTTGGTATGGAGTGTGTAATGTCGTTTGTTGCTGTAGGTTTTCTGCGTATCTTAAATGTTTGTTTGTTTGAACATTTAGTAATGGTGAGATCTGAAATTTTTTATCTTCCTTCGTATTGCTTTCCTATTGTTCCTGTGATGTTTTTTTCAGTACCATTGTTTTGATAAGCGTACCTTCCAGAAGTAACAGAAATCTGAAATAGATCATTGCGATCAGAAACGTATTACAAATTCTCGAGTTAACAAACAGAATAATGAATTAGATAATTGTCATCGCAGTAAGAAATTATTTCTTAAAAGTGATCAGATTCGAATCTAAGCCTTATGGGATACTTTCTTCTTCAGTAAGCATCCAAAAATTTAGTTATATCAAATTCTAAACATGTTTTACGAAGGGAAGAATGTTCTGTAATTTATAAATACATAAATAAAATAACTTACTTTAATTATTTTTAGAAAAAATATAAAATTTTCCGAAAATATTTTTTATTCAGTGCTCATTAATTTTATTTTTGAATGCGTTTGACTGGGAAGTAATTTTCTTACTAATTTTTTTTAGATACCAGAGGAATGTTTATATCTGTCTAGTGTCTAATGAACTTTGTTTCAGTGGCAATAGCTTTGAATCACCTAAACTGTGAACATTAGCTGTGATCACATAATTTTTGTCAGAAAAAAGTCATGAGTTTTAGAGGTTCCAGCTTTCCTATTTATAGATTAGTAGGAATTGTTCATTGATCGAAGTATGGATCCATAAATTGCCTTGGATACAACGTTTGATATCACCTGTTTTATGGTTGATCTGATCCGACAAGTCAATTTCGTTTCGTTATAGTTAAATAGCATACGCGGATGGTGCGGCCAATTGAAGCTCTCTCTGCAATGTATATTTCCCAAATTCATTCCTGTCACTCTTTGCTATTCACTGCTTTCTGTACTTATTAGCCATTCTGTACCTCTTACATAAGTGTCATATTGATTGACGGTACGCAGTCATCCAGTGTCAATTGTCTAGCATTACTGGCTTCTGTGGTTTTTATTATTTTATGTTTCGGAACTTGGTTACAGTCTTTGCAGCTGGGCACTGTTTATCTACCGGCGAAGAAAACTGTTGTTAGAAATTTCTTTTCTTAAAAATACTCAATAATATAAACAGGTAACAACTATCTGACGTATAGTATTTCAAAACTCAAATTAAGTAAGAACTTCAGAATATAACGAAGATGTGTTGCATCATTAATATTAGATAGAAATTCTTTTAAAAAAAAACTGTGATTACGTTACCTGTAAAAAATATCGAAATTATAAACAGAGAAAAAAATACAAAAATTATTGGCTCCATACATTTTTGTAAAATCTGAATAAATTAATCATTACAAAAATTAAAGACTGATACAACTTCAATATGATTCCGTATATTTTAAAAAATATTAGCTTCTTTCCACATCGACCATAACAAGGGATGTCAGTTATTTTAAGTCGTATCGACAAATAAATTTACAGAAAAGGTTAGTGTTTTTTTATTTTTCTGAAAATAGAAATAATCACCAACTTTTTTTGATATTACACGTTTGATGTTTGCAGCTAGCACCTCCATCTATTGCGCTAGTTCGAGAAATTTGCGTAAAGAGCATTTTTTTTTTTTTTTTTTTTTTTTTTATAAAATTCAGTTTTTGTCTTATTCAATTTTAAATACTGTATTATTTCACATCAGTTTCAGTCGTACGGCAGCAAGGGAGCATCGAACGCTAACACCTTTGTTACTAAAAAAAAGGGAGGAAGTGGCTTTTTAGCTTTTATTTTTCCTCTGCTCGCTCCTTCATTAGGAGATAAGCGGCAAGCTTTCAATCATGCCAGTATTTTATAACATCGACGAGTATGGTCGTGCTGCTCGTTTTGTTCGCTCCCAGAACGAAGGTGCATTAAAGCCACCATACTCCGCTTGTCTGCGCCACAACCTGTCTGTACCAACGTCAATTCTGGAGCAGCAGCAGTAGAAACACTATATCTAATGTTCGGAGGTACTTTGCTTCCCGCCTCCACTTTCGGCTGCAAACTGTGGACGATAAATAATTTCGCATAATCTTCCCACTAAGAACTGAACCATAATCAGGTGACGAGTTTTCTGTTTATAATTTTGTGCCCCCCCAAAGCTACTTAAAGTGAGTGATAAGAATTACATGATTGATCAGCATAGGTAGGGAGACTTCACATAATTACCTTATGACTTCATGTTTATATGCTTTTTATACTTTCGTCTAAGAGGATTTTAAGGTTGCGTATCTTCTGAATGTAAGATGGAACCATAATGGAATCACACAATAATCCATTTGTCTGACCGTCTATGACAGCTTCTGACCATCATGCTTTGAAATTTGCAATTGCTGACTATTTCATTTCTTGCTTCCCCAGAATCGATTATAACATAAATTTTGGGAAAAATGGTAGTTAAAATCATTAAATAGGAATTTGGTGTTGATTTGAAGTTTTTTTTTTTTTTAGATATTTTTCATTGTAATGAAAGAAAAGAGAGCCCAAAAAGTCCTTATCGCACTCATCTCATTTTATAAATTACTAGCTGATACCCGCAACTTCGTACGCGTGGATTAAGAATTTCTTTGCCAGAATTGAATATAGAAAGTTGTGGTAGCGAAGGATTGGTCCCAAACAACACCGAGTCGGCATAATATGACCGGAAAGCAATCGCTATATCATTCTACCATCGAAGAGAATCAATTTCCAACATACTTAAAAACAAAAAAACAAAAAACGAAGGTGAGGGGATGTGGGGGGGGGGGGGATGTTAACTAAGGGCAGCTTTATTTCTGCTTGCTTTTTTTTCCAGAAGGAGCATCAAATTATTGGATTCTAATAACTTTAGCTGCTTGTGCTCTGCTAGAGCTACAACTTAGGCCAGTTTACGCCCGCAAGGCATGTCGAAAAAGAAGGCAAAATAAACTGGTGCCAGAAACAATTAACCGGACACCATAACCCAAACATTAGTAACCAATCACTTTAACCACTGAGCTGCCTGACCGCTACACGGAAAAACAGTACGGAGACGTCCATATCCAACGCGTCTGTCTATCTCCGCTCAGTAATATTTCGAAATTATGAGACAACATGTATTATTTATACAGATAATTTTTCAACCAAATGTAGAAAGTATTTTTCTCCTTGATCAAAGGATAAGGGTGCAAAGTTTCATCGAGATCGGATGAAAACTGTGGATTTGTATGAGGAACAAACAAACATACCAGTACATTCATCTTTATATATATAGATTAGCTTGAAGATTATTTTCATAATTTATCGTGATATATAGCCTTCTTATAAAAGAACTTTAACTACCTTTCAAGAGTAACTGAGATATTTTAGCAAATCCGATTCTTCAGTAGGTATTTTTTTTAGCGGATCATCATTTATATCGTTCGATAAATAATCAGATACTGAAAATGCGCTGGAAATTAGCTATTTCTAAAATCTTCAAAACTATTCTAAAAAATGTTTATTTTTTTTCAACTGAACATTTTTTTTTATTTATGTGTAATATTTGAAAGACAATTTTGCGGAACCAGTATGAACTCAATTTAAAAATATTTTAAAAACACAAAATAACGCTTTTAATTAGTTCAGTTTAATACGAATTCCATGTACGCAAACCACAGCGGAAATGAAGGATTATTTTCGCTTGATAAATGACATAAGTGATTAAAAAATTTCATGTAAATAGTGGTAACGAGTTTTATCTAGGAAATGTGACATATTTTATAATTATGTAATATTTTTGGTGGCAATATTTCAACAGTTCTTATCTAAGCTGGAATGTTACTAAATAACTCCAATCCAACTTTTTTTACTAAGTACAGTAAAAGTCCGGTTTTCCGAGTTCTGCTTATCAAAGCCGCCGGGGTAAACAAGGCAAATTTTTGAAATATAATAGGGAGCTTTTATGAAGCTATGGAATATTTTTCAACTAGAGTGTGTGCAATATTAAACGTGGTACTGATGCTACAGCGTTGTCGCTATACTTCCGCTAAGAAGAGAAACAAAATTATGACACAGAAGACAATTAAAGACTCTTTGGCAAGTGATCGTAACTAATGTACAAAAAACAACTTTATTGCTTCAAAAATTAGTTTGACACTATAAATAAATTGTATTATTTCATTTTCAATACGTTTTTTGATTCATTGTAACCTCTTTCCTTGACCTCCGGTTATCCGAGTTTTTCATTATCCGCGGTGCCCCGGTCCCGTTTACCTCGGATAATTGGAATTCTACTGCACTTTGTGTTTTCACTGACTTTGTGAGAGCTACAGGTCTAATCGCAGTAGTCAGTGAAAACAGCGAATGAAACATTCTTTACTATAAAATTTGAAATAACCAGTAACAAATCTACTAACGCCAATGCGACAAGTTCCTTGCTGCCGATGCACCTATGATGGGTGAAACCGTCAAATATTTATAAAAAATCTGGAATAATAAAAGGCCAATGTGGTCAAGACACTGCCTTCTTTGGCGGGAAAATGACAGCAGGAGTAGTTCTCGCTCTCTTTCTACAGCTATTGCTGTAGTACCAAGCTAAGAATGAAGATTACTAACTTATGATTGTGCAGTGGTTTAATATGTTCTGCCATTAAATTAAGATTGCAAACCAACCATGAATAATGGTATGTATTTATTTTAAATCTAATTGTTAATTACTAAGACGCTTCGTCATGATCTGAAGTTATCAGTATACTTTCTGCCCTTAATGGCAGTAACCTAAGCAACCTAAGAACGAAAATTAACGGTTTATCTTACGTAATATTTTACACTGTGTATAAGGATTTAATATGCTTTACCTTTAAAAACCAACCGTAAAGAAAGGAAGGTATGTATTTTTTTTAAATTTACATGTTACTTATCACATTTTAAAATAATTTAATTAAAATATTTGAAAGAATATGAGAAACAGGGAAGTTCGTTAAGTAATAATAGAAAACTTTCATGAATAGTAGGTTTCAACAAAACACCTTAACAAGTATGGGACAAAATTATTCTTTTCTTGAGGATAACAGTATGCAAAAAGAGGTTAAACAATTAATCGTTCTACGTTTTCCGAATAATATTTTTGCAAAACAGTAAAAAAATTTGACCTGTTTTGTAACTATTAAGTTAATAAGTTTCATCGGCACTGATCAATAATCAGTTTATTGTATAATTAGATGTTATAGCTTCTTATTTTTTGGTTATGGCAGCTCGTCATTGAAGCAGATATCTAACTTGACATATTGTGCTTAGCTCCCATTTTCCAGGACCTGTGGTTTAACCTATGTATATACTTCACGTGCAGAAAACAAACTTTTTCAGAGGTAAGGTTTAGGTTAGAGGTCTGTAGAAACGTATCAGTGAACTCGCAGCAAAACTTTACGATGTCAGATGAAATACCACTGATCTACAGACCAAATTATCATGACTTTTTTATATCGAATAGAAAAACCATGTGGAACAAAATAGAGATAACATGTTAACAGCAATGCTAAGCGTAAAATTTTACCACTTTCCAGTAGTTCTGTACCCCGTTCCTTTCCCCAGATCCTCTCCCGCCTTTAATGATCAGGATGTCGACGTGCCGTGACGTCGAAGCACGAAATAGAATTCGGAATATATCGTGAGAAACACCAAAGATGCAATACCAACTAGATGTTGCAAACGTCATACTTAAAGAAAGTAATACGGGATCCATCGGTTCATTCCTTAAATTTGGTTATTTAGTATTTAAACCCCATAAATGGAGGTACTGAATGCGAAGAGGAAACTACGTAATTTAATAATTAAGAAGAAATCCTGAGAGCATGTTGCCGTCGAAGTTCTCAGTCATCGAAGCTATAGCTTTGACTGTTAACAGTAATTTATGTAAAAGTGATACCTGAAAAAAATTCTGAGTGTTTGTATGCAACTTTAAAGGAGGAGAACCGATTTTAATAATGGGCATAAGTCCCAGATGAAACAGCATAATCGCAAAATTTTCAGGTTCAGTGCAGATGATGCAGCATAATGAGACATATCTCATGTTTTAAACTGTGGAACAAAATACACATTGGTGACTTAAAATATTGTACTAGTAAATCAACCCCAACTAGACCTGGATACGGCGGGTACTAAGCTAGTTATTAAATAATTAATCTTTATACCATCTGAATTACTTACATGTAGTAGCTGACTGATCATTCTGCCGAAAGGTTAAGACATTTGCCCAATAATATTAAGTTCTTCAAAACTTCAGAATATTAGTCAAACAAAGGCCAAACATTGTCAAGAATCGACAAACATTATTTAGTTTTATCAGTGTTCCTGAATTACACCATCGAAGCATGTATACTATTTTTTAGAACTTGGAAACATACGAAGCGAGCAATGGTGTTTTGAGAAGGATGTGGAGAAGATAATTGATGCCGTATACGAGATATTGCATTTAGTCGACTGTAACAATATATTTTGTGAACAAATATCAATGCATACTGAAGTTATAGTGTACAAGGTGATTCTGATTTCAACGATACCGTATAGGTGTGAATGGTGTATCCTGTACCACCGTGACTGGCCATTTACTTTTAAATGGCGGTTCAAGGTCATGATCTCCTGGCCACGATTCTCACCTCACCACCTCGTCCTTTCCTACCTCCCAGAGTTGACCGCTGTGTTCATGTAGGCGAGTAATAAATTTCCCCTTCGCATTAAGTGGTAAGGACAGCGGAGTGGGGACAGTGCTGTCTGACCTTGGACCGCCCCTGTTAACTGACTGGACTATAGAACGGCGGAGACGTGAAGAGACAAAATTACTAACACCGAGTCTCCAAAAATCTCAAACACGTTGACCCCATCAGCTCGATGTAATTTGCGTGACCGTACGTTTTGTGAAATACCAGGCCTGTTCAGCCACCAGAAATATGACTGTAAACTATCATGAGTGGAGAGGCTGTTGGGATAAATTCTTAAGCCGACGACGACGATGACGACCTCATGATATCTGAGACAAAACAATTTCTAAAATTTTAATCATGAGACCGAACACAAAGGATACAAATGGAGTACAATGGGGAAAGAAATTAAATTCTCTAAATGACTGTTCATCTTATACAGGGCGTTCGCCGGGAAACGCTACCCTCCCAGTCTGTTGCCGTCGGCAACTTGCTGGGACAGTGGAGCCAGCAAATCCCGCCACACGGCGCCGTGAATCACCGCACTGTTTAACACCTCCGCTGCCCCAACAGTGTTGTGAATAAACGTTTCTTTGCGGTTTGGCTGGTTTGGGGCTTCATACTCTTACTAATCTGTACCGTGTTTGAGTGTGAGTAAAATTATGGTTCGTTACAGTTTGCAACAAAGAATATTTCTCTACGATACATATGTGAAGAAGAAGTCGTTTAAAAAGTGTCGCAGTAAATTTCGTCGCGAATATCCTGGCGCTTTACTGCCAGCTAAATCAACAATTCTGCGTCTGGTTAAAAAAGTAAGAGAAACGGGTTCATTTTTTAACAAAAAGAGACTGTTGGTCGACAGTATTCTCACAGAGGAGAAAATTGACGATATCGCTTTTCGACTAGAACAGTCACCCAAAAAATCATTAAATCAGTTAGGGCAGCAGGCAGGCGTATCTAAGACGTCAGCTTGGAAAGTAACAAAGCTAGTTCACTTAAAGCCGTACAAAACAATTGTGGTGCATAAAATTACAGAAATAGACCAGGGACATAGGATTAGATTTTGTAACTGGTACCTGCAGGGTGTCCACGATGGCACTGTTGATCCGCAACTGACGTCACATTTAAATGCTTAGCACATACAAGTTTATGAAGCGTAATTATTATGAAATAGTCCGCGGCCGACGGTCGAACAATGCCGGAAGCTGACCGCTCGTTCGCCGGGAGCAGTTTCTTCCTTGTAGCGCTAACAGTGGGTAGCGTTTCCCGGCGAACGCCCTGTACATAGTAAGTAAAGAAAACTAAAACACGATGCCATCTATGATCTCAATCGCTAATACCATTTACTTGTGGCGATGTTGAATATTTTCAGTCTCAATATGTGTCTGAGTGTGCCTACAACAACTATTAGTAACAGCTTTGTGTAGTACAGCATGCTTCCACAAACCTTCAACAAAATTACGGGTAAGTGTATTATTCTCTAGAATTCATTCGTCGATAGACAGGTAACTTGCATTCATTTTTTCACGGTCGAATCGATCGACTGTAAAAATACTCTTCATTTTTCCATGTTTTTGGCAATCTCTTGCAGTTAGTAATATCTCTACAGGTATCTGAGTCTTGCTGAATTGTTGATACATAAGTAACGAGTGTGGTAAACCTAAGATATCCACTATTACAGAAAACGAAACAAACAGGTTGCAGCAGCATCTGGAATATGCTGCGAGATAGCATGCTAAAAATACGTTTACATGATTTGTTGCAAATAATATTTAGTTCTACAATCTTCCGCAGTATCCAGGATTACAAGGTATTAGAGTCACCAAAACATCGATATGGACATTTTTTTTTAAGATTAGAATTCACGGAAAA
The DNA here is from genome assembly GCA_031002005.1 of Vandiemenella viatica. Taxonomy (NCBI): domain Eukaryota; kingdom Metazoa; phylum Arthropoda; class Insecta; order Orthoptera; family Morabidae; genus Vandiemenella; species Vandiemenella viatica. Next base: position 83,059,019 of record CM061919.1, on the reverse strand, counting down.
CATTAATCAAACCACTACATCAAAGATAAATACGTGTAACGAAATTAAGGTATCTAATTTTAGCTTACAAAGACACTACATTACAAACGTTTGTACTTTGCTGCTAGAAGCAAAACAACAGAACGCAATACTACAGATACTAAGGTCCGCACAAGTGAAGCAGTGGGAAAATATCAGTTTTTTATAATTATAATTCAACTTTATAATTAATGCTTTTGGAGTATTGTTCAGCTGATTTCTTTCTTTTATGATCAAGTCTAGCTATTTTTACATGCTCCGATTCCTTATACAACAATCGCAAAAAAATTCTATACTAAATTCTGAGAAAAAAACAGTAAAATTTATTTTTTCTAAATAAATACCCACATTAACAGTAATTGGTCATCATTAAATATGCTTGTGTGAAGGATAGGAAAATGAAACGAAGCACTCACATATGTAAAAACAAAAAATTGCTCCAACCGTTCTTATCTCGTCAGCCGGTAACATAATTTCCATAAATATACGTAAAATCAAAAAATTAATCCAACCATTCTTATCTATTTTGCCGGTAACGAAGTTTTCAAATTTAATGACACTTCGTCTTTGGCATTAAAAGTAAATTCGAGTGGTCTTGCAACCTGTTGACACAGTTTCGAATTAGAGATGGGACAGGCCTTACTGTTAAACACTCAAATCCGTGCCACGAAACCTTCTGCTATATCTCATATGATCCTGGTTACACTGGTGCCGTGAACTTTGAAAGCCATCACTTAAACCACTGAACTGCCAAGTATCACTAAATACACATATAAGTGGTGTTTCTGTAAGTTTTCCTTGTCCGCGCAAAAATATATATATTAAAAAAATTAATAAAAACCACGGAATTGCTTTGGATTGGGTTTTAATAGTTGAATAGCTTACGGCTCTAACTTAAAAACTGCGGAATGTCTTATGATTCTCCGTGGACGGTGGAGGAAGCAATGAATTATAATCAGTACTCAAAGTGAAAACATAGGAGCCAAAGATCACTTTACATCAAAGATAATCACTCCTTTCACGACATAAGCAGACGGCGTCAAAGATCACACCACAACACAATAAGCAATTGGAGTCTGTAAATATTGTTTACTACGCAACTTTCGTTATTTAGTAACCTGGAAGTTTTGAAGGAAATTTAAAAATTAAAAACTAAATTAAACTTCAGGAAATAATATAACATTCTTGAAGGCAATTTCAATTATTTATTAAACACTAAATTCATGCAAAATTGTGTGTTTTTTTCTTTAGTCTGCAAAACCTGAGGTCCACTTAAGATAATCTACCATCAAATGCTTATGAGTTTAAATGGAAGGGTGTTTAACTAACCGCGTCGATATCGCAGCTGAGGCAGCAAATCGCACACTTCGATGAAGAATAGCAGCAATAGAGAAGTTTCCCACAGCAAAAACGTAGTGTTAGTAACTATTATTTGACGACCTTGCGAATCATGTCCCAGAAAAATTATACTCAGAACGACTCCCTAATGATTAAAAATCAACTACCTCAATTGGGAACGAACCAAGACTGTGTTACAATATTATTTACGGAGATTTATTGTTGTCGGAACCTAAGCTTCGACGGATACATATCGGATTTAGAGAGATATCCTCGTATAAATACTTCACCATTCATCTTCCCCAGCATAGTATGTAGAGAGAGAAAAAGGTCACGAAAAAGAACGACGTAAGATGGGGTGTCCAATTGAGTTCTGTCATCGCTTGGAAGATCCGACTGTTTGACACATGCAAATCAGTAGTGGCGATGACTGGTTGGTGGGCTGAATCAGATAGGCCAACCCGCGCAGCGCGTGCTTGCGTGCGTGAGTCCTTTGGACAAAGACTGGACTGGACTGGAGGCTTGCTACCGCCACGCGGCCGGAATGCCGCTGGTGGATACAAAAAACCGAGCGCCACGAGTCAACCCAGCTCTTGCTCTTATTCTACAAATTGGTAAGCACGCCGCCCAGCCGTCATACGGAAAGAGCGGAATTAAAACGAAAGGGGAACGGCAGGAAAAAAAGGTGGGAGCACTAAAAAGAGGAGAAAAAGAAAATTAGCTCCTTCCTCTTTACCTGTTTTCGTGTTGTTCTTCTTCTTCATCATCGTCATGACCGCGACGCGTCCTTTTTTCCCCGTGGCGCGCACCTGATTGGAATACTGTATCATTAAGTGGCAGCATAATTGCTACTAGGTCCCCCGGACCGGTGGCTGTTACATCAGAATGATAAGGCCCGGCAATTAGAGGCGAAAGTGGTGCTCTGTCTGGCCACGGGGCCATCCATACTGATGCTCCTCACTTTCGTTAGCGCTTGGACCCCTCGACCCCGTCTCTTAGACGACGAAAGTGGTTCTTCCAGTTGACACGGAGTAGTTATTAAGTGCCGAAGGAGACGAGCTCGGTCCGCAATGAGTTGTGTTACTCCCAATGCACTGTCGTTTACTGAATCTCAAAGACAAGTAGCAACGAGCATTACGTCGAATAAGTAGGAGCGTGATGGATGGAAGATTTACGTTCGGGTCTGGAATTCCGGTGGCCATAGCTTCAATCCCCGGTCGATCCATCTAGATTTCTTTAGTTTCTCAACATCACACTGGATGAAGTCCTGAGTGGTCCATTTGAAAAAAGTCATGAGTGAATTTATTTTCGTTCCTTGCTTGTGATTATTACCAGGATTGTTCCCCAAACGTCATCTTGAAATTCATGAATTAGCTTACACCTGTATTGTCTGAAGAAGTGGAAAATGAGTTTTCATATCACTAAGTTTGGATGAGAGACATAAACATCAAGAAAATAGCAATGGCAGAGACGCTTAAAACGTTCTAGGTTTCCACGAAAATTAGAAGTCTAAATGGAATATTGTCAGACAATATACTAATTATGGACCAAATACCATGTTCTATTAAACGAATCAGTGAATCACAGTTTTTGGTGGAGTGTGTGAAATGTCTTCCTGATTCGATAGTGCTTTGTCTGGAAGGAATTTCTGAAACAGTGTCGTAAGCTGTTAAGTGTCAGTCGCAAGTAATATTAGACCAACTAATCATACTTGCGAAGTGTGTTTAAAGTAATAAATAATCAAAGCAATTTTCAGAATTATTAGGTGTCAAAATGTGGAATTATGGTTTAAAATTGGTCTGAAAATGATATTAGATTGAAAATGGCAAAGCCGAAGTTATCTTTTTTTTTGTAAATTGAAACAGATGACACTAATTAGTTTTGTTGATGAAATGAGATAGGATCTTCAACACCTGTAATTGAATACAAACACGTGGGCAACCAATCTATTGGCTGGAGGTCAACAACACAAACACTTATGAGCAGTTGTTATTTATAACAGGTATTCGCTTACTTGACAGAGATAATTATATACGAACACACCTGTACAGTCACCTTGAGAGTATAAACTAATATCGAATAAACGGAGAAAGTAGCGGACAGCTGATTCATAGCTTTGATGAAATCAACTCCATACAGTAGAGCTAATAACTAGGAATATTGTCTGGTGAAACGTGATTCGGTTTTCTTAAAACATGTAAAATTCGATTAAAACAGAGTGTACTTAACAGATCCCAAAAATACTTTCAACACGCTGTTACCCGTTCATAAAATGGGTATTTTCTTTTGGTATTTTTCTTCAGTATTGTTTTGAGCTTGTGCGAGTAAGATCACACAGTTGTTGCTTTAAATAAAAGGCTATTCAAAAAGAAGGACTAAATTTTGCATTTTTATTTTTCAAAAACTATGAATAACACAAATACGTGTCACAAATGAGCCGATGGAGGAAGGTTCAAGGTTTTACTATTTTCTGCATAGTGGATTTCCGAGGGCTCCGTACAAAAGTACTTTGAATACGCTGAATATCTTCATTTGACGTTCGACGATAACAACTGCTTCTCCCTCTGCATATGCACCCACCTTCTAAGAATTTCTTATGCCAATCGTCACTCCGTTTATGACGAGGTAAGACTTTATTGAACTTTCGACGGAATGCACCTGACACATCAACAATGAACTCACTTTTTGCCTATTGTAGTACATTCCATTCTCTAGCTGGTCGATCGCAGTATATCGTCGTTGATGGAGAAAGTTCTTCTAATCTAGATGTTATGTCGGGTGTACCTTAAGGAAGTGTTATAGGACCACTTCTTTTCTTAATTTTTATAATCGATCTCGGAGACAAAGTAAACAGCATTTTTAGATTATTTGTTGATGACGTGGTTATTTATAAGGAAGTAAGGAATTCAGCCGATTGCTTAGAAATTCAGCGTGATCTGGATGTTATTTTGGCATGGTGCGCTGAGTGGCAACTTACACTAAATTTTAAAACGTGCAAAACAATGAGCATAACTAACAACATGAATCCGACTGTTCAGAAATACGAGGTAAACAGTTCAGTTATTGATATGGTAGATTCTGTCAAATACTTGGGAGAAACAGTACAAAGGAACATGAAATGGGTCTTACACATTAATTCGTTAGTTGGTAGAGCCAATTCTAGGCTGCGATTCCTAGGTGGAATCTTGAAAAATTGTAATGAACAAACAACGGAGATAGCGTACAAATCTCTATTGCGTCCACATTTGGACTACTGTTGTGCCCTTTGGGATCTGTTTCGGAAGGGGTTGATTGACAGTATAGAGAAAGTACAGGGAAGAGCCGCTCGATTCGTGACCGCTGGCTACTACGAAAGCGTCACTGAACTGATTAATAGACTGGGCTGGGAGTCTCTGGTAGATAGACGACGCCCGTTTCATTTAAACGTATTGGTAAACATGCGTACTCCCATTTTCACTTACGAGTGTAGTGAAATACTTTGTCCACAGACCTATTTGAGTCGGAATGACAGGAAAAATAAGATTAGAGAAATAAGGTGCCGCACTGATTCTTATATGAATTCGTTTATCCCTAGAACAATTCAGGATTGGAATGCACAACAAGGAGATTAGCTTTGGTGCTGAGCACCCTCTGTCACACACAATTTTGTGAATTGCAGAGTATACATGTAGATGTAAATGTAGATAAAACGATTGCTCCTGTGGCGGTGCTATTGCCAGGTAAACCAGCAACGGCTTGTTGGTGGCAGAAAATGGAACTAATAGGTGGGGTTACAAACTTTGAACCTTACACTATCCAGTAATGTGTGAAACGAATTTGAATCATTTATAGTTTATGATAAATAAAAATGGGAAATCCACTCCTTCGTTTTGTGTAACCATGTACGATACTCAATACCCGACAGGTTGGTTGAGTTCGCTAGTGTTAGACAAACTTCACAGTTATTTGGTTTGGGAACACCGGTGGGAGAAGAATGGTCCAGCGTCTGGAGCTTAGCAATCAAGAATGAAGGGTTGGTGATACACGGTACCTAATCATCAGATTGTGTACCAACGTTCTGAGTTAAACCTCCAAACTTTTCGTAGTGTGAATGGATTGAGGAATAAGACACTGTTGATAGTGATTCGTCCATCGGTTATCGATTGTAGAATTGGCAGCCCCAATGCTGTTATTAAGGTTCTTTATGGTGGTTTAGTTACTGATTAATTAATTAAAAAGTCCACCAAAAAAAATTATGTGAAGATGCTTGTTTATTTTGATCCAAACGAGTCAGCGATATTCACAAGCATAGTTACAATCCAAAGATACACTTCTAAGTCGTTGCAAATAAAATCTTTGTGAACTCAACTGGATGAAACTCTCTGTAACACTGAATACTGTCAACTAAACTGACTTACTAACTGAATGCATGAATGAATGTCTCTGTCCAGGCGATCTGTTTATATAGAGTCTATCGAAATTACGAGAATTCTTCAAAGGCATCCGCCCGATATTTCTCGATCATTAACAATCACTCAAACAATCTAACATATTAAAAACAATCGGAATTGATACAAAATTAATTAATAACATTACAGAATGATCAGAAATGGTAATTATAGATACTTAAATACAAAATTATTTACAGAAATCCTTTCAAACGGTAGAAAATTGTCCTGTAGACACCGTAACTTACAGTAATACATGGAATTACAAGCATTTAGGAAATTCTCTTGCACCATTCGGTTCTTAAACATATTAAATTTTCTTACCTAAAACAAAGCCTACACTGATTTACAAGAAATTACAAAACAAACATATCAGATCACTTTCAAGCAAACTTTAGCTCACTACAAATATTTCATACAGTACAATACTATTCAAAATTCAGGTATTAGGGCTGTTACACTGTCTTTCACAGAATAAACCTGAAAGGGCCAACATAGGGTTTAACCAACTCCTGTAGTTCAACTCAGACCATCAATAGCAGAAACAATGCACTTTAAGAGGCCACTGGTCGTTAAACACCCGCTAATCTGTAAATGAGCTCACATTGGACGCTTTTCCTGCAACTTATACGTATCTAATCTAATAATATCAAAAAATGGTTACAAAATTTTAAAAAGAAATAATGGAAGGCATTGGACGGTTGATTACATTCTAGACTATTTTCTATATCAACTCCTATTAGTTACTCACATTTCACAATTGTACCGGAAGGTTCTTATAACTTAACAATACTAGACTTACTTTGCGGGTTTAGTACCACGTTATTGTTACTTATGGAGTCAACGTTTCCGTCCCAAACTGGGACCATCCTCAGAGCTGTTTAAGGTTATGTACCAGCTGAAATCGACTGGTTACATCTTCTTCGTTGCTTCCTGACTCAGCTGATACATTAACCTGAATTAATCATGAACGAAAAGTTTGAAATACCAGTAACCCTGACGCAGCGTTAAACCGATAAATTAATTGCAATTTTACAACACGACGCCTGCGATGGGCCCCAAAATTCTCGGTAAAGACATCGGTACTGCATTGCAAAGTAATTTCTTGTCCGTTCATTTAACAGAGGCGACTCAAGGTCACTTTGAACTATCTGCAGTCCGCTGCCCTTACCCCTATATGCGGAGGAGAAAGAGTGCGCGCTGAAAAATTTGCCATTCAGCTGCCTGGATACAGCGGTATGTTTGGAGGCGTAGGCAATGGGAGGGGATGGTGAGGTGAGGGGAAGGTTGAGGAGAACATGGCTTTGAGCCACCAGTTGAGGGTGAACAGGATGTAACAAGCATGATAAATCTTTTACAGCAGATGCCAGAAAAAATGTATTTTCGTGACAGCTAGTAAAACTGTTTTTTACACATCCGTACTACTCTCTCTTGCATCCGGATACTTCCTGTTAACCACTAGAACAATGATGTTACAATAACTTCCTACTGTAGTGTGTCTGCCTACACTCAGACTTATAGTAGTACAGTTTACAAAGCAGATGTTACTAGAAAGCTCTCAAGGAAAATGAAGCTAAAAAGTTAAATAAAAAATTGTTACATATCGTGCCTTTCACTACCCACACTGTCACAGTCACTTAAACAATCATTTGCAGACTATATAATGGAAATCTAATTTTTTTCGTAATGAGGTATCTGATTTCTCTAGCATAATCTGTGCTAGTTAAATCTCAGAATGCTTAATTATATCAATACTTCTTGATCCACCAGATTCCTTCCTGTAATTTTAGTTTGCATGAGGAAATATTGTTTCCTTATATTGAGATAGCATTGATCCGTACAATTAACTATTAAGGAATAACATCTAAATGAAGTCAAAGATTGAGATTTCTAATTTGTATATACACCTTATTCGCGATTTCTGTATCATTACAGGTATACCGCTAAAAGTAAAAAAGTTGAAGCTGTATACCGGAATCGAATCGGGTGATATGATATTAGCATAAGATTCCAATGCCCAGTCATGGTGGTAAATTATTCGATACTGAAATCGACTCTTCCCTACTGGACGAATATCGGACGTCACTCTGAGATCCCGTCCGACTGGTTTCAAGAGGAAGGTTAACTATTTGATACCCAACACATCGGCACAGAGCAGAGGCATGGAAGAAACCACTGCCGATCAAGCGTGGATCAGAATAACTCAAACAAGATTGTTTGGACTTGGTGAAAACTATAAAAAACGGCAGAGGATCATTATTTGCAAGGAAATATTAATTTTTATCCAATTCTGGAGTTACATGTAACATCACCGATATCCAAAAATCTTCTTCTTTTATTTTTTTTACCTCACTGTCTGTAGTTCACATCTCCATTTCACATTAGCACGTATTTTCTTGAAACACGCTTGTGAAAGCTTTTGAATATATTGTTAAGACTGAAAGTTATTTCACATGTAACCCAAATGTAAGGATTAGTTTGTTTTTCTAGAAACATAGTATATTAACCCCATTCTTGTGGATGATTCTCCTTATAACTGTATTTCAAAACTAAAACTTACACATATACTTTGAAGTCAAAAAAAGGGTAGCAGCAAGCTTAAGATTCTTGCACTCTGCAAAAAATATTTGGTATCACAAATTTATTTAAAGATTGATCAAGTACTGGTTTTAGAGGAAAAATAAAAAAAATCAAAGGCAGAAAAAATATCTGAGAGTAAATAACTGATTAAATAACTATTAAATATATAAATATTCCTCTGAAATATTTATGTATTCACAGCCAATTCTCGATGCATTACTGTGGAACCTTTTACTACCACCTTGACAAACTTAAGTTGAGCGGTGTTGTGTTGTAAGTTTCTGTTATCAACATCGAAATATTGAGATCTAAATTATGAATAAGTGTCCTGTGAGAATAGTGAGATCTTACTTTAATATTTGACTATTTTTAATGCTTAGAAGCACGAAGAATGATCTGAGGAGTGACTAGCATTCTTAGAAAATGGATATTTAGATGAAATTGCATTTAGTATTAAACATTATTCACGCTGAAGATAAATAGATCAGTGAAGTAGTAAATCATAAAATGGTTTAAGTATTGCCAATTATGACCAGAAATCGTAAAAAAAAGGGACATCGTAGTTTATAGAAACGGAAGTTAACAACAAAACACCTGAAGAATCATAGTAATGTTTCAATGAGGTAACAAACATGGGTAGATAGCGGTAACATTTGGCGTAGGCATTCGATAAAATTCCTGGTCCAGATTTTTGTTTTCCATTGATTCCCGAGAGAGTTCAGACAAATTCCGGAATCATATGTTCGTAAAGGCAACTTTAAAGACAACGGCATCAATGGACCATAAAGCAGGAAAAAATATATAAAGCCCAATAGGTTTTCCGTCATATCACGTAAGAGTCAGAATTTTGACAGAGCTACTTTGCTGCATACCATGCACTAGCAGGTGCTTCCTGTAGATTTTTTGTGATTAACAAAAAAGTGGAATTTCTGGCATCACTAAAACACCTTCGTACGTATTTAGTGTTGTATTCTGTATGTAAATCTCCAAAGATGAATACTATGATTCACTGTTTCCTAAGATCGAAGGAAACTTTTAAATCAAAACTACTTTCTTTTATTTTCTTTAAAAATAAAAAATAAAATGTTGAAATCATAATTTTTCAGCTGGTGCTTTCAGTTCTCTGCCCTGCAAGAACTCAAAACGCTTTGATATTATATCAGAAATATAACAAGTTTTGAGGTCCACACCGCCACATCGATTCTCATCTGTTCTTCTGTAAAGAAATCATCAGTCGGAAAAGACTGCCTCACAAATAAGAAGGGCCATAACTAGTGTAAATGTTCGTATTGTAGTGAGCAATTAATATTGTGGTATCTCACATTTATTACCAAAATGTTTATTTTACAACACTGTCAACATTTGTAGTTTTAACGAATACGTTGGTGACTTTTTTCTACTATTTTCCCCCTTGCAAAAACATTAGAACAAGTTGAAGTAGCAAAAACTAGAATGAACTAAGAAATAAAAACTTACTATATTTTAGTCTATGCAATTTACCTCTGCAATTCGCTGTTCTGAGCCAAACAGACTTTACGTAGGCTACTAAATGGACTTTTTTCGAAATGCCTGAAGGTTTGGTTAAAACTATGTCTGTTATAATTTACATAATAACCGTTTGTGCGGTTGTTATTCTATTCCATTCTGAGTCAAACGTTTCTGGCTTAAACTTATAAATTGCAAATACTCACCTACCAGTTTCATGTGTTTAAAATACTTAATGAAGTGACTAATACTTGATTTAATGTATATTATGTTCCAAGATGGCATATATCTGTATCTAATAATAACATAAGGCATCTAGTGGATAATTATTCATAGATTTGTTTACTTATCCATATGGTTTTTGGTGTATTTCTCGACTGAAAAAAGTATTTCGAAACTCTCCCAGGTAGAGTATAAAAATTGGCTACGAAGTTCATATTTATGCATAACATATTTTTCCAAAATTAAGAAGGCACTCACTTGGAAATAAAGTTGCGGTAAAGTAGCAGGGTTAGAACTAATTACTTGATATGTAATTTCCTTTTATTTAAGAATGTTCATCAAAACCAATGTTCTGACTTTTTAAAAAACGAGGAATACTAACTTGTTTTTAAGGTTAATACTTTTATAACTATATAACAAAAAAAGATATGTTTTTTTCATTCATAAATCTTAAAGGATGAGACAAGAAATTTTTAATTATTTATGATAAAGTTTGCTACATCACATTTTACTGTGCAATGTTTCTGTCATGGATCAAACGCGGATAACACAAAATGAATTGTGATAGCAAAAACTGAGTTTTTATTTTGGAAACTTTAATGCTGGTATGAAACTCGAACCTTTGTAGAGTGACTACAACCACGTAAAGAAAACTAACCCATATGTATATATCATAATTTTAAAAAGTAAGGATCTGTCATTAAATAATTAAAAATATCAGTAGAACAGTGTGATAAAACTAGACTTAAATAGCAGTAGCTATAGCGACTACTGTTTATGTCAGAGAGAGCATAAATTTTTAATTGCATCATAAACTGAATACGAAATGGAGAATGTAATGAACGAAGCGTGATATATATCGCAACACTGAGTCTTAGAGTATAAAACAGTCGGAGAGTAGTTAAAGAAAAGAAGACGGAGGTATCGGCAAATGTTAAACGGTAGATAAAAAAGGATGTTTAGCAACGACGGCAGAGAAGTGTGTGTCGCTACTTCTTACTGCGAAGTGCTCCAAGGGTGTTGCTTAGCTTGCACGCGACTGTACCGCAATCTAGATTACGTTTAATGATAGCCAGCGCAGACGTTTTCAAGGCCTAGGACAGCGCAGCTATGTTTCTTTTATGACAACGAGAGCACACACTGATTGTGTACGTAGCGGAGCCCTGCTATTGGCTCGGGCGCCGGCAAAAAGGAGAAGGGAATGCCGTTCTGGTTGGTAGATACTCTCTCCTTCGCACCGCCTTCCCCGGTGTTTTTTGCTCCTTGTGCGCGGACGTTTTTCCCCCCTCCCCTCTTTCCCCGCCACCGTTACCACCACCTGCTCCCAGAGTTACTTGTCTTAAGGCGAAACACGAGGAAGCGGACGACGGTAGCTGTTCTGAAGGAGGGGAGCGAGAAAAAAGTCCCTCCAGGGAGGGGGACGTGTGGGCGCCGTGGTGGGGAGAGGCGCTGTTTTTTCTACTTGTTGCCGGCAAAGAAGGCACCTCCTGAGGAGGGAGGCGGCCACGGTAGCCACCGCTCAGTCCATCGCCCGGCGCCTGCCAGAGCGATACCAGCCACAAAAATCTGGTCCGCGGAGAGGGAGAGAGACAGGAGGGGGTGGCAAGGTCAAAGTCAAGCACACGCAGATCTGCTCCTCCCGCGAAAGCCAGCGGACGCAGCTACGATCTCAGCTTCCTCGTCTGCCGAAGAGTGGGCGTTGACCGTTGTGTTATTATGACGGCAACTGTGCGACGAAGACAATCGTCAACGGCTGACCAGTGAGGACGACGCTGTGGAAGAGCTTCAGGCGTCACCGTCAACTGGGACTGTTGTTGACACCTCAGTCACATTGATCTTCGATTGTGATCCAGTTCGAACTGCGCAACGAAGTTATTCGTCATCTGCTGACGAGTAAAGACGACGCTGTGGACAATCTGCTGCCGTCACCATCGACCGGGATTGTTGTTGACACCCCAGTCGCTTTGGTCTTCGATAGTGATCCACTTGGAACAACGGACGAAGACAGTCGTCACCTGCTGACTAATTTGGACGACGCTGTGGATGATTAAAGACTGCGACTGTTGACAGATCAGTGACATTGATCTTAAATAGCGATCCAGTTGGTGCACAGTGTTGTTGATTGGATTCTTCGATGGAACTGTAGGGTTTTCACAGTTTTATGCAAAGTTAGTGACTTTAACTCTGCTATTTTCTTCGAGAGTTCGACAATTGAGTGCGATGTGATGTCTTGACAGATGCACGGCTTAGAAAACTATTGTGGTTGTGAAAGATTATAACAAACCAGTGACAATTTTTCATTGGATATACTTCCTGATAATCAAAAGTAGGACTCATCATTTTTCCCGTAAACTCTTGGTGTTAAGACATTATGGCTACCTAGTGATAAGCTTAATCCTTGCATTATTCTATCTGAGCTTCAGTATCTGGAAGACTTTTAGTGACGTTATCGTAGGCACGAGGTTGGAAGATCTGAACTATTTGGTCGAGGGGCTTAAAGTTTCAAAGAACTGTGATGCTGTTATAGTGTCCGGGGACAGTCAGTTTATACGTAGGACGAGTTGTTCGTGTTTCCACGATGGAGACCTGCGTGTTGATTCCACAGGAGTTCTCCCTGGTCCTGACAGCTTCCAGTCCCGTCGACAGGAATGCCAACCGCGTGCCAGAAGTTCGCGTCCACGTGTGGACCAACGCTCGCATCCCGCAGGGAACGCTAATCTACCCGTTCCAGGGCACCATCCGCCTCGACAAGCTGCAGGTGTATGGCTACCTTGACGACAATGACGTAAGTACAAACATACTCTGTGCTTACGCGTGCCTTGGCTATGCTACTCGTCTCTGCGCTTCCCTGAAGATACAGTTTTCTTCTCGTTCAATCAAACGTAGAGTTTCCTTTTACCTATATTCGCGACCGTGTTCTGCAGCTTGTAGCCTACTGTTGACGCGATTCCAACAACTGAGACGGCCGCTAAATTATTTGTTATTAAGTAAATTATTTTTCTGATAAAAGTATGATTTTAGTATGAAAGTTATGAAACTGTTTACCTTTAGCGGTACTCTGATATATCGTAAGAAGTAGAAGAGATACTGTGATTTTTGGATGACTATAATTTCAGTTTTTTGTTGTGCGAGCTGGTGTGCAATATAATGAAACCAGTACCCTACCATCTCGAAAATATTTCAGCTTAATGCCATCCATTTAAAGAAAAAACTTCTAATTTACACATTACGAAAGAATTGTCACATTATTGAAAATCCTTTCAAAGCATCAAAGTTTTTTTTTTTCATGAAAATACTATAAGAAAAAGATAACAACTTATACCTTGCTTAAAATGTAGCTTCTGTGCAGAGGTTATTTGCAGTAATTCTTGCAGCTCTCCTTTATTGATGTTTCATTTATTAAGCTCCCAGAAAAATCAAAGCATTGCCCAATATGTAATACTGCATTATCATCAATGAATAAATCACGTGAAACTTAGACACTGAACTTTTTATCAGAAATCGTAGGAGCAACAGGATTACATACGATTTGTTTTCATCTTACCTTACAAAAAAGATAACAGTTATTATAAAAGAGATTGTTTTAATACAAAACGTATGAATTTACTTTTTGGAAAAACGATGTTGATTTCAGAAAAGAATGAATAAGTCTTTGATTGTTTTTCAAATTAACTGTTGCTGAAATCTTTTGCAAACCTTGAGGTTAAAATAAAAGTTGGATGCATATTGCAAGATCTCCTTGTGTTTTAATTGCAATTATGCAATCAGTCTGCTTTGTGTTGCATCATGTTTGTTGCTGCAAAACGACAACAGCAGCTACGACATTAATTCTAAAACTGCCAAAAATGTTGTTTCAGAAACTTTGTCACCATGGTTTATGTCAACTTTAAGAACCTAGTTTCTGAAGATCGATGTAGAATGTGTTTGTAAATATCTTTAACAGAATTGTAAAAGGTTTTCAGTATCAGAAGCTTCCTTAATTTTAAATATTTATCTTTAGCTAAACGTGAATATTCATAACCACTTTGTGACTACTCAAAGATAAAAAGCTGCTTGTTTTCAACGTGGAGGCAACAGTGTATATGAATTTCTGATAGTCAAAAAATTTCGCTTAGGAAATCTCATAAAATATAGAAAATGGCGGCAATATGGTTAAATTATTGATAGCGCTATCTTATTGAATTGGAACATTTTTGCCATTAACAAAGAATTTTAATATGGATAGTTAAAATCCATTGCAGTGATGATCCAGCAGTTGCTATAACACTGAACTTGGATGTAATGACGTCTTTTCCACTTATGTCACTTGTTATATTTTCATTTCAAAAAATTTTCGTTACTCGTATGTAATTTAAGAAGAGTGCGTTAACACTACGACTGTTTTCAAAGTTCAGTTATGGCACTGGGAAAGAACGTTCTACATGTTTATTACAGTGATAGTGACAATTTATTCTTTAAATTGGTTTTTGTGTGTATGTATTTTCGTGGTCGTACTAGCTATCAAAAAGAATATATTCGCTAGACTCAGAATCTTTTGCGAAAGTGCTGTTTGCTGAAGTCTTCTATAGTTATTGAAAACTTTTTGATAATAATGGAAAGGTATTATTTTCATATCACAGTGATAAATCACATAAAAAACGAAATAATGTTATCTCCGTTTCAAATACCAACAGATATAAACTTCCAGTAGTCGAGTACTGCTGCTCGTAGAAAAGCGATGTAGTCATCGTAAGAAACGTAACTCACTACTTAATGCGTTTTTAATATAACAACAGCGTTCTGTACTGTAAATCATTAGTTTACGAGATTGAGTTTTTCTTTTTAGCGATCTTATCTACTCTGCGTCAAACTATTACAGTAGCTACTACCCGCTCGTGTATTCTAGTCTGTTGCCTTCTGTTGATAAGTGTATTTAAACCTTGTATTTCATCTACGGAAATCCAATTACCTTTGGTCGCTTGTAAGAACATTTCATTATGAAAATCGTCTTCGCATTTGTTAACACTAACATCCTATATTGTTCCCACGATGTCGAGTGATACATATCTACACTTTAGATACAAGAATCAAGTACATAAAAGAATTAGTAGAAAAATCTAAGATGTCGCAGTGTTTGAATTCTTTGTTCAGCAAGAAAACATTCGCAGATACGCCGTTAAATATTACTCTGATTCCTAATGATCTTGTACTGGTAACACAGATGATTCTCAACTTATTTCAACATTTGTCCACGAAAATTAAATCTATTTTCTGGTGATTTGTCTTTCCGCCATCTACGTCATGTACGTTGGTTACCTTGGAAATATGTTCTTTGCTAAAAAGAATATCGTAAATGATTATTTTGTCCCAATATTTTTACCGTAGTTTCATAATTCAGCACTGGAATTATCTAAGTAGCTTTATCGTGAGAAGAACAAAAATTTTCTTCTAATTTAGGACGTAATCACAAAACCTTTCTCTAC
Organism: Vandiemenella viatica; assembly: GCA_031002005.1. NCBI lineage: Eukaryota > Metazoa > Arthropoda > Insecta > Orthoptera > Morabidae > Vandiemenella > Vandiemenella viatica. Next base: position 83,043,487 of record CM061919.1, on the reverse strand, counting down.
ATACTTAAAATATCGCACTGCGTGTGTTTCTAGCAACATGAAGCTTTCTTTCATAATTTTTATCTCTTCAGTTAAAATTCGACCCACATGTTATTGTTATGCGTAGTAATTTTTCTTTCTTCTGCCGTAAAAAATATACAGCTATTGACGAGTTTATTTGAGTCGTAAGAGGATTATCTTATCTGTTTTTTGTTTTTTTTAATTCGATGTTTAACAACAAACAATGAACCATTTCGAAAATCCCATGATTATTTCGTATACTAGACATGAATTATCCTCTCATTCTGTAGATTTCTGGCGTATTTTCAGTTTTCCCGAAAAAAAACATTTGGCATGGTGTCATAGAGTTTCACAACTGTTTTCCAACTTGTATTTTCCTCCCAGATCAAGAAGTAGTGTAAAAAATTGTTTAGTAGCAATATAATTGTTCACAAGTACGACATAAAACACTTTATAGCAAATTAAAGTGAAATTTTTTACTCATTTCGTTTATATATCGAAGTTAACATTTGTACTCACCACCGTTTATAAGAATGGCAATAATAAATGTGTTGCACAGAGATTAGAATTATCTGATTGTAGTTCTATTAAATGCAGTAGGTACTTTCTGATACTGAATCTGTAGCTAATGTGATATTAGTAATGTGACGATTCTATTATCATCTGTAAAGTTATTATCAAAAGCATAATCCATTTTTATTTAATTGCAAATATTTACAATACTCCCCTTAAATTGCTTCCATTAATATTAATTTGGTAAAAATAATTTTTTTCGTAATGAGATATCTGATTTCTCTAGCATACTGTTGCTATCCATACGGATGAAACAAGCTGGTGAAAGCAATTTTCCAGTCAGGTATTAGTATGCAATATCAAATGCAGCAAACGCACTTAATTTTTTGAATTAAGGAAAGAAATAACTTTTCAACACACAAGAAAACTACAAGTCACAGAACTTCCAATTGTAGCGACACGTATGTAAAACCAGTATTCTCCAAGCAGATGATACTGCTGATAATGTACGATATATCGAACATAGATGTGCTATGTATAATTTTACTCACCGAGATATCCTTTCATATAGCAACTGATTCATAAAACTGACGATGTTAAAATGGTTATCTATAACATAGCTTTCAAAATACTAGTTACGGTAACTGAAAGACAAAGGATACACTCCGAGAAAACAACACTTGTATATCGCGAACAACAACAGAGAATGTTCTTAGGTGAACATAATTTGTATCGAGATTAACAACGAGGTTGCCTGGACATTTATTTATTTATTTATTTATTTTATTTATTTATTTTTTTTTTTTTTTGTAACTGCTTTACGTGTCTTTTTAACATCGAGGTCTTTAGAGACGGGAAAGGATGGGGGGCAAGGATGGGGGGCAAGGATGGGGGCAAGGAATGGGAAGGAATTCGGCCATGGCCTTTTGAAGGAAGCATCCCAGCATTTGCCTGGAGTGATTTGGGGAAACCATGGAAAACCCAAATCTGGATGCCCGGACGGGGATTCGAACCGCCGTCCTCCCGAATGCGAGGCGAGAACGCTAACCGTTACACCGCCCCGCTCGGTGCCTGGACATGGAAGATTAAGCGTATAGTTTCGATAGCTAAAGAAATTTATTACTCGTCGTGTTTTAGTCCTCAAACTTGTAAGGTTTTTTAGTCTCTAATAATTTCAGTCCATGAAGATTGGACAGTCAGCTTGGTGGATCTGTGAGTGAATGCAATGAGTACATGTTGTGACTACTTTTGTATAAACTGTTATCATAGATATTAAATACGAGGATGAGCCATCGTTTATCATGATCTACAATTCCGTATCCCCTTATCTGGAACGCCAACGAGACGATGTGGGATTTACTGTATAATTTTTTGGGTTCTGTACCAGCACGCTAAAAATAATTCGTTCGGTTCTTCTTGGTTAGCACGGGGTATTGAAAAAATCCTTCAAACTACCGGACTAAAATCAGACTTTTTTTTTTTTTTTTTTGTAACAGTTTAACGTCCCTTTTTAACAACGTGGTCTTTAGAGACGGGAAAGGATGGGGGGCAAGGAATGGGAAGGAATTCGGCCATGGCCTTTTGAAGGAAGCATCCCGGCATTCGCCTGGAGTGATTTGGGGAAACCATGGAAAACCCAAATCTGGATGCCCGGACGGGGATTCGAACCGCCGTCCTCCCGAATGCGAGGCCAGAACGCTATCCGTTACACCACCACGCTCGGTAGACGTTTTGTGATTGAACCCACATATGAACGTCTTTATCAGAAATTCGCATAGAGGATTGTAGAAGTTGTCTATTTTCATATTTCTAGAAATTGTTATTGGGCCATGTTATGACAGCAGAAATCAAGAATATTTTTGCTCTCAGTGTTGCGTATACGAATTACAGGGTGGAGTCCACAGGATACAAGTTAAGTATCATCTACAATCCAACTATAACAAGATTTCTTTTTTTCTGTTCCGACAATAATTTGACTTTTTTATTATTTTATTTTTTTATTATTATTTTTTTTTTTTTTTTTTTTTTTTTTTTTTTTTTACAGAAGTAGAATAGATAGTTTCTCTGTTTAGTCAACCCACGCGATTCAAAATAAAAATTTTGGAATATTTAGCAGTTTACACTGAAATTAAAAACCAGGCGTGGTGGGTGAGCGGTAACGCTTTAACCTTGCATTCGGAAGGACGTGGGTTCTAATCTCCATTCGGGTATACAGATTTGGGTTTTCCATGGTATTTCCAGGGGAATACCGGGATGCTCCCTTCAAAAGACCGTGGCCAAATTCCTTCCCGTTCCTTGTCCCCAGTCCTATGCCGCCTCTAATGACCTTGACGTCGACAAAGTGTAAAGACCTAAGCGTAAGTGAGATAAAAAATGGGAACACCGAAAAAAATGTCTCAGAGTCTTAAGAAATTTTAAGCTTGAACTAAACAGAAAAAAGTATGATGTGCAATAATGATATTATTTAAGTAAATTGGAACACAAATAGTGTGTTTCATAGATTTTTAACGGAATGAGGCTCGTTAGAATAGTTTAATGGTGCATAGAAGCCGAACAAGAAACGATGCATTAAATTATAATAAAAAACGCAACTTGTTATTAGCTGCCACAGAACATACAAAGTACGACACTGTCGGGTAGGTTAAGACTACCAGAAACTAATTAGAAATAATTTTTGAGAACTATAATGTATCAGCTTTACTGAGAATGATCTAAATTACAACCTACATCTGCACTGTGGATTTCAAACAATTATGTTTTAACGCAAAAATCCTTCTAAAAAAAAAAGACATCTTTTAGTTTCAAATATTGATCTAAGATTGAGAAAAAAAATCTGAATCTGTATGTTTGAAACACAACACTTATTGTTAGTGAAGCATGTACTGTTTGAATATCAAATAAAGGAGAACTGAATCATTTGAAATCTGATGCTGTAGAATATAAAAAATTAATGTCACGGATAAAGTACGAATTAAAAAAGTTTTTGAAATAATGTGTGAGGAAAGAAGTTAGAGGAAATGTCTATCAGAAAGAAGGAACAGGATTATGGGTCACGTCTTATGACATGCAGCATTCGTTAATTCGTTAGTGGAGGGAACAGTTGAACGAAACACATATAGAGGTAGACGAAGATTAGAATACATGAAGCAGATAATTGGGACCTTAGATTTGTAAGGGTATGTTGAGGTGAAGAGATTACCTCGAGATAATAAAAGATGGAGGACTGCATTAAAACCAGTGGAGAAACTGATGACAGAAAAATAAAACATAGATTCATCTATTTTGTCTGTTTTCTCTCGAAACAGGTATTGTAATCAGTAGCATGAAATAAGGGTTCCTTGTAACGGAGATATTACCATGAAATCACTTAACAGAGCAATATGTCAATGAAATACAAAGTATTACACCTAAATAATGTTATCATGATCTTCTCGTGAAGCATTAATTAACACATTTCAAATTTTAAATCAAGGGGTCATTATCAATACCCAAAACATCATTGTCCAGCTGGATATTTAAACGACAGTTTGAGTTGTTACTTCTCTAAACATAAGGCTATTATTTACAATTAATCTCTAGTCATTACTCAACCCGTCATCTAGGTCATTTTTGAAAATTACGGAAAGAAACATTCTCAGAATAAAACAAGTAGAGACTTATTAACTTCTCCTATGTACGATTTATTTCTTTGGAATCCAAATTGTATTTATGGGAAAAAGAAACAGTTGAATCTTCAAATAATTGAACCAAAAATTTCATAATGTCTCACTCTCTATTAATCTATATTAACCGGCTCCCTATGTCTGTATTAAATGTGTTTTACGCATTTTAAATGTCACTACGGTCAATGTTCAATTGTCACTATCATAAATATCATTATCAGTCAGTTCAGTCATTAAATGACGTATCATTTTAGAGTTATGAGTTCGCGTATAACTTGAACATTCTCCAGATAGAACAATCATGGGCGATCCTCTGCCAGTTAACCCTGTCCCAACGGTCTTCCTCTCGGCCGCTGATGATGTCTTGGGATACACTCTAACACTGCGTATGTCCATCTTTCGTCTTTCTTCCGATCAACATAGCCCGCCCGCAGCTACTTCAAAGAGGCTCCCTTTTCCAAGTTATGTGTCATCCTTGTGACCGATCTAATGATCAGTTGCTCTCTTCTTACTAGCATTGAAATTTCCACAGCTCTTTGAGCCGTTCTTAGTTTTCCTTTCATGAATTCCAACTCGAGGGGAAGTTGTGGATAGCCCTGGATACATAAAATTCATTGCAAATAAATATAAAATAAACACATTTCTATCTTTAGTTTAATCACATACTTAAACTTGGGAAACTTCTGCAGGCGATATTAATTACAAGACAGCAATCATAACTTTTTTTCAACAAATTAAGTTGAAAACTCTATCATCTTAATTTTTTTGGCAACACAAATTTGTCGGGTAGCCCTGGACACAGTCAAAAACGGTAGCCTAATCGTTTTCTGACCTTATACAAATCAAATAATAATGGATATCTGAAGAGCCTATATAAATATAATATATATGGGTCCTGTCTTTGCTTCATAGCATTGAATCCAGTCTTCTGCAAAAAAAATTCCACGTACGATGCATTCGGTCTGTTTTACTTGATTTCCTTGAATACTTTTCTTTGTATTCAACTTTATTGCGCTTTTACCGTTTCGTTTTTTCGCTTTAACTCTTTTTTGTATCTTTCACTTTTTTTGCTCGTTTCTCCGCATTTTTTATATGGTGAAAATGTTAAAGTCTCGCCCTTTCGGATTTTTCGAGCACGCGTTACTATGCGTTTATTTGACGCATCATATTCAGTAATTATAATCTCCAATGAATTTATATAGGAGCGACGAAAAACTTCTTGCATGAACCAAACACACTCAAGTGTGGAACTCACTAGGCAACCATGTCGCAGATCAGTGCATTTGATTTACATTATAGGATGCATATTTACAACAAAGTTTTGCCGACGAAGCGTGTTTGGTTTGTTAGAACTTTAAAGTTTAAATGTCCTGGGGCCACTAATGTTACTTAAATAAACGGGAGTCCAACTGGATTGGCATGAGATCAGGCGCTGTAAATATACCTTAGTTAAACGGAGAACAAAAATCTGTATAGAGTGTATGTGTTGCTGGTCGATTTAAATAAATTAAATAACACGGAAAAGGCTGACGTAAAACGGTGTAAACGCCTTCCTACAGATTATAGACGCGTAACCTAAACGGAGCTGCACAGTGGCGCTTGAGCGTTGAGTGCGACGGAGCGGTGATTGCCAACAGAGCGGCAAAAGGCAGTCGCGTGCCGTGGGTGCCGTATGGTAGACTGGGGGCTGCAGGTGTTGTCGGAGGCGGCAGGTGTCAGCTACCTGCAACCGGAAGGCTACAACTCCACCTGCAGGCAGCGATCGCCTCTAACGGAATTACCGGTCACGTATACGCTGCACTCTCTGCTGGTTGAAACTCCTCACAAACAATACCCACGACAAAGACGAAGCATAATAACGTTTTATTGGAACGAAGTCTTTCTCGGCGTTGAGAATGGATGTAGTCTTCTCGGGAGACTAGCCGAGTAAGTAAGATGTTTCCACACGATATTTCGGCGATCTCAGACTCCGTCGCCATCTTCAGAAGATGGAGACGGAGTCTGAGATCGCCGAAATATCGTGTGGAAACATCTTACTTACTCGGCTAGTCTCCAGAGAAGACTACATCCATAATAACGTTGTCAAAGGTATTAGGTTACCGTGAAGGATGTTATCTCTCAATACCATCTTAGTGTGGATATTTAAGTTGGGTGTATTACTATCCTTGTGTTACTATCCGATTGTGTTACTCAGTATAGTGTGCTGTCTGTGGTGGAGAAATGAAAAAGTGAGAACATCAATGCCGGTGGAGGCCAATTCATGTCAACTAGTCCAAAAGCCACTTGTATGGATGAGATAGAAGTGCATCGGTGGAAGGAATTCGGAATGATGTTTTGAAGAAACTATCCCAACATTCGACTGGAGCAATTTCTGAGAGTCATGGAAAACTGAAATCTGGATCGTTGTACCGGATCAAAACCTCTTCCTCCAGAACTAAAAGAATCCAAGGGTACATCAAGTATAACATCCGAATACGATTGACAAATCGCCGTCAACAGTATCGTATGTAAACATTCTATATCAACTGCAGGAAGGTTTAGATTTAATCCTACACTGTGGAACAAAGTCTGGGATTAGGAAAGATGATTGTTTCTTCTCGGCAAATTTAAAAATTTGTTCACCAGTAGAGCTAGAACCAGCTAACGCAGTGTATCTTGATGGATAAATTTATTTTCATGAATTGAAATTTGATGCAACATGGTGAAGGTAAATATTCCGAAACTAAAGGAAAAACATCTGGAAAAATGGCAAAAGCTTATTTTAACACACCTGAAATGTTGGCTACAAATTAAAGAAGGATTGTTGTCGGGCATAGTAAATATGTGATACAAGATGGAATGTATCGTAATTGTGTTAATTCCAGTAATTTCTTCATTGATCTAATTTCATCGCGGTAAAGGATATTCCAGCTACAATTTTTATTCAGATTCTACTAGTGATGAAAAGGTTTTCAAAAGAATAAGCTGACGACTAGAAGTATGTTCAGAAAGAAAATTCATTTATGCTGAAGAATTCAACAAAAGAACATCTATTTTCGGAGATATAGCTGTTCAAAAAATTAAAGAAGCAATTTACTCTGATAAGTGATATGTATACGAAAATAATTTCTAGTAGAGCATTAGAGAGGCCGAATAGCAACAGCACAAAGATTCCTCATTACTCAGGAGACCTTCTTGATTGCGCAGTGAGATAGTATGAAACATCGAGATTTCAGCATAAACCTCAAGTTAAATATTCTCTGACGGCTTGACACAAGAACTCTGGAGTAAAACAACTAGTTGCCGAATTAGCGAAATTCGTTGAAGTCTCTCACAATACTGATAAAGGCTTAAGTTATTGAATTGCTTTTCGAATAGAACGATTATATAACGCTTAAACGCGTGGTCTATTATTATCAACTCACATTTGTTTGTAAGTAATAGATCTATAGCATAATCTTTCTGGTCACCATATTATTTATCGCCTGTTGTTTTAAGAATTCAGGACACTATGATTAAGCTGTAGCAGCCATACTAATTGAGAATTACTTCGTGTTTGGTTTTGAATTATTAGTAGTCAGTATTGTACGGACGTATAATGCGACAATACACTTGAGTTTTTGCTGTTTCTCCTACTCTCAAGTCTACCAGAGAAAATCGATCATCAGAATCCTATGTAAAAGCATTCTATTCAACGACCGCTTTAGTAATAACGATTTATATATTACGTATACTAGAACAGAATGCTAATGCAAGCCTTAGAACGTCATTCACGTATGTAGGAAGCAATAAACTATAAATCAAAATGTCTATTACAATTTGTGTTCTTACATTATGCTGATTTCCATAACTGCACGTTTCATCTGGATGTAAATAATTTGTAATTTTTATACTTTAAAAAATGTGTTTTTTTTTCCTGTGTAATTGCAGATACAGCAAATTCAAAACCCGATACCAAGGATAGAACTGAGTTATAATAGTCATTAATTTCCACCAGCCTGGAAAGAAACTGAAAGTTGTTGTTTAACATCACATTTACACTTGCGTTTCTTGAAATTGTCTTCGAATATAACTTAAAATCCTCGTCACTTATCTTTGTTCCCCATACTAAAGACTGTGAAGTGTAGATATGGAACATAAATACAAAGATGTTTCAAGAAAGTGGCATTGACATCAATTACACGATTTTTCAGGTAGACCACAATAAACACGTACTGTATTAATAGTAAACAAGTAAATCTAAAAATTCTTTAATATAGTCAAAAACATAGCGAAAACTTAAATTGCTGGTATTTCCCTACTGTCGTTGGTCTTTTGAGTAATTTGATGCAACCATCCGACTTTTCGTATCCTGGGCTGTTCTGTTTATATTGACGTATTGCTTACAACACAAATCCCCATACGTATGCTTCATATATTCTAACCCTCATATTTCTCTATACCGTAGTTACTTTCTTTGGTCGATGTGTATATTATCAAATAAATCAATTCTTCATGTCTACGAATGAAACCAACCTTACTGTCATTCATTCTGTAAAACTCTATAACAAACCATGTTTCTTCTCCCACAATTTTTAAAGCTCGTTCATAACATACTTTATATATCATCCTAAATTTGAACATGCTTCTACAGCACAACGTTACAAATCCTATTTTCCTTTTTCTTTCTGGTATTCCTAAAGTCCACTTGCATAAGCCCATGCTGACAAATAGCTCCTTCTAACCCCATAACCCTGTAATTTGCGGTTGGAAGCTATGTTTGTTTACCCGCAAGTAGATCTGAGTTTTCGCTATCGGCGTTGGATCGTTTATGTGAAGGAATTCCCGAATCGTTGGAAGAACATTGACCACATGACCGTCATTAATACTGTGAAAATTTTACAGTTCTGTTAATTGTAAAATGTATGCCTTCACAAATTTGAGCATCACTCAATCAAAGTATGTGCTACATGCATCAACAGTTGATATTTCACTATTGCTAATGTTAGGGCCATTTATGTAGCATAATTTTGGGTACTGTAATTTCGTCTGAGTATATTCGTGTGTGATTTTTCCTTAGTTTTTTGGACGTTTATAAGTAAATATTTCTCAGTTTGCAATTCATTCCAATCATTTAATGCTTTATAATTAGAAATTTCTAGTATGAAATGTAAATATAAAACTTCTGTTCTGTTGTCTCCGGGTGTATTTCGTCAAGACAACTTCATCACCATATTATTCAAAGCTAAAGCTGATTCCTTGAATTCTGAATGTTTCCATATCAGATATTTAGCTGTTTAAACTGTTCTATGGGTGAACCAATTTAATCCGTTAGAATTCCAACACTCCATCTTTTACGACGGTATTCAATTTGTAACGAGAAAGAGAACTTACGTAAGTCATCACGGGATTGTTAACATTCCAGACAGAGATTGTTATTGACACATAAAGCAAGCACCCGCTGATTTTTTAATCAGTTTTCTGTAACCAATCATCGGTTCGTTAGTTACTAACAGTTCGTGATTTATAATCATCATCAATCCGGTATCATGTCTTACAAATGACTTGTCTGAAGCTAAATTACTACAAGTATATACTATATTTTTATTACCAGATTCTGTTAGTCAGAAGTTTATAGTAATCTCGGAAACCATACACAAATGTAATTTGTTTCAAAATATTTTCCTCATTGAGGTACAGCATATAAGCTGAAACCCATGAAACAAATTTATAATCGTAAAATTCAACCATTAGTGTAATACAAAAACGTTTTCTAAAGATAGCCTGCAAAATTGTAGGTACGAAGGTAGATATTAAGGTTAAGCAGGAATTGGTAAATTGAACGAAATTATTTCTTGGAAAAACTGGTTACTTTTTTTAATTTTCTAATGCCATAATAACTTCATTTCTATTTTGGATAGTCTCTTCATATCCTTCAGGAAGGGATATATAATAGTTTTAAATTTCTATTATTTAATTTAATTAAATTGCAATGGAGCACATGCTTCAGTGGCAATTTCCCTAAATACCCATCTTCCCCTTTTACTGCACCCACCTACATTTATTTGCCCTCTACAAATTTTAACTTTAAATTCTTTCAAGGATTTTGGTAATTTATTCATCATTTCCCTTGGTAACTTATTCCAATTATTGCGTTATCGGTCTATGATAATTTAAAGGAATACCACATAATAATTGATATTTGATTCTCCAAATTACAAGATGTTACAATCAAGCACTTTCTTCCACTTCCGTGTTATATGGTCTTTAAATGGGCTATAATATTATCCTAAGAATTTCTTTCAAGTAACATCCCGAAGGGAACGTTTGAACAGCGTAAAGATATTGTCTTCTGGAATTCGAACTGTACTGCACAATTTTAGATTATCCCCCCCCGTCCCAAGTTACATCATTGGGCATCGCTCTTACAAGCGTCTTTCAGGCAACTCATTGTGAAGGGAATTTGTCGGAAGCTGCTTGCAGACTTACTGATTGCATCGTTTACGCAGGAGGCTGCAAGAAGTGAACAGGTAGTTTGGGGCGATTGATCCCGTCGGGGATTGCCGGTAACAGCTGTGGGCGCAAGCAAAACAGGGTGTCATAGGCGGCAAGCTGCGTCTTTTTGCCTCGACACTTTCACAGCTTCCCAGAACGTAACGCTCGGCGCATTCCCTCTGAATGATGCGCAGAAATAACAAAAAGAAAATTCCAGCCACTGGCCGCTCTACCGTTTAATTGCGCTCATTGTTTCTTGTCGTGGTGGTATTCCCGAATCAGAGCTGTTGTTGCAAAGTGTTTATGGCAACAAATCGCAAACCTGTATCCACCAAATATAAGGAGATCTTATTACTTGTCGGCGTGACTGTGATAATGGAACTAGCGTAATTAGTCGCACCAGTGTTTACAAATAGAGATGACAATATCTATTACATTCATCCCTTGTTTTGTGAATACCTATATTCTCTTAATCACTGCACTTCTACCTTTCATGTGGGCTTCATATTTCCCATATGTTATCTTATTCTAATATTAAGAATTATCAATCTCGTTTCCGCAATTATTATTTCTGTGATTTATTACTTTTACATTTTAAAATAAGGGATATGATCTTTTAAATCAAGTAAATTTAATTGAAGCGGAGCACATATCCCCGTGGTAATTTCCCTACACACCTATGTTGCAATTCAATATTTTTTTTAAACTGAAATTCTTTCGGTGAAATTTCACATCCCATCTACGTTTTCTCTTCACGAATTTTAATTTTAAACTCTTACATTTATTTTATTTCATTGCAAATTTTTCAGCATTTTATTCGTTAATTTATTCCTTTCCATGATCCTTTTAATCGCGAAAGAAAATTTTAAATTCCCTTATATCTTATGGTTTTTGTCACCATGTACTACACCTAATTCTTACACCAGTATCCATCTAAGCATCATCACCAATGAACGCCTTTCATACTCCATGCACTCTCTTCTCCTGTCTATAGTTGAAAGAAGTTTTGTGTTTAGATGACTCCATGATACTTTAAGCTAACATGTTAACCTACTCTATCCATATAGTCCATCAGATTATTCAAAACTATCTTATCAGTTCTTGTTATTTCCAGTTACGGTGAACAATATTTGAAGCTACTATCTGTCCTTAGCAGTTTGAACTAGGAACTTATCCTTGTTATAGTAACTGTTTGTTTATCTTCTTTAAATTGCATGTTCTGATACCCTAAACCCATGATCCTGTTTCTTTTTATACTAATGAAATGAGGAATTTCCTCCAAGCCCAATTTGTAAATACGCGCAAGAATTTTAATTAGTGATCAGATTATATATCCCTAAGAAGAAAAATATATGCTATATCAAAAGGGAATAAATGTGTAAGAAGCTAAATTTTATTATGGATTCAAGCTAATCTCGATTTCGATGAGTTTATTAGAAACAATAATTTTGTCCTGTCTGTGACGATCTGTTTTGGTAGGGGGGATTGCTATGTCTTATCAGAAGCTTTTTTTATTTATTCGATAGATCATATGAGCACAGAAATCAACATAAAAATTTAGCATCTTGAATTATCAATATTTGCAGAATTTAGTGAACGTAATCAGAAATACTTTTTTCAATAACAACACTAGTAGAAAGTTCACCGGATAATTAATGAGTTTCTTGGCCATTTAATAAAGTGGTTAATGGCTAATGACTGAGTAATATACCTTATTTTTTTAAATGAAAACTCTTTCACAAGGTGTACTCTTTGAATTCACTTAAAAATTCCGTATTCACATTTTAATTAAAATTGTATGCTCATATTAAACATATATACTCTAAAACAATACTTACTATTTCAAGAGCTCACAATATCTGCAAAAACGGAACTGAAATTTATTTAGAAATACTATTAAGTATTTGTTTCCTGTAGAACCCCAACATTCTGTCGTCTGTACCTAAAAGATATTTAATAAGCGGGAATTAGCTAAAAGAGAATATTTGTCTTTTACGGTGAATGGAGCCTTTTCCCCAAGATCTTTGGCGATTTAATTTTCAATGTTATTAAAAGAGTATTTCAATTTGAAAGTTGTATATTCGTTATAGCGTTACAATTTTAGATCTTTGGAAAAATAACATATGTCATTCATTGCTACTGAATGGAATTATGACATCAAAACAGTATCTTCCTTTTTTCAGAGTAACTTATTTTGTAAGGCAATTGTTGCCAAGTGCGTTGTATAAGCCTTTAATGGCAAAGAATCATTTCTGTGTTTATTACATTCAAACAAAAATGTAACCATTTGTTATTAACGGTTTAGCAGTTTTAAACAATAGTGTGAGGGGAGTTCAAAATTTATGTTTACAATTTCAGACAGATCTGATAAAGAACGAGCTTTCGTTTTGTTAGTATCGTTGTAGAAGTTATCGGAAAAGTCTCGAATTATACCCACCAAATAAACCTTCCTATTGTCACTAATGCTTCCAAGAACTATTCACACGATTAACTGACAGTGAGAAACACGTCCCTATACATATAATTTTTTGTCTTAAATTATTGTATACATTGCAACAAGGACTTCTTCTATGCCAAGCCAAAAATTATCCTTCATATTTAAAACTATGCAGCTGTGATAACTTTAATTGTTAGTTTTCCTTCCAAATAAACTTTAAAAAAATAATTCAGATCTAATTTTGTAATAATTGCAACGTGTGATTTGTAAAGAATTTCCATGTTCTAAACTAAATATTGTTTCCAAAATGCTCAATAGTTTAAGGAGCTTGGAGCTGTAAATAAATATACGGAAGGCTCGTAATTATTAAAATTGTTTTTATGTGAATAGCATTTTATTCCTTTTTTTTAAATTAAAAACTTCTTACTTTGTTTTTATTTGATTCCACATTTTTCTATAGTTAAACGTATTATTTAAAAGGCTGTTAATTTTATGAGCCATTAGCAGTTTGATAATTTATGTTGTAGATATTAATACAAAATAAAAGAAGGCTCCTATCCTTTATTTAACATGTGCCTTAACTCCAAGAAAACAAATGTATAAATTTGAAGAATATATAACATTAGTTCCACATTAGAATTATCTGTTATGACTTTAAGCAAGCCCAAATATGTTTTTGCCTCTTGACGTTAGAGTATCTAAAAGTTGTCAAGGACGTAACCTTTTAAACTATTTAAAAATATGTAGTATCATTAGGGAAGTAAGGTGGAGATTTAAAACTCACCCAACAAAATCTGGGATATTAACTTGCAACGTCACTAACTGCTAAAACGACTGTGAATTTATCTTGTAGAGAAACTTAAGACCCGTTGGTGTTACAAAAAACTTTTCAACTAATAAAAGATGGCGTGCAGGAATCTTTCGGTAGCTTTTCATATTCAATTACATTCTCACGAAAAGAAATTACGGTCAGTGGCACAAAACGCTGGTTGTCAACGAGCAAAACTAATCCGCTCATTTTTCTCTCAGAGAAAGAAATGAATCCGCAAACTAATGGAAACACATTTGGTAAAAATAGATTTTTTTCTCCCCTCGGCCTTCCATTTATTCCCACTTCCAGTCTTAAGAGCCGCAATTACTTAAGGTCTGACAGCGGTGAACATCTTAGAGTGTATAAGTGTGTGTGTGTACTCAAGTAAAGCTCTTTTCAGGATCCGTTAAATATAAAAAGCTCAAGGATTATTAAGGAAGTGAAAAAAGACAATACGTTTCCTGTCGCTAGAAGAATTATGATCTCAGATACTGAGGTAAGATTCGCGAGTCATTAAATTGCTTGGTAATCTACTTTGAATGAGAGTCTTGTACACCAGGCTGGTCAACATTGTGTGAAGTAGCTCTTCTAGTGACTCAGCACTTGTCAGATATGAAAAGTCGACAAAAAGAAGCATGGGAGAAATAACGATTCTAGACATTTTAAATTAAAGGCTAGAAAAATTCTTCGCCTCATAAGCCATTCACACATTAAACTAAACTTAGTTGTAACACTATTTTCTTTTATCTTCAAAACACGTATGTTACTAATTTTTGTTTAAAAATAATTTGTTTTCTAAAATCCCTTCTTTTATTGTTTTGTCTAAATAGATGGTGTCATGGTTCAGTGATAAATGATTTTGAACTGAACAACTTTCTGTCATAAGACTCTGAATTCTTAACAGAAGGTATAAAGTATGAATTAACTTTTCCAGTCATTTTAAGGAGATTATGCGTTAATGTTTATCAAGATTGTTACTAACCGTCTGAACAATCGAATACAATTTTCTACCTTAATTGATTGTGTATTTGGAGCTGTAATATAATGCTCATCTGAAGGAAGCATTTAAATTTTCCAAACTAAATTTCCGAGATTCAGCACATAAGAGAGGATATCATGTTTTGGTAAAAAGTAAATAAACACGCAAAAAATTCTATCACAGTAGTAGTATCAAAACAGTAAGCATTTCACTAGGGATGTATTAATTGCAAAAATGTTAATGGTAGTATACTTCTTTTGTCTACATATATATAACAGTCTAAGTATTTCTGTCAGTATTTTGCATACAAAGATAGCTACACAAAAAAAATACTTGAAAAACAACGCAAATACCGATACACAAATTATCATACAATGCTTCAACTAAGACTGTGAATACTGAATTGGGTGTTATAGCTATTAAATGCTGTGCTCATAACCTGAAAAACTTTAGATAATGGTTCGAATATTTGGAATAGTCATAAACCAAATAGCAAATACTGCTTTCATTTATAAGACTTCAGGATCGGATAGAGAAATTTTTTTAGACGTTAATTTTGGCAGTTTATTATGACAGAGAAACAGCATTTGACTGTAGAAATTACATATAGTTACGGAATCACCATCTGTGTGTATAAAGTCCAAGTTAATTTTAAAAAAAAAACTTTAATTAAAATTTTTTGTTGATAATTTTGTTTTGACGTTGTCTTGGTATTTTTTGGCCAATAGAGTGCTTCAAATAAATTCAGTTTACACATAAATTGAAATAATGTGAGTTTTGAAATAGTAGTTACATCTTACTTTGATTGTTTTTTTACTAATATTTCGCAATGGATTCGTTGTTTATATCTGGTGCATAATGGAGTAGGTGAGATGAAACCTTATATGTATATATGTAAATTCCGCGAAACATTTTCAACCCACAGTTTTTTTTTCACTCTACTGACATTACTATAGACAGATGTTATTCATTGATTAATTAATATAGGAAGCTGTCCTCTTCCATAATTGACAGCCTCTGTCGCTTATCACTGTAACAAAACAAGTAAATTCCATAAAACGTTCTGTGATTTATTTATCATTACAGCATTGAGTAATCAGCATCGTGGCTTGAAGTCGAATGCTGCGACATTTAAAATCATATAGAATCGAACAGAATGTTCTGTCACGATTGAAATTCGTTATATTTTCCATGCTTCATCCTCGAGGTAATATATTTAAACACAAATTTTATGCAACCGACTGTTCTCTAGTTTCTAATACAACGAATTATAAAACGGCATTAAGCGTTTTTTAGACAATTTCGTGTTTCTCGTCCAAAACTATTTGAATCATACAAGAAAAATATTGGTTTTTAGCACTGAGATCGGATAAATCACAAATTTCATGGAAACTTTGGTTAAAATATATTAAATGTACTACATACTTTCTGAGATATGCCATGGTCTGTATTTTACTGCATATTTAATATGAAATTTATTTAAAGTACATCGCTTCACCAAAGCTGATTCACTTTCATTATAACAACGATACAACGACTTTCGAAGATGAGTATAAATAAAGGGTATACGTTCAATAGCTGTTGGCCCGTCTCTAAGACCTCGCTGTTAGAGAGACGTTAAGCAGATTTTTAGAAAAAAAATAAAAAATGCTGTTGGAAATTGAGTTTGAAGTAAAAGACAAGAAAACGGCCACCTAAATGTCTGTTCCTAAAATCACAGGTGTAAGCTGTCTTCTATATCTTCCTCTCAAACGCTGCAGACTGGATATACTATTACAATATTTGGCTTGACACGTGACGGGCTATCTCGCAGTTTAAAAAAAAAAATATATATCATTAAAATTGTGTTGAGATTGGCGAGGTGAGGATAAAACAGTGCTAGACATCAACAAATCACCATGCTGCTGAAGTACTTAATTGCGGCTAAATATCTCAGCAGTTTACTTAAATTAAAAAATAAATGCGGATGAAGTGTTGTATCTTGAGAAAAGCAGGGTAAACAAAATGATTGTGGCGTCAGGCGTTAGAACATTGTGTTCGTAGTGGCAACAAACAACCTCAGCAGGAAATAAACGAGAAAAATTAAATTCTACGAGAAGATTATCTTCGTCGCTTATGCGATTTTTCATGATCAAAGTATCGAATTGGATCAAAGTTATTCCGATGTAACCAGAGTAAATTCTCGCAGCAATATAGATAAGACCAGTGCCTCTTCCCGTCCTTTAAGCTAACTGCCTTGTTAAAAAATGTAGAAAAGTTGGATACAATACGGCTACAAACAGAGAGTCATTCTACTAGTTGCTGTCTTACAATGTTTCAGAATTCGCAGCTGTATAAATAACGTTACTAAGTTCTTTATTGCCTTTGGAGGTGTAGTTGACGATTGTCGCTTGTAACACAGTTATTGACGCTCCATAAAACTCCAAGAACAACAGCTCTGCTCTTACTGAGACAAGGTTAGGTCAGATATCACAGCTAGATTTCTCTTATGGCAGAACTGTGCCGCGTTCCTTCGATTGCAACATATTGAACTGGGTTATTTAAATCAAACTCTTTGTGCATTAAATCACATCAGATACTTCAGAAGCGTATGCTAAATGGAAGAAGTTTTTATCAGATAATTATCTGCGTTTGAAAACAGATTGAGGTGTTCATCAATATACAGGTAATAAGTCATTCCTATCTATGACTGACGTTGATAAAGGCTTTGATCACAGCGAACAAATCGATCAATCAACAACAATCGATGTTAGTTTATCTGCAGTGTTGCAATGGTTTAAAGAAGAACAATTTTTGTACCTCATTACGAGAAAGTGACACTAAGAAAAAATAGTGAAACTGATTTAACAGTGCGCTTACGTCCATAAGTGTCAGGATTCTTTAAAACTGACATATTGAAACATAGCCACAGAATCCTTGGGTTGAATACCATTATTTCAATGATAATTTTGTTTAGCACTTCTAACGATTGTTTCCATCTATATGTTACCCTATCCTCTTACGTATTTTAAATAGAATGAAGCACTGAACTGCTAGTGAAATAAATTCCTCTCAACTACAAAAAACAAAAAAAACCAAAATTTTCGGAAATATTGGAGATTGTATAGTTTGCTAGATACATACCCTCTCACCTGTAAAGACAGCTACCATAACGATTCTGATGTGGTGATTGTTGCCTAGTGTAGATATTCACGTTGTTACTGCTAAATACTGATCACAAAAACCTGAGAAAGCTGTTTGATCGTTAAATTATTTCGGTATCTTCACAGAAAACTTAAATATCTCACTCAAGGAGTACACAGTTCTGTTACGTGCCATGAAGAAAATAAGAATTCGTGTACTCAATTGTTGGATACATCTGATTTCATTAACACATCTGTCATAAAATATGTAGATGGATAAAAGCTATAATTCATCCTATTGATTCAAGAAGACATCATATCTGTTGTTTCAACTTACCATCACCAAAACTTTTTCTCTATTGTTTTTCAGTACATTGGTCCCTAATGCAGCAGAAAATATACAGTAAATCTGCGATAAATCCACTAAAATAGCACCCAGTTTCTTTGAATTTATGCTACTCAAGCTTTCATGCGTTATATATTGAGATATTTGATATTCGAAGGCAAAGTGTTTCGACTATTTGGTTTGAAATATGATATCATAAACTTTTCAAGTTATTACTACCAAAGAATATGAGACTCCATAAGTCTTATTCCGAATTAGAGTACGCAGAAGAATTTTCTGAAGTTCATGTTCCACAAAAACATAGACTCAAATAGGCTGATTATTTTAGTGCAGCTAAGCATTTTATACACTGTATGTTAGAAGAACTTTATAAGTAAAATCTGAATGATATAGGTTACGTAACTTTCTTCTTCTTATGTTGCCATGCCCTATTCCGAACGGAGACAATTAGCACGGAGGATGTAACCCTCCATGGAAACTCTCTTGGGTAGAAAAGTGGGATGGTTTCCTTTTGCCTCACCCAGCGTCTGTTTGTAACGTAACGCCATAAACTACGTGGCTTGGTCTAGGGAAGTGTAGTGTTGGGTAGAAAGCTACGCTGGGCTACGTGGGAGAAAAGGGGGAGGGGGATCCAAGCCAAGTCACGCAGCTTTTCATCCATATTATTTGTCACAGTTAAAATTAGGTACAGATCACACAACAGCCTGTGAATATTTATTTCCGTCATATAATTGTCTCCGTATGTGATTCACGATAGTCTGACAAAAAGGAACAGTACTTACAAAATGTCTTCCGTAATCAATAGGGAAAAAATCTACGTGCCACGCGGAGTGAGGAAGGGGGAAGGGGCAAGAGATGGGGGGAGTAAAGAGGCATAAGTCACGTCAGGTTATGTGGGGGAGGAGGGGGTTTAGGGGAGGCGAAAATGGGGCTACGTAGGTTATGGTCTCTCCCTATGTGGATGACTATGATAGTATTTGTGTACAGTATAGAGTGCTGTTTGTGTTACACGAATTAAGAAATAAAGAAGGGAGGGCATCAAGCCCGATGCCGGCCAATTTAGCCCTAAAGGGATGCCAGAGTTAACGGGCGAATCACCGTCAACAGCAGAACATCAACAGTGCCATATGCCCCCACTACACGCTCACTGCGGAGTCGTCTGGAATACAACCCACAATATGGTGATCAGGAATTGTGCGCTACTACATCTCCTCCCTTGCCTTGCCGGCCAATTCCTGATGACGAAAATTTCTTCCACCATCTGGACTCAACATCCATGTCAGCGCCAGACACCATTACAATGCCGCAACCAACGGACCCAAAACGTCACAGACTAGGAAAGTGAGTGAAAAGGAAGTGTCTCAAACTATAAACAAGCCTTAGCAAATACAAAAATTCCGAATTTAGCGAAATATTTATTCCATACTTTAAATTAACAAAACGACATCGATTCAATAAACGCTGAAAAATTAAGTCTCTTCGAGTTGGTAAAGGGCACAGAATATTAAGAAAGAAAAATGATTTTAACATTTACTACCCAATGTAACTATGAACTGCAGAACATTGATTTAGCTAGATTATTTTTCTCAGAATTTATTCAGTACTTTGACTCAGAAAGCTTGGTTCGTATTAAAACTCACCGCTGTGTTCCTCATCCGTGGAGGCCATACAGCACCCTCCAGGAAACACTTGGTTAACTCCAGCCACGTTATCGTCTGGAGAAGTGGGTGGTGCGGGTACGATTAGCCACAGCCGTCAGTGGCGGCGCCAAACGGCGATATTATGCAGCTTCGGGTCGTCCCGGGGTCACGCGACGGCATCCACGGCTTTGCAATGGAAATAGGCCGTCACGATGAGATGACACCCGAGCCCAGACGGCGGGAATCACCTGTTGCATAGCACCTCAGAGAGGTCTGAAGAGCACGGAGCGGAAGAACGTGTTTGGAGGTGCCAAGCTCTGCAATTACCTAGCTAAGGTCACGTGGTTAAATACCTAATCCTTCAGTTTCGTCACAACATGAAACCAACTTACTGTTTGAGGCGAAGGAGAAACGCGTTTTTAATTTTCTTGTTGAAGAACGGCAGTGAGAACATATACGAGGGTTATTTTTAAATTATTTTCGATTTTAAATGAGAAGGAAAATATTGAAAACTTCAAAATATATTTATTTCCATATTTTACAAATTATCTAAGGAATTTCCACTTTTGTTAAAAATTTGTCATACAGTTAAACATATTTTGTATTCTGACGTCACAGATCTCTGACGTTTGTGAAACAGTTATTAGATCGTTCGTGGTTTAATTAATATGATAAATAACTAGTCCACGATAGAGTTTAGTTTAAACCTGTTTTTATTTTAAAAGAAAACACGACGTCAAAGATACTGTTTACATGCATACATACAATCTAGCGATTGTATACAACACTTCTTCCACAGATAATACAATCCTTCGCCGTCGTATATTGAGTCTGTATAAACTGTTTTTCTGTCGAGGATGTTCGCTTTATATAAGCTACATCGAAATTTCTAGAACACTTCAAACGATTCCGTCAGATATTTCTCGAATATTAACAATACTTAAACAATTGAAACATATTAAAAACAATCAGAAATAACACATAATCATTTACAATAAATACAAAAAGGTCAGAAATGGATATTAAAGATACTTAAACACAAAATTATTCACAGAAATCATTTTAAACTGTAGAAAATTATCCTTTAGACATCGTAACTTGCCTTAATACTTGGAATTACAAACATTTAAGCAATTCTCTTGTGCAATTCTGTCCCTAAACATATTAAATAACCTATAAATAACTTCTTTTCATAAAACAAAGTCTATATACATCGATTTTCAGTAAATTGCAAAACAAACACAGAAGATCACATTCAACCAACTCCAGCCTACTACAAATGACTCACAAAATACAATTCCATTTAATTTTAGCTTTGAGGGCTGTTACACAGTTCAGTCCATGAGTGTAGTTTTTACTTCATCGTCCTCGTTGAACCTTTAACATCAAGGAACTTCTGTAAGTACTGAAACAGGTATAAATCACTGAGTGCAAGGTCTGGGCGTGGTTCATCACGCACATTTATTTACTCGCCCGTCGTTGAACATTCCACCCATTTTAGAATTTTACTATTACACATAGCATTATCAAATCTAATGGTGAATTTCCGCTGTAGCCAAGTTTCTTGCACTCTAGAGCCGAATTACAGGTCGTATCTCCAGTGGCCGGGTGAATCAACTTTTCTTAAACATTGTAAACTCCTTCAACTCAGCACACAGACGATACGGCTCGCAAAGCATCCTGGGAGTGGAAGCGCATGCTCAACGCGGCTCATTCTCAAACGGACCGTAGTTAAAAAAAAAAACCGTAACCGTTGTAAAAGAAGATTGCACTAATATATTCCTGTAACTGCAGGATTTTGTTGTTTTCGTATTTATTATTTACTAACATTTTGTCGGTTAACCAAACAGCCTACTTCCGTAAAATTGATATATATTATAAACTTGTGTAACAATTTTATTTCCCTATTGTTAAATGGTCATTGGTCATTCACTACAAGAATAATCGAATTTTAGTCATAGTATATTAGTCTCTTTTTCTATCATACCAGCCTTAGTGCCACCCATATTTCACCCCCTTTTTTGTTTGTTGTGTCCATAACTGTGGGTATTAAATCCATTGCTGGATGATAAACGTTTGTTTCTATCGCTGATTTACCTAGTACGTCAACTAATTAGTTTTCTACTTGGCCAAGATCACTGAATATTTCAGGAGGGGCGGAGTTTAAAGGCGATGGAGATAACCTGAGACATTGGCTCAATCAAAAGGCCTTATACTCTCTGAATTGAAAACGTAGTTTGTTTATCAATATAAACTTTCAAATGATTGAAAAACAGATAACTCAGAGTATTTCTAGCGTTAGATATTAATTAATGTCGATTGTTCACGCAATCATTTCCAGTAGTACGCTAGCTACAAAATTTTCGTTGAGGCAGATTTTGTGCAGATTGTGGAACATAATTATGTAACTTCAGTCATGGTGAAGTCACTTGACACATGTTGGTAGCAAATCAAGAATTCTAAATTCTCCATCCCCCCCCCCCTTATTAGCGGAAAGTAGGCTTCTATCATTTAAGGACGTGGGCTACAAAGAGTTTCTCCAAAGTAGATTTTCATTTGTGTGGGAGAATCTATTTACGATTGTTTAATACTTGTTGAAGGCTGGAAACTGTTAAGTATGATGATGATGAATACTTGTTGACAATACGAAAAGGCACAGGCGTCCATGATGACTGCAAAAAAAAATATTTTGAGTCTTCAGTGCTGCTTGTGATAAACATTAACTCGATAACGTCGAGTAAAACCAGTTGCAAGAGTGACAAACAAATATTTTCATGTTACTACGTCTCTTAAACTCATTAATAAAAACAATTATCTCCTAATAATCTAAACTAATTGACCATGATCTGTGTTCTCTACTTCTACTTAATGCAGTTCTCACGAACGTTATGTGAGAAACGCATACGTCTGTAGATTACTAATTTTAATAAATAAATATTATCATAATTTGCAGGTATAAGTTACTGTCTCGCGGGAAGTTGCTGATTAACAATTTGCTTAATGCCTTGCCGGATTCCTCGTATGTTCATACATAAACATGAGAATATTTACATTACCGCGCTGAATATGAAAATTCGTATCTGACATTTCACAGAATTTGCTTTTGCAGTCACAAGGGAGCTAAATTGTCACAATCACTCTCATGTATTCTGCATACAAACAACAAAATCTCAGCACGATGAATTTTAATCGTAAAGTTTTACAAAAAGTTTAATAATGGCGAAAGGGAAATGAGTAGCATTTATCCTTTTCCTGCATAATTAACTATGAATTCTTCTTTGTCACATTAAAAAAAAAAAAAAATCAGAGTCTTCTCAAGCCTTGTACGCCTTTGGATTTAAGGAGTACATTGGAACGGTTGATTTTCTTGCACAGTTTCGCTACGTAAGGGAAAAAACTGAGCGACTTTTAAAACATTGTCTGAACGTGAATGGTTCTACAGATCCCCGTAAAAGATTAGCTGTGAGGCGTATGGTAAATAAAATTATTAAATACAAGCGATGAAGACACTGATATAAGAACATTATGTTAACCTATGACTGACGTTTGATGACAGCTTATTCGTTATTTTTTATCAGTTGTAATTTCTATTCTTATTCATTCCCCTATGGTAGTTTACGAATAACGGCTACTTGCTGAGGCTATTGGCATTGCTCAAGCCTTTGTAAAGAGTAAATAGTCGTAATCACCATAGCTATACGGGCTATGCTTAAGTACAGCATTAAACTCGGACATTGCTCTCCCTTCTGAATAACGAGCTGCTAATGAGCGACTGCAAAGTAATTATGGGTGCCGGAGAAGTTTAACGGTGAGCGAATGGCGAACTAAGAAGGAAAATTACTCCTTCAGAATCTCGTTTACAATATGCGGCATCTCATTTATGGTCTAAAGTGAAATAAATCTTCATTCAAGACGTCATTCGTTTCATTTGGATCTCCGAAAGTAAAAGAGCCTGACATTTTGCGTTGGTTGTCTATGATCCATCGTTTGTAGTAATGACGGGTATAAACTGCATTATCTGGTGTGCTTAGACCTATACACCAAGAGCAGGTTTCAAAACATTTCAGAATTATTAGGATGCCCATAATTTTGAAGTAGTTTGTAGTTAATATTTGTGACTGATATTTAGTACGTAGTCTGTCACCGAATCACGTGGGAGGGCGCAAGGTTCGAACCTGAAATTCGGTGGAACGGGTTCAAATCCCCGTCCGCGCATCCAAATTTCGGTTTTCCGTGGTTTCCCGAAACCTCTCCAGTTTCATCAAAAGACCATAGACGAATTCCTTCCCGTTTCTTACCTCCAGTCCTCTGTCGGCTCTAATGACTCTGACGCAGACAAGCCGTAAAACCGAAGCAAAAATAAAAGTATGAAGCCTGTCGTAAGGTGGAAAATATCATCTTTTTCCACTTTAGGTGCAGAGTGCCGTTACCATCTTTATCTTTCGTAGTCTCTGTGGAACTTACGCAGGATTGGTTGTAATATTCCGTTTCATTTCAATGCGTCTGCATGCTGCACTATTTTTCTTCAAACCTTTGAACATATTCAACCTTAAGTATAACCTTTAACTTTTCTGTAATTGTTTTATTCAGAAAACAGGATAAGAGAAATATTAAATTCTTAATTAGGAGCGTTTACAAGAGCTTTGGTCTCATTTTTCTATATCTAGTCACCGTCATTAAATGTCACAGCTCAACCTTTTTTAGTGGAATGTTTTCTTACTTTTCTTATGACCTTTAGGTTCACTGAGGTCGAGATAATTATAGCCGGGAGAAAATGAACAAGAAACGGGAGCGAATCCAGCCATGGCCTTTTTGAATGTATTTTCGCCAAGGAAAACCGAAATGTGGTTGGCCTGTCCAGGAATTGAACCCTCGTCCTCCAGGGGTTATGAGCCTGAACCGTTTACCCATCAGACTCAAGTTTATCTTCTTATGACGCCACGTTTTCTCTTCAAATTTAACTGCCTGCCATCTTCAATGTGCCTTTGGATGGAATAGGAGATCGACACAATTAAGAGATTGGTGCTTATACAACAATTTAACAAATTTGATTTTCTCGTTAAACTTCTGAACTGAATTAGACCAAGAGGTAGAGAAGTTATAAGGCAGTGGCAATATTTTTAGACCCAAAAGACTGATCCGGAAGTAACTGTTTTAATGTATCTATATTTCTCCCATCACATCACAAACTGCCAAATGAGATGTAACAAACTTCTACAAGAATATTTGGAATTGTAAGAACTGCATTGTCGGCTCTCTTTGGATGTAATCGTTAAAATACATGATGCTGTCTACGACCAGACCTCAGGGGTAGCTGGTTCGAGCCCTATTGATGCAAGGAATTTTCTACGTTCCGCATTTAACTAACTGGGTAAAAGGATTGGTATTCCCAAATCATGCGTGCTTTAGAAATCTCACACGGGAAAAGCAATGGTACTTTCTTAAATACTACGCACGCTTTCCTTTCCGTTTCTTAAGAACAATCATATCATGGATTTAATGATTTCACCGTCCACGAACCATATATTTCGACCCTCACATAATTAAATGTCTGAACTGTAATAACCTTCACAGATATGGATGTGGTAGGTGAGGGAGCAGTCGCTTAGAACAAAATTCAGTGACTAAGTTATTTTCAGGCTGTATAACTGATTCCTCAATACGCTTCTTGAACACCGCATGCGTTGCCGCTCCTGCTTCTAGTACAATCGTTCATTTCCAGTCAAATTTATTGCAGATTGATCATATCCCGCCCACTGCGATCTGCTGACCAAATCTGGAATGATAAAAGTTTCATCCAGTTGATAACTGTGTTCAACACCATACAACGTTATGGCGTTTGGGTCACCTCAGAAACGGTGATTGCTTCCAGTAAATTAAGTAGAGAATAAGATCTGTAATTAAACAGTATCATTAATTCATCATTTTATCATTCTTGTAATTGTTATCCCGACAATACAGAGGAACATAGGAATGACTAGCGAGACCATCTGTGTACAATGGATGATGCACGATTACCGAAAGTAGTCAACTAATACAGGGAAAAAGGTAGAAGAAGTATAGGTAGACCAAGGAAGAGATGGAAATTATCCTTGAAACTGGAATAGGGTAACACGCCTAGTCCTTGCATGAGTAGAAAAATGAGATCAAGAAATCATCATGGTGGACATATATGAATGAAGGCTTTTCCCGTGTCGCTGAAATATAATCATCGCTGGTTTTCTGCAAAGAACGACATTACAGCTCTGGTTTTAGGGACCTGAGGATGACGACAGAGCACGCCGTCGATATCTCGTATTTCCACATCATCATCCGGCAGTGAACCTGCCAAGATTATTTATCATCATCCTAGGCAGTTTACATCCTCTGGCTGGGTATATCTTTGACGCAGTTCAAAGTGCCCTGTTCTTCCGCCATTCCTACTCTTCAACTACAGCCCATTTCGTTCCTAAGTCGTTCACCGCCATTTCTTTTCCCTTAATCCGTCTATCCCGGGGTAATCCTTAAGTTCCTCGACAGTCTCCAGCTAATGGCTCGATCTGCTTTGTGCACAACCCTCTCCATTTTCTTCTTTCTTCCCCTCACCTCTGTGTGCCCACCTTAGTTCAGGCCTCTCATATCTTCCGTGCCCTCTCTTTTTCACTCGTCTCGGCCATCCAACCCTTGGTCTTTCTCTGGGTCGTTAAACATGAATCTTGATTTCGTGGATGTTTGTTTAGATTATCTGTTCCTCCATTCTCTTCATATGCCCATACCATCTTAGTCTGAGCCTCTGTATTATTTCCTGTAGAGGTTCCTCTTTCATTGTGTGTCTAATAATTTCTTTCCTTATTCTGTACATTATTGTAACACCTATTCTTCCTCTTAGAAATTCCATGTCACTTTGCTTGTATCCTGCTGATTCATTGTCCAGGTTTCAGCCCCGTAGATAAGTTTCTTTTCTTCCGGTTTCAAATCATACATTATCTTTGGAATCCGTTGATCACTCAACTTCTTCATGTGTTCATACCACTGGAACCCCCGTCTTTCAATTCTCTTAAGTTCCTTTGTAACTGCCTTCCTCACATTATTATTCCGCAAATTGTCCAGTTTGTTCCACCAATCCTACTCCCCTAAAAACTCAGCTCTGTGATCCGAATTATACTAATATCTCTTTCGTATGATTAGATGATAGATGGAACTGTATTGTACGTTGACAGCACAGTATATTACGTTGACGTGAAGCCCGTGCGATGGGCTACGAGGCAACATTTCCCATCGCCGACATTCTGGAGTCTTCCGCTGATGGACATGACTGTTGAGATGTCAGCACGCTCACTTATGTTAATGCGGCCGTCGTTATGCGTTCCGCCGTGCGGTCAGAGGTCACGGCTAGGGGTCAGGAGGGAGGAATACAGCGGAAGATTGGCACGCGACCTCCAGCGAATAGCCACGAGACGGTGTGACCTATCAACGCCTTCGCTGTTCACAAACGAGAGGTCGGAAGTATCCTAAAACCAAAACGTACTAACTTAATGAACCGTTCAACATTATATTACTTTTTTTATTACATCTTTCTAAGGGTCTTAGATAGTATGATTTGGCTTTGTTCAGGTTCAGGTACTGGTCTCCACGTACCGGCCGTCCTGTTTACGGTTTTCATTAGGTTTACCGCAAACATCTAAACGAACGCTCGGACTGTTTCCATTCTGCGCCTTTTATCTTACAGAACACAGTTACACTTTTCGTAGATAGAGGTTGACATAGATTTTCCTCTCATAGATTAACTACACCACAAACCTTGGTTGAATTCTGGCAGGACACAGGTCCTTTTCTTCCTTCTCATTATTCACACTGGTCACTTTGTAAAATGGGGGCCGTTGGCACTGGTCATTGGCACGTGGCCGTTAGCTGCCTGGATAAAAAACTAAAGTATATCATATTTTTTTGGAATTGCTTATGATAAATACAGGATGTTACAAAAAGGTACGGCCAAACTTTCAGGAAACATTCCTCACACACAAACAAAGAAAATATATTTTGTGGACATGTGTCAGGAAACGCTTACTTTCCATGTTAGAGCTCATATTGTGGACGGCTGTGATACAATACGCCATTCTCCAGGGCTGCATCAGCGCATCAGGGATTCCATGCGACGGAGGGTGGATGCATGTATCCTCGCTAACGGAGGACATTTTGAACATTTCCTCTAACAAAGTGTTTGAAGTCACGCTGGTACGTCATGTTGCTGTGTGTTTCCATTCCATGTTTAATGTGATTTGAAGAGAAGTAATAAAATGAGCTCTAACATGGAAAGTAAGCGTTTCCGGACACATGTCCACATAACATATTTTCTTTGTTTGTGTGTGAGGAATGTTTCCTGAAAGTTTGGCCGTACCTTTTTGTAACACCCTGTATAATGCAAACTGAATCCGTATAAACAACTGTCTTTTTTTTATCGACCAGTTTATGCGTACATGCATTTCACCTTTATTGGGTTGGACATCGTCAGTATTTACGTGACGACCAAATGCAGAACGTGACAGATTTTTACACCTTAGCAGTGGTACCGACCGAATATTTTTTTGTTTATGTACTTTTGTGGTATATTCCGTTTCCTCTGTGCATGCTTCTGTGCTAGACATGTGAATGAGAGATGAGACAATTTAACTGAATATGTTGTCGTAGGCTTCCGCGGCCAGAGTCAGTTGATTCTTGGCTGTCCGGGTGACGCCGCGTCATGATTCGCGTAGCGAACGTTACGACCATCCTTCTGTGGTCTTCTAGGAAAGAACTGGAAGAAGACCACAGAAGGATGGTCGAAACGTCAGCTGCACGAATCATGACGCGGCGTCACCCGGACAGACAAGAATCAATTTAACTGAAGATGTTCCATACTATAAAGTTGAACTATAAGGTTGTACATAAATATTTTATATATATACTGTATATAGACACAATTAAGTTCTATATAATTTTCAACACAAAAGTGATGTGTTATCATTGTACTTTAAATGTTATTTGTAATTGGTATTTGCAGATGAAATAGTACATTTTTACTAGGTAATTATGGCAGGATATTAAATCAGCATAAGGAAAAATATTTACCATTAAATTTTGATAAAGTGTTTGTTTAAATGAAAAAAGGAAAGTTTAAGTAATTGCACAGAAAAATAACATAAGATGAAACGAAATCTGATTTATCTATCTCTCGTCAGTCTTATAAACCACAGGTTCCTTATTGTATGTCCTACAGAATATTAGATATTTACAGATCATTATGATCTCTTGTTATTACTGATAAAATAGCTTCTGCGATGATGTATGGTTGTGAGATATGTGTCACATTTGTACAAATAGCGGGATGTACACTCATTTTTATTTTACTCTTGAAAATAATCTTAGTCCAATCCCACAATTTGCGTATATTGACAACGTCTAACTGTGATTAAACGTAATAATCTTACTATCCACGTGATTGTTTTGTTTTAGGATTCGTAAAGACATATGAGTAAAATTTGAATTAAATGAGATCATATGCGCATAGAACAGGAGTTTCACCGTAGATTAAACGGGTCAGAATTACACATACAACGATAAACTGGTATCAACAGCTGCAACTTTCGGATTTTAATCCACAAAAATACACTAACTGAGGAAGAAAGAAGTAAGAGAATGCTAGCAGGTTGAGTCCTACACTTCCAAATGACGCAAAGGGATCCTATGATTTATATCTCGATACAATGGACGAAAACCAATCAGCAGTGAGGAGTGATTTGTGATTTAATCTAGGTCACTGGATTCAATCCTTTTAACCTGCTACCCAAGTCCCTAATGATGAAGATTTCTTCCATTACCAGTCATTGTCACTGTGCCTTAGCGACTTGGCCACGAGGCGGGTTGGCTACTGTCAAAACGAAGTGCAAAGAGGTGTTAAAAATGGCAGATAATGTGCATCGTATTAGGTAGTCTGTAAGGATACTGAGCAGATTTGTTTGATTTTACATCTTGAAGGAAAAGTAGAAACCCCTACTGTGTTGGTAACGAGAGCCGCAGCAAATACCACCTCGAGTGCAGCAAGAGCGGAGAGAGGTGCTCATTGAGGCGTCGGCCTTTCAGGTGGAACTGTCAAAAGGCGACACAAAGAACAGGTAGCGCTATTGAGAGTCGCAGAATGAGCGCAACACTTCACTTCCTTTACGCTCCGACGCCCCGTTCGTGAATGTGGCCAGGAACCACGTCTTGGCAGCTGTCAAACGCTGAGCCTAATTACGTCCTGGCTCTGGTTCACGCTCCACCGAGATCTCGCATCTAACGGATCCACGGACATCGCACCACCCGAGCAGAATTCCCTGCTGAACAGACCCTATTTGGGAAGTCTTTAAAACTAAGCGAAACAGCTTCCTTACTGCTACAATGAAAATAAGCAGTGAGTGCTTGGTTCTACTCTCACTGAGTGTACAGTGAAGTACAAACGAATTAAGGGTAAGTGCTACGTGTTAACAGCGGTGATTCGTCTCCGCGTAGACTCTACAAGAAACTTGAAACGTTGGTAAACATACGAATCCGCAACCCCTGCACAAAGTCCCAAAGTTCATGAAGATTTGATCGAGGAAGTTGGGGGATGGCACATGTGTTTTGATGGTATACCAGATTTGCTCGATGAGGTCTGATGTCCTTAGTAGAGCCTGCCCTGTTTGTTCAATTGGCTGCGGCATCGTTATGGTGTGCGACGCTGACAAGAGATTAGCTGTTCGAGTTTTGGTGTAAGAAATTTTCATCATCAATAGTTCGTTGGCAGTGTAGGATAGCTGTGGTGCACAATTCCTAGTTACCTGATTATGTAAAAAAGTCCTGGGTTAAATCCCAAAACTGTCCGTAGTGCATAAGGTCATAGGTCATAAGACACTGTTGATGGTGATTCATTCCGTTGAGTGGTAATGTTAAGCCTGGCCGCTATGTGTCTTTCGGAAAAATAGGCCTGTATTTGCCGGCACTGGGCTTCACAATCTCTCTTTTTCATAAGTCATTTTATACAACACAAACAACACTCTATACATAACACACATATTATCACAGTCGCTCACACCTATAGTAACAGTTACGAACATGGGGAGAGCAACGGTGAACCACTTCAGTTCACCTTTCTAAGAGAGTTCGGATGAAGGAGAAAATCCTCCATGGAAATTGTTCGGATTCATCCTTAGCATCATAAAAAGAAGAAGATTCTTACTGATCAGGAAATCAACCACCTAGTCTGAATGAGCAGTTAACGCTAGGGACTTGCATTCACGAGGACGCGGTTTAAATCCCAATTGTAATATCCACATTCTGGTTTTCAGAAATCACTCTTGGTTAATGCTGAGGTAATTTCTTCAAAAGGCCATGGAGTTTCTTGCCACCAGTCCTCTCCCTACTGTAATGACCACGACTTCGAAGAGGTGTAAACCCATAAGGAGATGAAAATAGAATAGAAAGAACGAATTTATTCATCCAAGTCTACTATGTCCTACCTGAACCACAAGCGACATTTTGGACGATGCGTTAATCACTTTTCCAGTGCACAGGAAAGCTACATAGTGTTTAATATAACACCAAAACATACTTTATAAAATGAAAGAGAAGAATTAATGTGTTGAACTTGCATCAAACTGAGGAGTTGGATCTTGTTTTACCTAGTTTACAAACTTCAGGATGTGGTATGGTGTAAGTTGCCACTAACTGACCTCCGTACTAAACAACCTGCGAGATAGACTTCCTCCGCTTTAACGAAGCGGAGGTGTACAAGTTGCAAGTTTTTCTTAATGTGACGTTGACTCCGGCGAACAATGCCCAGCTGACAACAATACTCGCAGCTGGTGCAGAGGTCAGTGAGTTACGGTGAAGGCGTGAAGGTGTTTGGTTCGTTGACGAGTTCTGTCGTAATGAATGTCGCATACAGCTGCCAGCGTGTCAGTCACAGCTGGGAGAACCACGACTAGTGGCCGCGGGGAATGAGTCTCCTACACGCGGGCACTGATCATGTCGTCCATCCCAACGAAATATTGGTAGCTGAAGGTGTAACGGAGTATTAGTTCTGCCACTTATTCGATGTACCATACCTATACAAATTATTTGGTGCTACAATTCAGATTCTTTTTTTTTTTTTTTTTTTTTTGTAACTGCTTTACGTCTCTTTTTAACATCGAGGTGTTTAGAGACGGGAAAGGATGGGGGGCAAGGATGGGGGGCAAGGATGGGGGCAAGGAATGGGAAGGAATTCGGCCATGGCCTTTTTGAAGGAAGCATCCCGGCAATTTAGATTCATTCTGCATTTGTTGAATCGGGTGCTGAGCAGCAATTCGTCTCATTTGATCTTCCTGGCATCTTCTAAGCAAAAAGTAGATTAACTCCTGACTAGCTTTGGAGGTCAACACCAACAAACCCTCTAGAGATATTATTACGTAGGGATCAGAACGCTGATGTAGCATTCTTCTACTAAGTGATAACTCCTACCGTATTTTGGGTATGGTTATGAATCTGCAATAGTTCCCAGTAGGCAGACAGGTTAAGATAGATAAATGATTGCTTCATGGAAGTGTCTGAGTTTCTAGGATCACAGGGTAGGACCTCCTGACATGAGCTGATAGATTTCTTGAGTCTAATCATTACTGGACCTCTTCAAGCAAAAATACATATCACAGATTCTAAAATTGATAAAAATGTGATTTTGTGATTAAAAAATGCGTCTTTAAGGTAAATAAATTAGTTTTATGATCTAAGGTAATTATCGCTAGATGGAAATTCAAATCTGATTTGGATTTGACCGTGAAGATGTAATCTGAAAAATTTGTAGAATTTCTGTTGAGTTTTGGAGAAAATTCGAAATCTTCTCGCAGTCTCAACCTGCTTTTTCGTTTATAATAACTGGGTGTTTTAGAAGATCTACTGTTTTTCAGACAATCAATTTCAACATGGAATTGGTTTAGTACTTTGCAGTACTTATGTGTCCATGCATAACAGCTCATATTCTTCATTGAAAATGTTTTCAGCAACGGCCTATTTTATTGGTTGACCTCATCTCCGATGTTGCCGGTATTCTTTGATTATCGTTTCGATCGGTGGTTTTGTGTTTTCTTTCAACATCCACAAGGAATTTAATATGCTGAACAATCGATATCTGGTAATCAACTCATATGCACCATTCTATATCATAAGTTGGATCAACACATTTTGATACAGCAATAGAGGTTTTTTTTTTCCTCAAATTTAAACAAAATCTTACACAAGAAAACTAAACCGACGTTTTGGTTCCGCACATGGTTAGTGTCTTTACAACCAGCTGTTTGCGTATGGGATGGCTTCTAACAGGATTCATATTTCTCGTCACCACAATGTGGCATTTTGAGGAAAGCTCGCGAGATTCATCACACTTTTACCAAATACATTTATTTTATAATGGCCAAAGTAGTGAAAACCAATGTACTAAAAAATATTATTGTGCATCCATATTTTCAAAATTTACTTCATTTATATTTATACATTTTTACATATCATTTTTAGTGTTATAAATTTCTTTAAAATGTGCGTTTAGTATCATTATTATTGTAAGAATAATACTAAACACAATAATAATACCTCATTATCTCTCAATTTTTCACTAAAAAAAAAAAGTCTATAGTGGATCTAAATCTAATTTGGGAATATAAAATTTATATACGGCCCGCGCATTTCCAAAGTGGCCCGAAAGATCATTTGGGTTGGCCATCCCTGGTCTAGATCATTGAGCTAAATAAATGGTTATTCTGTAAAAATATTTCTAGAAAACTATAAACTTTAATGTTTCGTAACTCTTATATGCTAAACGCTAACTGGTTTCGCCCGTGTTATGCTGCTCAATATCCTACAGTAAATAGACTGAACCGGGCGTATATACGGTAACGCTCGGTCCTGGCAATCGGGAGGCCGTTGGTTCAGACCCCTGTATGGCCATTCAGATTTCAGTTTTACATGATTTTCCGAAATCACTCCAGTATGGTTGCTTCAAAAGGTCATGGCCGAATTCCTTCCCATTCCTTGTTCCCAATTCTCTCCTGAGCGTAAAGATCTATACAAGAAAATGACACATGCTTTTGCGTTCTTTCTTGTAGCTGAAAAATAAGTGATGTCTCGTAACATCACACCACGTACTGGGAAGTTAATAAATCCAGTACGATGTACAGTAGATGTTTCGGGAATTGAACGTGTACAAGTTTCAATCTTGTTGTAGTTGATGATAGGTTTCTTGACGTATTTTGGCATCCTAAATGGCTACTTTTCAGTATAGAACTTCCTCTTCATTCCTTTTCCTAATTATCCCATTGGTCTGTTTGAAATCCCATGTGTAGATATACTGTGCGCCAAGTCCCACTGCAGCAGCTGTCTTCGTTAAGCGATCTCCTTCTTCGTTGTACGATAACCTTCCACCCTATTTTTCCCATGTAATTCATACTATTTTATGATTATCTTTCTGATGATGGACAGCCTTTAGCGTTAGTTACACGTTACTGTATATCTCGAGAACTACTTGTTCCTGGGCGGAGTGGTTTTGTAGTAAATTCGAGCAACTCTCCAGTGCTGTACAGTCAGGTGGCTAATGACGTCTCCCTGGCCTGGGAACCTCCGGCTCACTCTCCACTCTCCCTTTTACAATGGCCTGGGAGGTCTCCCACAGCAGGTGCCTGGGTGCCCGCGACCTTGTCCCCAGGCCGCCACGCGACACTGGGAACACTGGGGACGTGTCCCACGCGACCGAGCAACAACCTGCTGGGGTCACAGACACCACCGCCTACAACCGACATATCTCCAACAACATTGTATCACGTCAGGTTAAAACTATGCACTTGCTAATACATTAAACGCAGTAACCTGGCGTACGCGTTTAACTTTCTGGCCTGGCATCTGGGAGTACACGAGTTCGAAACGAGATCCAGCCAAACGAATTTCCGTTTACAACGATTTCCTGAATTCCCAAGCAGAAATCGAATCATTTCAAGGCTGTGTTGATGATATTGTGTGAGGAAACGCCTGCTCACAGACTCATAGCAAACTCTCGAGACCGAGTAAATTGGTCAACAACTAGAAGGCCTCTTCACCTATAGATCAGGAAGTGACTTCCAAATGTGGTAGGTGAGCGGTAATGCTCTGGCCTCGCATTCTGGGCATCGAGTTTTGGGTTTTCCATGGTCCCTCCAAATAACTCGAGACGAATACCTTCCCAGGAAAGCGTAAAACCAAAACACCGGAGGTGATTGAACAGTTCAATGCTGAAGCGCACAATTTGCTGCAACAATGACAGGCATTACCGGAAGGGACATACAATGTCTTGCCATTTTGTCTCATCGGTTTATTTTCTTTCCTGCACTGCCTCATCTCATTCACTGATCGTCAAAGATTCTTCAAAGAACACCTTTCCACGATGGACAAGTGACCACCAGTATGAGCGGTTGAGGGCACATGATTTCCAGGTGTTACGGTCAATGTAATACTATCTTCATGCTAGCTTTGTTAAGATCCTCCAACCAACTTTCGGATTTCATAACTAATTCGTATTCTTTTCAAGGTTTAAGGATTTTAACTTGTTCCGGAATCAGTTCCATATATTCATTATTCTTTCTCTGTCTTTTCCTTCGTTTAGGTTTATAATTTAACACCATTTCTGGAATATTTGCAGTCTTTGAAAGTTTTTATCGCAGGTTTGTTTGTTTTGCTTTACTCTTTTATTTATTAAGGATCTGTTCAATTCTTTCCGAAATAGTTCACTGGTGATTTTCTCTCCTCTAGTGCAGCCTTTAACTGATGGAAGAATTATCGTTTACATTTCTTGAATATGAATAGCATCTTTTTTCATTAAGCGAAATAAGTTAGATCGGGCATTTAGGAATATAGTATCTAGTATGTTTATTACATTTCTACATTTTAGTAATATGACATCATTAACCATCGTACATGTAGTCGCACCAATGATTTCATATAATGAAAAATATCAGAGATATGACTATTTCTTATTAAGGTCAAGGTTTGTTTGCTGACAAGAATATCTGTGATTACACAGTAATGCCAATTATCGTCTTGAAGGTATGAAAATTCTGTGTTAGCAAAGATAAGAAACCACAAGTGAATGACTTAATTCAGTAGAGTAGTTAAAAGTGAACTTTTCAGCAGGGATAGACAGAGCTATGGATTCTTGGTAACCTGGTGAGGGTTCGGCTGTTCCTATTAACGAGGTAGAGAAATTCATCTCAGGTGGAGTTTTACATTCAATTACACCTGCTTTTTCCCCCTTAACAAGTAGCTTCACTTTCTTTCCTCAACTTTCTTTTTCACTTGCAGTTCTTGCCTACTTGTTCTCACAACGTCTTCGGTGTCTAATTACGAGAGCGAGGCGAAATGACCTAACATCTACTTGCCGTAATTACCATTTTCAATTAAGATTCACCTGAAATACTCCCTTTATTTACCACAACCATGTCCTTCCGTGAAAACGAATAAAAGTTAATCATCAGTTTTCCGTTACTCTCTGCATAACTGAGCATCAACTGACAATGAAGAAGAACTCTCCCGACTACATCCTGAGGTAAGGAGATGTCTTCATATGGCGAACTATGCTTCCTGATGCTAAACGTATTTAGTTTAATACAAGAACTATTCTCATTTTTCTGTTAATTGATGATCCGTAGAAGGTAAACATAATGTAATGAATTATATTAGTATTAAGGTATCGGTGTACTTATTAAAGAAACTGGGATGTTGCAACAAAAGGAAATGAGCAATGTTCAAAGAAAAGGAGATAAGTTGCTTGATAAATTATCTATTCATTCTGTATTATCCTCCAAAGAAGTTATTATTACTTTAATATCATATACTAAACCACCAGAAGGGATACTGCGGCATAAACACGAAGTCAGAGAGACAAGATCTTTTATCTGATGTTAATTCAACAATACAGTTCAGACACTTGTTTTAAGAATTTATTCGTAAAAATTAATTTTATAATCAATGCGTGAAAGAAACAAAGTTTTTGCCTGTGTCATTATGCGGAGAAGTCTGGTAACTGTTTAATCATCTCACTGCTTTTTTTTATCAAGATCAGGTGAAAATATAATCTATGGTAAAATAAAATATAATATATCTTAAAGAAACGTTAATAAACGAAAATTTCTGTTCTAGAGAACTGTTCAGCAGAGAGAAAATGGAGGTCATTTGTTTGGGTTATGTTAAGTCGTTTCCGAGTAAATTATAACTACGTTAACATGTAAAATGATAGGGTAATCCTTCTTGTGGTGGTCAAGCGCAGAGGAAGGCGGGAGAGTTATATATATCCAGTAGGAAGGGGGCGTTGAGCGGTGATATATGGGCTCCGCTATAGGGTCAGCACAGGGCAAAGCTTCCAGCTGGGAAAATTGGCCCCAGACGTAGTGAAGGTGAGTATGCCTACACTTCGTTCGAACTGATTGGTTGAGAGTAAAATTATGTTGTGAACTGTACAAATGGTAGTATCAATTTTTTAAAGCTTCACTTTCATTCTTCGACATACCTCGGTTTCCAGAGATTCTAGTTTGGGATACAAACCTCAGAGATTAACAACTTCTTACTTAGTACTGGCTGTGGGACATATTACTGAGTATGTTTTTACTAACTGATCTGCAGTTCGTAAAATATAATATATTTTAACAGCTGCTCAAGTACGTAGAGGTAAGATAGTAAATTTTTTCATAACGTGTCAACAAAGATCCAAAATGACGTATTTACAAGTAGGAAAAAGATATACGTTTTATGTTCAATCGTATTTCCCGAATACAAATATATTTTACTCATTACATATTCAGTAATTAATGGACTTTTCTTAATATCCGTAGTCAGAGCAGATTTTTTTTTAACTCTTTAGTCAGACTCAGAGAAACTGATGAGAAACAAAAACAGTGTTCCTAGCTGATAAAGTTTATTAATGTTATTAAGTTTCCCAAAGTTAGTGTTATTCGAGAATAGTATGGATGAAACCATACGGATCCAGAATTATTGATGGTGAATAACAAAGCTGGGTAACTGTAACATTTTGTAGTTTAAAACAGTATCGACTGCTTAGAAGTTAGAACTTCCTTAGATCCAAATAGGTGAATTGTATATTCCTGCATAAATAATATTTATGTTGGAGTATTTAATCAATAAATAGCTTACGGTTGTACATTTCGTTTTTGAACTAATCATGATGATGAAATAGATTAAAAAGATTTATAAATCTCTACATCAAAATCATAAAAGCTGTGGATTGGGCTTAGAAACGCAATCTGTCGTAGTCTGCATTGAAAAAACATTCCAGTACTTATTTGCACTGATTTGGTGAAATTGCAAATTGAAATTTTGATAATGTGTCTGGGTTTTCAACTCTTCTTCTACAGTATAGGAATAAAGTGGTATAGCCACTTTCACTCTTGCCTGAATATAAGTGAGGTTAACAGACTCGAATATATGAATCATTATTGGTAAAATGGGCTATGAACTGGTCTTTACACGTCGGTAATGGACGAAACTAAATAATACGCTAATAACTATTACAGATTTAGTATAAATTCATGTACGATAAAATGGATTCCATTCTTTGTTCCATCAACTGCATAGATGTCCTACGATTTATTGTTATGCTACGTTGTCTGGCATGTGTCTGTCATCCCCATTGTTAATATGAATTGCGTGGAATTACTGTCCCCCTCATTTGGCAGTAAATCAGTTCACTGTTTTATCCGTTATGATTATATTATTACTCTAGAGCACAATAAGAGAGAAAGCGTTGCAGATCAAAGTTTTCCAGTAGGTGACTCAATACATTTTACGGTCTCGATAAGGCTATTCCCCATTTACTTACACTTAATATGGAAGATGACTCAACATAAAATGATCTTTGCAGACCAAAAACGGTAGCTTTCGATTATACGTTGTTGATTAACGATATCGAGAAAGTGCATAGATGATCCAAGTGTTTTATGACAGGTTGTAGTAGGCGATACAAAATTGTTACTGACTTGATGTAGTCTGACACAATTTGTTCACTACTAACCTAGAGAAAACAATGAAAAATCCAATTCTGGATGGCTGGACAGGGATTCTAACCCATGTCCGCCCGAACGCAAGGCCGGGCTTACCGCGAACCAGCTCGGTTATCTCTCTATTCTTCCACTTTTTTCCAATCACATCACAAACAACAAGCAGTACAGAACGTACAAAAACTACTTAAATGCACTTGCATCACTAGGAAAGGCAAGTGGAAACCACTCCAGTTAAATTTAACCAAGAATAATTTGCCACCAATCTAACTGTCGAGGAGAAAAAGTAGATTGGAAGATTGCTGTAAATTGTTTGATACGTCCATAGACCTGTTGGTCTAACACAGATATGGAAAGCAGATGAAAGAGACAGTCGTGGCGTGGTCGTGATGAGTACGTGCTGCGGTTTCCCTACTCCCACGCTGGTCTCTTCGCCCCAATTAGCCGCGGGGTCTCACGAAGAGCTGAGCGACTTCACCCGACCCATTGTCAAGGCGCCTTCTCACGCTACCCCTCCCGTGTGCGAAAGCTGTCAACCGGCAGCAAGCTTGTAATCCGGTTTCACCGCCGCCTAACTAAAACTCGCAGGTTGTGTTGTGTATCCAGGCACTCTTCTGCTCAGTATCTTAGTGCCCAACCTGATCCCCCACAAGAGTCTCAGTAAGCCAATGGTGCTCCGAATGTGGAATCCTGATCACTGATCGATCATGGTAAACGTCACATAAGTGCAGGAAGCTTTGTAGATATGAAGGTTATGTTAAGGGTCTAGAGAAATTCCAGGCGTCAAATGGTTCAAGAATGAGAACCTACGGATCTCAGATCAGACATCTCTTTACCATTCAATTTACAGCATTGTTGTCTAAAGCAGTGGTTCCCACTTTCCGTTTGGTCACGGAACCATGGTTGATCCTACATTTTTGGTGGATCACCATTTTTATAAGCGTAAGCTGAAAAACCAGTCTCGCATCGGTAAGTCGTCGCAAACGGAAGCAGAACCACGATAGCCTTCTCACGGCGCGGTTAGGACTCTTTTCAACGAACACTTTATTTAATTCTCGGTCATAACACGGAACCCTTGTGACCCTTCCACGGAACTCCAGGGTTCCGCGGATCAACATTTGGGAACCACTGGTCTAAAGCAATAAATGAATATTGTTTCCGGTCTACATTTTTATTTCAACTCTCACCATATTTGATTTTCATCCTTAAGTCAACAACTCACCTTGAATTTGCACCAATGTCAGATGTCATGGAGAAAAAAAAATTCGTCTAAAAAGATTAAAAAAAAGATGCTTGTCAGCTCTCGATGGAGGAGTATATGGAAAGACTAACCCTTTCCAGGAGACGGAGCTATTGGCGGTGTGAAGATTGACATATCAAATTTTGATCCACAGTTTCGGCTGGAAATCATATATTTCATGTACTGAAATGTATCATTTGAGATCAGTTCTGTTGAGAAGAGCGTAACGCTCGGAATGGGCAATAGGTTTTGAGGAAAAGTGAGGATATGAAAACATTGTTGAAAATACAATTAGCTAATATAGGTGCTGCAGTCTGGAAGACGCGAATACACTGTAGGCTTACGTCCTGCGAAGTTTCTCCTTCTCCGAATGATTTTGCTATGAGACTAAGTACTGAGCTGTTATCCTCATAAATTTCCTTGATGCTAGTTTCTCGGGATGTCTCTACAATTAATCAGACACCATAGAAGTTACCCACTTTTTTCATTTCATCATGAGGCAAGCATAGAAGAGAAGTCCTAGGCTATAAATTGTCCAAATAGTTATTATTATTTCTTTCGTCCTTATAAACAAACACACTGGTGGAAATTAAATTGCAATACCCAGCCGGAGTTGTGACAAATGATTGAAACTTGGCCTATCACCATATGAAGAGTATTGAACGATTAAAGTCGAAAATTTTACATGTAATAGTATGAGAACCCCAGGGCTATTTATTATGCGAAATTGCTATATTTTTAGCGTGTAAGTATTGAACAGTGTTGTGTAACATGGCACTTTTTGTCCACAAGTTTTCGTTGACCAAGTATGCAAAGGCGAAGAATGACGACCCGCTACACCCAAATTTCTAACTGTGAGAGATGTCGGAGAATTGGTGTGTCTGAAATGGGTGCATCATAACGTGAAATATCTCGAAGGATTGGGCGTAGTAAAATGTCAGAATACAGCTACACAGTGGATGAAAGAAGGCTCTAATATTCCTAGAGCAGGCACAGATTCACACAGAAGGACAACAGCACGTGAAGTCCGCCAAGTTGTGTGGGTGGCTGTTTATGGCAGAAGGGTGACTGCAGCCCAAATCCAAGCAGTGGTTACGGAGAGTGTCACCTCCGGACGATTATAAACCAATTGCTTGAAGCAGGGTTATACTCTTTGGCCCCTGTGCAATGTGTTCCATTAACTTGATTTCATTACCAGCATCGTCTAACGTGGTGTAACACAAAACACAAATGGACACGTAAATAGCGTACATTTGTGTTTAGAGACGAGTATCGATTCTGTCTGTAATAATCGACAATATGTACGCAGGCGTAGTGGAGAAACGGCTTACCCTTCTGTGTCCCATAGGTACAGCCAATGGTGTCATTGTTTGAGGGCAATCAGTTTCGACAGCAGAACTGAGTTGATTGTTGTTGAAAATACAAGCACAGCCCATCACTATGTGGATGGGGTGCTGCATCCTATTGTGATACCCTTCATGCCCACCATCCAAATCGCATCTTTCAACAGGATAATGCCTGTCCTCATACTGTGACCATCGCAACACAAGCCTTGTAAGGACTACGACCACAATTTGGACTTCATGGTCTCCAGATCTGTCTGGGATGCCAGGAATAGACATGGTAACCCAACATAAACTGTGCAACAGCTAACAACACAAGACATGCAGGCGTAGAGAAGACATCCGAACACTTGTTGATTCAATGCCAGCAAGTATCTACGAATGTATAGGTGCTAAAGGTGAACGCACTTCTTACTGACAACTGTATCTAAAGGTAATAAAGTTAGCCTGATCCATTTCAATTTGTTATTATTTCTTCTGTGTATGACCCAGGATATCTCAACAAAGTTTCATGAAATTCCACTATTCTTGACTGGGTGTTGTCCTTTTAATTTCCGCCAATGTAACAACTTCTCTTAGTGTTCTCCTATCAGTGTGGAATTAATTTTTGCTTTCCTCGGGTGAAATTCCAACACGTACGCCGCTAGAATTCCTCCCGAGTGGTGTTTGACGGCTGCAGAGGAAGAAGACGTCTCGGGGTCAGTGTGGAGGTCACACATGGAGCCCCTTTTACGGCGCTGTAAAAACACTTGCCAGCCCGCCGGTCAGCTAACAAATCCGAACTCGTGTTCGGCCACAAAAAGGAGGACCGACCCTGCTCGACACAGTAGGGGTGGCTCGCCGCTAATGGTAGTCGACGCGCCGTCAATCCGTGTACGCACTCGTCCGATCAACAGGTGCAGCGAGATAAACATCTCGACGTGTGGCGAAAGGAGTAAAACTGAAGATGAGCCAGCGTTTGGGTTTTGAGAGCTTGGGCAAATAGAGGAACGAACAGGTGCCAGGACTGTGGGGGCCTGGGATTTATTATTCTGGTTCGTTAGCATAGTCGGCGGGGCTGTCGATTGGGCTCCAGAGTGGTGAAGGTTGCGGGAGGTCGTTGGGTGATGGCAGCTACATTGTTTCAACACTTACGTCGGTAACTTAAGTGCTCCATACCTTCAGCAAAACATTTAGAACGGAGTGTGTTAACGATTTGAGGACTATCAAAATGATCACCGATCAGAACCATACGATATTTTAATTTAAGATTACAACCCTACGCCATCTATTTCTGTCATTTGTATTCCCTGCCTTTATAGGATCATGCTACATAGCCTCCCGGGTTTGCAGCCATATAGTGTCATGAAAATATGACAACGTTTAGACAACGTTTTCTGTTGTCTTCATCTTGTATCTTGTTATCACTGTCAGACATCAGAGGACGGATGGGGTTATATAACGTCATACGCCAGCAGCCGACCAATGGTTCTCGATAGCAACATACCTGATCAGGACAACAGAGATCGTTGTCGAAATGTTTTATGAAACTAACATGCTGCAGATATGGGAATACGTTGCATTTACACGCTGGAAAAATCTCCATTCACTTACGTTAGGATCTTTTCTGTCGTTTCGAAAGTCTGCTTCTCAATGACCTATAAAAAATGGTTGGGGACGAGAGTTTTAGGTTCCATGCCAATCTATCAAGCTCTCTTTCTGCTAGTGGGACTAATATCCCGCCTTGTCGTAGAGGTCGCTTAGGTAGAGTGCCATCGCTTAGCACTCGGCTCGGGGTTAGTTGGTTCGAACCTGGTTGGGGCAAAAATTTTCACAAATCTTTATTTTTTTTAGGGATTTTGGCTTGTAGAAGTCACGATGAGAGCTGAGCCAGCAATGGAGGCAAAAGCTGGCAATGCATTTTGCCATTGTCTTTTGAAGGAAATATACCGTTATTTTCCTGGAGCGATTTCTGAAAACCATAAACAACCAGAAACTGTATGACCAGGAAACAAACACGATTGCCAAGCCCGAACATTAAGCACTAACCCACCAACTCAGCTTGCCATTCGACAATCGTTCAGCAGGATAAGATAGGACATGGTGACCAGAGTAGGTACCAAATGCCTGGATCCCGGCCTCGATAGCGTAGGTGCTCGAGCAGTAGCCCCGTGTACCGAAGGTCGCCAGTTCGAGTCCGGCCGAGGGCAAGGGTGATAATTTCTTTTTTAATCTGCTTAACGTCTCTCTAACAGCGAGGTCTTTAGAGACGGGAAAGGATGGGGGGCAAGTAATTCAGCCATGGCCTTTTGGAGGAAGCATCCCGGCATTTGCTTGGAGTGATTTGAGAAACCATGGAAAACCCAAATCTTGATGCCCGGACGGGGATTCGAACCGCCGTCCTCCCGAATGCGAGGCCAGAAGGGTGTTAATTGTTATCTATGTACATGTTGTGTCTGTCTTGTAGTGATTATAATTACTAGAAAACCAGTACATTCACTGCTAACACTGGATGAACTGAAATCGCAATTGAGCTGGCTGTATGGTCTAAGACAGTGTTTCCCAACGTGGGGCCCACGCCCCACAGGGGGGCAATTTGGCTTTTTTAAGGAGGCAATTTAGAAATTGACTTAATACGACTTTATCGCTTTCTCTTCGGGTTATTTAAATAGGTACAAAATATAGCAAAAAAGCAAATTCTTAAAAGGATCACACTAAATTGCCATAATAAATCTTTATTAAAAATCTTTTGAATTTTCGTATTTCATTATTTTTTTTTAATTTTACTTAGGCTCTACTGTGTTTTATGACAATAGATATTAAAAGTGTTTTCTTTCAAAAACCATCCTATATGAGTTTCTTTAATAACAAATAATTTTTTATCAAAAATTATGTATGGGGGGTAAAAAAAAAATGTTAAAAGTGGGACATGACCCAAAAAAGGTTGGGAAACACTGGTCTAAGAGAAGCCAAATGTTATTTTTAAATTTAAAAAAAAGGCCTA
Source organism: Vandiemenella viatica (assembly GCA_031002005.1). Taxonomy (NCBI): domain Eukaryota; kingdom Metazoa; phylum Arthropoda; class Insecta; order Orthoptera; family Morabidae; genus Vandiemenella; species Vandiemenella viatica. The sequence continues at coordinate 82,998,921 of CM061919.1, read as the reverse complement.
GATGAAATCTCAACTCACTTAATGAGACCATTCGATACTGTTGATACGTCCATCGGATGGGTACGTTCAATGTTTCCCTTTTGCGGTTTTCGGAGGAGTGACCTATAAGAGTCGGCAACAAGTTTAATCCTTTCCTTTCTTTTATGTTAATCCCCCACTTGAAAATTTATAAACATGTATAATCCTTGGACTAGGATTAAAAAAATTAAAATAAAATTTAAAAAATCAATAACTTTTACCGCTATGGAAACTGCCTAGAGTGTAATTTTAGAATAAATTAAATACAATATTTGAATTCTAAAAGAACATTTTGTTTATGAACTAGTGACTTAATGACAGACAGGCAAACAACGAAGCAACACACCGAGCTTGGTGGGTGAACGGTTAACGTTCTGGCCTCGCATTCGGCAGGACGCGGGTTTGAATCCCCGTCCGGGCATCAAGATTTGGGTTTTCTATGGTTTCCCCAAATAACTCAAGGCAAATGCCGGGATGCTTCCTTCAAAAAGGCCACGGTCGAATTCCTTTCCGTTCCTTGTCCCTAGTCCCATCCCGCCTTTAATGACCTTAGCCGTTAACGAGGCGCAAAGCAATTAAAAAAACGAGAGAACAGCAGTAAGATTCCTCTTACTTTTGGATACAGAGCCCTAGAATTGAATAAAACCGTACAGCAGACATAATGTTGAACTAAATGCATTATTGATAGGTTGTTCTAAGATTGTCTGTATAATTTTATCAACCAAGGAACGAAAAAGGACAAAAATTATCTAATTTTCATAGTGCAGACAATGCGTTTATACTCATAAGTTACTGCTTGTTGATTCTAAAAATGGAAGTGATGCATAAACAATACATACAAACTGTCAGCTTTCTATGTGAGAGAGTATACCTTCTGCAAAAAGGTTTGTATACTTGTAAAACTTCATAAGGAATAATTGTTCTCTGGGATCGGCTAATAAGGCAGACGTGTATGGTCGGTGAAGTGGTCAGGATGAGCCGTTTTTGAGAACCGTTCATCAAGGGACATAACCCCTGGCGCTCCAACCGTAAAAGCTAATTTTCGCAGCGGGCCAAGTCGAAATATAATGGGCCGTAAACATAATGACCAAGCAGAGGACGAGACGCACATTTCCCCAGTCCATGGGATGTGTGTTGCGACATGTTCACTAAAGGCAGGTCCCATTATGGGAAACTGCTTGGAGAAACCTGGTGAAGATACAGGTAAACAAAGCTGTGTTGGCAGTTACTTCATAACACTTATGTTAGAGAGTTTTGAGTTCCCTATCCTGTTCGGCATCTATATATATAAAGATGAATGTATGTATGTTTGTTTCTTCTCCGATCTCGATGAAACTTTGCACACTTATCCTTTGAAACAAGGAGAAAAATACTGTCTATATTTGGTTGAAAAATTATCTGTATAAATAATAGATGTTGTCTCATAATTTCGAAATACTACTGAACGGCGATAGACAGACGCGTTGGATATGGAGGTCTCTGTACTGTTTTTCCATGTAGTGGTCATGTAGCTCAGTGGCTAAAGCGCTGGGTTACTAATGTTTGGGTCGTGGTCTCCGGTTCAAATCTCCCTGGAGGCTAAGTTTTTAAAAATTGTTTTTGATCGTAAGAGTCACGCCTGGACCGTCGGTTATTAGGATTGAATGTTAAACTGTAGATATTACAAAGCTAGGGGTGCAATGCGAGGCAAATCATAGGTAGTCTTGCAATGCTGTAGGTGTACACTTTTTTACGTTATAATGATCCCTCAGGGGTTGTTCGCAGTCAGTGCGTGTGTGTGAACCGCAGTAATAATACTATAAATACTGAAGTAAGTCTCTGTCTTTTGTTACGTTTTGACGACTAAATGGCTATATCGATACTGATGGAATTTGACAAGAAAATATGTATGAAGGGCACAGGACATTTTTTCCAGTATAATTAACAGTTGTAGTCACGAAATTTTGAGACCTTATCGAATGGTGACAGAAATATGTTGGAATTTGATTCTCTTCAAGAGACAGGTTCTACGGTAGAATGATAGCTTTCCTGTCATATTATGCCGACTCGGTGTTGTTTGGGACCAATCCTTCGATACCAACAACTTTCTATATTCAATTCTGGCAAAAAGATTCTTAATCCACGCGTACGAAGTCGCGGGTACGAGCTAGTATTCTATATCCAGAGTACACTGTATGAAAATAAGGAGACATAATGGGTGACTACAAGACCACAAACTTAAAAGGCTGTTTGTCGGCAACCAAACTATTTAGAGATCCACTTGACAAATCATTTTTATTTCTTAAAGCTTTACATCGACATCGAGTTCATTGGACATGGAAAAGAAAAGGGTCAAGGAAAATGGAAACCAGGACGGCCAGACGGGATTTGACCCCACGTCCTCCGGAATGCAAGGCCAGAGCGTTACCACTCACCCACATCGCTAGATGATAATGACAATGCCAGCACAGTAGATATACTAAGAATCTCTTTATACGGTAGCTAATCATTTCAAAACTGCATTCTGAATATAACGAACCCATATACGGTAAACCCTAAATTAAAAGATATTGTCATTTGTACGAATGTGGTTAATGTCTATGCAGCTTCGTTATTCACAGTTCAATCACAGAAACAAAAATTCTATCTGTTTTCTCTTACACTTTTAAAACAAAAAACTGTGAGTATAATTTATGATTTGAGACAAGAAACAGAAATTTCATAAAATAACTCATTGTCACTCGCGTCATGAAAGATTTTTGGGACACTGAAAACGGTTTTAGAAATTAACAATATTCTTTGGAAGTTATAACCGGAATGTCATAACGTGTAAAATCACGTACTTAATGATTACACTGGAATTAATATGTATTGCTTGTTCGTTGATTATCAGACATATATTCATAAACAGGAGAAATTGTGTCATGGCTCTCACTTCCCAGAAGTATCGTTATTTTGCATTGTGGCAGGTTCCATAGTTGATTTTCTCCTTTGTTAGCTTTCTGCTAGTATCTTTATGTATTTCATCCAACTATTGATTATCCAAGATCTGGAACCTTAATTTTCCTCTTTAAAAGCTGAACAACCCACGCACCGCTTGTTTTAAAATAAATCTCTAAATCCATCAGTGTACTATTTTGTTGATCTTGGCCATCATTCTCCTTTTGTCGCCTAACATTCTCAGTTGCTTCTCATTCCGCAACCTATCTTCACATTTCAGTCCTTCAGTTTTTCTCAATATTCACATATTTGGCATTTCTATTTTTTGTCACTCTTTGTTCTTCAAGTTTTGCAGTTCAGCTCTACACAGAGCAACTCTCCGCAGTAAACATTTCATGAATTGCTTCTTAAATTTTCTTTAAGCAGTCACCAAATCTTACTTACCTAATGAAAACTTCGTTATAAAACAGAAGTAGGATGTATGAACTAGCAACGAGACCTCATTTCTCTGCATAAGACATCAAAATGAGGACTACAACACGTAAATCTTCCATGTAGATTGTAGCAAAGAACCTGAAGCTGTCAAAGATACATCCATAAAAACCTCGCTTTACACTGAGAGTTTCAAATGATAATACAAAATATTTCCTGGTAGCACACTAAATATGCGACGCTATTAGAATAGTTTCATAATCGTCCACCAAGTATATTTTTTTTAATATATCGCTTATGAATTCCAGATATGAGCAAATATTAAGCCTACGATATACGTATACAGGTTTTTTTTTTTTCTTCAGTCTTTACAGGTTGTGGAACGGCAACCTGTTCCAGGAAAAAACCGGAGATTGATTGCGTTCTAGAAAGCCCGGTGTTGATACAGATTTGCATGATCGATATGCCAAGTTCACGGCAAGTGTAATTAGTGGTAAACACGTGGGCCTCCTCTCCTGGGTCACGAGCGAAGAACCATTAAACTGCGAATCACTCAGCCCAGCAGTACAACATCCATCTGCCTTCTCCTCGCCTAATCTGTGCTCATAAATTTCGGGTACTTGTGAACCCAGCTGCTTCACTAGGCGGTATCTGGTGCAACCGTCACAACTCTACAACCCTCACATCAGTTTTCATTTCACGCACGTCAGTTTTTTTAATGCCATGTAGAAAAAAGTTGAGACCCAAAACTAATTGGAATATTCGAAAGTATGGAATAATTAGAAAGTTTCTGTATAATCCCTCAATGTGTGGTGTTCGTCATGGTTCTAGCTGGTCAGGATTGTAGTATCGTAATTGATATTAAGTAATTAAACATCATTTTCATTATAATTAAGCAAATATTGTTTGAAAATAAATCAAAAAATTATGGAGCAATTAATGATTGAAATAAAAAGTAATAGGGGCAGTGAAACATTATAATTATTGCAATTTGTTATGTAGAATAGTATTTTTTTTTAAAAACTGAACTTTTAAATCAAAATAAATGTCAACAGAACACAAAACTAATCATATTGAAACTACGATTATAGATCATTAATTATTTTTTGTTAAATTATTTCTTAACAAGTCTAGCAACACTTAGGATTGTTAATTTGTCTTCAGATTTCCTATTTTTGTAATTTTCCTCTACAATCTACTTTCTTCTTCCATAGTTACCAGGATGATTTCTTGTCATAGAGAATTGGTAAACTTCATTTTCATCAAGTTCCAGGTACTGTAATCCCTTATTACGAGACATATAGATCAAATTATGTTAAACGTCTAATCTGTACATTGTCGAAATCTCTGAACCACCTACATCTGCATCTACATCCATACTCTGCAATTCACAAACATTGTGGGTGGCAGAGGGTGCAAGGCATCAATCTTAATTCTGCGCTTCCAATCCCGAATAGGACGAGGAAAGAAGGAATACAATAAAGCATCAGTACGGCATCTTATTTCTCGAATCTTAACCCTCCGCTCATTGCGACCCAAATAGGTTGGTGGAAGAAGTATCTCACTGCACTCTTAGGTCATAGAATTTCGCATATTCTCCAATAAATTTAAACTTAAATGACGTCGTCTGTCTTCCAAACTATCCCATCCCAATCTATGATTCAATTCTGTGACGCTTTCATAAGGGCTGTAACAACCAGTCACGAATCGAGTGGCTCTCCTCTGTACCCTCTCCACTGAGTCAATCAGGCCCTTGCGATACGGACCCCAAACTCCACAACAGTAATCCAAATGCGTAAGCACTAGCGTTTTATACGCTATTTCCTTTGTATGAGCATTACAATTCCTTAGATTAGACCTATGAATAGTAATTTAGAATTAGCTTTGGCTACGACGGAAGTTATGTGCAAGTCCCAAGCAGGACACGAGAATACTAAACTTCCTTAATAACTCAGAAATTTAGTAATGTCTAAAACCCAACATGGAACTGGTATAATGTCTACATGTTAATATATTCAGCGCAGTTTACAAAACTATGGGGAGTAAAATTAACTTTGTATCATGAATAAACGTAAGAGGGATTCTTAGTTTACTATAAACTAGTTTACTCAATCTATTACAGATTGAGTTAATTATTATTTAAAAAGGGAAGATTCAAAGAAAAATACTCTTCAGTAAATGGCGCAATCACAAACTATTAAAATATATTTAACATTGTAGAACTGTTAGTTCGGAAACTGTGAAACAAGACACAGTAAGAGATTTACCTTGCATATAAAAATGTATAATTCGTACTGCATTATTATTTTGGCAGAAATCGTCACAAATAAAAGTCAGTGACAGCCGTTCTGAACTCTTCAGAACAACATGACTAGTGAAATCAAGGTCACTGGCAGTGCATAAAGACGCATGTCGGCTTTAGGTCTCTTTTGCCGTCCGGCGTCCGCTCCACTGGTCCACATGCCATACAGCAGTATGCAAATCGGGGCGGAGAACAGAGTGTGCGTAGGTGATACCTCCATCCGCTCTGGACATTCCCACGGCTGCGGCCAAAACAAGGGAGTGGCTAAGCTGGAACAAGTAACGCCAAATGTCGATACTACGTTAGGGCATAGCTGCTGCTTTATAGACACTAACAGCTAATATTGAGGTACGGAACGTTACTAATATTTACGACTCGTCGTCAGTGAAATAACTACAGCCGGAATAGGTTTGTTGCAGGGGCTAGTCGGTGCAGTGCACCGGGGCCCCTACGCTCAGGGAGCCCCCAAGCATACCTCAGGAGGCCCCCATGCACACCTCTGGGGGTACCCAAGCGCAGTTCAGAGGGCCCGAGGCCCTTAATTTTTATTTTTAGCTCTACCGTGGTCTAAGGGGGCCCCTGAGGCACAGGGAGCCTCACTAAAGGCCCTCACTGCTGGGCGGGGGCCCCAAACAACTGCTCAGGGGGCCCCCAACCTGAGGCTGATGGCCCCTACCAGCAACACAAAACAAAAAAAGGTCACCCATGTAGCCTGAGGTACCCAAAATAAATTTTTTGCACCAGGGCGCTTAGTGACCTAGCTACGCCACTGGTTTGCTGGCAACTGACAATAAAGATTTTGTCAACGTCGTTATGAAATAATTAACACGATATACAGTTTTTGAAAACATGACAAACCGAAATATGACATCCAGTTACAGTGCTACAGACTTATCGATCACCCAGATGGCTAAATGGGAGTTATGGTTTCGTTTACCATACCATCATCATGCTTTCCAAAGAGAAGAAACTATATTGCGAACCTTAAATATTTAATATAAACTGCCTCTTGTAGTTGGGCTTTTGAATATTTGATATATCAACGAGACAGTAAATGATGAGCCTCAAAGCATTATCAGGCTTGAGACAAATAGAAACACTTTTTAGTGAGACTGCATCGTTTCAATTTAAGTTTATATATATTGAGTCTGTCATCTTGAGAAGTTACTGAATGGCATGAACAAAATACTGAGGGACGATCTTGGATTAAACGAAAGCAACACAAAAGTGATGAAAGGTAGCAGAAATGGTAGCACTAATAGTAGATTAAATATAAAAAATAGGAACTGCTGCAATGGAAGAAGTAAGTGAATTCTGTTACTTAAAAAGTAAAATTACGACTGATGGTCGAAGTAGGAATGATGTTAGAAACAAAATAGCACTATCGAAAAGAGCCTTCTTGAAAAAGAGGAACCTTTAATTTTTAATATTAATCTAGGACGAAAAACTTTTTAAAACTGTGAGTGGAGCACAGCACTTTGTGGTAGAAAAACATGGAATTTTGGTACACCTGAAAGAAAGAAAATTGAAGCATTTGAAATGAGGTGCTATAGAAAATAAAGTTGACACATAAATTATTAAATGAACGCGTTTTCGAATGATGGGCAAGGAAAGAAGTTTATGGAAGAGTCATACAGAAAGTAGAGACATGTGGGATTGCTTAGTGGGACGAACAGTCAAAGTTAAGACTGTACAGGATGACTGGGATTAGAATATACCATGCAGACAATTGTGGACATAGGTTTTAAGTGCATGTTTAGATGAAGAGGTTAGTGTAAGATAGGAAGAACAGAGGAATGCTACAACCAATCAGGAGACCGATAACTGCAAAAAATAAAATTCTGTGCAAATCGAAACCAGAGCCTGTCTCTCACCAATCAGGTCCTGGCTTTGAGTCCCGGTGCTCGGAGATTGCTGTTAGACCCCTTAACGTCCTTTACAGAAGTGGATAATGAGACCACTTGCTACGATGATCTATGACAGTATTATCTCCAAGCTTAGTACTCTATGCCTGTAACCATCTTATGACGAAAATCCTGCGATGAACGTCACTGTAGACTATGGGTGAATTCATTCGTAACAATCCATTGAAGTTCCATCTCTCAATCGGCAGTAATTAAATCGGCGCTAAGAAATAGTGAGGCATCAATCTGTTTGGACTAGTCTTTTAATATGCTGCAACAAAGGATACGAAGACGCAGAACGATCCCAGCTATAGATCTTGGGCCATGAATTTCAGTCACCTTATAGGTTTAGGCGCGAAAATACTAGTGAGTTTATTTGAAGTGGTAGAAATTACGACATTAAAATTTTATGATGGCTGCATAGTAACAACTAACTAGACTAAACCGTTTCGTGGCGAATACTAATATTTCACTCAAAGTAAGTTTGTTAGTAAATTGGAAGAAAAGTGTGTAAAGGGTAAGAATCGAAGAGTGGTACTAATGAATCTTCGAGAAGAACACCTGAGTAGAAAAGAAGCGATATACCCAACCGCTTTACACAAAAGAGAATTCTAAGACTTAATGCTCGAGTCCCGCAGAATAAGATATTGGTAAAACCACTGTGGTGAATCAGAACTTCCACGATATACCATAGCGAAAGAACCATTGCGAATGGGACTAAAGACGAAGGTAATGAGGCTATCCATTAGAAGCATACCGTATTAGTTCCGGAAATGATGTTTTTAACGTTTAAATTAGTGAGCAGACATTACTCGGGAGTTTGATGTAACCGACATTCAGTTCTGCTCACAGTAAGAATCGCAATTAAATTTTAACTGTATCACATAACTCTTTCTGCAGTTCTTTTGTACAATACATTATAAGACTTGGCTTGACGGGTACTGAATCACTTCATCAGGTTGCGTCAGAGCAATTTTGCCATTATTGCTTTTGTAAATGGGGTTTAAAATTCCGCTGTTATCATTTCTCATTATGTGACAAAAAAAAAAAAAAACTGTTTCTCCTCTCTCAGATCATGTCTGACATAGCTTCATTTTCTTCTTCCTTGAATAGAACTTTATTCCTCACGTATCTAAACTATCCTTTTTCAGTATTCAATGATCTCCCGATTTTCCTATTATTTTCATCTTATTAACGATAAGGCCTGTTAGGCACACGTACCCATTGCAATTCTTTATCCTTTGTCGTTATTTTTTTCTTCCGTTAAATCCAATATTGCATCATCATTTCCTTCTCTACTCAGACCTGATTGTTTCTGCCTTGGAATCTTTCCATACTTGAAACTTTATTTCTAGAGGTCACTCTTTCCACAATTTTCTCCTGTCTTATCTTATTTCTTTCAAAATCCTATTGTTTTGTTATTATTTTATTATTATTATTCAGTCCCTCTGTCAGTTTTCAATGAGTTAATCATTACAATTTTGCCAAAGCGGTATTCCTGTACTAAGACCCACACTTAATCGAAATCGCCCTCGCCTAAGACCGGAATCAAACTGAGGATCCTTGCAACACGAAAACTGTGTGCTAGTCGCTACGCGATTCCATCAAAAATTATTGGACTGGCCATGTTGAGAAAGCGTGTAACGTCTTTGTATTGAAGTAAACACTTCTCGCGTGGCGGACCAATAAGAATCGTGAACAACACAGGTAACGACTGATGCCTAGAGGTCTACAACCCGGCGAGCATAGGCCGCGTGCAGTTACAAGAGAC